>JAZHRO010000026.1:35346250-36080000 GCA_037157565.1 Thalassia testudinum
ACAAACCTAAGGCCCTATCAATAAGATGGTCTTTATGATCGGGTGACCAGATTTTTCATTCTAAGTTCGAATTCTTGAAGAAAAATTCATCGTACAACCAACTGAAAGTGATTCCCGCCTCTTAAGCTAACCTAACCACTTGGTTTAGCAAGAGAGGTTGAAAACACCCAGTAGTATGACAACGAATTCGGGTTGCTTACATGTTTTAAAATAAATTTTAACCCATTTTTCTTCAGTTGGGATTTGTGGTGAGTGGCCTACAAGGTGACCAAGCTCACTGGCTAAACACTAGACTTGACTAAGTCTAGGTTAGCCCAAATGCATTCTCTAGATTGTAACCCTAAAGATGTAACCTAGGATTCATGCAATTCTAGGTTTTTTTGTTTTCTTCTTTTCAGTGGACCACGAAATAAAAATAGTTCTTTGGTAAAAATTGGAATCCAAATAAGTTGAAATTTTGCAAGTAGATTCCTTTTCCAACTGTCTTTTCAAAGAATATTTTTTTATAATTTTGACTATTTCAACCGAAGTTGTAGTGATTTTTAAATGTCAAGGGGTCAGATATGGAATTTTGACCCTGGTCGATTTTTCAAATTGAAACAGTATCAAATGATCTTCAAAAATTCAGGAAAAATATTGAAATTAAATCCAATGAGATTAGCTTTCAAACCCTACCTTTTTCAATTAAAACAGATTCGCGGATTGCTTGGAATTGCTTTTTAAAATTTGAAAAATCTCAAATCTGGGTCAATGTGATCCCCTTGCACTTTGCAAATTTGTAAAAATTTTGTATTTGGAATTTTTTCAAAAGAGCGATGTAGTTTGAAAGATGGTTTGAAAATGAAGATATAGCCCAAATTCTAGAATTTTTCGCTCATTAATTTTTCAAAAATTTAATTTTTAAATCGAAATTTGAAATCTGGCCGAAAATCAGAGGGTGGTGGAGAAGCTTTTAAAAGATATTTGAGTTTAAAATTCAAACTTTCCACCAAAAAAAAATTTTTTTCAAAAAATTTTGAAAACTTTTTTTTTCAAGAAGGATTTTTTTTAAAGGATTTTCAATTTTTTTTACTTTTTCAAAACTAACATAGGATTCAAAAAGAAACCTAATCTAACTACCTATATTTTTTCTTTTATATTTTTTCTTTTTCAAGAAAATAAATAGGCTTTTTTTTTTCAAATGAAATTGCTTGAAGGAAATCTAACCTAGGGTTCAAAAAAAACCTAAACTAAGGAAGATATGATGTGCACTTGGAATTTTTTTTTTCCCATGCTCGTGTGCGCAGATCCTATTTTTCCTATTTTCCTGCACATCAAAAAAGACAAGTAGAGGAAGATTTGTTGGTGATAGCTCAAAAGATCGAAATCAAAAAATGACATTGCCTCCCTGGAAACTGTGCCATTTGTTAGGGCTGGTAGCGCATGTTTTTGATAAGAAAAAGCATCGTAGTATAGTGCGCAATATGATCAACAAAAATATTTATAAAGATAACGAGACTTGAATCCCGATCGTTCGTTTCTGGGAGGCATTTATGCATATTTGAAATCGATCTTTTTCGCTCTACTTGCTTAAAAATGCACGCCAATTTCTAATTGTCGGATCAATGTTTGGCCACTTCATTATGAACTCTAATTACGTGCGCAAGTTTTAGATAGATGAAAAAAGTGAAAATGTGAGTTTCAGTACACACGATTCTAGTTATGTGGTGGCTGTTTACGGAAAATGCACTAATAGTTAGATCCTCAATATTTTCAGGTATCGACATGCTGGTTGCAATAGATAATAATTAAAGGCAGGAAACTTTAATCACATAGAATATATTGCAATAAGCTCATGGTGATTCTCAACACAGATATATATATATATAAATCTTTTATTGATTCATCAAGGTGTTTGCAACATGGAACTAGTGGAAGGCTTATAGAGGAAAGCATGAAAACACAAATCTAGCTAACAGAAAACAATCGCATACATGAATCTATGGAGGGATTTTGCATGCATCATTAGGGGAGAATAAAGAGCTACACTACTAAGCAGTAATAAAAGCATGTAAACTATGAAGAACTAAGCTACTAATCTAGTAGAAATAAGGGCATTCGGAGGTGGGCTCCGATGGCCTTTGAGTTGGTTGAGAGGAGGAGGGGCAACCAATGGTGCTTAGCCAACCCTTCGAGAGAGGTTGGAGAGGTGATCCAGCATCTTAGTGTGGAGGTGGTGGTGTCCATGGTGATACTACTCGTGGAGATGGAGTGTAGGTGAATGTAGCTAACCTAAACGGAAACCAAGAGTGAATGAAGCCAAGAATGGATGGGTGCAAATGGCCACCCCTTAGGTCTTTTTATAGACCTAAGGGAGACTCTCTAGAGAAGTGTGGAACTCTCTAGAGAGGGATCCAAGAGTGGCCGGCCAAGGTAGTTTTTAGATCCACCAAAATTAGATCTAAGAATTAAATGGCTCTTGGTTGCTAATTTTGGCAACCAAGAGTGGCGCCACCTTGAAGAGGGTTCTAGAGAACTCTAGAGGGTGTGTGTGTGTGTGTGTGGCATGCCCTATTTGACTAAGTGGTCTAGGTTAGGTCCTAAGGGGTTTAGGTTGGTGTAGGCCTGAAATTAGGGTTGCAAACCCTAATTGCTAAGGGGGAATTGCAATTAAACTTAACACAAGTTTAATTGAATGAGTGTGAATTTAAATGAGAGTGAAATAACTCAATTAGGTTGGGCTTAGGTCAATTGAACTCTCACTGAGTCCAATTGGACTTGTATGGGTTGAGATCTGAGCTCAATTGGACCCTATGAGTCCAATTGACTAGGCAATGGTAATTGACTATGATATAAGTCAATTAGGTTTAGTGAGGACCTAATTAGGTCCTTAAGGAGGTCTAGAGGTGATGTACTAAGGTTAGGGTGGTCGTTCTTCACCTCAACTCAGTTAATTATGTTAATTTTACTTGATTAAGAGTAGAAGAGAGTAACTTAGGTTAACTCGAAATTGCGTCAGTTAGTAGTATAGGGTCGAATTAACCTAACATTTTAGAATTTTTAACTGGTTGAGTCCAAGTCATTCGCTGGGAGGTATATATTATTTTAAATTCACTAATTAACTCTATTTATCTTATAAGTATAGGATGTATAATTAAGTTAATTGTAGAGACATGAATTTTGCAAAAATTGATTTAATCTGAAGAAATATGGAAAATTAAGGCAAATTAAAGTTTACTAGTAGAATAAATATTTCAACTTTTTATATATGATTATAAATAAGGTAATTTTTATGTTTAGAACTTGAATTTACATTTTTGACCTTTTTAGGTTAATTTATTTAATTAGGTAAGGGTACTTAAGTTATTACATACTTGTGTATACATTATGCTTAAGTTAACTAACTTATTAATTAGAAAAAAGATTGTTAAGATCTCGAGTCCAATTATTAATCAAATTATTAATAATATTATTTGGATGTTAAGATAGCATTTTAAACTTATTTTAAGATCCCTTACTATGTATCCCTTATTTTATAATTAACCCATATATTCTCATATCCTTAGCTAATTAACTAGGAAGACTAGTTAATTAGGGGTAATTAGAGATCATGATGAGTCTCTCATCATACCTCCAAGCTAAAGTTTTGCTAGTCCCTAGCAAAATTAACTAAAGATATGATGATTTAAAGAACTTGGTTTTAAATTAATATAAATAATAACTATGTAGAGGAAAGCTTAGGTTAGAAAATATTTTGGTTTAATATAATTAAGTAATATACAGAGCACTTGTGAAAATTTTCTTACTTAGACTTATACTTATAACATTTTCAAAACACACTTAAAACAATGTTGTTAACAAGAATTTTATTAGGAATTAGAATTCTAAAAAATCTCTTATTTTTTTGTAACTATTCTTAACCCAAATTAGAATACAAAGTGTTTTAAGGAAACAAAACTTAAGAGTTGGGAATTAAATTTTAACTCAAAAACTCAATAGATTTAAGTTAATCCTTTGTTTATGATATTTGACTTTTATCAATATAAGTTTAAGCAAATTAACCAGATACTCATTATTAATCAAACTTAGAGCAGTAAATCTCTAATTTACTAGCCTACAGTACTAAGAACAACTTCTAGGCCTAGGATTCTGTCAATTCTTCTCCTTTAGGTCTCAACTTTAAATCCTCAAAACCCGATTTCTTAGGCTTCATTGCCCAATACACAGGTTCAGTAGCTATGATTTTAAAACATCTGTGCTTAGTGAAGAGAATTGTCCTAAAGGCATCCAAAGTTGCAAAAATTCAGATCTTAAGACGTCAATTTCCAATCCCAATTATTCCAATTCAAGCCTTTGGCTTGGCCTTACTCAGGTTTGGTTGCTTTCTCCTCACCAGTTTTCTATCCTGAGGTCAACACTTTTTGTGTATATCTCTCTGGTGGACCACTGGGTCTTATTCCTAATATTTTTATCTCCATATTTTTTTTCACTTTTTCTATAGGTTAGAACACCCATTTGTAGTGAAGTGTTCTTTTTATTTGATGGAAGGAAGGGTAGCATCCATTTGTATGGAGATGCTTTATTTTTATGGAAATCTGCATAAGCACCAATTTGTAACAAGGCACTTAACTGCAGGGTGTTTTATTTTTTTTCTCTTTTTTTCTTTTTTCAATTTCCTCCCTTCTCATTTTTCTTACTAACATTATTCTCTAAATCCTTTTTCTAGGTGAGTGGCACATCCTTCACCCTTTCAAGAACCACCCTACGGAAATCCTTGGACTAAAGAGGATTCAGAACCGATCTCTTAACCTCTATGTTTTTGCGATCTCAGATGCCAACAAGACAATTCTATGTGCGGAATTTAGATGTTTAGGTTACTTAGCTCTCAAACTAGAGCTTGGACAACAAAGCCCTTCACTCTCAGGTTCTTTAAATTTTTAGTTTCCTCCTATAGGATCCGTCAAGACAAAATTTACCAAGTTTAGTTATTTGTCTTTAGCCTGTAAGACTTGTAAACTAAAATTCTACTAACTCTCTATTTAATTAACTCTAAATATCTGACCTTTTTACTTAACTTAATGATAAAATCAAATTTTCAAAAAGTAAAAGGATTACTTAATCTAATTGATTAGAAAGTTATAATTTAACCCCAAAACTTAAGTTTAAAACTTAATACACTTAGTTTCTTAATTCAGGGTAAGAATAGAAAAACAAAGCTTAAAAGATTTAAAGATTCCAAATTCAAATAAAATTTTGTTTAAACATTTTAAAAACAATAGTGTGTTTTTACAAAATGTTTAAGTAAAAATCTAAATAAGAGTTGAATGCTCTTAAATACTCTATATGTATTCTATATACATTTTTTAGTTTCTGACCTAAAAGAAAATTAAGCTCTTAATTATAATAAAAAAATATATATTTTTTCTTCTTTTCTTCTTTATTATAGATGAATATATGTTATGAACGTGGCATCAGACGGATTTTTAAGACGTTTGGAACCCTTTCCAGACGTCTGGTAATAAATTTTTTCGGCGTACCGGGTTACGTCTACCTGCATGCACGCGCAGACTGCGCCCGCCGCCTTCGTCTTCTTTTTCCTCTCTCTTCCTGCAGACGCACCGTCTCTCTTCTCTCTCTCCCCGCGCTGCCTTATATAAACCCTCGCCCTCTTCCTCACCCTCATCTCCTCCGCCTTTCTCTTCGCCTTCTCCCTGCCAGCGAGAGCGCGAGCAAGCGAGCGAGCGAGTGAGCGGTGGGTGGGGGGTGTCACGGAGGGGCTGCTGCAGCTCGGGCAGCAGGCGAACGTGGTGCAGCGCGGCCGTGCGTCGTGGGCGAAGAGCGAGTCGGGTTCTGGTTCTGGAAAATTTTTCAGAATCAGACATCTGGACTTACGTCCAGACGACGCCAAAGACGTCTGAAGGACGGTCCAGACGTCTGACAAGTAAGATATTTCTTACCTTCTCCTTTTGCGCGTGTACGGCCATGCAGCCGTCCGCCGTGTTTTCTTCTGTGCTTCGTCGTGTTGAGAGTAGGTGTATGTGTGTGCAGGTCCTGCTCGGGAGGGTGCAAGGGCTCGCCATCCCACATGAATCAGATGTCTGGCCGTAGTGCCAGACGACGGAGAGGACCTCCAGACGTCCAGGGTGACAATTGGACGTCTGGAAACCAAGGCCAGACGTTGCAGCGGGCTTCTGGACGTCTGAAGGACTGCACAGAACTGAGGTACGACCGATCCACCTTTTAAGACGTTTGGAATATGTTCCAGACGTCTGATTTTGGATAATTTCATCATTTTTAACCCGTTTAGGGCCCGTTCGGAGTCCGTTTTCCGCATTCCGAGTTGCGTTCTTTCCAGAATTAATTCCTATATCTATTTACAGTAATTGTATACTATTTTGAGAAACTCCTTTTGTTTGATCCTTGTGTTAGGACCCCATTCCGTTGTAGTCTCGGGGGTTGCGGAGGTGCGCGGGATTACCGACCACGCCCCCAGTACTCCCTGTTTCGCTGGTAGAGTAGCTTTTTAATTTATTTAACAAAATTTGTTACAATTATGAAACAATTAATAGAGTCTAGGGCATTGCAAGAACCCTAGGACTGAGAAATTAGATTGAATGATAGATCTTAGGATATTGCATGAATCCTAGAATTGGAAAACTAGATTGAATGATAGATCCTAGGGTACGGCATGAATCCTAGGACTGGAAAACTAGTTGAATATATAAATATTGCAGTCTTGGAATAGTAGAAAGGAAATGATAACTGCCTGTAAATTGGTTAATAGCTGGCTGTTATGAATGAATACGTATGATTGAGAACATGGGTTGTATGAATGTAAAGCTGGAATGGTGAAACCTAAATTGGCTGAGTTAAAAGAGCTTGAACCCTACGGGGAATTAGGAGTAGAACTCCTGGAAAGGGAATGGAATAGAATTGGGGAAGTGAGCTGGCCCTTGAGTACGAAGTACCAAGGAAAGAGACTGTCCCCCTGTTTAGTGCAGAGCGAAGCTAGCCGCCCCAGGGACCCAGGGTTAGGTCTGGCCACTTTGTACCGACTTTTGGCCCTCGTGTACATAGTACCGAGGAGAGCTACTAGTGTAGGGAGAGTACTAGCTACCCCACGGGCCCCGGGGTTCTGCTGGCCCTCCTACACCGACTTGTTAGGTCCACTGGGCAAACAAGGGTAGTCAGGAGAGGGTGCGTAGACTGTGGAGGGGCAAGGCCTCTGTTTGGTTACTGTAGAGGGGTTGGACCCCTGTTACTGAGAGGGCTCTGCCCTATACTGGTTCCGTGCTGTGCTTTGGGTGCACTAACGGAAACGACTGATCGCGTGCCAGTGCGGGGTAGCTACCCGTGCGTTTATCACGCGTGCCGTAGTCACCGTTATGTCTGTTAGCAACCTTGGGGTGGTTGACTGAGGGTAGGACCACCACAGGGGACTCTCCCGGCCAGGAGAGCACCACGTGTTTCTTCTACTTTTCGGAAAAGACTACAATCAAGATCGTTCCCACGAGGAACATTCAAGATCAAGAGAAGGATCTGAGAAATAAATCAATAGTGAAATAATAGAAAGACGTAAATAAAGAAAGTAAAAATATAACAGCTATTGTACACTCTACTGCTTCTTTAGCTTTTAGTTGCCACTCTACTCAGCATTTCACTGACGTGTCACCCTTGTTACCTTTTCAGGACCAGGTGTTGAGTAGCCAGAGTCAGCGGCTGCAGAGGACATTGGGCCTAGTAGGGTCCAGTAGGGTTACCTGTAGTACTTTCTGTACTTTTCTTCCACTATAGTGAGTAGTTTTCTTTGTTACTCCCTGTACTTTCTTTATCAAAAACTTTATGTTATGTATATGTTTATTTCTCTGCTGTTGTGGTGGTATATACTGTAGTATTTCTTTCCTTTACTACTGTATTCTGTTATTGCTAGTTATATACATGGTGAATGTGGTTTATTTTACTGCTCTTTTGGTTACTTTCTCATTGGACGACTGGGTCTTGGGATTAGTCGAGTTGGTTCGGTTCTCGTGTCTCGTAGGGATTCGGGAATCGGGTCGTTACAATATACCCCTCTTATTATTTTTATGAATTTTCATTTTTCAAATTTTTGTATATTATATATTTTTATTTTTATGTTTATAAGGTTTTCCAATTTTTATGAATTTAAAATTTTTCAAATTTTTATGAAATTTTTGATTTTGAAAATTTTTATCATTTTTGGATTTTTTAATTTCGTAGATATTTAATTTTTATGTTTTTTTATTTTTCTATCTATTTACACACACTTAAAGTGAAAATTTCACTTCAACACCCCGCAAGCCAAGATTTTACAATGTCCTCATTGTGAGAAGGGTGAAAAGAAATTACACTTCATTTAGTATAAGGTGATGAAAGGAGTCGAATAAAGGAGATCAAAGATCTCTATGCGGACGATTTCAAGTCTAACCAAAGGTCAGAGTAGTCAGTCGGACTAAATGAAGGTAATCAGTGAAATATGAAGTGAAAAATCAAAGTGTAGAAGAAAATCAAAAGGTATAAAACAGGAAACAACTATGTAGAAAAATGGTGGATGGATGGTGAGAAAAACCCTAGTGGAGCATGTAAGATGCTCCAACAAGATCCAAAGGATGTGATTCCAAGAAAGGTTTTATACGTTGGCCATTGACTTTGAAGGGTTGATGCTTGTTGGGTTCAGTGATTTCGACAGCTCCGTTGTCGAAGACTCTAACAACAATAAATGGTCGTTGCCATTTAGACCTAAGTTTACCAGGGTAGCACTTCAAACGGGCATCAAACAACAACACCTTCTGACCAGGTGTAAAGGATTTGCAGGAAATAAATCTATCGTGGAAGGCTTTAAGTTTCTCCTTATACAACTCTGAACTCTCATAGGAATCACGACGTAATTCCTCAAGTTCGCTAAGCTGCAACCTATGATTTTCACCAGCCTTCGCGAGGTCTAAATTACAGGCTTTAATTGCCCAATAGGCCTTGTGTTCAATTTCTACGGGAAGATGACAGGGTTTCCCATAAACAAGTCTGTATGGTGACATGCCTATTGGTGTTTTGTGGGCAGTCTTATAAGCCCACAAAGCCTCATCTAAACGGGAAGACAAATCCTTCCTATCAGGTCGGCTTGTCATTTGAAGGATCGTTTTGATCTTCCGATTAGAGACCTCAATTTGCCCATTAGTCTAGGGATGATAAGGTGAAATACGATGTGTAACCCCATATTTTCTAACTAAAGTTCTAAACTGGACGTTAATAAAATGGGAACCCCCGTCAGAAATGATGGCACGAGGTACCCCAAAATGAGCGATAATATGACTCTGTATAAAAGGAATGACAACTCGATGATCGTTTGTGCGTGTGGGTATGGCTTCAATCCAACGCGAAACATAATCGACAGCAAGTAAAATGTAATAGAAGCCAAAAGAGGACGGAAATGGACACATAAAGTCTTTGCCCCAAATATCAAAGATTTCACAGACTATAATCGGGTTCAAAGGCATCATGTCTTTTCGTGACATGCCACCAAGTGTTTGTCAACGACTACATGCCTTACAATAAGTCTACGAATCAGCAAATAATGTGGGCGAATAAAACCCGCATTGCAAAACTTTTGCAACGGTCTTTCTACCAGAAAAATGACCACCACAGGCCTGGTCATGACAAAAAGATAGGATAGAATCAATCTCAGAAGAAGTGACACAATGTCTGATGATTTGATCATTACAGAGTCGAAAAAGATATGGATCTTCCCAAAAATAGTATTTGGCATCTACTTTGAGTCATGATTTGCGATTCTTGTCCCAATCTGGCGGGAATTGATGTGTAACCAAATAATTAACAATATCTGCATACCAAGGAAGATCTGTGGATATAGTCAAAAGAAGTTCATCAGGGAAGTGTTCGGTGATTGGAGGAGATGATTCAATTGTGTCAGAAGGAAGGCAGGAAAGATGGTCGGCAACAACATTTTGTCGACTCGCCTTATCACGAATTTCTAAGTCAAATTCTTGCAAAAGCAAGATCCATCTGATCAACCTAGGTTTTGTGTCCTTCTTAGATAGAAGGTGTCGGATAGCTGAGTGATCAGAGTACACGATAATTTGAGATCTGAGTATATAAGATCTGAACTTTTCTACTAAATACTATTGCTAGTAACTCTTTCTCTGTAACTGTGTAATTCCGTTGTGTCTCATTCAACGTTTTACTAGCATAGTAAATTACTACTGGATTCTTCTTAATTTTCTATCCCAAAACAGCTCCTATTGCATAATCTGATGCATCGCACATGATTTCGAATGGTAAATGCCAATTAGGTGGTTGCAAAATTGTAGCCTGTGTAACTCTGTCTCTCAAAGTTTCAAATGCTGTAATACATTCCTCACTCATCTCAAAAGTAACATCCTTTGTGAGGAGGTTTGTGAGTGGTCAGGAAATTTTTGAAAAATCAAGAATGAATCTCCTATAAAATCCCGCATGCCTGACAAATGATCTAATGCCTTTGATCGAGTCAGGAATTGGAAGATTGACAATTTGATTGATCTTGGCTCGATCTACTTAGATACCCCACTCAGATATACAGTGGCCAAGTACTATGCCCTCTGGAATCATAAAATGGCTCTTCTCCCAACTAAGGACAAGGTTTTACTTCAATGCATCTTTTAAGAACCTTTGACAAATTATCCAAGCAAATATCGAATGTCTCCTCAAAGATTGAAAAATCATCCATAAATACCTCCATATATTCACCCACCATTTCGATAAAAATGGCTAACATGCAACGCTGAAAAGCTGTGGGTGCGTTGCAAAGCCCAAATGGCATTCTTCGGAAAGCAAAGGTTCTGAAGGGGCAGGTGAAAGTCATTTTCTCTTGATCTTCGGGATAAATTGCAACTTGATTATATCAAGAGTAACCATCTAGAAAGCAGAAGAACCTATTACCAGCTAATCTCTCAAGGATTTGATCAATGAATGGTAAAGGAAAATGGTCCTTCTTTGTAACAGTGTTCAACTTACAATAATCAATGCAAACCCACCAGGAATTCGCAATTCATGTGGGAATGGTTTCTCCGGATTCAGTTTTGATTACGGTGAGTCCTGCCTTTTTGGGTACCACTTGAATTGGACTCACCTAAGGGCTATCAGATATGGGATAGATAATGTCAGCATCAAGCCACTTGATTATTTCTTTCTTAACGACCTCCTTTAAATTCGGATTTAAATGTCTTTGAGCTTCTCTTGAAGGTCGTGCCCCATCTTCAATATAGATGCGATGAGTACAAAAATTAGGGCTAATCCTGGTAAGATCATGTAGAGTCCACCCAATTGCCTTCTTGTGATCTCGAAGAACCTTGATCAATTTAGATTCTTGTGATTCAGATAGATGAAAATTGATTATTACAGGATATGTTTGATCATATTTGAGATATACATATTTAATATTGTCAGGAAATGGTTTCAATTCAAGCATAGTAGTAGAATCAACAGCAGGATTTAGGGTGGGATTTTCAATCGCGAAAAGTGAATTAGATGATTCAGATTCAGATTTAGGATTGAGCAAAGATTCCAACAAAATGATTTCGTTGCTTTGAGGGTATGGGATATCAAAAGGTGTGCTCTCTAGTTCTAAGGAACTAATGTCATCCTCAAAAGCTGCTATAGATTTTATTTCCTCAATCCATTCATAATCAAATCCACTAGAAGCTCTAAATATATCAAACTTAATTGTCTTCTCCCCAAATTTTAATTCAATCTTTCCTAATTCACAATTAATGTTGGCTTTTGCAGTAGCCAAAAAGGGTCTCCCTAAGATAATTGGGGTGTAGCTAATGTATTCGGGTACCTCCATATCAAGGACAATAAAATCTACACGGAAGTAAAAATCCTGAACTCTTACAATAACATCCTCCAACATTCCTTTAGGTGACTTAATAGATCTATCAGCTAATTGTAAAGTCACATTGGTAGACTTAAGGTTTTCTATTTTGAAATGTTTTACCAAAGAAAAAGGAATGAGGTTAATAGAAGCTCCTAAATCTAGGAGAACTCTATCAAAACACTGACCCCCAATTATACAGGAAATAAATGGAGATCTTGGGCCTTTCTTTTTCAAAGGAAGCATACTTGAAATAATAGAGCTCACATGCTCTGAAAGTACCACAGTGCTTCCTTTCTTCGGCTTACGCTTAGGAGTACACAATTCCTTAAGAAATCTTGCGTAAGTCGGAATGTGTTTGATAGCATCTAGGAGTGGGATATTAATGTGTATCTATTAAAAAATCTTAATCAAATCTTCATTTAATGTAACAGGTTGTTTTTGTTTCCTAGTCTTCTTCAAAGCTTCTGGGAATGGGACGTGGATTTCCTGTTCTACTGAGGTATTTCCCTGATCTCGCGAATTAGTGGGAATTGCGGGATCTGGTTCTGCACCTCTTCCAGGTGTAGAAACAGGGGTTGATCTAGATGTACTAGGGTCTTGGGATAGGTTCCTTGGATAAACTGGATCCCTAGTGGAAGTTCCACAATGGGTTGTAACAGAGTTAATACCAGCATGAGAAGTAGCTGATGAAGAAGATGCTTGTGTGTTTTGGAAAGATGGATTATTAATTAAAGGTTGATTCAAAATTGATTGCTGTTGATTAGGATATTCAAAATCATGATTAGAAGTGGGTGGATTCAGATTTGGATTAGATTTGGATTCAGGGATAATTAATTAAGGAGATGGACATGTCCCTGATTCTGATTTTGAACTCCCGGGTGTTGTCTTTGCTGGATATTCCTAAGGTTTGGAATTGGGTGGGATGGAAGACCCCTAGCTGACGAGATTCAGCTAACTGCGTGATTTGACCCCTGAGATCAGCCAATTCTATTGAACATTGTCGTTGGACTTCAGCAAGAGCCTTATCATTTTATCGCTGGCTCTCAGTCACAGCTCTCAAATTTTGGTGTAGCTGTGAATCTCTATTTGGCCCTACGGGGTTTTGTGAACCCACGTAAAATGGCCTCGCATTGTGTTGCTGAAACGACAATGTAAGCGGGTTTTACTTGGTCTGAGTCGGATACGATGGTCTTTGTGTATGGTCAGACCAAGAGAAATTAGGATGATTACGCCATCCAGGATTATAGGAATTTGAATATGGGTTTGATCTTGGTGTGTATCCCTGAATGGCATTTAAATCTAGAGGATAAGGCATGTTTTCTGCAAAAGGTACGGGTGGGGAAAAGGGTAGGTAAGATTGTGGGGCAAAGGTCCCTCCTTGGGTTGGTGGAGGAGTAGATAGAAAACCCAAGGAAGATGGATCTCTAGAATCCTGATTATTCACAAATTCCCTCCCTGCGGGAATTTGCAAAACAGGTGAATACGTGGGATTCGTAGCAAGTAGAGGCGTAAGAGTCTTCATCGTATTTCTGACCTCATCGAGATGTTTTGCTACGATATTGACTTTGTCTAGTTTTTCTGCAATTATTTCCAAGTCCTTTGAATTGGACGGGTTACCAATCTCGTGAATGCCCTTGTGTGGATTCTGATGATTCGTGTTTGCGCCCCACGTAAATTGCGACATTGATGCATTATTGATCAAGTTTTCCGCCATCCCTTCAAATAATTCTGAGGCGGATTCTACGTCGTGATTTAGGAAGTTCCCTCCACAAGAGGCATCGACTAGATTGCGAATGCCCTCTTGTAAACCGTAGTAGAAGATATGCATGAGTTGCCAACAAGGGAAGTCATGATGTGGGCATTTTCTTTGCAATTCATGAAAACGTTCCCACGCTTCATGAATTAGTTCTCCTTGGTTTTGATTGAAAGTAGTAATAACTCGCCTTAAAGCATTAGTTCGACTAATAGGAAAGAATTTCTTTAGAAATGCGGATTCAAGTTCAGCCCAAGTTGAGATAGGTTATGCAATTATTCTGTATCAATAAGCAGCTTTGTCTTTAAGGCTAAAAGAGAACATCTTCATTAGTAGGATTTCCCTATTCTGATTTTGAGTTCCAAGAGTTTGAGATAGATTCTTTAGATCTTCTGTGTTGGAATGGATCCTCGGATGCAAATTCATGAAAGTGAGGGATTAGACAAATAATATTCGGCTTTAATTCAGGATCATTCTCCCCAATAGGTATCCTAACATTAGGCTCTACTTGTGCATTAGATGGATTGTAGTAATCTATGAGTAGAGGCCTTGGACGAGGAATCGGTAAATCAGGGATATCAAAACCCGCCTCAGATTGAGGTGGAGGACGGGTTTGAAAAGTCTGAAGATTATTTAGGGCTGCTGTTAATAGTTTAATTTATCTAGTCTTCTCAAGCATCCTAAGGTTCTAGTTCAGGAGTGCCTCATGAACATCAGAAGGTGGCATCTCCCCCTGACCAGAAGAGGAAGGGATCTCGAGATTTTGATTATGCAATTGATCCATAGTGGTAGATGGATCAGATGGGAAAACCATTGGTTGCTTATCTGCAACCGACTTAGGATCACCTGTCAAAGACATTGCAAGAGGCGGATGCAAGGATCGCCTCCCGTCCATAAAATGAGAAAAAATGTGCAAGTGCACACGCACACCACAGAAAAAACAGCGACACAAAAACCCGCAAAATCGCGCAAAGATGCGGGTTTTGCTCTTCTTTCAAAGGAAAGAAGAGATTCCTAAGATACGCAAAAGTAATTTGACGCAAACAAATAGAGTAACAGTATCAAAATACGCGTTCTTATCTGTGTCTACGCAGGTGATGAGTGGCTACTCATCATAGCTAAAAGGGTTAAGTGTGGGAATTAAAGAAAAGACCTAAAACTTTTAATGTGTGTTAAAACCTCCTAATTAGGTCACAAAAATGAGATATTCTGAAAACTAAAGAACAAATGATGATCCATGCATCAATTGAACACATAAACAAGTTTGAAAAGATAAATCAGAAGTAAAATCAATGTCTTAAATGTTCAATTAAGCACATGTAAAAATTTGAAAGCAATTGGACATCATTTAGGCTTAGAAATAAATAGATTACAATTAGGTCCTTCATGCATTACATTCTACCCTTCAAAACTCCTTCTTGGACCTTTTTGCAAGCCGCAGGGACCCTTCTGTATGACTGCAAGGCCCTTCCAGTTATAGTTCTTTTCACTTTTGGACCTGCACGCTATTCTTCTACCCCTTCGTTCAAGGGTCTTCCTGCAAGTTTTCCCTCATTTCAGAGAGAAGCCTGTGTTCTTCACGCGCACTGTAGCACGCGAAGAACACAGCCATTCTCGACCGTCCATCGCACTTTTGATCTCGATCTGCGGCTGGATTCTATTGGAACCTTCGCGCGATTCGGTGCGTGCGTTCACCTCTCTTCCCAGATCACATCTGACGGTCAGATTTCCCTCTCGACTCGCCCCGCGCTCTACCCATCTCATCCTCACCGCCGGCCTAATTTTGATTAACCTCACCCTTGCGGTGATCTCAATCACTGAGCTGCTACTTAAGCACCTCAGTGGTGTCGCGCGCAAAGGATCGCTCCCTCCTACATCTCTTAGTGATCAGTTCGTCCACTCCAGTCTCTCCTCCTCACCTAGACCCTGATTTCACAGCCACCGGCTGTGGAATCATCGCCTGCTCTCGACCCTCCTCGTCGCTAAGGACCTCGTAGCACCTGAGGACAACCCTGGAGTCTCACTAGCAGACTCTTCCCTCCGCTGGAGTCACCCTCCTCCTTTCTTCCTCCTTAGCCACCGGCTAAGGACCCATAGGTCCCATTCTTCCTTTTAGTTTAGGTTTTTAATTCTGCACAAGTAGTGTTAGATTTAGTTTGCAGTAGTTTAGAATAGATTTAGTTTTAATTGTTAGTGTTTAATGTTAGTTGTAGTTAGATTAGTCTTAGGAGTAGAATTAGTATTAGATCCCCTCCCTCACCTCCTCTGATCAGTCCAGATCAGAGGGGAAGAATCATCTGTTCATTGTTCAATTTATCTCCCTCTTCATGTTTTGTTTTTCCATCATCCAAATTCTGATTCTTGTTTTCCTTTTAACGACGAATTTTTCATCAATCACCCACACATCCTGTAACGAGCGCGTACCCCAGACGTCTTTTAAGACGTCTGGGAGGTGGCCCAGACGTCTGTAAAGACGTCTGGGATCACATCCAGACGTCTGACCAGACGTCCGGGATAGTTTACAGACGTCTGACGAACAGTTATACTCGCACGGGATATTCGTCTGCGCGCCTGTGCGCGCAGACCTGCGATCCGCATCTTCTCTGCGGCTGCAGGCGACTGCGGCCGTCTCTCTCTCCTCTCCGCGCGGCGTTAAAAGGGGGAGGGGGCGCGCCTCCCCTCCCGTCTCCACCATCTTCCTCCTCTCCTGCTGCGGGCGGAGCGAGCGGACGCGAGGGCGCAGCGGCAGCGGCGCAGCAGAAGGCGCGGAGGAGCTGCGGCGTGCGAGGGCAGGGCTCTGCCGTGAGGGCGAGCTCGCCGGGAGCGGCTTGGCCGGCCGGCGGAGGGCGCAGGGGGCGCAGAGCGTCGCGAAGAGGGACCTGCTGCGGGCGGAGCAGCGGACGCGCGAGGTGCGACGCGGGCGGCGTCGCGAGCGGAGGCCGAGCGAGGTTCTGATTCTGGAAAAATCTCCAGAATCAGACGTCTGGACTGATATCCAGACGGCAAGGTCGACGTCTGTGTGATCATACAGACGTCTGAAAGGTGAGTTCCGCTTTCTCCTTCTTTTGTTGTCGACTGACCGTACTGAGGGAGGAGGGTTGGCTGTGCGCAGGTGTTCGGATTCGTCATCCTTTGCGAATCCGACGTCTGGAAGTTGTACCAGACGGCGGGAGTGACCTCCAGACGTCCGGAGAGACCATCGGACGTCTGGGATCTAGGAGAGACGTCGCCACAGACTTCTGGACGTCCGGGGAACCACGCCGAACAGGTAATTCTCTGATCCACCGTTTAAGACGTCTGGAAGGAGTTCCAGACGTCTGATTTTGCACAGTATTGTCTTTCTCGACCCGTTTAGGGCCCGTTTGGGCTCCGTCTTCCACGATTCGAGTTGCGTTCGATTCAGAATTTATTCCTCTACCCGCCTACAGTAGCTATACACTGTTTTGAGACACTCCTTGTGTTTGATCCTTGTGATAGGACCTCGTTCGGTTGCCGTCTTGAGAGTCACGGAGGCGCGCGGGATTCCCGACCACGCCCCCATTACTTCCGTTGTACCTGGTAGAGTGGTTTTATGTATTAATAAAATCTGTTAAAGTATGGAACCATAACTAGAACCTAGGGCATTGCATGAATCCTAGGAATGAGAAATATATGGAATGATAGCTCCTAGGTGTTGCATGAATCCTAGGGCCGGAAAACTAGATTGTATGATAGATCCTAGGATATGGCATGAATCCTAGGATGGAAAAACTAGTGGAATGTACATTACTGCAGTCTTGGAAAAATGGAAAGGAATATATAAAGCTGCCTGTAAATTTAATTAACAGCTGCCTGTTATGCATAGAGAGTCATGTTGAGATCATGGAATGTGAGAACGTGAATCTGGAAAGTGAAACATATGATGTTCTGAGATAAAGAGCTGGAACCCTACGGGGAATTAGGAGTGGAACTCCTGGAAAGAAAAGGAATGGAACTGAGATGTAGTTTGTACTGTCTCTTGGGTACGCAGTACCAAGGGAAGTACCTGTACCTGTTTTAGTGCAGAGTGGGGCCAGCCGCCCCAGGGACCCGGGGTTAGGCTTGGCCGCTCTGTACCGACTTGTTGGCCCTCGTGTACGTAGTACCGAGGAGAGCTAGTAGTGTTAGGAGAGTACTAGCTACCCCACGGGCCCCGGGGTTCTGCTAGCCTCCTTCACCGACTTGTTAGGCCCACTAGGGCAAACCAGGGTAGTCAGACGAGGGTGCGCGGACTGTGGAGGGGCAAGGCCCCGGTTTGGTTACTGTGGAGGGGCTGGACCCCTGTTACTGAGAGGGCTCTGCCCTGGTTCCGTGCTGTGCTTTGGGCGCACCCGTTAACGGAAACGACTGACCGCGTGCCAGTACGGGCTAGCTACCTGTGCGTTTATCGCGCGTGCCGTAGTCACCGTTACGTCTGTCAGTGACCTTGGGGTGGTTGACTGAGGGTAGGATCACCACGGGGGACTCTCCCGGCCAGGAGAGCACCACGTGCTACTTCTACTGTTGGAAAAGACTGCAATCAAGATCGTCCCACGAGGACATTCGAGATCAAGTAAAGGATCTGAGAAGTAAATGAAATAGTGAGAAAAATTGAAAGATGTAAATAAAGGAAGTAATAGAACATAACAGCTACTGTACACTCTACTGTTGCCTTTAGTTAGTTGCCACTCTACTCAGCGTTTTGCTGACGTGTTACACTCGTTACCTTTTTCAGGACCAGGTGTTGAGCAGCCAGGGTCGGCGGCTGCAGAGGACGCTGGGCCGAGTAGGGTCCAGTAGAGTTGCCACAGCTTTGTACCTTCTTTTGTTTCTGTTCTAGTGAGTAGTTTTGTTTCCGCTGTACCTTCCTTACCTGCAGTTTTTGTTATATGATAAATGTTGTTTTACTGTTGTGGTGGTGCCTACTGTAGTAGTTTCTTTCCTTACTGCTGTACTTTTTACTGTTAGATATATTCATGCTGAATGTGGTTTATTTTACTGTCTTTTGGTTACTTCCTCGTTGGACGACTGGGTCTTGGGATTAGTCGAGTCGGTCCGGTTCTCGTGTCTCGTAGGGACTCGGGAACCGGGTCGTTACAAGATGGTATCAGAGCAAGGTCGTCCCGAGAAGTGAATCAACTGACTGGAAAGTAACCAATTCACATGTTTATAGCTAGAGTAGCCACCACAACATATCTCTTGACATGAGCTCTTAGAAGTGTTGTTAGGTACCGTCTGTTTTGACGTTTCCGTTTTGTTTCGCGTCTCCTTGCAGGAGATGCCTCGTCGTGGGACTGGCGAGACTGGCCGCGGGCGCGGCCGAGGGCGAGGTCGGCGAGGTGGACGTGCTGTCGTTGACGTCTCGGTGGACCAGCCACCACTCCCTGGCATCCAGGCCCAGGACCTCGCCAGACTGATACGGGATATTGTACGAGAGGAGCTCCACCCACCGCCCCGAGCACCTCCTCCTGGGGTTGCAGAGGGGGAGTCCTCTGTGGGACCACGCGACGGACGCGGCGCCGGACACGAGGGAGGGGATGGGCCCCTGCCGCCCCCACCTTCCTCCGACACTTCTGTACACGAGACACCTTCGCCTGGAGGTGCACCAGCACCTCCCCTACAGCACCACTTCGAGCTTTTCGGACAGTTCCGGAAGCTGAAGCCCCCCTCCTTCAAGGGGGATGAGGACCCGACCGAGGCAGAGGACTGGCTTGAGCAGCTGGAGAAGATCTTCGACACCCTTCGCCCCCCGGTGGAGTGCCGCGTGGCCTTTGCCACGTACCAGCTGGAGAGTGCGGCACACCGGTGGTGGAGGGCGGTCCGGGGACAGGAGAGGGACGAGCCGACGTGGGACCAGTTCGTCACCCTCTTCTGCGAGCAGTACTTTCCCCAGACGTGGCAGGACCAGAGGAGGCGGGAGTTCCACACTCTCCGCCAAGGGACGATGACCGTGAGCGCGTACCGCACGCGTTTCTTGGAGCTGTCCCGCTTTGCAGCGACAGCGGTAGCCACTGAAGAGGAGCGCCTTTGGAGGTTCACCGAGGGGCTCCGGCCTGCGATCCGGGGGTATGTCAAACCCCTGAAGCTGCCGACGTTTTCGAGAGTGGTAGAGGCAGCCATGACTTACGAGGAGACCAACCCGTCCGCGCGAGAGACCGACGGCGGGCGGAAGAGGCCCTTTCAGCCAGACTTCTCACAGGGCCGGCGAGAACGGAGACACGTGGCGTCCGCAGGAGAGCCGTCACGTTGTGCAGGGCCATCAGTGGCCTTTGGGGGCCCTCGACAGGGGCCAGTCGCCAGCACCGGACCCCCGCCTAGCCGACAGCAGGGACTCACTGAGGGCGGGAGTCGGGTTCCCCTCTGCTACCAGTGTGGCCAGCCGGGCCACGTCAGGAGGGACTGCCCATCTAGGGCAGGAGGTCAGCAGATACTTCCCGCGCAGAGCACTGGAGGGCGCGCAGGAGGCCGCGGTTTCCAGGCGCGAGGAGGAGGACCGCAGTCGCGAGGAGGGTACCGGCCAGCACCTACCCGTCCGACGCAGAGTATGGCTGCTTCGTCCGCACCTAGAGCTGAGGGGCGTATCAACGCCCTAACACACAGGGACGCCAGAGCTTCGGGATCCGTGGTAGCAGGTATGGTTTCAGTTTCTGGCAGACTCGTTTACACGCTTTTTGATTCCGGCGCTACGCACTCGTTTGTCGCAGACAGTTTCGCAGTTAGTTTGGACCAGGATTATACATTGTTAGAGAACCCGTTCGTAATCAGAGGTCCGAGTGGTCAGCTGTTTGTAGCTGAGGAGGTGTACACGGGTTGCGGGGTCAGCATCGGGGGACACAGCCTGCCAGCTGACCTGATTATGATACAGATGGAGGACTTTGGGGTGATCCTGGGGATGGATTGGCTGTCCGCTTACCACGCATTGGTGGACTGCTTTGAGAGGAAGATTGTCTTCTCCATTCCGGAGTTGCCTTCCTTCGAGTTTCACGGGCAGCCAGTGGACGGAGGTTTCAGGTGCATTTCGGCACTTCGGGCGGCGAGACTTTTGAGCCAGGGGTGTGAGGGCTTCTTAGCTTGTGTGGTGGCAGAGCACAGCCCCGTGGCAGACTTCCAGAGCATCCCGGTGGTCAGAGAGTACCCCCGACGTGTTTCCAGACGAGTTACCAGGACTACCGCCCGAGCGTGAGATCGAGTTTGAGATCTCACTAGTACCAGGGACCAACCCCATCTCCACCGCGCCATACAGGATGGCACCGCTTGAGCTGCGAGAGCTCAAGTCTCAGTTGCAGGACCTTTTGGAGAAGGGTTTCGTGAGGCCCAGTGCGTCTCCCTGGGGAGCCCCGGTACTGTTTGTGAAGAAGAAGGATGGGACCCTACGCCTTTGTGTGGACTACCGACAGCTGAATAGGGCCACCATCAAGAACAGATATCCGCTGCCGAGGATTGACGATTTGTTTGACCAGTTGCGGGGTGCCACGGTGTTTTCCAAGATCGACTTGAGGTCTGGATACCACCAGTTGAGGATCAGGGAGACCGACGTCTCCAAGACAGCTTTCCGCACCCGGTACGGACACTACGAGTTTTTGGTCATGCCGTTTGGGCTGACCAATGCCCCCGCTGCTTTCATGGACCTGATGAACCGGGTGTTCAGACCGTACTTGGACCAGTTTGTGGTGGTTTTCATCGATGATGTACTCATCTATTCTAGAGATCGGACGCAGCACGGACAGCACTTGCGGATGGTTCTGGACACTCTGAGACGACGCAGGCTGTACGCCAAATACAGCAAGTGCGAGTTCTGGTTGAGGGAGGTGACCTTTTTGGGTCATGTGATCTCTGGAGACGGCCTGGCGGTGGATCCCGCCAAGGTCGAGGCAGTGCTCAGGTGGGAGAGACCGCGTTCAGTCACTGAGATTCGCAGTTTCCTGGGACTGGCAGGTTACTACAGACGGTTCATCAGAGGGTTTTCGCAGATTGCACGTCCTATGACACAGTTGACTCGGAAGGATGTGCCTTTCACTTGGACAGACGCCTGTGAGGCGTGTTTTCTGGAGCTGAAGGAGAGGTTGACCTCGGCTCCTGTGCTCACCATTCCTGACAGTAGTGGCGGGTTCGTTGTGTACACGGACGCTTCCTTGCAGGGATTAGGAGGTGTGCTCATGCAGAGGGGTCACGTGGTCGCTTACGCTTCGCGGCAACTGAAGCCCCATGAGCATACCTACCCTACCCACGACCTAGAGTTGGCAGCTGTTGTCTTCGCGCTGAAGACATGGAGGCATTACTTGTACGGTGAGACCTTCGAGATTTTTACAGATCACAAGAGCCTCAGATATCTTTTTGACCAGAAGGAGCTCAACATGAGACAGAGACGTTGGCTGGAGCTCCTGAAGGACTACGACTGCAGCATCTCCTACCACCCGGGAAAGGCCAATGTGGTGGCTGACGCCTTGAGCCGTAAGGCGCCCGCACGCTTGGCCAGTCTACAGTTACAGAGTTGGAGCCTTTTGGAGGAGGTGGGCAGTTGGCGACCTCTAGAGTTACGAGGGTACTGTGGGGCAGTGACGGTGACACGGCAGACCAGACCAGAGTTGATAGACCGCATCATCACGGGACAGATGGCCGATCCGTACTTGCAGTCTTTGCGCGACAGAGTACTGTCAGGGGACCCAGGGGACTTCTCTTTCACAGACCAGGTGTTACGCTTGAGGGGACGGCTGTGCGTCCCCAGGGACGAGGAGCTGTTGAGAGAGCTCCTGACTGAGGCACACGGTTCCAGATTCACCATACATCCCGGAAACACGAAAATGTACCATGACTTGAGACGCGAGTTCTGGTGGAGAGGGATGAAGCGGGATGTGGGTGAGTTCGTGCAGCAGTGCTTAGTGTGCCAGCAGGTGAAAGCCGAGCATCAGAGGCCTGCAGGGCCGCTTCAGCCGCTTCCAGTGCCAGAGTGGAAGTGGGAGAGCATCACCATGGACTTGGTGGTGGGTTTACCTGTTACCCAGCGAGGACACGACGCGGTCTGGGTAATAGTGGATAGGTTGACGAAGACGGCACGATTCTTGCCGATCCGAGTCACTTTGGGACCAGCACAGTTGGCAGAGAGGTACATCCGTGATGTGGTGCGACTACACGGAGTTCCGCGGGAGATCGTATCCGACCGGGATACCCGCTTTACGTCCCAGTTTTGGGCTGAGTTTCAGCAGGCTTTGGGGACGAGGTTGAGGTTTAGCACGGCTTACCACCCCCAGACGGACGGACAGTCGGAACGCACGATACAGACACTTGAGGATCTTTTGCGTGCCTGTGTACTAGACTGGAGGGGCTCTTGGGAGGAACACCTGCCCCTGGCAGAGTTTGCATACAACAACAGTTATCACTCGAGCATCGGCATGGCTCCCTACGAGGCTCTGTACGGACGGAAATGCACGGCACCCTTGAGTTGGGTTGAGGTGGGGACCAAGTGGGAGGTTGGCCCCAGGTTGATCCGGCAGAGTCAGGAGGTAGTTGAACAGATCCACAGACGACTCCGCACTGTCAGGAGCAGACAGAAGAGCTACGCAGATCGCAGACGCAGAGAGGTGCAGTTCGAGGTTGGGGACCACGTCTTTCTTCGTGTTTCGCCCATGAAGGGCTTACAGCGGTTTGGGGTGAGAGGGAAGCTCGCGCCGAGGTTCGTGGGGCCCTTCGAGGTCCTGGAGCGGGTTAGACCCGTTGCTTACAGACTTGCCCTTCCCCCGCAGCTTTCTGGTGTGCACGACGTGTTCCACGTGTCCAACCTCAGGAAGTACGTAGCCGATCCCAGCCACGTACTAAGTCACGAGAGCGTCGAGGTGAGCGACGACCTGACCTACCCCGAGCGGCCAGTGCAGATCCTAGACCGAGCCGTCCGCAGGTTGAGACGAAAGCAAGTACCCCTGGTAAAGGTTTTGTGGAGGAGCCAGCGGTACGAGGAGGCTACCTGGGAGCCTGAGGCGGCAGTGCGGGAGCGGTACCCAGAGCTTTTCGCGGGTACGTCCTTTCGGACCGGCTTCGGTCCTCTTTGAGTTTGTTATGGTTATTTGGACATCCTTTTTCCGCACCCTAGTTGGCGCAAGTTTCGGGGACGAAACTTCCTTTGAGTTTGTTATATTGTAACGAGCGCGTACCCCAGACGTCTTTTAAGACGTCTGGGAGGTGGCCCAGACGTCTGTAAAGACGTCTGGGATCACATCCAGACGACTGACCAGACGTCCGGGATAGTTTACAGACGTCTGACGAACAGTTATACTCACACGGGATATTCGTCTGCGCGCCTGTGCGCGCAGACCTGCGATCCGCATCTTCTCTGCGGCTGCAGGCGACTGCGGCCGTCTCTCTCTCCTCTCCGCGCGGCGTTAAAAGGGGGAGGGGGCGCGCCTCCCCTCCCGTCTCCACCATCTTCCTCCTCTCCTGCTGCGGGCGGAGCGAGCGGACGCGAGGGCGCAGCGGCAGCGGCGCAGCAGAAGGCGCGGAGGAGCTGCGGCGTGCGAGGGCAGGGCTCTGCCGTGAGGGCGAGCTCGCCGGGAGCGGCTTGGCCGGCCGGCGGAGGGCGCAGGGGGCGCAGAGCGTCGCGAAGAGGGACCTGCTGTGGGCGGAGCAGCGGACGCGCGAGGTGCGACGCGGGCGGCGTCGCGAGCGGAGGCCGAGCGAGGTTCTGATTCTGGAAAAATCTCCAGAATCAGACGTCTGGACTGATATCCAGACGGCAAGGTCGACGTCTGTGTGATCATACAGACGTCTGAAAGGTGAGTTCCGCTTTCTCCTTTTGTTGTCGACTGACCGTACTGAGGGAGGAGGGTTGGCTGTGCGCAGGTGTTCGGATTCGTCATCCTTTGCGAATCCGACGTCTGGAAGTTGTACCAGACGGCGGGAGTGACCTCCAGACGTCCGGAGAGACCATCGGACGTCTGGGATCTAGGAGAGACGTCGCCACAGACTTCTGGACGTCCGGGGAACCACGCCGAACAGGTAATTCTCTGATCCACCGTTTAAGACGTCTGGAAGGAGTTCCAGACGTCTGATTTTGCACAGTATTGTCTTTCTCGACCCGTTTAGGGCCCGTTTGGGCTCCGTCTTCCACGATTCGAGTTGCGTTCGATTCAGAATTTATTCCTCTACCCGCCTACAGTAGCTATACACTGTTTTGAGACACTCCTTGTGTTTGATCCTTGTGATAGGACCTCGTTCGGTTGCCGTCTTGAGAGTCACGGAGGCGCGCGGGATTCCCGACCACGCCCCCATTACTTCCGTTGTACCTGGTAGAGTGGTTTTATGTATTAATAAAATCTGTTAAAGTATGGAACCATAACTAGAACCTAGGGCATTGCATGAATCCTAGGAATGAGAAATATATGGAATGATAGCTCCTAGGTGTTGCATGAATCCTAGGGCCGGAAAACTAGATTGTATGATAGATCCTAGGATATGGCATGAATCCTAGGATGGAAAAACTAGTGGAATGTACATTACTGCAGTCTTGGAAAAATGGAAAGGAATATATAAAGCTGCCTGTAAATTTAATTAACAGCTGCCTGTTATGCATAGAGAGTCATGTTGAGATCATGGAATGTGAGAACGTGAATCTGGAAAGTGAAACATATGATGTTCTGAGATAAAGAGCTGGAACCCTACGGGGAATTAGGAGTGGAACTCCTGGAAAGAAAAGGAATGGAACTGAGATGTAGTTTGTACTGTCTCTTGGGTACGCAGTACCAAGGGAAGTACCTGTACCTGTTTTAGTGCAGAGTGGGGCCAGCCGCCCCAGGGACCCGGGGTTAGGCTTGGCCGCTCTGTACCGACTTGTTGGCCCTCGTGTACGTAGTACCGAGGAGAGCTAGTAGTGTTAGGAGAGTACTAGCTACCCCACGGGCCCCGGGGTTCTGCTAGCCTCCTTCACCGACTTGTTAGGCCCACTAGGGCAAACCAGGGTAGTCAGACGAGGGTGCGCGGACTGTGGAGGGGCAAGGCCCCGGTTTGGTTACTGTGGAGGGGCTGGACCCCTGTTACTGAGAGGGCTCTGCCCTGGTTCCGTGCTGTGCTTTGGGCGCACCCGTTAACGGAAACGACTGACCGCGTGCCAGTACGGGCTAGCTACCTGTGCGTTTATCGCGCGTGCCGTAGTCACCGTTACGTCTGTCAGTGACCTTGGGGTGGTTGACTGAGGGTAGGATCACCACGGGGGACTCTCCCGGCCAGGAGAGCACCACGTGCTACTTCTACTGTTGGAAAAGACTGCAATCAAGATCGTCCCACGAGGACATTCGAGATCAAGTAAAGGATCTGAGAAGTAAATGAAATAGTGAGAAAAATTGAAAGATGTAAATAAAGGAAGTAATAGAACATAACAGCTACTGTACACTCTACTGTTGCCTTTAGTTAGTTGCCACTCTACTCAGCGTTTTGCTGACGTGTTACACTCGTTACCTTTTTCAGGACCAGGTGTTGAGCAGCCAGGGTCGGCGGCTGCAGAGGACGCTGGGCCGAGTAGGGTCCAGTAGAGTTGCCACAGCTTTGTACCTTCTTTTGTTTCTGTTCTAGTGAGTAGTTTTGTTTCCGCTGTACCTTCCTTACCTGCAGTTTTTGTTATATGATAAATGTTGTTTTACTGTTGTGGTGGTGCCTACTGTAGTAGTTTCTTTCCTTACTGCTGTACTTTTTACTGTTAGATATATTCATGCTGAATGTGGTTTATTTTACTGTCTTTTGGTTACTTCCTCGTTGGACGACTGGGTCTTGGGATTAGTCGAGTCGGTCCGGTTCTCGTGTCTCGTAGGGACTCGGGAACCGGGTCGTTACACATCCTGACCCAATTTCAGATCTGATGGTGCACTGCCTCAGATCTGAAAGTGGCGTCACAAGCACCATTTGGGGCTTCTCACTCACTCCATTTGTTTCACAAAAGCCCCTCTGTTTTAAATGGATTGCCTCAGTTTGTCAGAGCACTTTTGATTTGGATTTTAAAGGATTTTTACTCTCTGAAATGTTTTGACAGATCTGACAAATTGAAGGGATTTTTGGTTTTCATTGTGGGCAAGGACTCTGAGAAGTTCTCCGGTGACAGAGAACCAATCAGAAGAGCCTTTCATGATTCTATTTATACTTTGTTTTGAATGCATTCGCCAGCTTCCATTAAATTTCCTTAATGCATTCTTAGTCTCTTTTTGCTATTTCAGAACTGCCATACACTATTTGTGTTGATGATCATTTCTGTATGGTGATTCTCTAACCTAAGGAGTTTTCCATACTCCTTAAGGTTGCAAGAAACTAGGATTGTGTTTCTTTGGTTTTAATTGATTGAGCTAAGTCTTCCTTCATGCTGTCTATGGCATTAGGAAGACTAACTCAATGCCATTTGAGTTTTGATCTGAAAGGATGCTTCTGATAAGGTTTTTCCTAATGAGTATTTGAGCTGAATTTACATGAGATTTTCGTGAGATTTAAACCCCTTTCAGATTTGGATTTCATCTCTTCAATGTTTAGTTTGTTTTGAATTTAATCTTATTCCCAGTTATACAGCAACATGCTGCAACTTGCAGCTACATTCCCCTCTTCTCTAAACTCCCTTCTTCCCTCATTCCCTAACTTTATACAAAAGCCTAATGACATAGACTTATTTTAAAACTGTAAATATACCTATTCATAGTATTATAACTATAGCATATCAGTTAGATACATAGTTATACTGTAAATATGTATAAAACCTGTACAGAAATTCATATACATATGTAATCTATGTAAAAATATGTATATATACTAATCTATTATGCATGTATTTACTGATTTATGTATATATGTATGTACAGATTTATATTTACTTATTTAGTAGCTAAGTTAATAAGTTAGAGCAATAATCAAGTAAATAAATCTATAAACTTGGGAATATATATATATATTAAGTAATTTAAGTTAGTCAAAGTATAATTATACCTAGTATAACTTACTGTAACTTGGTTTTAATTTTAAACACCCAGAACTGCTATTTTAGCCTAAATAAAACATAAATAAATTCGTAAAAATACAATAAAAATATGTATTAAATACTTAAGTATGTAAATTAAAACTGTTTAAGGTCAATTAGACCATTTACTAATTATTTTATAAGTAATTAACTATTTAATCACCTAAATCAACCTGTATAATCAGCCTAGTTTAGCGAATTTATTTGTATAGTAAAAATATTTAAAATTAAAAATTAATTAATCAATTATGTAGTATTACGTAAATATTTTATTTACCATATTTTATTTTATTTTTTTTAATAATTTATGGCCCCCAAATCGAGGGCCAAAAACGCGCACAAATACAGCTGCGTCTGATTTCCAGCACACGATGTGGCGCTGGAATAGCGCCACATCGTGTGCTGCAAACCAAACGCAGCCATATAAATATAATTTATGTTATACCTTAAGCAGTCGTCATGGCGCAGGGTGCCCGAAACATTGCTGGGGGCCTGAGCGTGTGCGAGCTTTGAGGCCGTTGGGCTGAGGCCTGACGCTGAGATTGAAAACGTAACTAAGCCATCTAATCTGAGATTAGGGCGCGCTTAGTAGAGGTCTGGTCCCACCCATACGGTGCTGTGTATCCCTCGAAAAGCGCACCCACTAATTAAACACATTTTACACTAAGGACGTTAGCCTAACCCCGTCTCCACCGCAGCCTCTGAAATACCACACAGAAGAAATTGAAAGGACAGACGACTTAAGAGAAGGAACACACGAGATAACAAGAACAGAAAAGACTTACTGTACATACAACAGTAGAATAAGTAATACACATACGTATAAGTAAACCCACATAATTACTAACAGAATAAAACGACACTATAAATGTCGCTAAAGACCTCAGTTTGCTTCTTTAGGTTGTATATAGTGTTTTCTGAGATTTAGCGACGTTTATATCTGTCACTAAAACTAATATATATGTCACTATAAATGAATGACTAGTAAGTTAAGTTTTTACACTATGGTATCCTCATGTAGTATGAACTAACATATTAGTGTTAATAGTATAACTTGTAAATACATAGTTTAGAGTATAATAATAGATTGTTTGATGCTTGTTCATAGTTGGTATTTTTGCAAGCACTTCTTAGTAACTAGGTAAATAAAACATTCATTCATTCTTTAAGTGTAAAGTTTCTTTTTGAATAAGAAGACAATTTTGGAGATAATCAAAGAATGACCGAATTAAATTCAATAAATTGCCTCCTAGTGAACGACCTGGAACAAAACCAGTAAAAATTAGATAAATAAGCAAATGATAATAATGGTTGTAATGACTGGTACTCACCCATACTCACCACTATACGACATCCTTAAGGTTATATTATACACCCTATACTACAACGACATGATCATAACAATAATCATTCATCATCATACAACCATTGTGTTACATTACACAATTATCACCAACAACCATTTTCAACATCATTATTTTTGGCGCCGTTGCCGGGGAGCATCGGTGTCAACAATTTACATCATCATTAGCAGGTGTGTATCCTTAAGGCTCGAAGGTCTAAGGTCTAGGATCGAGATCGCTCACTACTGGCTCCTCGGGGCTCTAGTAGTGTGACAGACTTGTTAATCTTCGACCAAAGCCCTAAGAGGTGCAAAGAGGACAAATAGAAATAAAGACTCATATGACTCTAGTGATTGCACTGTATGCGCGATAGCATGCAACAGACGATAGCGATAGAAAAACCTGCATGCACTCTGCAATCAGATTTAAGTCACAATTTTTAATTTTCATCTTTTTAGTTAATCTTTTTCAAAAATATATCAAATGAATTACAATGGTCGCTTTTTAAGTCTTTTCAAACAAAGTATGTGGTCTTTCTTTTTAAATCTCAAAGGCAGGGATCTACGCGATTTTTTCGCGTTTTCCTGCTGATGCGAGAAAAACAGTAAAGAATTCCCGAGTCAGATTCGCAAAAATACTAGCAGAAAATGCACTCCTAAGAGTGTATGCCTATTATATACTGCTGCTAGTCAGATAGGATGTATTTTTGTATTTTTTATTTTTTAAAATGCAACAAATCAAACTACTCTAAAGACTAAGAATAGAAATACTTACAACAAAAATAGAAATAGAAACAGAAATACAATCCCACCTTCTTGTGAGACTACCAGCGAAGGTGAACCTGAAAAGAAGACAGAAATAAAAATAAAAAAATAAAACACAACTAATTAGAACAAAAACATTAAAAATAGAAATTTTAATTACAAATACCTCCTATTTTAGACAATTAAACCAAATAAATTAGTGAATTAAGAGAATGCCTCCCAGGTAGTGGCACCATTAAAATGGTCGTTTCTTCACCTCAACTCAATTAAGTTAATTTTACTTAATTAAGAGTAGAAGAGAGTAACTTAGGTTAACTCGAAATTGTGTCAGTTAGTAGTATAAGGTCGAATTAACCTAACATTTTAGAATTTTTAACTGGTTGAGTTCAGGTCGTTTGCTGGGAGGTATATATTATTTTAAATTCACTAATTAACTCTATTTATCTTATAAGTATAGGAGGTATAATTAAGTTAATTGTAGAAACATAAATTTTGCAAAATTTGATTTAATTTGAAGAAATATGCAAAATCCCATATGAAATCTTATTTTTAACATTTATTTCAAAAGATTTAAGGCAAATGAAAGTTTACTAGTTACAACAAGAAGCCTTATTACAACAATTGAAAGCAAGAGAAATAAAAAATATACCAAGAAAAACTTCTTTATTTATTCTTCAGCCTCTCTCTCTTTTTCTTCTTCTCTCTTTCTTTATTTCTTTCTCTATTTTCCTTTTCTTTTATTTATTTTTTTTATTTCTTTCTTACACACTCTCGAGCTCTCTTCTTTCTTTCCTCTTTCTTTTCTGCTCCTGCCTTCTTCTTCTCCCTCGGTATTCTTCCTTCATATTTTCTTAAGTCTTTTCGCTTGTTCCTTCAGCCTTTATGCCTTTACAATTTATCCTTATGCCTTATCTTCTCCTTTCTTTCCTTAGTTCCCTTAGCCTCTTCTGCTTCAACACTTAGTTTCTCAGCACTTAGCCTTCAGCCTTCACTCTTTTGCCCCTTAAGCCATCAGTTGAACCGGGTTTTCCTTTTAACCAAAAATTGGCTTATGGTTTGTGATGAGGACCTTTGGGGATACACAACACCCTTCTCAATGTGGGACTAGACCCTACTCAGTCCTCGCCTGATTCGAGTTATTTGGTTTATTTTCGATTCATTTTTCTTTCGAGCCAAATCAGCCCAAACCACCTCCCAGGCCTCGCCCTCCGAGGGCCACAAAATCACACACACCCACTCAGGCACACACCCACAGACACACACATGCCCGCACACACACGCAAATGCTCGGATTTCATTTCGCGCCCAGCACTTGACGACTGAAATGCCCACAGCACAAATACGTTTTATACTAAGGCGCGCGTTTGTCACTTGCTGATGTGGGACTATGTTCCCCCTTCCAGACTTGACTTCAAGTGAGGATATCTCCTAGCTCAGAGCTCCAAATCAAGAGATTCAAGGCTAGATGGAAAGCTCTAGAGTAGCTATACAGGATTATGCTATCAATTTAAGGTGAAGGGAAAGTTTTCCTCTTTGATTTGAAGAGCAAATCTAAGGGGTTCCTATGGGGTTTTACTACCTAGGGATAGAAATGGTGCTCACAGAGTCCACAGTTGGACTTTCTCACTTGCTAAGGGTCTAAAATAGGTTCTGCAAGTATTTTTGCAACTGCTGGAGTGGGTTTTGAGGCTCTTAAAGTTTCAGTAATAGCAGAGAAGCTTCAAGCTTCTTTGAAAGCTTCAGAGATAGGTTTCAGACTTGAAAAAGATGTAACAGACACAGAAGAACATTATTAATCGATTTAAATAGATTCTAAGGGTTATAACAAACTGATTTGGGTAGGATTTAAGATCAAATCTCAACAAATGACCACTGCTATCAGTTTGGGTTCGAAAACAACCCAAACTGGCAGGGTATGAATTCTAACCAAATTTCTTTATAGAGCTCAATTTAATCACCCTAAAATCATTCAATAGAATCTCAGAATCCATTTAAGCTCCTTAATTCATTAGATTGAGCTTAGAATCAAAGTCTCCAACTCAGGTTTGACTGTGAGGCTTCAAAAATTGACTTTCTGATTTAAGCTTCTTTACAAGAAATTAAAGCCTTGAATAGGATCCTTTCAACCTCAGGAACTCATCCAATCTGTTAAACAGATGTTTCAACCCTAGAAATTAGGGTTCCAGGCTCATCACCTAAACTCTAAAAATGACTTGTTCGACAGAGGAACTGATAGGTTGTTACATTAATCTGAGAACATGAATGACTTTAGTGCACTGCACTGAAGCTTCTAGACCCTTTAAATGTGGCTTTTAAGCTTCTGAACAAACTTCTCCAACTTCACCGGAGTTGGAGAAGATGAAGGTCCAACTACAACTCTAGTTATCTAAATCTCAAAGAAATGATCTCAGAATAATCAGTAAACCTCAATTAGTCATTATGGAGCTTTTTATCAAATTCTATAGGTTGAAGAACAAATTTGACTTGCCGAAGCTCACCGGAGCTCTGGTGAGTCCAGAAAAGGTGAAAAACGTGTACAGAAAGGTGAATCGTGCCATTTTTTATTTGAAAAGGTTCCTGAGGTCACAAGGAACCTCAGGATCGCATTCAATTCCTCATTAACTCATTAAATGAAAGATTAATCAGAAAATTCAAGTTTGAATAGTATTTGAGTGGTTGAAGCATAAGACTTGCTCTTCGACTCAGATGAGTGGTTGAGGCAAGTCAAAACAGTATTGCAATCATAAATATATAAATAATTTATAGTTTTAACTGCTCCTGAGCCGCCATTGACAGCGAGCTCAGGAACTTAGATAAAATTAGGCTTTTACATTATATATGATAATTAATCAAATTAAGATGTTAATTAGGATCCTTTGATGATGAATTGGTGATGTAGGATCCAGTGAATGTGATTCTAGGTCAACTACTACCACCATGGACAGCAACAGTAGCTGTTGAAGGTGGATTTGGATTAGGCGATTCAATGATCTAATTAGTGATTTAATGAGTTAGAAATGATCGTGGATGGTTAAAGAAGGTGGATAGTGGATTCAAAAGACAAAATTAGGTCACCGGTGAACTCAAGGAGCTCGCCGGAGTCGAAGAAGACAAACTTAGAAATCAGACATTACAACTAAACTACCTAACTAACTACCTATCTAAACTACTCCTAATCTACTCCTATTTACTGTTACCTAGACGACGGGGTTAGGGGAAACTCCATCGAAGGTTCATGATGGAGGAGCGAAATCAGAGGGTATTAAGGAAGATCTCCGGTAGGTGAATGTGGATGAAGCAGAGGCACTCCTCGGTCGGCGCCTTTATCCAAGGATGCAGCAGACCATGGCGAAGTCCCTAAACCAATCAAGGTGGACGGAGGAAGTCGGATGATGAGGTGGAAGGTCGCCGAAGTTGTGGAAGAATAGCCCATTGGGTTGGCTACAGTGAAGAAGAGGGAAGGGAGCCAACTTGAGAAAAATTGAGGGGGTCAGGGTCTATTTATAGTTGACGGCGATGAAGAGGGTAGTGAAGTCTGGACGTGTGAGGAGCTAGAGGAGGTTAACCACCGGTGTCGTCTCCGATGACGATGAGGTTAACTCCCACCTAAAATTAGGACAAAAGTATCATCCAGACCGATGGATGAAGATGGGATGGTGAGCGCAAGCTTTAGGAGCTTGGAGAAGGTGGAGCGACGTCGGATGTGCGGTGATCGAGCAGTGGAAGCACCCTTAGTCGTCAGCCGTTCAACCAGCTGAAGAAGAAGAAGAAGTAGACAGGGACCTATACGTAATGAAACCTAAGGACCTGTATGAGAATTAAGGACCCGATTGAAATGAATTAAAAGGATCTAAATGTAAACTCAGGTTTTTAAGGTTTATTTTAATTTAGATCTTTTTCAACTTTTTATATATGATTATAAATAAGGTAATTATTATGTTTTGACCATGAATTTACATTTTTGACCTTTTTAGGTTAATTTATTTAATTAGGTAAGGGTACTTAAGTAATTACATACTTATGTATACATTATGCTTAAGTTAACTAACTTTTTAATTAGAAAAAAGATTGTTAAGATCTCGAGTCCAATTATTAATAATATTATTTGGATGTTTAAATAGCATTTTTAACTTATTTGAAGGTCCTTTACTATATATCCCTTATTTTATAATTAACCCATATATTCTCATATCCTTAGCTAAATAACTAGGAAGACCAGTTAATTAGGGGTAATTAGAGATTATGACGAGTCTCTCATCATATTAGGGTACCTTAATTTAGGTTCCTATGAAGTTAGAATTGGGTTTAGGGAGCTATAGATGCAAGATCAAGGCTTGAATCTCAAAATTGGGTCTGGAGGGCAGTTCTGGACGTCTGATAAAAGTGTCAGACGACTTATAGTGAAAAATCAGAAGTCCAGACTTCAATTCTGGATGTCTAATCAGAGTCAAGAAGGATTCTAGGTTCTGTCTTGGGTATTCTGCAGAAATTGGACGTCTGACCAAGTGTCTGGACGTCCAATAACACTGCAGAAGTGGGTTTAAGGTGTGCGGGAGTTGGCTAAGGGTTCTGGACGTCCTATAATTCATATGAACATCCAGATAGAAGTTGGAATTAGGGTTTTAAGGTTTCCTAGGGTGTGGTGACCTAATCTAAGGGTGGCCAAGGCTTGGGGAAGCTTCTAGGCTATCCTATGGCTAGGATGGACCTAAGTTCTTCACAATTTATTGCTTTATTCCTACTCAAATAGAATAGCATACCTTAACCCCTTACATTATTGTCTACTACATCTTATTCTAAGTCTTCCGCTCCAACTCTGCTGCAACACCAGTTATCCTTTATTCTTCTGATCCAACTTTAAACCTAGCTTCATATCTACCTTCTGATCAGCTTATTACCTGTAATTGACATAATGCACCTAATCAGCATATTATAGCATTATTTTATGCATAGCTAAAAGAAAGCAGTAAAGGTGCTAGTAATGCTTATGCATGCATGAATTACCCTAACTTATGCTAAGTCCTAGTCTAATTTAGGTCAATTAAGACCTATGATTGTTGCGCAATCTGACCTCCGTGTTCAGGGTCTGACATTGGACACCATAATCTTGATTTTTATCCTTCTCCGAGCTACATCGATTATAAATCACCACCCTTATTTGGACAACCTAATATGATCTACAATCAAGAAGGATATGCTGATCCTTACCCTTTCCCAAATTATACTGCGTATAGGTCATCACCCTTGTTTGAACAACCTGAAATGACCTATTATCAGGGAGGGTATCAAGAACCTCAATTCGTTAACTCTCCTGCACTGAACCCAAACCCGCCCAACCCTGAACCAAACCATTTAGTTCAAGTGGACCAGGTCCAAGATAAGGTGTTGGCTAACTTAAGGAATACCATACAATCTTTAAAAGCTCAGCTAACACCTTACCCTAAAGAATTAGGGCCCCTGATTGAAATAATTGATGATCTTAACAAGTATCTATTGGATTGGCTCAAGGATGTTAAGGATAAGGGCCCAGGTGAGTTTTTACTTGGGAAGTTATCTAAATTGAGGATGAGAGTTTTGATTTCTTTAGTCTAATCTTGGGAGGATTCCCAGGATGAACCCTTAACAGGAGAGCCGATGTCAAAATCCGCTCAGGCACCTATAGGGGGGAACACGTTTTATGAGACCAGGGTTGACCACGTTGTTCTAGAGCAATCAAATAAGGATGATTTGATTTCTTCACCTGAAAACCCTGAGCCAGGGAATGAGGAAACGTATCCCTCCATGAATCAGAAAGTGATTGATTTTGAGACATACATCAATGCGAATTTAAATTTCTTTGATTCTGAAGGTGAAGAATCATTATGCGAAGTCTCACTTGAGTTTACACCACACGATTTCTGTGAGACGACGGGGCCTAAGGAATTCGATGAACCATCTAATGGTCCAATAACTGAGGAAATTGATCCTATTGGGGCTCACATGGCGGATTCAGATCCTCACATTCTGAAGGATTCAATTCAAAAATCGGGTAATCAGGTCATAGCAGTATCGCGTCCAGGCTCACTGGGTGTGCAGGTGAGCGAGGGTGTGCGGCTGTGTGTGTGAGGGACCCAACCCCTTGTGTTCTTGGGCGGGAAGCTAAGCATTGGAAAACATGATCTACCACTGTGGCTACTCCACAGCGAACGATGTGCCACTAATTTGTGCCTTCCTCTTCTTCATGCAACGTAAATGCAAGCTTCATCAAATTGAGGCAGCGGACGTAGCCTGATGCTTCGATTGAGAGCCTGGGGCTCTTCTTAGCTGGGAATTGCAGCACTTGGGAGTCGCGACTAGGTCAGAGCTGCTCGAAGCACGGCGGTCGGAACTGGAGGTGGTGGTGGCGACAGATAAGGACCAGCGAGGCTTGAAAAGGTGAACACAGGCTCAAAAGCCCCAATTAGATAGCTCAGTAGTGTCACTGGCTGTCGTGGAGTGTGGTAGCGGTGTCAATTTGGTGGATGATGGCGTGTGGACAGCTAACGGAGTCAGGGAAGGTGAGTGGAAGTTGGGTTGTTCGGTGGAGGTTTTCATGGCGGAGGCAGGGCAAAGGTTTTGGGAGTGTTGGTAGAGTGGTTGGTGGTCTGTGGAGGGCATGTGACCTTGCCAGAGCATGGCTGGAGCAGAAGAAGGCGAAGAACGAGCGAGGTGATTCGGTGGTCGAAACAAGAAGAGGACCTAACCTAGTCTAGAGAGGGAGAGAGACAGTTTGGGATCCTAGCTAATGGTCGAAAGGGAGAGATGGTGTCAGCTTTGATTGGCAGGCACCAGAGATGGCAAAGCCTCCGGTGAGGGAGAACGGCGAGGATGAAGGGTTTGGAGAGCTCTCGCTAGTATTGCGAGGAGCAGAGGAAGTAGCAGACGGGATTCCCACTACCTATGGTATGTGGCAATGGGTGAGGAAGTCGGAGAAGGAGGTGTCACCGAAGCTGCGGTGGAGGCAACCGAAGAGAGGAAAATGTGAAGAAATAAGGCCTAAACCAAGCTAAGGAGATCAGCATGAAGTTGAAGAGCTTTTATAGATTTCCTAGCCAAGCTCTAGATGAGGAAAGAATCTCTAATGGCTTAGGAATCAGGGCACAAGGATCCTACGAATTTCGTGGATTCGTGTGAGCTTTTGCGCAAGTTCTGAGTCCCAAAACAAGTCCAAATGAATCATCATCATGTGAACATCAATCCTACCAAATTTGATGGGATTTGGTAATGATCTAATGCCTCTTTAGTGCGGTCAACAGCTGGCTGGAGGTCGGTTGACCTCCAATGGCGGAAGGACCCATTTGCGAAGAAGATAAGGAAGTTAGGGAGCCATTTGCAAGGAAGGATTTTCGAAAGGTAGGGGTTTGATTGAGAAGAATAGAGTTCAAATGGATTGAAATGTAAACTAAGTCAAGATGGACTTTGATTGAACCCAAATTTTGGTACAAACCTAATTTGGACCCAAGAAATCTAATGGTAAGTCAGATTTGAGTTTTGACCAAGTTTGACTAGGCAATTTGCGTAGAAACCCAAATTAGAGTAGAAATCCTTCTACGACTTTATTCAAGGTCAAAATAAGTTCAGATGGTCATACCAAGGGTACCAAACCTTAAGGAATGTTTTTATATTAATTTTAGGAGGTTTAGATGAATTTTATCCTAACTAGAATGTCTCTAATTCAAGATGGTATGAAATTAAGGTTTTGTGTTATGATTCAGTTCTCGAAATATGTGAAATCCCATTTTTATCTGTATGGACCCACTTATTAGACTCTAATACTCATTTAACCTTAAATTAACCCCTGGGAAATCCCATGGTTACTTTGCATTCATGATGTGATGTTAAAACTATAGAATTAACCTTGATTTAATGTTTTCTTCTCAAAATGGATTTGTATGGAATTATGACTCTCAGGCAATTATGTAGGTGCATTTTTCACTTGATTATGACTTATTAAAGCTAGTTATGGTTTATGATGGCATTACCATCATACCACAATGCCTAACTTTTGCTAATCCATAGCAAAATCTTATGGAAAGAACTAAATCTCTATACCATGCTTGGATGTTCAGATGCCTGATTTATGCCACTCTCTAGAAATTAGGTTAGAATGCCAATAATAGGCCTAGAGGTACTCAAGTATCAATCAAGATCCATACCTGACCAGCTTCAGCCTAGGTTTGCTGCAAAGGTTTCTAAGGCTCGCAAAAACTGCCCAGAGGTTTGTTGAACCCAACGGTTAAAGCACTCATGCATAAAATGTAGTAAGTCCAGGTTCAGTTTGTCAGTGCATTTTTAGTAAGAGAGAGATGGAAGGATTTTTTATTTGGAGAGTTTTATCTCTTTTCTTTTTATTTTTCCCTAAATCCAGCCTTGGATCTACCTTGAACACCGTTTGTATCGGATTCCTTGTCCCTACCATCAATCCTCGAAAGGTCCCTGTATTTTGATGCTTTGGGATAACACCAACCATGGCAACCCCCAAAACCTTGGCTTTCGACACTTCAGGATAGTGTCACTCATGACGTTCAATAGCTAAATTCAGGCCCTGGCAATCGACATTTCGGGATAATCCCGCCCATGGCAGTTGAACCAGCATAAGGTGCTTACATGCCCCCGGTAGGATATTTAGATATCCTAGGAGACAAGCACCGAGGAGACGATATGTTATTACTCATCTTCGAGGGGAATTTCCCACCGCTCTACGCTGGGAACTTATCTAATCAACTTGTGTTGTCGAGCTGCTCCTAAGGTAGATCTTCAGAATGGTTTTCATAACAGAACACTTTTGGCATGATTTTCCCTATTAAGTGCATTGAACCAGAGTAGTGTGTAGGTTTTGGGTGATTAGGTTACCAAGTCCTGCAAACCAAAGGGCAGGCAATGAGGCTGAATAATCCCTAAGCCTTAGACCTACTACATCAGCTTCACACTTTCCTCAACCTCTTGAGAATTAATCTAGATCTTAACAAATACTTAAGTGTTTAAGCTCTAAAACAAGCCCAAGAGGCCTAAGATCAGCACTCATTACTAATCTCCTTGTCTCTATCAATTCAAGACTTAATCTTTCTTTTAATTAGGTCTGGAACTTAAGTAAATCCTATGATCAATTACTATGACCATCATTTTTTTCTTGATTTTGCTCCTTTTTGACATTTGAATTTCCTCCTCTTTCCTCCTCAAGAAAGATTTGCAATCATTTCACAAAATTTCCTCTTTCTCCATTTTTTCATTTTTCATATTTTTATTGGATTTTTTTATTTTAATTTTTTTATTATTTTTGAATATGTATTTTTTGTGAGAACTCTCAGAGAAATGAATTTCCATATGTTTGCACTTTAACAACCCCACATGCCTAAGTTTTGCAATATCGTCATTGTAAACTAGGAGGGTACAAATTCAGCATGGTTCAAACTTTAGGGTCAAAAGGGTGGGTGAATGGGTCAGGATGACTGTTGCGAATGATTTCAAGCTTTGATACAAGTACCAAAGGTGGAGTTGGTTATTCTAAAGTTGAACCCAACAGTGCAGTAGGACTGTAGCTCAAAAGGATGATCAGAAGGGTCTCGGGTTTTTGGAATGGCAGGTTGCCTCCCATTACGTGCTAAATTCAATTCCTTCAACCAAGCAGAAGGTGGTCAAGGAGAAAGGGTGGTCAAATCAGAGGAATTTTGTAGAACAAACACCTTGATAAGTAGCTTGGTTGGTCCAACCAGGTGCTTGTTCAAATCAACAGGTTGATGATGCAGACCAAACCCAATCAGTCTGGTTTAGTGAATTTGGCCCTTATATAGGGCTACCAGAATGCAGAAATTGATGATACACTAGAATGCAGTGTATTGATTTGATGATATGGCCCTTGATTTGAGGGCCATGAATTAATGTAAATCATAAACAAATTATATAAGTACAAAGCCCTTATATAGGGCCACCTAATTATACAATTAATTTAGAGAAATAAATTATTTAGATATATAATTAAATTAGTTAAAGTTTACAGTTTATACATGTTAATTTAGAAGTTAATTACTTAATTAAAGTATAAATTAGTTGATTAATCATACAATTAACCTTATACAAGATTTATATGCATAATAAATTATTTATTACACATTTTTATTATTTTTTATAAACTTTAATTTAATTTATATACAATTAAATATTGGATTAATTTAGCTTTACATATAAATAATTTATAAATACTATAATACATTAGAAATATAGTATAAATAAGTTGAAAATACTTAATATAATATAATACAAGTGTACATTACAACTTACTTTAGTATTAGATTAAATTACTAATTTATTTTATTTTAAGTTAATAAATTACTTAGTTAACTTGCTAATTTAATTATTTACTATAACTATATAAATACTATAATACATTAATTACATGTTTAAATATGTATATACAGTATTAGACTTAGTTATGTACATATAAATAGGTTTATATAATTAATTACTTAGTTTATTATACATTTAAGTTAATATAAATTAATAGATAATAATACAATAATGATATATATACAATAAATCATTCTAAATACTTAATTTAATATATAGAATACATATATAAGTTATTTTTACATATTATATACATATTGTACAATTTATACATATAGCTTAGGTTTAAATTACATATACAAGTATATACATAATATGCAAGGTATTTTTGGGTGTTTTTGGTGTTTTTCTAATTTTTATGATTTTTATAAAGATAGTAGAGGTAGGGGATGAGACAGAAAGAGTGATTTTTGGTGCTTTTCAAGTTTACCTTTTTTATTAAATTCTAAGGTACAGTAAACCGTCGACTGGTATGTTCTACCAAGCCAAGGGTTCATATTACCTTGAAACTTGGCAAACACCTAAAAAAATATCTAATCCTACTCAAGACACCTTTATTTTATTTTTTTTTGTGATTTTTTTAATATTTGTATTTATATACAAAGAAAACTAATTTAGCCCTTAAAGAGTATTTTGAAGTGAAACCTAAGGCATTAAAATCAGTTTGAAAGGTTTGAAAATCAAACAAATAGATCAAACATATTCAGTACATACTAAGAAAGATATTGAGACATTTAAACTTGATTTCCATTTTGATTTGCATTAAATTCACATGTTGGATAATTAGTTCAATTCAATAAGCCGACAATGAAATTTAAAATAAAGAATATAAGCATATACATCAAATTCAAATGTATCTTTATACATGAATGCCTGTTCTCATTAAGTTTAATGTAAACATGTTTATATCACATAAACCGTCTATTTATGTGTGTTCTTAGGCGTATAGTTGTATCATACATTATAAGTATTGCATAACATGCATCATCTGGCATTTAGTTTAGGTTATATAAACTTTAGGTTAATTTTCTCTTTTTGTGGTCAGGGTACAATGCGGCATTTAATCGAGGTCTCAGATTGAAGATCCAACCATACAGATCTGATCAAGGCAACGATCGAACTTCAACGACTCCAATATCGCTCCAATCGGACTTCCGTAGCATCAAATGAAGTTCGAGAAGATCATAGGTCAAGGGGTAAGGTGATGTAAATCTGTACCTCAAATGACAAATCCAACCACAGAGATGGGTTCGGATCGACAATCGCAGCCCAACGGCATGAAAATTGATCCAATCCGACATATGTGGCACCACCTACGAGCATATGAAGATGGACGACCAAGATGGTGCCATTGGCACTAACCTAACCGCCCAAACGAGCCTTTGAACGCCCACCGTCTCTCTCTCCTCAAGTGCTCGCAAGATCTAGGCTGTTGGATCTTGATCCAATGGCCTTGATCACGTGCACCTTCATTGAAAACACACCTCAAAAGGCTTGTTGGCACGTTGGTCACATGCGCTTCCGTGGAGCTAAGGTGCAGGTTCGATCCCCGCTGCGCCTCAAATTGAGTGGGCGATCTAGCATGGATGGAATTGCATCATTAGATGCAGATCGTGTGGCAGCAAGAGCTCTACGTGGCGCTTGGGATGAGCACGTTTCGCGCATGCGCGCGATGATGTGCGATCCAACGTGCCATCGCATGCGGGTGCGCGAAACGCTTGAAGGCAGAGCGAATTGAGTGCATTTAGGCTGTTCGATCGAGAGGAGGCATTTGCACGGTGAGCGTTGAGTGTAGAGGAGAAGAAGAGACGTGGGCGGGTGAGCATTAAGCCCACATTCAGGGCTTTAGTGATGAATAAATTCGTCACTAAAGATCCTGACATTAATGTTTTAAACATGAATTGACTTAATTGCCCCTCCATTCTTCACCTATAAATTGCCCTATGACCCCCACACTTTCTTCATCCCTTCCTCTCTTCTCTCACCCTTTTAAAGGCTCTATGAGGAGGTCCTAAACCCGGGATGCTCCATTAGAGTTACAAAAATAATTTTCCATCTTCTCACCTCCTTTGTGGAACATCCTGCAGTTATCCTCTCACTGCCATTTGGGAAGCAGATCCCGTTACGATGTCACCCTACCCCTTCCTCTGTCATATGTCTTCGTTCTCCCTCATCCTGCATCTCACCACATTCTTCCGGGCACTTCATCAACATGGCTCATCCTCCAAGCAGCCGTCGAGGAGGATAACTTCTCTCCACCTTTTCTTTTATTACTTTCTAGTGTAGATTTCCTGCTTTCTAGTGTAACGAGTAATTGTAATGAACATCATTCAGTGGTTATGAAATTCATGTTTATTCTATCTCTGTTTTTCTCTTTATTTGTATCATTCTTTTCGCTCTCTTCTATTCATTATTATCTAAGTAGATAGCTAGTATAGATTCAATTCAACTAGCTAATCTACTTTGTGACAACAAAACAAATGCAATTTTTGATGAAACGTCTGCCTCCCTGTGTTTGACTCAGAAGTCCTTTTGAGTTTTAGTAGATTTATTTGTTGACGGATTTTCTCGCAAATTGTGCTACAACGACAGATTTTCCAAATTGAATCCTTTTGCGATGATTCTCTGCTACAACAAAGTTCTAACACTAACAACATGTCAGCTACATCGTATTCCAAATTCAACTCAAATCTCTAGTTTAGACTCTCAAATCAGTGGCTAATGACAACTATAGTAGCAACTGTTGCTGCTACTGCAATAGCTGCTGCAAGTTCATATCAGATGTTGCCTCAACCACTTGAATGGCTTAAAACCATGTTGCAACTACTACTGCACCCAATTCAATAGTCAATGGCTACTTCTATCACTGACCTTACTCTAATCAGATCAATTAAGATTGGTCTCATCATAAATTCAAATGGTCAGCTTTTGTTATATAAACTCAATCAAATTACGGCAATGAAAATCCAAATCTAATTCAAATCCCAATCCAAATCAGATTTGTAAAACACAAAGGAAAGACTGACTTAAACTTTCTCTTATTCAATAGACAACATAAAGAGAAGGTTTCAAATCAGAATTTGAAATCCACTGAAAACATTCTCCAACTTTCAACTACTTGAAATCAAGAATTACTCCAAATAATGTAGCTGCTATGTAGCTCTTTCATGTACTAATATAAGGGAGTTTACAATAAAAAATCACATGATCAAGCCATTGTTCAAAACTTACTCAATTTGAAAATCCATTTAAAAACAAATTCAAGTGTTGAAATCTTCATCAAACATCTCATAAATCCCACAAGACCCATATGAAAATGTTGGTGCTAGAGCACCACGATCATTTGTTTTGATGATAACAAAACACGTGTTATTTAACATTTGCACTTGGAGTCTTAGATTTCAGGTCAATTGCAAATGTAGACGTGACCAGATGGAGTTCGAGCTCGCATCCAGAATGGATTGGAGGAGGTTGATGGAAAACAGAGGAGATTCGCGAGGAGCGATAGATTGAAGAAGGAAGGAGATGAAGAATAGGATAGATTTCCTTCTCTTGTACTCCTTGTATTTTTTGTTTCTTCTGTTGCTCTTTATTTTTGTTACTTAGATTCATGTTAAAGAGCCTCAAAGTACCCTAACAGTAGTCCTAGGAACACCGACACAACCCTAGGATACTTAGGTTTTCTGTAGAGAACTTAGAAAACCAATATAGGGTTCAAACAACATTTCCAGACGTCTAATTCCCAAATCAGACATCTGATAATGTGCTTTAAGACGTCTGACTGTTGATTCAGATGTCTGATAACGTTTAGGCTGGACATAGTTCTGTCTGATGAAATCAGACGTCCAGACCTTAGACCAGACGTCTTAGGAGACGTCTGATGACTTTGCCAGACGTCCAATTAGTGGACCGTTGGCTCGCTTTGCAAATACTCGAGGTATGATCGTTAGAGCCTTATCAGACGTCCTTAAGCCCTTCCAGACGTCTGATAATTGACCGTTTTGCCTCGACTGACCCGAAAATCTCTTCTCAGAGATTTTCTAGCCGTTGCAAATCCATTCCCACGAAAAGGTAGGTTTCCAGACGTCCAGACATAGTGCCAGACGTCTTGTATGTCGTCTGATGGACTTGCGCTAGAACCCTGTTTAGATCTGATTCAAGTCAGGAAGAGACCCGCCCAAAATTAGACGTCTGACCTTATTTTCAGACGTCTTAAAGTGGTCTTCCAGACGTCTGATGCCAGAATCAGACGTTTGATAACCCTGTCAGTGCAATGATTGTTCCTGATTTCGGGTTGATTCACTTGGGCTTTGCACCCAACGGCTATGGAGCCTTTCCTAAGCCATCCAAAACCTTCCTAAGGCCTCTATAAATAGAGGGGAACCTCTTGCACACCAATATACACCTAGATACACAAGACACACCTAAGCAACATACTTTCTACTCTTTTGTGTCCAAGAAAAGCTCTTGTTCTCCAAGCTTATGTTCCATCATCTTGAGAGCATCAAGCTTTGCACACCCGCTCTCCCACCGTAGTTCACGAGAGCGACGTAGCGCCGTCGTGTTATTCACGCATCCGCGTCGCCGACGCACTCCTTTCAAAGAGAAGCATCCTAATTCCTATAGAAGCCTAGGTTTAATATTACTTTTTTGGCTCTATAGGATTATTTGTTATTTTATCTTTGTTATTTGGTTGGGTATTCGCTTTGCGAATTCCCATCTCCTTCGTGGGACAAATCCTTCTCGTGAAGAGAAGGGGTTGAGGAACGTTACCCTCGCACTTGTAGTGTGGTTGTAACTGAGGTTGAATCACCCTCGTTTAAAGTGATTCATATAGTGGATTTGATCAACTTGGTCGATCGGAAAATCCTAACTCGAGAGGGTTAGGTGGTGGTTTTCACCCGGTTTGGGTTTCCACCTAAAAATCTTTGTGTACTTTGTGTGATTGTATTTTGTGAGATTGTTTATATTTTATTTCCGCAATTATTACGTCACCCCTCCTAGTAGGGAAGAATCTACAGAAAACTCCTCTAATTAGAGAGAAAACAAAGAGAAATTTAGATAAATCTCCCCCAACAATACCTTGAAATCTTAATATGCTCCTCGTCTTATATTATGGACAATGTAAGATAAGGATGCAAATCATGATTTCATTTACAATGAATCTGAATTCAAAAGTACCTCAAATCTTTTCTGATAGATTTAGGGACTCATTCACTCGAGTAAAGCTCAAAAATCCAAGAAAAATTTTGATCTACTCTCTCTCTCTCTTGTGCCATAGACAACACAAAGAGAGAATTTAGATCAATCAATGAAATTCAATAAGATTGAATCCTAAATCCTCAGGTCTTTCAACAAAAACAGGAGCTACTTCATTCAAAACCATGTGAGGATCATTATTAACAAGTGAGATGAGTGAGATGACCCTCAAATGAAATTAGCACTCAAATCAGATCTAATTTGATGCTCTAATGTGTAGGTGATTGGCGAGAAACATACGAGGAAAACATTCAGAAATGAGTCATGAGGTGGTGAGGGAGATAATTGGATCGGTATGACGGTGAAAAGCTACCTCTCTGATCTAAATTGATTAGAGAGGGCGAAGTCAATCTAGACTAATTCTACCCCTAGCTAACCTAACAATTCCACAATGAATTCTCTAACTAATTCTACTCCTAGAAAGTAGTAAATGTAATCTATGAAAACATTAAAAATCCTAGCTAAGTGAATGAATGAAATGCCTGGATCCACAGCAGGTTGCTGTGGCAACAAAGGGGGATGCGAGGGTCTCCAGCAAGGAATGAGGTCCCTGGGTTGTGGCTGGTCACTACAATGACAAAGTTGAGGAGAGAGAACCACCCCTGTCACCGGCGGTCGACAAAGGAGGTAGAAGAACTAGAGGCATGAATGAAGGGATCGGCTCAGGGTGGAGGGAGCTCGATGGCCGTGTGCGCAAGTTGGGGAGCTGCTTAAGTAGCTGAGGGAGTAATTGTAATCACCGTAGTGGTGAGATTAGGTGCTTAATTTTTGGGCGGTGGAGATGGAGAGAAATAAAAGCGCAAAGTTCAAATCCAAATCATGGTCGTTGGATGAGATCTAGGGAGGATGGTGATTACATGTGCGAAGTCGCGCGAAGGTTCGATTAGGATCATCCCTTGGATGTGAGATCTAGAGAATCAATAATCCTAATTGGCTGAGTTCTTAAGCCACTACAATGGTCCAATGCCATCAGGTGTAAATGGAAATTTGCAGACAAGCCCTTTAGGTGTTAAACGGTAGAGAAAATGTAAGGAGGCCCATAAGTGGTGAGAAATGTTGCGGTGTGGTCCCTGAAATCTATCGAATGGGTCCCTGTGGCTTTTAATCAAGTCCCTTGGATGGTTTTTACATGAATGAAGTGTGTGCTTAAAGGACCTATATGTAAAACTTTAAATGCAAGGCCCTAGTGATGTCCAAATGCAACCAAGGTTTTATTGAAGCATAATTGAACATTTAGGAAGTTAATTTCACTTTTGATTTAAACTTTTGAAGCCAAATGTGTGTTCAATTTGTAATTGGATCATCAATTTACATTTTTAAATAAAATATCTCATTTTATGACCTAATTTTGCATTTTTAACACAAATTTGTTGTTTTAGGTCATTTTTGCTATTTCTCACATTTAACCCATTTCATGTGTTAATTATGTAGTGTTTAACCTAGTTTCTAGCTTAACTTGGTCATTTTAGATATGATGAGCCACACCTCACCAGCTGGCCAAAGTAGAGGTCTGGTCCCACCCTCGTGGTGTTGTGTATCCCCTCGAAATGGCTGACCTGCCCATTAAAAACTCAATTTTTGGGTAAAGGAACAGTGAACAAGTTATGTGAAAAGAGAAGGTTTTAGAACAACTAAGTGTTAGAAGAGAAAAGGAGAGGAGTCAATGAGCTCTCAGTGGCTAAGTGTTGGCCATAGTGTTTGCTTGTGTGTTGGTGTACATATGTATATATATATAGCTTATGCATATAAAGTATATATATACATAAATAATGTAAATAAATAATGTATACAGCTGTAATATACATGTATATAGTAGTATATAAGAGTAGTATAGTATGTTTGAGCTCTTATATGTTTATAAATAATAAAAGAGCTTTAGTGATAGAAATATATGTTATCGCATATATGTTTATACATTAGTGTAAGTAACAATTTTCACCTTAGGTTATGTAAATATGTTACTAAGGTTTTAGTAATGTATATATCCATCACTGTATATATATTTATATGTTAGTATAGATAGTTGTTTTGCCTTATGTTATGTACATATTTTACTAAAGTTTTAGCAATGCTTATATATGTCACTGTAAATATAATATATGCTATTACAGATATTAGTGTGTTAATGTTGAAGCGGAGAATCGTCGTAAAAAGGTTGAGTTTTGAAAACCCATCGTTGTAGTATGATTTGCGAGGAAATCCGTCAACAAATAAATTTTACCGAAACTCAGAAAGAATTCCGAGTTGAACACAAGGAGGCTACCTCAATTTGAAATCCACGATTATATTTTTTTTATTTTTGTTTAAAGGCGAGATACTTACAATGAATCGATACTAAACTAAAGAGAGTGAGAGAGAGAACAAAAGACTTTATAATATGGGTAATGTTTTTACAACTAGAAAGCAGGAAATATTACAACTAGAAAGTAGTAAAATATACTCTAGAAAGCAGTAAAAGAGAAGGTGGAGAGAAGTTATCCTCCTCGTCGGCTGCTTAGAGGTCGAGCTGGAACGGGCAACGCCTGGAAGACGAAGAGCGGAGACGGAAGACAGAGAATGAAGCGGGAAGAACTGGGGGTGAGGCAGGACGTCGTCGTTGTAGGATCCACTTCTGGAATGGGGGCGAGAAGACGACCATGGGAGCTCCACGAACGGGATGAGAAGTGGATAAAATTTTTGTTTTTAACTCTAGAGGAGCATCTCAGGTTTGGGACAAGCTTCTTTAGAGCTTTGGAGAGGGAGAAAGGTGAAGCGATGAATGAAATGTGGGGGGTGTAGGCCATTTTATAGGTGTAGAGGTTGGGGGCAAATAGGTCATTTTAACCTTAAAACATTAATATAGGGGTCTTTAGTTACGGAATTAAGCGTCACTAAAGACCCTAAAAGTGGTCGTAGCTCACGTTCACGCACCGCCCCCTCCTCTTCCTTTGTTTCAATGCCTAAGCACATCCAGACAACCTCAGCCATCTGATCGCGAGATCGGACGGCTTAAGATCATCTGCACCCGCTCTACATCGCCCACTTGCACGTGCATGAATCGTGCCACCTGGGCATGACACGTGGCTCTCCTGCCGCCACTCATCCTCGATCCAATAGCCGCAATTGGTTCATGCCCGCTTACGCCCTTGATTTAAGGCGCATGCGGTCTCAAACCCGCAACCTCAGCGTCGCCCATGGGCTCGAGACCAACGGGCCAAGCCACCCTTTGAGGCGTGCTTTGGATTTGGGCGCCAGCTCTCTCAGCCATTGGATCTTGATCCAACAGCTGAGATCATTTGCGCGGTTGAGGAGAGAGAGAGCAACAGTGGGTCCTTGGGCCATTTGGGTGGCTGGGATGGCGCCACATGGCACCATCTTAGCCGTCCATCTTCTATGTTTTGTAGATGGTGCCACGGATGTCAGATTTGATCGATTTTTGCACCATTGGGGTGCGATCGTTGATCCGAACCCATCCGTGTGGTCAGATTTGTCATCTGAACAACGGATTTACACCACCTGGCCCCTTGACCTCTGATCTTTCTCGACTTCATACGATGCTATGGAAGTCCGATTAAGGTAATTTTGGAGTCGTTGAACTCCGATCGTCACCCTAATCAGATCCATACAGTTGGATCTTCAATCCGAGGCCCTGATTAAATATTGCTTGTCCCTGACCACAAAAAAGAGTAAATTACTATATAATTTATACACTTTGACCTAAATGCATGATGATGCATGTTATGCAATATTTACAATGTATGATGCTTCTATGACACTAAAAACATGCATAAATAGACATTTTTGGTTATTCAAATGCATACACATCACACCCCTATGCCTATCTTTTATTAGTCCCAAGCAAAAACTATATGTTATTTATAAATTAATTAGGTCAGATTTCTTGGGTAAAAGTTATTCTTCAATACTAAGAGATTTTTACTAAAGACCTGAACTACACAGACACAACAGTGCCCAAATGTCTACCAAAATGCAGACCACCTCAAGCCCTCGCCTTATTCGCAGAAGGATCTTTTTCTTCTTTTCTTCTTTTATAATTCTTTTGGATTTTTGACTTTAGGGTTTCGGAGCAGCTTTCTGCAGCCACTCAACCCACCCAAGACTCGAAGAGAACCCTAAGTTCTAAGCATCTTTATGTGTGAAATGTGATAAACTCACTGATCGGCGATTAGAATGAACTTCGGATTTCTACGCCCCTAGGTGACCTTGAAAAGAAATTATGCCTAAAGGTGTATCTATTCGACCGATAACTTTCTCCCTACTTTTATTTTTATGGGGTCAACATAAGGGCAAACCTAGTGTATATCTTGCCAGCTTATTCTACTTCTTCACTTCTTCCTAAGTGTTTTGGAATTATATGTGCATTTCTTGAGCTAGGATCTGGACAACCTACCAATGGACTGTTACCCACGATAACTTGTCATCCATACTCATGCGGTGAAGTGTGGTTTATTTCCTTCTTTTCTTTTCTCCTTTTCTTTTTTTTTTCTTTTTGGATATTTTTTCTATTTTTTTATTTTTTTCTAAGTAGGTAGCTTCCCCGATCTAAGATTTACCTAAAGGCAACAGGAAAAGAATGGTCGTGTGACTGAGCTCTGGACAACCTACCAATGGGCTGTTACCCATGATAACTTGTCAGTCATACCACCTTAGAAGGTTCACTAGCTACCCAATTCTGTTAAAATCGTCGAAAAGTGAGTCAGTACAAATAGTGTGTAGATACTTAGACTTAAAAATCCCCTTAAATCAGAGGGTGGGTTAATAAGTCGTGTACTTATCACGCCAACTTATTTAATCAAATTGAAGTAAATTCAGAATGGCGAGGACTCGATAAACAAATCCACATTTTAGTGGACACCCAGGCTGATTAAGCTCGAAGACCTGAAGGGTCTAAGTGTTCAGATCCTATTGTATTATTCCCTAAGGTTAAAAAATCCTAATGGCTAATTATTCTTTCCTAATTCTTTTTTTTTTTGAGAGAGAGAAATAAATAGAATTTACAAGAATTCCACAAAGCTGACAAAATGATTCAAAAATAAATCCACCCCCTATGCCTAGCTGATGAAATGTCCTCAATGAAAATAAAATGCATGAGAAGCAGGTAGAATGAAGAAAATAGAACCTATATTCCATGATGCTCGGGTTAGCTCTGAGTTAGACTGCACAAGTGCTAAGTTTAATGCCATCAGCTAGGCGAAGTCCAGCTGAAAAAGTCGCATTAAGGTTAAAGCAACTTTATCGGAGACGGGTTCTGGAATAACACGGTCAACATGAGGTTTCAAACGTTGTCCGCTGACCTTAAAAGAATTACCCATCTTTGGGTCAGAGATCTCAATGGCTCCATTGGGAAATATTCGATCGATGATGAACGGGTCATCCCACTTTGACCTAAGCTTGCCAGGAAAGAGCTTAAGTCAAGAATCAAAGAGCCAAACCTTCTGGTTTGGCTCAAAGCTCTTGCGAAAAATCAGTTGGTCATGAAGAGCTTTAGTCTGAGCCTTATAGATCTTGGAATTCTCAAACACATCGTTTCGAAGCTCCTACAACTCAGATAGTTGGAGCTTCCTGGTCTTTCCAGCTAAACTTAGATCAAAGTTGCATTTCTTGATCGCTTAGAATGCCGGATGTTCAATCTCTACAGGTAAATGGCACGCCTTTCCATACACTAGACAAAACGGTGACATGTTGATAGGCATTTTGTACGTCGTACGGTAGGCCCAAAGAGCGTCCTCAAGCTTTTAAGTGCAAACTTTTCGATCAAGCCTAACCGTCTTCTACAGGATGTTCTTCATCTCCCGATTGGAGATCTCGACCTATCCGTTCATCTAAGGGCGGTAAGGTGTAGAGATTTTGTGATTTACTCTGTATTTTTCTAGTAAACTATGGAACTGGGCATTTGTGAAGTGAGTACTACCATCGCTGATGATGGCCCTCAGAATCCCAAACCAACTGAAGATGTTCTTTTTGACGAAATTAATGACCACTTTGTGGTCATTGGTTCGGGTGGAAATAACCTTGATCCACTTGGACACGTAATCAATAGCAATGATAATGTACTAGTGTCCAAATGAAGAGAGGAAGGGTCCCATGAAATCAATGCCCCAAACGTCGAAGATTTCAATAGGAAGGATTGGGTTTAGAGGCATCATATCTCTCTTGGTTATGTTCCCAAGTGCTTGGCATCGGGAACACGACCTCGAGAATTCCTGGGCATCCTTGCATAAAGACGGTCAATAGAATCCAGATTGGAGTATTTTTGTAGCTGTCTTTTTTCTGGAAAAATGTCCACCACATGCAGATGCATGGCATAACTCACGTATGCTTTGAAACTCATTCTCTGGTACACATCGGCAAATAATCCGATCAAAGCCGATGCGATACAGTTCAGGTTCATCCCAGAAGTAATATTTAGCTATAGATTTAAGTCCATCCCGTTGTCGCTTGGTCCAAGCTTGGGAGATTTGACCAACAGCCAAATAATTTACTATGTCTGCAAACTAAGAGGTTTGGACACCTGAAACTGCCAAAATAGTCTCGTCCGGGAAAGTATTAGTAATTGGAATATCCGGATGAGCAGAATCACTTAAAAGCCTCGAAAGATGATCCTTCATCACATTCTGTGCCCCGGATTTATCTTTGATTTCAAGATCGAATTCTTAAAGTAGAAGAATCCATAAAATGAGCCGGGGTGTAGCATCCTTTTTGGCCAAGAGATATCTCAAGGCTAAGTGGTCGGTGAAAATTATGACGTAAGACTTGATGATAACGTCATCATTATCCATATGTAGCTTTAATTAGTAATAATCAAGGAATAAATGCTCCTACATAACCGCTAGAGAGACATAATTCATTGTATAATCATTCTGAGAGAATAACATGAAAACAGGGGTAAAATTGTAGTTTTAACAGCTGTTACGAACGCGGCTTCAAGACATTTTTTAAGATGTCTGGGAGGTGGCCCAAAAATCTGACCAGACATCTGGAACCCCTTCCAGACGTTTGGGATTTAAATTCTGCAGCGTACGGGGTCGCGTCTGTGCACATGCGCGCGTAGACCTGCAACCGCCACCCACTTTCCTCTTTTTCCCTCTCTCCTCCTGCAGGCACAGTGCTGCACTCTCTCTCTCTCCCCCCGCGCGGCCTTATAAGGCCCTCGCCCTCTCCCTCACTCTCATCTCCTCCGCTTCCCTCTTCTTCTTCTCCCAACCGGTGCGAGAGCGCGAGCGAGTGAGCAGCGGCAGCGGCAGCTGCAGCGAGTGTGCGGGAGGAGGTGTTGCGCGAGGGAGGAGATGCTCGACCGTGAAGGCTCGAGCTTGCCGGGGCGGCTAGAGCCGACCGGCGGGGGAGCAGCGGGCGTGGAGTGTCGCGGGAGGGCTGCTGCAGCTCGAGCAGCAGGCGGACGGGGTGCGACGCGACCGTGCGTTGGGGGCGGAGAGCGAGTCGAGCTCTGATTCTGGAAGCTTTTCCAGAATCAAACGTCTGGGATTCCAACCAGACGACGGTGAAGAAGTTTGGAGGACTGTCCAGACGTCTGGTAAGTAAGTTAGTTCGTCTTTCTTCCTTCTTCGCTCGTACAGCCATGCAGCAGTCCGCCGCACCTTCACCTGCGACCCGTCGTACTGAGAGCAGGTGTGGGTGCGTGCAGGTTCTGCTCGGGAGGGAGCGAGACTCGCCATCCAACGCGAATCGGACGTCTGGCCGCAGTGCCAGACGACGGAGAGGAGTTCCAGACGTCCGGGTTGACCATCGGACGTCTGGGAACTAAGCCAGATGCCCCCGCAGGCTTCTGGACGTCTGGGGGATTACACAGAGCGTAGGTATCCTCTGAACCACCTTTTAAGACATCTGGAAGAGGTTCCAGACGTCTGATTTTGGACTGTTTCATCATTTTCGACTCGTTTAGGGCCCGTTCAGAGTCCGTTTTTCGCGTTTCGAGTTGCGTTCTTTTCGGAATAAAATCCTCTACCCGTTTACAGTAATTATATACTGTTCTGAGAAACTCCTTGTGTTTGATCCTTGTGTTAGGACCCCATTCCATTGCAGTCTCAAGGGTTGCGGAGGCACGCGGGATTTCCGACAACGCCCCCAGTACTTCCGTTGTAGCTGGTAGAGTGGCTTTAAAAATTATTAACATAATTTGTTACAATTATGGAACAATTAATAGAACCTAGGGCATTGCATGAATCCTAGGAATGAGAAACCATATTGAATGATAGATCCTAGGGTATTGCATGAATCTTAGGGCTGGAAAACTAGATCGAATGATAGATCCTAGGGTACGGCATGAATCCTAGGACTGGAAAACTAGTGATATGAATATAGATATTGCAGTCTTGTTAAATGTGGAAAGGAAATAATAGCTTCCTATAAATTGATTTAACAACTGCCTGTTATGAATAAATGAACATGATTGAGAATATGGGTTGTATGAACGTGAAACTGAAAGGGTGAAACCTGAATGTGCTGAGTTAAAAGAGATGGAACCCTACGGGGGATTAGGAGTAGAACTCCTGGAAAGAGAATGAAATGGAACTGAGAAGGAAAGATGTGGAGATGTGTTGTCTCTTGGGTACGTAGTGCCAGGGGAAGCACCTGTTACCTGTTTAGTGCAGAGCGGAGCCAGCCGCCCCAGGGACCCGAGGTTAGGTCTGGCCACTTTGTACCGACTTTTGGCCCTCGTGTACACAGTACCGAGGAGAGCTACTAGTGTAGAGCAAGTACTAGCTACCCCACGGGCCCCGGGGTGCTGCTAGCTCACCTACACCGACTTGTTAGGCCCACTGGGCGAACCAGGGTAGTCAGGAGAGGGTGCAAGGACTGTGGAGGGGCAAGACCCCTGTTTGGTTACTGTGGAGGGGCTGGACCCCTGTTACTGAGAGGGCTCTGCCCTATACTGGTTCCGTGCTGTGCTTTGGGCGCACCCGTTAACGGAAACGACTGACCACGTGCCAGTGCGGGGTAGCTACCCGTGTGTTTATCGCGTGTGCCGTAGTCACCGTTACGTCTGTCAGTGACCTTGGGGTGGTTGACTGAGAGTAGGATCACCACGGGGGACTCTCCCGGCCAGTAGAGCACCACGTGTTACTTCTACTTTTCGGAAAAGGCTGCAATCAAGATCGTTCCCACGAGGAACATTCGAGATCAAGTGAAGGATCTGAGAAATAGATAAATTGTGAAACAATAGAAAGATATAAATAAAGGAAGAAAGAAAATAAAATAGCTACTGTACACTTTACTGCTTCTTTAGTTTTAGCTGCCACTCTACTCAGTGTTTCGCTGACGTGTTACACTTGTTACTTTTCAGGACCAGGTGTTGAGCAGCCAGGGTCAGCGGCTGCAGAGGACGCTGAGCTGAGTAGGGTCTAGTAGAGTTACCACAGTTCTTTTGTACCCCTTTTGTTCCACTATAGTGAGTAGTTCTTGTTACTCTTTGTACTTTTCTTTACTTGTAGTTCATGTTATGTTATAAATGTTGTTCTACTGTTGTGGTGGTACATGCTGTAGTAGTTCCTTTTCTTACTGTTGTTTTTTTGTTACTGCTAGTTATATTCATGCTGAATGTGGTTTATTTTACTGCTCTTTTGGTTACTTCCTCGTTGTACGACTGGGTCTTGGGATTAGTCGAGTCGGTCCGGTTCTCGTGTCTCGTAGGGACTCGAGAATCGAGTCGTTACAAGAGGTATCAGAGCAAGGTCGTCCCGAGAAGTGAATCAACTGAATGGAAAATAACCAATTCACATGTCTATAACTAGAGTAGCCACCACAACATATCTTTTGACATGAGCTCTTAGACGTTTTCGTTAGGTATCATTCCATATTGACGTGTTTCGTTCCTTGAAGGAGATGCCTCGTCGCGGGACTGGAGAGACGGGCTGCGGGTGCGGCCGAGGACGAGGTCGGCGAGGTGGGCGTGCCGTTGCCGACGCCTCAGTGGACCAGCCACTACTCCCGGGAATCCAAGCCCAGGACCTCGCCCAGCTGATACGGGACATTGTGCGAGAGGAGCTCCACCCACCGCCCCGAGCGCCTCACCCTGGGGCTGCGAAGGGGGAGTCCTCTGTGGGACCACACGACGGACGCAGCTCTGGACACGGGGGAGGGGATGGGCCGCCGCTGCCCCCACCTTCCTCCGACACTTCTGTGCACGAGGCACCTTTGCCTGGAGGTGCACCAGCATCCCCACTACAGCGCCACTTCGAGCTCTTCGGGCAGTTTCGGAAGCTGAAGCCCCCCTCCTTCAAGGGGGATGAGGACCCGACCAAGGCAGAGGACTGGCTTGAGCAGCTAAAGAAGATTTTCGACACCCTTCGCCCCCCGGTGGAGTGCCACGTGGCCTTTGCCACGTACCAGCTGGAGAATGCGACACACAGGTGGTGGAGGACGGTCAGGGGACAGGAGAGGGACGAGCCGACCTGGGATCGGTTCGTCACCCTCTTCTGCGAGTAGTACTTTCCCCAGATGTGGCAGGACCAGAGGAGGCGGGAGTTCCACACTCTCCGCCAAGGGACGATGACCGTGAGCATGTACCGCACGCGTTTCCTGGAGCTGTCCCACTTTGCAGCGACAGCGGTAGCCACTGAGGAGGAGCGCCTTTGGAGGTTCACCGAGGGGCTCCAGCCTGCGATTCAGGGGTATGTCAAACCCCTGAAGCTGCCTACGTTTTCGAGGGTGGTGGAGGCAGCCATGACTTACGAGGAGACCAACCCGTCCGCGCGAGACACTGACGGCGGGCGGAAGAGGTCCTTTCAGCCAGACTTTTCACAGGGCCGGCGAGAGAGGAGACACGTGGCGTTCGCAGGAGAGCCGTCACGTTTTGCAGGGACATCCGTGGCCTTTGGGGACCCTCGACAGGGCCCAGTCGCCAGCACCGGACCCCCGCCCAGCCGACAGCAGGGACCCACTGAGGGCAGGAGTCGGGTTCCCCTCTGTTACCAGTGTGGCCAGCTGGGCCACATCAGGAGGGACTTCCCGTCTAGGGCAGGAGGTCAGCAGACACTTCCCGCGCAGAGCACTGGGGGGCGCGCAAGAGGCCGCGGTTCCCAAGCGCGAGGAGGGGGACAACAGTCACGAGGAGGGTACCGGCCAGCACCTGCCCGTTTGACGCAGAGTGTGGCTGCTTCGTCCGCACCTAGAGCTGAGGGGCGTATCAACGCCCTGACACACAGGGATGCTAGAGCTTCAGGCTTGGTGGTCGCAGGTATGGTTTCAGTTTCCAGCAAACTCGTTTACACACTTTTCGATTCCGGCACTACGCACTCGTTTGTCGCATCCAGTTTCGCAGTTAGTTTAGGCCAGAACTATACGCTGTTAGAGAAACCGTTCGTAATCAGAGGTCCAAGTGGTCAGTTGTTTGTAGCTGAGGAGGTGTACACGGATTGCGAGGTCAGCGTCGGGGGACATAGCCTGCCAGCTGACCTGATTATGATACAGATGGAGGACTTTGGCGTAATTCTGGGGATGGACTGGCTGTCCGCTTACCACGCCTTGGTAGACTGTTTTGAGAGGAAGATTGGCTTCTCCATGCCGGAGTTGCCTTCTTTCGAGTTTCACGGACAGCCAGTGGACGGAGGCTTCAGGTGCATTTCGGCATTTCGGGCGGTGAGACTTTTGAGCTAGGGGTGTGAGGGCTTCCTAGCTTGTGTGGTGGCAGAGCCCAGCCCTGTGGCAGACTTCCAGAGCATCCTGGTGGTCAGAGAATACCCTGACGTGTTCCCAGACGAGTTACCAGGACTACCGCCCGAGCGTGAGATCGAGTTTGAGATCTCACTAGTACCAGGGACCAGCCCCATCTCCACCGCGCCATACAGGATGGCACCGCTTGAGCTATGAGAGCTCAAGTCTCAATTGCAGGACCTTTTGGAGAAGGGTTTTGTGAGGCCCAGTGCGTCTCCCTGGGGAGCCCCGGTACTGTTTGTGAAGAAGAAGGATGGTACCCTACGCCTTTGTGTGGACTACCGACAGCTGAATAGGGTCACCATCAAGAACAGATATCCGCTGCCGAGGATCGACGACTTGTTTGACCAGTTGCGGGGTGCCACGGTGTTCTCCAAGATCGACTTGAGGTCTGGATACCACCAGTTGAGGATCAGGGAGGCAGACGTCTCCAAGACAGCTTTCCACACCCGATACGGACACTACGAGTTTTTGGTCATGCCGTTTGGGCTGACCAATGCCCCCGCTGCTTTCATGGACCTGATGAACCGGGTGTTTAGACCGTACTTGGACCAGTTCGTGGTGGTATTCATTGATGATGTACTCATCTATTCTCGAAATCAGACGCAGCACAGACAGCACTTGCAGATGGTTCTGGACACACTGAGACGATGTAGGCTGTACACCAAATACAGTAAGTGCGAGTTCTGGTTGAGGGAGGTGACATTCTTAGGTCATGTGATCTTTGGAGACGACTTGGCAGTGGACCCAGCCAAGGTCGAGGCTGTGCTCAGGTGGGAGAGACAGCGTTCAATCACTGAGATTCGCAGTTTCCTAGGACTGGCAGGCTACTACAGACGATTCATCAGAGGTTTTTCACAGATTGTGCGTCCCATGACACAGTTGACCCGGAAGGACGTGCCCTTCACTTGGACAGACGCCTGTGAGGCATGTTTTCAGGAGCTGAAGGAGAGGTTGACCTCGGCTCCCGTGCTCACCATCCCTAACGGTAGTGGCGGGTTCGTTGTGTACACGGACGCCTCCTTACAGGGGTTAGGAGGTGTGCTCATGCAGAGGGGTCACGTTGTCGCTTACGCTTCGCGGCAACTGAAGCCTCATGAGCATACCTACCCTACCCACGACCTAGAGTTGGCAGCTGTCGTCTTCGCGCTGAAGACCTGGAGGCACTACTTGTACGGTGAGACCTTCGAGTTTTTCACAGATCACAAGAGCCTCAGATACCTTTTTGATCAGAAGGAGCTCAACATGAGACAGAGACGTTGGTTGGAGCTCCTGAAGGACTACGACTGCAGCATTTCCTATCACCCGGGCAAGGCCAATGTGGTGGCTGACGCCTTGAACTGGAAGGCGTCCGCACACTTGGCCAGTTTACAGTTATAGAGTTGAAGCCTTTTGGAGGAGGTGGGCAGTTGGCGACCCCTAAAGTTACGGGGGCACTATGGGGCAGTGACTGTGACACGACAGACTAGGCCAGAGCTGATAGACCGCATCATCACAGGACAGATGGCCAATCCGTACTTGCAGTCCTTGCGCGACAGAGTACTGTCAGGAGACCCAGGGGACTTCTCTTTCACAGACCAGGTGCTGCGCCTAAGGGGACGGTTGTGCGTTCCCAGGGACGAGGAGCTGTTGAGAGAGCTCCTGATTAAGGCACACGGTTCCAGATTCACCATACATCCCGGAAACACGAAGATGTACCACGACTTGAGACACGAGTTTTGGTAGAGGGGGATGAAGCGGGATTTGGGTGAATTCATGCAGCAGTGCTTAGTGTGTCAGCAGGTGAAAGCCGAGCATCAGAGGCCTGCAGGGCCGCTACAGCCGCTTCCAGTGCCAGAGTGGAAGTGGGAGAGCATCACCATGGACTTGGTGGTGGGTTTACCTGTTACCCAGCGAGGACACGACGCAATCTGGGTAATTGTGGATAGACTGACGAAGACGGCACGATTCTTGCCGATCCGAGTCACTTTGGGACCAGCACAGTTGGCAGAGAGGTATATCCGCGATGTGGTACGACTACACGGAGTTCCGTGGGAAATCGTATCCGACCGGGATACCCGCTTTACGTCCCAGTTTTGGGCTGAGTTTCAGCAGGCCCTGGGGACGCGGTTGAGGTTTAGTACAGCTTACCACCCCTAGACGGACGGACAGTCTGAGCGCACGATACAGACACTTGAGGACCTTTTGCGTGCCTGTGTACTGGACTGGAGGGGCTCTTGGGAGGAGCACCTACCCCTAGCGGAGTTTGCATACAACAACAGCTATCACTCGAGCATCGGCATGGCTCCCTACGAGGCTCTATATGGATGGAGGTGTACGGCACCCTTGAGTTGGGTAGAGGTGGGGACCAAGTGGGAGGTTGGCCCCAGGTTGATCCGGCAGAGTCAGGAGGTGGTCGAGCAGATCCACAGGCGACTCCGCACTTTCAGGAGCAGACAGAAGAGCTACGCGGATCGGAGATGCAGAGAGGTGCAATTCGAGGTTGGGGACCACGTCTTTCTTCGTGTTTCGCCCATGAAGGGCCTGCAGTAGTTTAGGGTGAGAGGGAAGCTCGCGCCGAGGTTCGTGGGGCCCTTTGAGGTCCTGGAGCGGGTTGGACCCGTTGCTTACAGACTTGCCCTCCCTCCTCAGCTTTCTGGTGTGCACGACGTGTTCCACGTGTCCAACCTCTGGAAGTATGTAGCTGATCCCAGTCATGTACTGAGTCACGAGAGCGTCGAAGTGGGTGACGACCTGACCTACCCCGAGCGGCCAGTGCAGATTCTTGACCGAGCCGTCCGCAGTTTGAGACGAAAGCAAGTACCCCTGGTGAAGGTTTTGTGGTGGAGCCAACGGTACGAGGAGGCTACCTGGGAGCCCGAGGCGGCAATGCTGGAGCAGTACCCGGAGCTCTTCGCGGGTACGTTCTTTCGGACCGACTTCGATCCTCTTTGAGTTTGTTATGTTTTTATATGACGTGTTTCCCGCACCCTAGTTAGCGCAAGTTTCAGGGACGAAACTTCCTTTGAGTTTGTTATATTGTTACGAATGCGGCTTCAAGACATTTTTTAAGACGTCTGGGAGGTGGCCCAGACGTCTGGAACCCCTTCCAGACGTCTGGGATTTAAATTCTGCGGCGTACGGGGTTGTGTCTGCGCGCATGCGCGCGCAGACCTGCAACCGCCACCCGCTTTCCTCTTTTTCCCTCTCTCCTCCTACAGGCGTAGTGCTGCGCTCTCTCTCTCTCTCTCTCCCCGCGCGGCCTTATAAGGCCCTCGCCCTCTCCGTCACTCTCATCTCCTTTGCTTCCCTCTTCTTCTCCCAGCCGGTGTGAGAGCGCGAGCGAGCGAGCGACGGCAACGGAAGCCGCGGCGAGTGTGTGGGAGGTGTTGCGCGAGGGAGGAGACGCTCGACCGTGAGGGCTCGAGCTTGCCGAGGCGGCTAGAGCCGGCCGGCGGGGGAGCAGCGAGCGTGGAGTGTCGCTAGAGGGCTGCTGCAGCTCGAGCAGTAGGCAGACGGGGCGCGGCGCAACCGTGAGTCACAGGCGGAGAGCGAGTTGAGCTCTAATTCTGGAAGTTTTTCCAGAATCAGACGTCTGGGATTCCAACCATACGACGGTGAAGACGTCTGGAGGACTGTCCAAATGTCTGGTAAGTAAGTTAGTTCGTCCTTCTTCCTTCTTCGCGCCTTCGCCTGCGACCCATCGTACTGAGAGCAAGTGTGGGTGCGTGCAAGTTCTGCTCGGGAGGGCACGAGACTCGCCATCCAACGTGAATCGGATGTCTGGCCGCAGTGCCAGACGACGGAGAGGAGTTCCAAACGTCCGGGTTGACCATCGGGCGTCTGGGAACTAAGCCAGACGCCCCTGCAGGCTTCTGGACGTCTGAGGGATTACACAGAGCATAGGTATCCTCTGAACCACCTTTTAAGACGTCTGGAAGAGGTTCCAGACGTCTGATTTTAGACTGTTTCGTCGTTTTCGACCAGTTTAGGGCCCGTTCGGAGTCCGTTTTCCGCGTTTCGAGTTGCGTTCTTTTCGGAATAAAATCCTATACCTGTTTACAATAATTATATACTATTCTGAGAAACTCCTTGTGATTGATCCTTGTGTTAGGACCCCGTTCCATTGCAGTCTCAGGGGTTGCGGAGGCGCACGGGATTTCTGACCACGCCCCCAGTACTTCCGTTGTAGCTGGTAGAGTGGCTTTAAAAATTATTAACATAATTTGTTACAATTATGGAACAATTAATAGAACCTAGGGCATTGCATGAATCCTAGGAATGAGAAACCAGATTGAATGATAGATCCTAGGGTATTGCATGAATCCTAGGGCTGGAAAACTAGATCGAATGATAGATCCTAGGGTATGGCATGAATCCTAGGATTGGAAAACTAGTGATATGAATATAGATATTGCAGTCTTGGAAAATGTGGAAAGGAAATAATAGCTGCCTGTAAATTGATTTAACAGCTGCCTGTTATGAATAAATGAACATGATTGAGAATATGGGTTGTATGAACGTGAAACTGAAAGGGTGAAACCTGAATGTGCTGAGTTAAAAGAGCTGGAACCCTACGGGGAATTAAGAGTAGAACTCCTGGAAAGAGAATGAAACGGAACTGAGAAGGAAAGATGTGGAGGTGTGTTGTCTCTTGGGTACGTAGTGCCAGCGGAAGCACCTGTTACCTGTTTAGTGCAGAGCGGAGCCAGCCGCCCCAGGGACCCGGGGTTAGGTCTGGCCACTTTGTACCGACTTTTGGCCCTCATGTACACAGTACCGAGGAGAGCTACTAGTGTAGAGCGAGTACTAGCTACCTCACGGGCCCCGTGGTGCTGCTAGCTCACCTACACCGACTTGTTAGGCCCACTGGGCGAACCAGGGTAGTCAAGCGAGGGTGCACAGACTGTGGAGGGGCAAGACCCTTGTTTGGTTACTGTGGAGGGGCTGGACCCCTGTTACTGAGAGGGCTCTGCCCTATACTGGTTCCTTGCTGTGCTTTGGGCACACCCGTTAACGGAAACGACTGACCGCGTGCCAGTGCGGGATAGCTACCCGTGTGTTTATCGCGCGTGCCGTAGTCACCGTTACGTTTGTCAGCGACCTTGGGGTGGTTGACTGAGAGTAGGATCACCACGGGCAACTCTCCCGGCCAGGAGAGCACCATGTGTTACTTCTACTTTTCGGAAATGACTACAATCAAGATCGTTCCCACGAGGAACATTCGAGATCAAGTGAAGGATCTGAGAAATAGATAAATTGTGAAACAATAGAAAGATGTAAATAAAGGAAGAAAGAAAATAAAATAGCTACTGTACACTTTACTGCTTCTTTAGTTTTAGCTGCCACTCTACTCAGCGTTTCGCTGACGTGTTACACTCGTTACTTTTCAGGACCAGGTGTTGAGCAGCCAGGGTCAGTGGCTGCAGAGGACGCTGGGCCGAGTAGGGTCCAGTAGAGTTACCGCAGTTCTTTTGGACCCCTTTTGTTCCACTGTAGTGAGTAGTTCTTGTTACTCTTTGTACTTTTCTTTACTTGTAGTTCATGTTATGTTATAAATGTTGTTCTACTGTTGTGGTGGTACATGCTGTAGTAGTTCCTTTTCTTGCTGCTGTATTTTTGTTACTGCTAGTTATATTCATGCTGAATGTGGTTATTTTACTGCTCTTTTGGTTACTTCCTCGTTAGATGACTAGGTCTTGGGATTAGTCGAGTCAGTCCGATTCTCGTGTCTCGTAGGGACTCGAGAATTGGGTCGTTACAACAGTATATCTCAATTGCAGAACAATCACGGGTTATCTCAAGGGTTAATTAAAGTTAAAATGATCTTAAATGTCTAACAAGAGGGTCAGTATAGACAGAAATGAATTTTCACATTTCAGGAATTAAATGACATTTGAAACCCTAAAAATAAACCCGCTTAATCTACTAAGGTTTTGGTTAGAATAAAATTCACCTAAACCCTCTAAAATTCATAAAAAAATATTCTCTAGGGTTTGGTACCTTCAATTTGACCATCAGAACCCGTCTTGACCTAAAATAGAGCCACAGACAGACTTTTGCCCTAATTTGGATAATTATGAAATTTATCTAGTCAAACGTGGTCGAAACCTAAATCTAACTTTACCATTGGATTTCTTGGGTCCAAATTAGGTTTGTACCAAAATTTGGGCCCAATCTGAGATTATCTTGACCTAGTTTGCAATTTGGTCCTGTCTAAGTCTTTTCTCTCGCCCACATGCCCCTAACTTTCAAAATCATTACAATTAGGCTCCTATCTTTGTCGTCACTCTTTGTAAACAGGTCCCTCCACCATTATCACGGAGGAATCCTTCTCCGACGACCTTTGATTGAAGAGAACTCCTCTGATTAATGAATCCCTTCTAAAATTGGAAGGGAGATTCCTAGAGAAATTCTCTTTCGAATGAATCCAATCTTGAGCTCAACAACCTTCTCAATCTCTCATCTGAATGCATGAGAGATTCGGGTATCTCATAGGTTTCCAACTCCGGCGAGCCTTCCAAGCTCCAATTGACCTCTACTGCTTATATAAGGACCCCCAAGGCCTTCTCATCCTCTCCAAGCTCGAATTTGGCCAGAAATACTCCACATTCCTCTCTCTTATTTCAGCTGAATAGCTCCTCGAGCTCCAGCAACTCCTCCTGATCTCCTTCATCGTCCGCTTGCAATAACGGTGACAGATTCTTCTTCCTCGTCTTCCTCTATGTTGCGCCATACTAGTAGGCATCTCTCCCTCCATTGTCGTCGCTGCTTCTACCTCACCGAAGCCTTCATCTTCTCCAGAGCCAGCATACCCCCGATAAGGAGAATTCTCCCCTTTCATCTGATTATCTTATGTTAGATTAGTTCCTTATAGCTCTTAGGTTAGTTTTACACCCTTAAAAACCAAAAATATCCCCTTGACATCTACACAAACCGCCTTCGTCTCCACCTCTAGCGACATCACCGGCGAGGGTTTCCGCTCGCTTCACACAATCAAAACCCTCGCCAACCAGTCTACGACCTCTGCCTTGCCTTCCCACACAAAACCCCCATATTTATTCCACCTTTCACCCACTCACAACCACCACCGAACAACGCACCTTTACGCCATCTTCTCCGTCACCGACCACCCTCTACAAGCCGCCATCCTCCACAAGACCGTCACCATCACCTTCGCCGTGCTACAGCAAAGCTAAGGAGCCATTTAATTGGGGCCTTAGAGCTCATATTCGTGTTCCAGATCTTCGCCAGTTCACTGTTGTCGACGATTTTGTGCGGGTTTAAAGGATGTCACGTTGTAGTATAACCGACAAAACGTCTAAACAAATATAAAGAATTTTATTACTCGAAGATCGGAGTATCCGAGGTCGATCACAGGGAGCAAATGGAATTTACTGCTAGTCAAAATGTAATTGAACACTCTAATTTACTCAGAATATCAATTCAAATGTGAATGTATGCAATTAAAAGTAATTAGGACAAAAATATGAAATTGGACGTCTGATCACAAGATCAGTCATCTTAAAAGTATTTCCCCTTTTCTTCTTCTTCTGCAGTCTCTCGTTTTCTTCTTCGTTTGCTTCTTTCTCTGCTTTCTTTCTTGTCTTGCAAAGCCTTCTTCTTCTTTTGATCTTCTAGTCTTTCTTTGCCTCTCTTCTTCTCTGTGTCTTGCTCTTTCTTCTTCTTCTTTCCTTCTTCTCCTGCGAAGGCTTCTTTCTTTCTTCTTCTTCTCTGTCTTGCTCCTTCTTCCTTTTCTTCTTTGGCTTGCCTTTCCTTCTTCTGTAGTGGCCAAGTCCTTCTTCTCCTGCGTTCAGCCTGCCTGCACAGGAGCAAAACCTAACCCTCCTCCCTCTACCCGCGCGTCTCTCTCTTAAGCCGCCAACTCACGGACGCTCTCCAGAGCCACAGCCATAATCGGGTCGGATCGTACCCGGGACCAGGCGCACCTGTAGGTGACGATGCGTGAGGAGTGTGTAGGTTTAGGTCGGGTCGGATCCGCCAGGTCTGCGTGGTCAAGCCGCGGACGAGGCGGGTGTGGGGTCAGTGAGGGACCTCACCCCTGTGCTTACGGAGGCAACCGACTTAAAGCACAAATACAATTTATAGCGTACCTGAGTGCTGCAATCCCACGATGTGGGACTAAAGGGTCCGCCCTGATTTCACGCGCGCCCGCAGACTCTCGTATGCAATTGCCCAAGCGGATGGCTCTGCTGGTGCTCCGTGCTGGGCTCACTCACCTCGTGACACTCGCGTGAGTCTCCTGCATCTGCAGCCTAGGAAGCCTGATGCCTGGAGCTTCGTTGGAGCTTCACCGGAGGTCGTCCATGGCGGCAGCGGCTCAAACACTGTCATACACAAAACGAGCCTCACGGCCCAATCAGATCAGCTAGAGACCTTTGCCGTGGCACGGCGAAGGCGGTGGACGTTGCTGCAGACCGCAGGTCGGCCTAGGTGTGCGTGCCTAGGTCAACCTGTGGCCGGAGATGGTGGGTTGTTCGGGGGGTGATTATGGAGGTCTGGAGTGGCAGTTGTGGGGTGGAGCGAGTTCTTGGTGGTGAGGCAGAGCTCTCGAGGTGGTTGGCCAGCCGTGTGGGGGGCTGGAATGGTGGAAGCGGCTCGCCGGAGGTCGGTCGATGATGTGGAAGATGAGGGTGGTCAACGTCGGTCGAGGGGTAATCAGATGAGATAACAGGGGGAAAAGAGAGAGGAGAGGATGGAGAGGAGTTCTAACCTAATTGTAAGGATGAAAGGGGATGGAAGGCGGACAGCAGTACCTGCTATCGCCGGAGAAGATGACGCCCAGTGGGGGAGAACGGCGGCGACGACGAGGCTGAGGCGGCGTGCGCAGGTACTACGCGACGCGGAGGGAAGTCAGGAAGCTAACTCTGCCACTGGTTTTGTGGCAGAGCGAAGAGGGAGGGGAGGGGGGCTCGCCGGAGCTTGCTGGGACTTTCGGCCGGGCAGGAGGAGACGAATTGGGGGTGGACACTCGGCCAAATCCAAGCTCGCCTCCTGCGGCAGGGTCTGGGGTGTCTTTTATAGGTGCTGGCCGCACCTACCAGCGCGTGGAGACTGCGCAATCAACGCTGCCGGCTCGCCGGAGATGGAAGGAAGGTGGATACCCAAATCTCTCGTGCGTTCGCACGAGAGATTGGGTTCACACCAGCGATTGTAATTGGATTTATAAGGAAGGGAATTCCTCAGAGAATCCTCCTTCCATTTCTGGGAGGGAATCTCTGAGGGATTAGAGAGCAATCCCTCTCCGAACCTCGCCGGAGCTCGGTTCTGCCCTAGCAATGGCGGCAGGACCGGTTTACAAAGGAGGTGAAGAACCTAGGGGGCTCTCTGCAAAGGTATTCAAAAGATAGGGACCAATTTGTGATTTGGGTGTACTAAATTGCAAAGTAGGTCAAGATGACCTCTCCTTAGGTCCAAATTTTGGTACAAACCTAATTTGGACCTAAGGAATCCAATGGCGAAGTTGGATTTTAGGTTTGACCTCATTTGACTGGACATTTTGCGTAAAAACCCAAATTAGGTTAATTGAAGAGCTAGGACCCTAATCTAGGTCAAACTAGGTTCCAAAGGCCAAATTAAGTGTTCTAAACCCTAGAGGATGTTTTTCCATGATTTTTAGAGGGTTTACTTGCTTTTTGTTCTGACCGAAACCTTGTTAATTTAAGCGGGTCTGTTTTAGGGTTACCAAGTGTCATTTAGTTCTTAGATTGCACGTGAACCCATTTCTGATTGACTCAACCCTCTTTTTATTTCATTTATACCATTTGACCTATGTTTTGCCTCTGAGAAATCCCGTTTACGTACTGCAATGGTAAAATTGCAGTTTTAACCTTTATTTCATGTTTTCTTCTCAAGGCACTTGTTCCTTCAGTTAGGCCTTCTTCCAGGTTATGTAGGAGCTTTTATCTTCTTTATTGGGTCAAAATGAGCTAGTTATGGCTCATGATGAGGCTCTCATCATTCACCGCCGCTGCTGCCACCATCCCCGACCATGCCCAAGCTCCTCCGATGCCGAGACGACCTAATGCTACTCTCAATAGACGAGGCTACATCTTAAGATCTACTCCAGGTCTTGGATTAAAGCTCCCCCTACAGCAGTGCTCCAACTGGTGAAGAACTTCAGCTGCAAGCTGCATACGCGAAGACGGTGGGACATTTAGTCCGACCTCGGAAATCAGTGGGGTCGTAACCCCGCATAAAAGGAAAAAGTGTTGAGGGTTGTTTGCCTCAACACTTGAGGGGTGAGGTCCCCCGCACCCATTCACATGTCTCGCCCGTGACACCACCACGCGGGCTTGGCTCTGACTCGTATACCCACCTACGCCTATGCACACCTCGGTTGCTACCCTACGTCGGTAGCCCTAGTCTCGGGTGCGCTCTAGTCTGATTACTCGATAACTTGGTACTGTGCATGGCCCTGGGAGGGCATGAAAGAGAACCTTAGGAAGAGAAGGACAAAAAGGAAAGGCAGAGAGAGCGCGGGGTTAAGGGGAGGTTTCTCTCTTCAGTGTTCTTGACACTTATTCGATTTCAGAGGTGAGTTCCCCCCTGTGCACGCAGAGAAAGAAGAAGAAAGAAGAGGAGAGGTTCTGAAGAAAAAGAGAGGGCTTGTGCTTGCATTCTGTTAAGACATCTAATTGCTTGCCTACTATTGGTTGATTTGAGATAATTGATGGTTGAATGCATGCTTAAACTTTAGAGGATATAAGTGGAGATTCAAATTACCATTGTCTTTTGTTCTTTTTTCTTTTTATCCTCATATTTTTGAGATACATTGGATTTCACTGAATATTTAATGTGATAGGTTCTTATTCATTGAAAATCTATACTTTTCTTAATTTCTTGTGCTCATTTACATTATTTGTTGAGATTAGCATGTGAATTCCATATTTGCTCCCAGCGAACGACCTCAGACTTCATTTTTGACATTCGAGTTATAAATTTTATCTGTTGTTTGAGCTATTTTTGAGGAATTATTACTACAACGAATGCATCTTTTAAAACCCTTCTATCTAGCGCGTATCAATAAGACCCTAAGAGATAAGCCCTGAATTTTTCTAAGGCAAATACTATAGCTAGCAATTCCTTCTTAGTAACAATATAATTCCTCTGGGCCTCGTCTAGAGTTTTGCTAGCGTAGTAGATGACAAATGGCTTTCTGTTAATCTTTTGACCCAAAATAGCCCTGACTGCGTAATCAGAAGCGTCGGTCATGATCTCAAATGGGGCTGTCCAGATAGATGGTTGCAACACTGGAGCACAAGTGACTGCTGTTTTAAGAAAATTGAATGCCCTATGGCATGATTCGTTGAAATCAAATGGCATATCTTTGGCAAGAAGGCTGCTCAGAGGGCAAGCAACCTTAGAGAAGTCATTGATGAACCTCCGATAAAATCCCACATGATCGAGAAATGAGCGAATTTGTTTGACAGATGTGGGAAGAGGAAGTTTAGAAATAGCATCAACCTTAGCTTTGTCAACTTCAATTCCCCATTCAAAGATTGCATGACTGAAGACGATATCTTGTGTCATGAAATGGCTCTTTTCCCAACGAAGGACCAATCTTATTTTGATGCATCTTTTAAGGATCAATTTGAGATTAGCCAGGCAACATTCAAACGAGTCTTTGAAAATGGAGAAATAGTTCATGAAAACTTTCATGAACTCTCCCACCATGTTAGAAAATATGGCCAGCATACACCTTTGAAAAGTTGCAGATGCATTGCAAAGCTTGAATGGCATTCTACGGAAAGCAAAGGTTCCGTAGGGACAGGTGAAAGTCGTCTTCTACTGATCCTCGGGATGGATAGGGACTTGATTGTATCTCAAGTAATCGTCCAGAAAGTAGTACTTTTACTCAGATAATCTTTCAAGGATCTGATCGATGAAGGGCAGAGGGAAATGATCCTTTTTGATGGCTGTGTTCAGTTTCCTGTAATCGATACATACTCTCCAGGAGGAAGCTAAATGAGTTGTGACAGATTTTCCTTTCTCGTTAGTCACAATGGCAATCCTGGCTTTCTTAGGAACAATTTGCACGGGACTTACCCATGGACTATTCGAGATCGGATAGATGATTCCTGCATCGAGCCACTTAATTATTTCTTTCTTGACCACTTCTCGCATATTAGGGTTTAGTCTCCTCTGCATCTGGCAAGAAGGGTGGGATCCATCTTCCATGAAAATTCTGTGATTGCAGTAAGATGGCTCAATCACCCTAAGGTCATGGATGGTCTAACTAATTGCCTCTTTATGTTCTTTTAAGACCTTGATTAGTTTTATCTCCTGCTCCATAGTCAATTTAGAACTGATAATCACAGGAAGCATCTTCTTAGGTCCTAAAAATTGATATTTCAAACTATCAGGTAATGGTTTCAGTTCGAGCCAGGGTGGGTTTAAGATGGAAGGTAAGGAGGATGCTAATGAAGATTCATCAGGACGATTAGAGGAAGAGGTTGAAAGTGAACAAAATTGACAACCTCTTCAGAATGTGGCGGGTTTGCCACAGAGGGTTGTGGGTTGGGTTCATTGGTGTAGGAAGAACTCTCAATAACAGATACTGCCATACATGTCTCAATATTCAAATGATCTTCCTCGAGTTCCTCTATAAATCCACAATCCTCAAACTTATTAATCGCCTTGAAAATATCCAATTTCAATTTTCGATCCCCAAAGGCGATTTCCATGCTACCGCTCTCACAGTTGATATTGGCCTTAGCGGTAGCCAGCAACGGACGCCCCAAAATGATGGGCGTGTTGCATTCTTAGGTACATCCACGTCAAGGATAAGGAAATCTATAGGAAAATAGAAGTCCTTGACCTTGACAATAGCATCCTCAATAACGCCTCTCGAAGTTGTGACTAAACAGTCCGCTAATTACAGCATTACTGAGGTCGGTCGAAGTTCACCTAATCCGAACTTCTCGTAAAGAGAAGTCGGAATTAGGTTAATGGATGCACCTAGATCCAAGAGTGCCCGGTCAAAAGTGTAATCTCCGATAACACATGAAATCAAAGGGGCACTGTTAATCGCTCTGAATCGGGTTTAAAAATCAATGCATTGCAGTATAGTTTGAAATAGTACAAAAAACAAATAAAATTTATAACTCGAATATCAGAAATAAAGTCCAAGGTCGAACACAGGGAGCAATTGGCAAAAATAATTCTCAAGATTGTAATTCAAGCAAATATGAGTAATATAACAAAATTCCAAGCAGTAATGATATATGAATGAAAGCGTATGTCAAATAGTGCAAAAAGAATGGGGTAAAATGGTGATTTAAATCACCAATTACCCCTCACAATTATATCAAATAACTCAATAGTACTAAGAAATTAAATTCCATGTAGTATAAGTGCACAGTGCACTTCAGACATCTGCTCAGCCAATCAAACGACTTAACCCGCTCGCTGCTTCTTCTTCCTCTTTTGTGAGGCTTCTCTCTTCTTCTTCTCTATCTTTCTTCTCTTCTGCAGCTTCTCTTTCTTCTGCGCCTTCTCTCTTCTTTCCTTCTTCTTCTTTTTCTTCTGGCTGTGTTTTCTCTCTTCTTCTTCTCTATCTTTCTCTCCTTTCTCTTCACACACAAGGGGAAGGGCTTCTTAAATGGCTAAGTGTCAGCCGTTGAATCACAGAGCAAACGCCCCTTGCCCCCGCACGCTCTCTCCTTCTCTCTCAGGGATCCACCCTCCCAGGGCCTTGGGTTATCGGGTATTTGGGTAGAGCGCACCCAAGACCAGGCTCACTGGCAGTGGGTGGTGAGCGAGGTGTGAATGGGGCTTAGGCGGGGAATCGGATGTGCCAGACCCGCGGGTTAGGTGTCGCGAATGAAGCGCATGTGAGGGTGTAATGGGACCTCACCCGATGGTTGGAGGCGATAAGTCCCAATCACAAAAATAGTTTATGCGGGTGCAGGCGCTCCTCAGCTTTCGAGGTGGGACTATCCCACCACCTTCTTTCTGTGTATAGCTGCACCTGTTGTTTCTTGCAATTACAGTCAAAGGCCCAGTCAAAGGGCCAAATTGGTCCCTTGGTTATGATCCTGGAGACTCTCCGTTGTGCCTGGGACTTCACCTGGTGCCTACAGGTGCTGGAGTAAGGCTTCCAACTTCACTCGAAGCTTCAGCAATGGTGGCAGAGGACCTGCTACTTGAAAATCAGAATACAGCCTCTCGACCTTGTAAAATAGGTTCAAGAGCTTCGTCGTAGGATGGCAAGTACAATGGTGGGTGCGATGTGGAGTGGGAGTGGCTGTGGTGGCTAGACGGTGAGGGAGTTGTTGCGTGGAGGTGGGTGTGCTTGGCAAAGGTTTTGGGGGAGCAATCAACCTAACTAAGTTAGGGCTTCTACTCTTGAGGTCGAGGCAAAGGTGTAGAGTGTGGAAGCGGTGGCATAGGTGGTATGTGGTGGCTACTGGAGGTTGCTAGTGGTACATCGGTGAGGTGGAAGATGAATTCGCGAAGGGCGGTGAGGAAGTCGAAGCGAAGTGTCGGAGGTGTTGTCGTGACGTGGAGAAGCTGAGGAGTTGATAAAGATAGGTAGCGGACGACGGGGATCAGAGTTGGCACTGGTTTCGGTATGGCCGACGCCATAGAAGAAGATGACTCTGGTGGGAGTTGGACGGCAAGGACAAAGGAGATAGGGACATCGGTCAGTATTGCATGACGCGGATGAAGGTGAGGGAGGCCAATCCATGGTCGGTATTGCGAACGGACAAGGAATGAGGACAGAAGAGGTCGCCGGAGCTCGAGGAGTCTTTTGGTTGGAAGAGGAAGGATGAATATGGGGAGTTTCCGGCCAAAATCGAGCTTAAGAAGTTTGGCTTGATCTGGGGATTCTTTTATAGACCTCTGGAGGGAGTTTCAGGCTTGGGAAGCAAGCTTCCCAAGCTTGGAATGTTCGCCGGAGATAGGAATTCCAAGATATCCTAATCTCTCATGCGTTCGCATAACAGATTGGGAAGGTTTTAGAGCTTGGGATTTGGCTCAAAAGGAAGAGAATTCCTTGACGAACTTCCCTTTCAAATCTGAGAGGGATTCGTCAAGGAATCAAGAGGAACATGCCATTTTAAGGTTGCCAGAGTATGTAGGATTAGGATTCATGGCGGCAGGGACCATTTTGTGAAAATAATGACAACATTGGGGGGCTATCTACAAGGATTTTGAAAGTTAAGGGCATATGTGTGAGATAAAAGAATCAAATAGGACCAAATTGCAAACTAGGTTGAAACAATCTCAAATTGGGCCCAAATTCTGGCACAAACCTAATTCGGACCTAAGAAATCTAATGGTGAAGTTTGATTTTGGTTTTGACCTAGTTTTTCTGGGTAATTTATGTAAAAACCCAAATTATGGCAAATGTTAGTCTGAGACTCTATTTTAGGTTAAGATAGGTTCTAATGGTCAAATTGAAGGTACCAAATCCTAGAGAATATTTTTCTATGATTTTTAGAGGGTTTAGGTGAATTTTATCCTGACCATAGCCTCAGTTAATTAAGCAGGTCAGTTTTTAGGATTTCAGAAGTCATTTAATTCCCAAAACACGTGAAAACCCTTTTCTGTCTGTTCTAACCAACTTGTTAGATTTTCAAGACCATTTGACCTTTATCTAACCCTTGAGAAAACCCACGATTATTCTACATTCAAGATATGATGGTAAAATTACAGTTTTAACCTTATTTTACTGTATTTCTCTCAGAATGATTATCTAATGAATTAGGGCTTTCTGGTGGTTATGTAGGAGTATTTATTGACTTAATCAGATCAAAATGAGCTAGTTATGGCTCATAATGGTGTTCCCATCATATCCTATGCCTAGCTTTTGCTAGTCCCTTAGTAAAATCTCATGGAATTAACTCAAATTCTAGACCATGTGTTCAGATCTATGATGTGTGCTTTCTTGTGTAGATTAGGTCAGAATGCCAATAATAAGCCTAGAGGTACTCAAGTACCAAGCAAGATCCGGACCTGACCAACTCTATCCTCAGTCTACCGCGAAGGTTTCTAAGGCCCACAGAAACTAACCTAAGGTTCGTTGAACTCCGCGGTTAAGGCACCCGTGCTTAAAACATGTTTAGTCCCGGTTGAGTTTGCAGTGCATTTTTATAAAAGTGACTGAGGAATTTTTTTCTTTATTTTTGGAGAGTTTTCTTTCTCTTTTCTTTCTTTATTTCTAGCTTCGGATTGGCTTTACAACATGGTCTATATCGGATTCCTAGCTCCCACCATCAATCCTCGCAGTGTCCCTGGCAATCAATGCTTCGAGATAGCACCACCCATGGCAACCCCCAGAACCCTGGCTTTCGAGATTTCGTGATAATCCCTCCCATGGCGTTCTGTAGCTAAATCCAGACCCTGGCAATCGACATTTCGTGATAATGCCGCCCATGGCATCTAAACCAACACAAGGTGCTTACATGCCCTCGGTAGGATATTTAGATATCCTAGGAGACAAGCACCGAGGAGATGGTATGTTATTGCACATCTTCGAGGGGAATTTCCCACCTCTCCGTGCCGAGAACTCTTTCAAATCAACTTGTGTTGATAAGCCACTCCTAATTTACGTAGCTTTTTCATAACAGAATTAACGCCTTTGCGTGTTTTTGATAATTAAGTGCACTGAACCAGACTGTGTATGGATTAGGGTGCTTAGGTTATCGAGTCCTGCAAACCAGAGGTTAGTTAACGAGGCTGAATAATCCCTAAGCCTTAGACCAAATACTTAAGCTTTGTATTTCCCCCAATCTCTTGAGGACTATCCAAATCTTAACGAATACTTGAATTTTTAAGCCTAAACACAAGCCCAAGAGGCCTAAGATCAGTGTTCATACTAATCTCTTTTGTCTCTTAGCACTTTTTATCTTTTATTTCTTTCTTTTGATTTGGTCTAGAACTAAGTAGATTCCTTAATCTTTTACTAAAGACTATCTCTTTTTGTTTCAAACTGTGCTCCTTTTTGACATTTATATCACCTCCCCTTTTCTTCCTCAAAAATGATATGCAAATTGATCTTTTCAAAATTCCCTCCCTTCTCCATTTTTTTATTCTTTTTCAGTTTTTTTTAAGTTTTTTTATTTTTGGTTTTTTGGAATATGTAATTTTTTTGATGAAACCCTTTCTTGTGAAGTGATTCTCACAATGTTTTGCACTTTAATACCCCCCCCAATGCCTATGATTTGCAATGTCCTCATTGTAAATTAGGTGGGTTCAAATTCAGCTTAGATCATACATTAGAACAAGTTTTGGGTGGGTGGATGGGTCGGAATGACTGTTGCGGACGATTTCAAGCTTGGGTACGGGTACCAGAGGTGGAGTCGGCTGCTCTAATGGACGGACCCTAAAGTGCAATATGAGTTCAGCACGGGATGTGTCAAGAAGGGTCTCAGGTTTTTTAATAAGATGACAGGTTGCCTCCCGTTAAGTGCTGAGTTTAACACCATCAGCCGGGCGCAATGAACTTAGGGAGAATGGCCATCAAAAGATACCTCAGCCAAGTTTGTATCGGTGAGTTTAATGAACGGCTTAAGTCGCTGGTCATTCACAACAAAAGGTTTGGAATCAAGGCTGGGTTGACTGATTTCAACGGCTCCATTTCCAAAAATCTGTCAGATAAGATATGGTACAATCCATTTTGATCTGAGTTTGCCTGGGAAGAGTTTTAGTTTTACAACAAAGAGTAGGACTTTCTGACCAGGGTGAAAGATCTTTCTAGATATGTGCTTGTCATGAAAGGCCTTAACCCGCTCTTTGTAAATTTGCGAGTTCTCGTACGCATCTTTACGTAGTTCATCGATCTCGCTCATTTGAAGCTTTCTGTGGGTTCCTACCTTAAAAAGATCAAGATTACACTTCCGTACAGCCAAATAGGCTTTGTGCTCCAACTCAACAGGGAGGTGACATGCCTTCCCGTACACCAATCTGAAAGGAGACATGCCCAATTGGGTCTCATGGGTGGTCCTATAAGCCCACAAGGCTTTCAAAAGTTGGGATGACCAATCTTTCCTATCAAGTCGGATAGTAACTTGAAAGATTTTCTTGATCTCCCGATTTGATAGCTTAGCTAGACCGTTGGTTTGGGGATGATGAGGAGTAGAGATTCGGTGTGATACCCCATACTTGGCCATCAGTGATCTGAACTGAGCATTCCTGAAATGGGTCCCTCCATTAGAGATAATGTCATGTGGAATCCCAAACCAAGAAAAGATGTTCTGATAAATGAATTTGATTACTACCTTATGATCGTTGGTTGAGGTCGGGATGGCTTCAATCCATTTGGACATGTAGTCAACAGTGAGAAGAATGTACTCGAAGCCGTCCGAGATAGGGAAGGATCCCATGAAATTGATCCCCCAAATATCGAAGATCTCGCATATGAGAATCGGCTATAAAGGCATCATATCGTGGTGGCTCATGTTTCCCAAGGTCTGGCAACAAGTGCATGCCTTACAGTGATCGTATGCATCCTTAAAAATCGTGGGCCAGTAAAAGCTGCACTGGTGGACTTTTGCTGTGGTTTTATGTTCGGAGAAGTGTCCGCCGCAGGCTTGGTCATGGCAGAAGGACAAAATGTCCTGAATTTTCGCTTCCAGAATGTACTATCTGCTGATCTGATCAGCACCAATGCGGAAGAGGTACGGGTCTTCCCAAATGTAGTACTTGGCATCAGAAAGTAATTTGTCTTTCTTAGCCTTTGGCCAATCGGATAGGATCTGATGTGATGCCAAGTAGTTCACCAAATGAACAAACCTAGGAAGTCTCGTGCTAATAGTCAAGATGTGCTCGTCAGAAAAGTATTCTGTGATGGGTCTGGAAAGGTCAATAATGTCATAAGGAAGGTGGGATAAGTAGTCAACTATCACATTCTGATTTCCCGCTTTATTGCGGATCTCAAGATCAAATTCTTGCAACAGCAAGATCCAGCGGATTAGTCAAGGTTTCGCGTCCTTCTTCGCTAGGAGGTGTCTCACTGTAGTGTGATCTGAGTAAATGATAACACGGGAACCCAAAAGATACGATCTGAATTTCTCTAGGGCAAATATACGGTTAGCAGCTCTTTCTAAGTAACTATGTAGTTACGCTGAGCCTCATCTAGTGTCTTGCTAGTGTAGTAGATGAGCACAGGTTTCCCATCTATTTTTTGCCCAAGTACCGCACCCACAGCATAATCAGATGCATCGCACATGATCTCAAAGGGTTGAGACCAATCAGGGGACTGCAGGATAGGTGCTTGGGTGACTTAATCATGTAGGATCTCAAACGCCTGAGTGCACTCCTTAGTAATTTCAAAGGAGGCATCCTTGGAGAGAAGAGTAATTAGAAGGGTTGATGATGGCATTGATTTGGTTTTGGAAATCATTTAATTGTTACTCAATGTTAGGTTGATCTCCTTGGTGATCCGTAGTTGATAAGCGGGAAGTAGGTTCTGAATCAGAGGATATGTCAATGTCATCAGGTTGTTGCACAAACATGGAAGTCGAGGCTTGACCTCGACGAGTGTGAATATCTAATGAAGGCCTCAAGGATGGTCTAAAGGACCTCCTCCCAAACATGCACTGATGGAGTAGATGAGGGGTAGCAGGTGATGGACCCAATCAAGACACCCAAAAATGTTGGATGACTATAGAGGTTCAGGGTAGATGATACCCCTAAGTTAGAAAGTCATCCACCTGAGAATTACCTGGGCAGCCAGAGAGAGAGAGTCCCGCGATGACCCTTACACAGTAGAGTGCCCCCATGAGTTACAGGGTTTTCAACACCTGACCTCTCTTGTCACTGAGGATCCAGGTAGACCAGAATGGGGACTTGACCTCTTAAGTCTACCAGTTTAAGTTAAGAGCAAGGTGCTTATGATTTCACTTAAACTTTAAGATGTTTTTGTGCAAAGTGACCTAATTTGAAGATTGGTTAACCCAACAAGGTGGGTCAACTTCACTTGTTTTGTCCTTGAAAAATTTTTGGTCCCTCTTTTAGTGTTCAAATGAAATTAAGAGCATGTTTTTAGGGTTTGCTTGAATAGATCAATTCAACCAAGGCTTAGGCACACACTGTTTGGGAAGGTTAATTCTTGGTTAAGTAGGTGTGTCTCTAAAACCTTAAAATGGAAACCCTAATTGGCTCTGATTGGTCCAATTTTAATTTGTCAAAAATGTCGTACCTAGGGCTCAAGAAAGAAGGTGATAACCCTAGATACCTTAAGCCCTAAGTAGGTGCACAAATCAGGGTTTGGATTTTAACTAGAATGTATCAAATCAGGCAACTTGATGATTAATCTAAGAATAGAATGCAAGTAGCTAATGGAAGATGATTATTCGAAGTTTGTATAAATAAAATGTCGTTGTTGCTGTAGTGTCACAAATACAAACCGTTATCGCGTCAATTTTATTTAATTACATAATTTTTACTAGTTTATTCCAAGTCGTTCACTAGGAGACAGTTATTGATATACATCACTATCTAAATCCAAGATTATTCTTTAATTCCAAAAATGATTAATTTTATATACAATCAATAATGAATGAATGAATGAATCCATATAAAATGAATTAAGGGTTTCATTATGTACAAAAAGAGTCAATGAAAATGCTTACAAAAATCTACTTACAAATAAGCATCAAATAATACATAGATATATTCTATACTATCTATTTATAAGTTATATTACTAATACTTACATAAATATACACTACTAACCAATATTACATATCATACTAACTTAACTTAATATACTAACATATACAGTAACATATACAATAGCTACAGCGACAGATACAAACGTCGCTGGACCCAAAAAAATATATACAACCTTTAAAGCAAAAACTAGAGTCTATAGCGACAGTTATCTTACTTTTAGCGATAGTTTATTCTGTCAGTGAAAATATGAAGTTACTTATATATACATATATATAGCTGTATTACTTACCTATACATACTATACAACTTATTTTTTTTACTTATACATATTATTTACATATCCTATACATACAGATATACGTTATACATATATACTTCTCTTCTTCTATTACTTCTTAAGTTCTCTGCATTCTTCTTCTTCTTCTATTACTTCTTAAGTTCTCTGCATTCTTCTTCATCTTCCTTATCAAACACTTAGCCGTTTACTCTTATGTGCTTAATGAGTCATTAGGGCCTTCAAACTTAGCAAAAATTTGTTAATTGGAGGGCACGCCTTTTGAGTGATACACAGCACCCGAGGTGGGTGGGACCAAACCTTTACTAAGAGTGCCTTAGTTTCTTAATTAGGTCACTTAATTACATTTTCAGCTCAGATTTGGGCTTCATCAAGCCCTCGCACAGTAACCGTCCCTCGGCCACACACACATGCTCAGATAGAAGGTAACTGCCTAGCGCCCGTGACGATTGAGCTATGCATGTAACAAAAACAACTTAAAGTGCTAAGAGCGCTCGCATGTCCACGATGTGGGACTAATCAGAAGCTTGTACAGCGTTGGAAATCAGATGGTTGCTACTGATTTTGCGATTTTGGTCCTCAATTCGAGGAACATAATTTATTAGATAATAAAATTAAATTATAGGATAATAAAGTATTTACATAGTACTTTACAATTATACAGTTAATTTAGAATTTTAATTATATTTACTATATAAATTAATTAGGTAAGGTATACAATTTATACATAACTTATTTTAGGTTTTATTCTTTAATTAAGTATAAATTAGTTATTATCTGGTCTAATTGACCTTATATTGAGTTAGTATACATGTTTAAATATTTTATAAACATTTTTATTGTATTTTACAAGCTTTATTTCTATTTATTTACATTTAATTAGCACATTTTTAGAATATTTCATTTGTAAATTAAGTTTAAATAGTATACACAATATAAATATACTTAAATTTGGTTAATTTACTTAAAATACAGTAATATACATATACAAAATAAGTTAACTTAGTTTTCACTTAATCTACTAATTTATTTTAATTTAATCTAATAACTTAACTACTAACTTAATAAACTAATTATTTATTCCGTATATATAATTAAATTAAGGTACAGGGTTTAATATATTTATAATATACATATAAATACGTATATACAGTATTATAACTTACTATTGTTATTTATAGTGTTTAATAATTTATATAGCTTATTTAGTACATATAATTTAGTTTACTTAATAATTAGTTATATAATTAAGATATATACAGTATACTCTAACTTAAATATTTAATTTACATTATACAATATATACATAAGCTATTTTTATTAAAATATGTATAACTTACATTATAGATAAATAGGCTTACAATATAACATATATATACACTTATATACATAGTATATAAAGGATTTTTTTAGGTATTTTTGAGTTTTTTCTGCTTTTTATGGATTTTATATCTGTTATGGAGATAGGTGATGAAAGGGAAAGAAATAGATGAGGAGAAAGAGATGTTTTTCATATTTTTAAGTGTAATTTTTTTAATTAAGTTTCATGGTATACAGAACCATCGACTGGTAAATTCTACCAAGTCGGGGGTTCAAAATAGCATGAAACTTGGTATGAACTTATGGAAATACCTAATCTTCAATCAGACAGGTTTTTTATTTTTTAATATTTTTTATATAATTTTTATTTAATTCCAAAGTTCACACATTCTAGGCCTTTCAAGGGTTTTCTAATGTGTGTTAAAGCCTAGAATGGAACCTAAAGTGTTTCAAAAGGCAGTGGACTGCCCTAAACTAACTTAATAATAGATAAGAAGAGGATACAAGCAATTAAGCACACAACTCAAAGTGGATTTCAATTAATTTTACTTGATGGATAGTTAGGCTTAATGTATAGTTGACAAAAGAGATTTAAAACAGATTACAAGCATTCACTGAATTTAAAAATGCATTGAAATTTTATGACAGCTTGTTTACAATTCAATACACCTTTAATACAAGTCAGCTATCTAACACTTAAGATCTAAACCTCTGTCTACTGACTTCTCTACTGCTGCTGCAAATACAACAGACCAACAGCAGGCCATGCAGCAGCACAAATAGGCTAAGGTTCATCCAATGCAGCAACAAATAGCAGTAGAAGTTGCTAAACTTCACTCTACTCAGCAAGCCAAGTTCTTCTTCAGACATCTTAACTGCTGCTGCAGTTAATCCATCTGAAGAAGAGTAGGTCTGCAGCAAGGAAGAAAGCTAAATTCAGCTACTTAACAACTTAAATCAGCCAATTAAATCCCAGATCAGACTGAAGAAAACCTGATCAGGGATTCAAAATGATTGTTTCAGGCTATTACTTAGCTGGGATTTAGGGGAATGTAGCTGCAATGGCAGCAATTTACTCTGATTATTGGATTCAAAAACACAAAACAAAAATCACTAAATCAAATTCTGACAAGGGTTTAAATTCTCATAAAAACCATGCTCAGATGTTCAGCATCTTAAATCCAAGTTCCTTGTCACAAATATCACAACCATTCATTCCATAAAAACTGTTGATCTAACTCTTTCTAATGCTATAGACAACATGTAGAAAGGGTTCGGATCAACACAATAAATCCATAAAAACTGATGATCTAACTCCTAATGCTATAGAAAACATTAGAAAGGGGTAGAATCAACACAAGAAATCCAGTTGAATCCCAAGATGTCACACATCTTAAGGGATATTGAGAATCCCTAATAAAGCCTCAATCAACATGGTTGATCTTCCTTGGCTCTACAAGGCATTCAACACATTGAAATCCTCAAAAATAACAGATCAGATTATGGCTCTTCTGAGGTGAATTCTGACTTTAGAATCACCTCAAATTCCCTACCAATCAGTGAATCACATCAAAACACTTCAGTTTGCAAGATAAAAGCATTCAAAGCCCAAATGAATAAAAAATCTTTGAAATCTGAATTCATAGAAAATCCAGCAAATTGATTCACTTTTTAGTTTAGATCAGGGGCTTTTGTGATAAACATGGGATGAATGGGAAGCCCCTAATGTGATTTTCAATGCTAATTTTAGATCTAAGGTTAGAAACCAATCAGATCTAAAATTAGGTCTTATGAGTGGGTGGATTGAGAAATACAAATCAAGGGAATCAAAAACGAGGTGAAAACATGTAGAGGAAGAACAAAATGATCAGTGATTGGGTGAATTTCTTCCCCTCTGATCTGGGAAGATCAGAGGAGGTGAGGGGGGGAATTCTATTCTAAAACTACTCCTAATGCTAAACTAATAAGAACAACATATCGATTACTAATTCTACATCTAATTCTACTCTAATCTACCTATCTAATGCTACAGCTAATCTAAAAAGCATTAAAACTACTCTAACAGGAAGAATGGGACCTATGGGTCCTTAGCCAGTGACTAAGGAGGAAGAATGGAGGAGGAAGAGCTCCAGCGGAGTGAAAAGCCTGCTAGCGAGGTTCTGGGTCATCCTCAGGTGCTACGTGGTCCTTAGTGACGAGGAGAGTCGAAGAGAAGTCGGAGATTGCACATTCGGTGGCTGTGAAATCAGGGAATTTGTGAGGAGGAGAGGCTTGAGTGGAAGAACGATCGCTAAGAAGGTAGGAGAGAGAGATCCCTTGCGCACGCGACCACTGAGGTGCTTAAGTAGCAATCTCAGTGACTCAGATCACCGCACGGGTGAAAATAGGCATGAATGGTAAGGGCGGCGAGGATGAGAGGAGAGAAGCACGCGGGCCTCCAAGTTGAAAACTAACCATAGGATGGGATCTGGGGGTTGTAGTGAGCATACGCACCGATTCGTGTAAATCTTTGACTAAGATCGAGCCACAGATCAAGATCAAGAGAAAGCAAATGGTCGGGATGCTCCGTGTTCTACGCACAGTGCACATGTGGAGGCTCTAGGTGCTGGGTTTCTATTGGGTAATTTACAAGGTCGGCCCCTTCTATAAAGGGGTAGAACATTTATAGGCAGGCCCATAAGTGGTAGAGAATAGTAACTGAATGGTCTGTAAGGGCTTTCAAAGAGGTCCCTGCAGGTTACAAATAGGTCCGGGAAAGTTTTCAAATGAAGGAAATGTGATGCATAAAGGACCTAAATGTAAATTCTAAGTTTCAAGACCTTAATGATGTCTAAATGCCTTCAAGTTTTTATATGTGCTTAATTGAACTTTTAAGAAGTTAATTATACTTTTGATTTGGACTTTTAAACTTGTGTGTGTGTTCAATTTACACTTGAATCATCATTTGACCTTTTTCTCAAGGATATCTCAATTTATGACCTAATTATGCAATCTTAACACAGAATTAATGTTTTAGGTATTTTTCTTTGATTCCCATACTTAACCCATTTTATGTGTTAATTTGGTATTGTTTAACCCAATTTCTAGCTTAACTTTAGCTTTTTAGCTATGATGAATAGACACTCATCAGTAGCCCTAATTGACTTGTTTCCTCTTTTATCTTTTTTCAGAATCAGGGGCTTTGAAGAGGGTGGATGGAGTTTACCTGCCCCTGGAGTGGCTGATGTGCAGCTGATCTTCCTCCAATGAGTCTCTAAAATAGATCAAAGTCAAAAGAAATAGAGCAAGTTAGTACCACATCAGATCTTGCAATCCCAAGATCAAAGTTGCTCATTGCTCTCCGGGAACGGTGCTAGTTGTGCGTGTTTCGCGTGTTAGAAATCGAGGTTAAAAGTAACCCATCGTCGTAGTTGCAAAACACGTCGATCAGATAAAATTTATATTGAAACTCCAAGGGAGTCCCGGGTTGAACACAGGGAGGTGACATTTACTTTATTGAAAACTATGCTTCATTTCGTTTCTTTTTGGTATTTTAGGGTTTTGTTATTTTTTTGTATTTTTGAAATAAAAGAAAAAAAGCAAACGTATCACAAGATATAGATGTGGAACAAATATGATATATATTACTTCCAATGTCAATTACAAGAAACTATGAAAGCATATAAAGAGAGGGAGGTGAGAGGAAATCTCCCAAATCGGCTGTTCAGCGAGACGACGGCGCCTGGTGGAAGCTCGGACGAAGGAGGTGAGGAGCAGGACAACGGAGGTGACATGCTGGAGGACATCAGGTTGAGGAAAGCTTCGGCGTAGCTCCGGAATGGAGGTGAGAAGACGGAGTTGATCTGCTACCGAAATGGAGGTGGGAGGATGGCTCCAAGCTGACCTATGAAGGGAGATGGGAAGTTGGAGGAGTATTTGGTGGGGCAGAGGTTTGCTACACTAATAGGCACCTTGGGAGCTTGAGAACAAGCTCTAATGGAGCATTGGTAGGCTTGCTAGAGCTTAGGAGTTGGTGGGAGTAGAGTAGGTAGAGATGGCTTGGAAGGGAGGGGGTGTAGGTCCTTTTATAGTGGAGAAGAAGAGGCAAAAATAGGTATGGGACCATTAGTGACATCCAGGCCATCGCTAGAAACGTCGGTGTAGGCAACTCATGCCTGCTGGCACCCACAGCTAGCTTTGCTAGCATGCGATGAATTACCGACGGCTGTAAGTGTCACTGTAAGTCCAGCTCATGCGTCGCTGTAGTCCACCTCACGCTTCGTTGGCACCGCATTCATGCCTTGCCGCACGTGTGCGCCCATGCGCTGGCGCTGCGCTATGCGCATGTGCGCCTGCACGCCCGTGCGTGTACCAGCGCTGCTTCGCGCGTGCGGTGCTGCGCGCGTGTGCTGGCGGCCTAGGCTTCGCCACGTGGCGTAGTCTGGATCGTCCATCTTCTTCTTGTTATGGGGGCTGCTACAGAGGTCGAATTGAGTCTATTTTCGTGCCATTAGGCTGCGATCGTTGACCCAAATCCATCCGCACAATTAGATTTATCATTTGAAGCTCCAAATTATGTCTCCTAGTCCCTTGGCCGTTGATCTTCCTCGGACTGCATATGGTGCTACGGGACTCCGATCGAGGCAATTTCAGAGGCGTTGGACTTCGATCGTCATCTTGATCAAATCCGTACGGTCAAATCGTCAATCCAAGGATCCAAAATAAATATCCTTCTCTCCTAACCACAAAAAGGATGCAATTAACCTAAATTATATACAACTACTCTAAATGCAGAATGATGCATGCTATGCAATATTTATAACATGAAATGCAAATCTAAGCCTAGGAACATGCATGAATAAGCATTTTACCCTTAATAAATGTGTTTACATCATACCCCCATGCCTATCTTTTGCTAGTCCTTAGCAAAATTAAACTATATGCTATGTATAAAGGCAGAATTAGGATTAGATTGCTTAAGCCTAAGTCGTTTATTAACAATAGAAAATTTCAACTAAGGTCCTAAACTACGAAAACTCAACAGTACCCGGGTGTTTGCCAGAATGCAGACCGCCCAAGTTCTCGCCTTATTTGAGATGGGAAGATATATATATTTTTTTATTTTTCTTCTTTTCTAATTTCTTTATACTTTTGGAGTTTGAGAGTTCCGGTATAACTTTTTACGGCTACCTGACCCGCCCAAGACTCGAAAAGGACTCTAAGTACTAAGATCTTTGTGAAAAAGTGATAGACTCACAAAACGGCCGTTAAGACAAACTTTGGGTTTCTACGACGTTAGGTGACCTTTCCTAAAGGTTTATCTTTATGATCGGTAGCTTTCTCCCTACTTCTTTTATTTATGGGGTCAACACAAGGGTAAACTCAGTGTATATCTCCCCAGTTTATTCTACTTCCCCGCTTCTTCCTTAAGTGTTTTGGGAATTATTATGCTTTTTTTTTTGTGAGCTGGGTTCTAGACAACCGGCCGATGAGCTATTACCACCGACAACTTGCTACCATACTTGTGCGGTGAAGTGTGGTTTTATTTATTTTTTTATTTTCTCCTTTTTCTTTCTTTTTTTTTCTTTTCTTTTTGAGTGTTTCTTTTTTTTTCTTTTCTTTTCTAAGTAGGTGGCTTCCTTAATCTAAGATTTACCTAAAGGAAGTACAACGAAAATGGTCTTGTGGCTGAGCCCTGGACAATCGGCCGATGAGCTGTTACCACCGACAACTTGTCAGCCATACCACCCAAGTCGGTCCATTAGCTACCCAATTTCTGTAAAAATTACCGGAAAGTGAGTCAATGCAAAAAAAATGTGTGTAGATGCTTAGGCTTAAAGTCCCCCCAAATCAAAGGACACGTTGATAAGTCGCATACTTATCATCCCAAATTATTTACCAAATTTGAATAAATTTTAATTGGCGAGGACTCGAGACTAAATCCACATTCAAGTGGACACCTAAGCTAATTAAGCCTGAAGACCTGAAGAGTCTAAGTGTTTAGGTCATCTCGTATCATTTCCTAAAGTTAATAACTTCCAAATGCCTAAGTTCTCTTTTCCTAATTTCTTTCTTTTTTTATCTTTTTTCAAATTTTCATTTTTTTTAATTTTATAAGAAACTAAAAGAAATTCTACAGAGTTAACATAATGATTTTAGAAATCGATTATCCACCCCCCCATGCCTAAATGATGCAATGTCCTCATTGTAAAAGTAAAGATATGAAAAGGGCGGAGTAAACAGAATATCACCTGAGTGTCGTGAAAATCTGGTCAGCTCCGCAGAGAGAAGAGTGTATACATACACACTAAGTTTAAAGCCTTCAGCTAGGCATAACATACATACAAAGAGGAAATTGAGAATTCACAAGTGTGGGTCAGAATCAAGATCAAAAGGTTGATCTTAAAACCCACCTGCAGAAGATGTCCACAGATGTGGACGAGATTATGGTGCAGACACATGCCACAGGGTCTATTGGTTCTCCGGTTTTGGATGAAAATCACCCAGAACCGAAGGTTGTTGTGTTTGCGGGGCTGGGCCTACGGTTTAGTAGTGTGCAACCCAAGACCAAAGTGTCGGACAACGAGGTAAAGATGATTCAATAAGTGCGGTTTTCCACTTAACATCTAGCTCAAAAAAATAATCAGTCATTTCGAGCTTGGATTGCACGTGAAAGATATCGTAAGGGTCCTAGTAGAAAGTAGGTGGTTTTAGGTCAATAGGTACCCTTAGATCCAAAATCAAACTTCCCTCAGAATTAGCCTCCCAAATCTTTATTTCAACAATTCTATCCTCCAACATCAAGGGCTCAAGCTTCGGGACCTCTAGCATATTATTCACCCCATATGATTCTCCCAAGTCCAGAAATCATGGCTGAATCAAGATTGACTTGGGCACAAAGATCTCAGAAGTCAGCTCTTCGGGGTGCAGATGAGGACTGGGGTCACTGATTGAATCATCAAGATTTGGATCCTCCAAGTTAACCCCAACCGAATCCAAATCGTCAATGAACGGGCTATCAAATGGTTCATCAGATTCCTCATGCCCATTTGTCTCACTAAAATCATTTTCCTTATGTTCAAGTGAGACTTCACCTAAAGATTCTTCACCCTCAGAGTCAAAGAATTGATGATCCTCATTTATATATGTCTCAAAATCATAAATCATTTCTTGATCCAAGGAGACATAATTTTCTTCATTTCCTGACTTGGGGATCTCGGGTGAATCAATCGGTTCATCCTCAAAGGGTTGCTCTAGACCAATCTGGTCATCTCCAATCTCTGAATATGTATCCCCCCCGACAGGCACCTGAGCAGGTTCAGACATTGCTCTCCTAAAGAGGGTTCATCTTGAGAATCATCCCAAGATTTGACTAGTGCAACCACAAATTTCATCCTCAACCTTGACAATTTCCCAAGAAGAAACTCACTCAGGTCCCTATCCCTAACACTTTGGAGCAAATCCAATAGAGAACTATTAAGTTCATCAATCATTTTGATCATAGGCTCCAGTGCTTCAGTGCATGGTGTTGGCTGGGCTTCTAAAGATTGTATGGTGTTCCTCAAATTAGCCAACACTCTATCTTGGATCTAGTTCACCTAAACTGACTGGTTCGATTCAGGTTTGGGTGGGTTTGGGTTGAATCTAGGGGAGTCAAGATGTCGAGGTTCTTGGGTCCCTCCCTGAAAGTAGGTCATTCTAGGTTGTTCAAAGGATGGTGGAGACCTATATTCAGTGGAATACTGGGGAGGGTAGGTGTTATAATCATGATATCCTTCTTGATTGTAGATCGGGTTGGTTTGGTCATCAAAGGATGGAGATCCATAATCATTATAGCTCTAGGAAGGATAATAATCATAGTCTTGTCGTCCAAGGTTAGGCCCTGGACACTGAGGTCCGAATTCATATCCCCAATCAAAGTCATCCCGGCTAGTGGATGGGTACTTACAAGTCAAGTCAGGATAGTAATCATCTTGGGGATAAGTGGTGGTAGGAGGATAGGATGTGAAATGTGTGTAGGATGTGGAAGGGTACATGGTGAAGTAAGGAAGGAAATCAGAAGAGAAAGGAGCCCTGCAATACAAAAATACAAGCCTGTCCTTAGGTTGGGTAGCCTAAAGGTCTACAGAGTCTCAGAATCCGTCCTAAGATTATAGACGATTTACTCTACTTATGTCCAAGTAATCCAACTAGTTGAAGGAGGGACTGGGGAGAAAGTTCTTCCTCTAGCTTGCCCTCCGGTTCCTAGTGTACCCCTCAACTGCGGTCGTTTAATGCTACTCCCCTAGCCAGACATCAGATTGACTAGTATAAGTAGGTTAATCGTGAACAATCTCAATCTGGATCCCAACGAGCGAACCAGTCCCTAGGGCCAACGTCTAATCAATTTTAGTTAGGCTTGGGACAATGGTGCTTCAGGAATGTGATGGACCCTTTAGATGGGTTGTGCCATTAATGATCAGTTAAAATGTGTGTGCGTGCACAACTAGGGTTTTTAAACAAGGTTATTTGATGATGTGTCTTTTAGGATTTAACCTTGTTTAGTAGCTTTTAGGGTTTAATTCTTAGGTTGGTTCAATCAAGGTTTAGTAGAACACTCTAAGTTTTGAAAGCACGGGTGATGATATGTTCCTTTAAAAATAAAAAATAATGTGGAGTGTCTGGTTCAGCCCTAAGAATCAACCCTAAGTGGCAAGCTACTTGATGGATCAGTTTTAGATTGAGTGGTGCGGCCCACACAGCTCAATCAATTGGCCTATTGCACCACTTAGTTAAGGCACACAAGAATGCTTAACATATTCACATTTCTACTCACTTATGTGTATTTAGTTGAAGTGTACCGGGTCCACAGGCCAGATCCCGGTTAAGTGGTAGAATCGGAGTGATTATGTGCCTTAGGATAAGAAGTTGTGGGTGTTAAGTGTGCAGCTTTCAGAAAATCCCACAATTAGATAACACTTTTTTTTTTTATTTATGTCGATGGCGAGGTGAGTGGATGTGGAAAACAAACAACCAAATCTATCCTAGGGTTTATAAAAAGCAACTAAGTTGATTTGGGTTTGAGTTATTAGGTTATGAAATGAAAACTAAGGTGGGGGTGGTGTGGGGACACTTACAAAACACTCTACCCGCACTTTACTCCGATCTATAGTACTTGGATCTCCATGCTAGGGTACCTGCAAGACAGTAGATGAAAGACAAGTAGGGTTAGTGCTATGTAAATGCAAAGAAACACAATAAAAGATAAAGTAAATTCTGTTGCCTCCCTGGCAACGGCGCCAAAATGGTCGTGCGTGTTTCGCGTGTTAGAAATCGAGGTTACAAGTAACCCGTCGTCGTAGTTGCAAAACACGTCGATTAGATAAAATTTATACTGAAACTCCAAGGGAGTCCAGGGTCGAACACATGGAGATGACATTTACTTTATTGAAAACTACGCTTCGTTTCGTTTCTTTTTGGTATTTTAGGGTTTTGTTATTTTTTCATATTTTTGAAATAAAAGAAAACAAGCAAACGTATCACAAGATAGAGATGTGGAACAAATATGATATATATTACTTCCAATGTCAATTACAAGAAACTATGAAAGCATATAAAGAGAGGGAGGTGAGAGGAAATCTCTCGAATCGGCTGTTCGGCAAGACGACGGCGCCTAGCGGAAGCTCAGACAAAGGAGGTGAGGAGCGGGATGATGGAGGTGAGATGTTGGAGGACGTCGGGTTAAGGAAAGCTTCGGCGTAGCTCCAGAATGGAGGTGAGAAGACGGAGTTGATCTGCTATCGGAATGGAGGTGAGAGGACGGCTCCAAGGTGACCTATGAAGGGAGATGGGAAGTTGGAGGAGTATTTGGTGGGGCAGAGGTTCGCTACACTAATAGGCACCTTGGGAGCTTGAGAACAAGCTCTAATGCAGCGTTGGTAGGCTTGCTAGAGCTTGGGAGTAGGTGGGAGTAGAGTAGGAGAGATGGCTTGGAAGGGAGGGGGTGTAGGTCCTTTTATAGTGGAGGAGAAGAGGCAAAAATAGGTATGGGACCATTAGTGACATTCAGGCCATCGCTGGAAACGTTGGTGTAGGCAGCTCATGCCCACTGGCACCCACAGCTGGCTTTGCTGGCATGCGATGAATTACCGACGGCTGTAAGCATCGCTGTAAGTCCAGCTCATGCGTCGCTGTAGTCCACCTCACGCTGCGCTGGCGACACACTCCTGCCTTGCCGCACGCGTCTGTGCACCCACGCGCTGGCGCTATGCTGTGCGCATGCGTGTGCGCGCCCGCGCGCGCACCTGCGCCGTTGCGCGGTTGCACGCATGCGGTGCTGCATGCGTGTGCTGGTGGCCTGGGCTTTGCCATGTGGCGCAGTATAGGCCGTCCATCTTCTTCTTGTTGTAGGGGCTGCTACAAAGGTCAGATTGAGTTGATTTTTGCACCGTTAGGATGCGATCGTCGACCCAAATCCATCCGCGTGGTCGGATTTATCATTTCAAGCTTTGAATTATGTCTCCTAGTCCCTTGGCAGTTCATCTTCCTTGGACTGCATATGGCACTACGGGACTCCGATCGAGGCAATTTCAGAGGCGTTGGACTCCGATCGTCATCTTAATCAAATCCTTACAGTTAGATCATTAATCTGAAGCTCTGAAATAAATATCCTTCTCTCCTAATCACAAAAAGGATGCAATTAACCTAAATTATATACAACTACTCTAAATGCAGAATGATGCATGCTATGCAATATTTATAACATGAAATACAAATCTATGCCTAGGAACATGCATGAATAGGCATTTTACCCTTAATAAATGTGTTTACATCATGCGCCAAAATGTTAGTCACTCTAAATCGGGTTTAAAAACCAATGCGTTGTAGTATAGTTTGAATTAGTGCGAAAACCAAATAAAATTTATAACTCGAATATTAGAAATGAAGTTCGTGGTTGAACACAGGCAGTAATTGGCAAAAATGTTTCTCAAGATTGCAATTCAAGTAAATATATGAGCAATATAACAAAATTCCAAACAGTAATGATAGATGAATGAAAGCGTATGTCAAATAGTACAAAAAGAATGGGGTAAAATGATGATTTAAATCACCAATTACCCCTCACAATTATATCAAATAACTCAATAGTACTAAGCAATTAAATTCCACGTAGTATAAGTGCACAGGGTACTTCAGACATCTGCTCAGCCAATCAGACAACTTAACTTGCTCGCTGCTTCTTCTTCTTCTTTTGTGAGGCTTCTCTCTTCTCCTTCTTCTCTATCTTTCTTCTCTTCTGCAGCTCCTCTTTCTTCTACATGTTCTCTCTGCTTTCCTTCTTCTTCTTCTTCTTCTGGCTGTGCCTTCTCTCTTCTTCTCTGGCTTTCTCTCCTTTCTCTTCATGCACAAGGGGAAGGGCTTCTTAAATGGCTAAGTGTCAGCCGTTGAATCACAGAGCAAAACCCTTGCCCCTGGGTGCTTTCTCTCCTTCTTTCTTAAGGATTTGCCCTCCCAGGGCCTCAAGTTATCGGGTATTCAGGTAGAGCGCACTCGAGACTAGGCTCATCGGTAGTGGGTGGTGAGCGAGGTGTGAACAGGGCTTAGGCAGGCAATCGAATGCGCCAGACCTGCGGGTTAGGTGTCGCAAGTGAAGCGCAAGTGAGGGTGTAATGGGACCTCACCCCATGGTTGGAAGCGATAAGCCCCAATCACAAAAACAATTCATGCAGGTGTGGGCGCTCCTCAGCTTCCGAGGTGGGACTATCCCACCGCCTTCTTTCTGCGTGCAGCTACACTTGTTGCTTCTCGCAATTGCAGTCAAAGCCTAAGTCAAAGGGCCAAATTGGTCCCTTGGCTGTGATCCTGGAGACTCTTTGCCGTGCCTAGGACATCACCTGGGGCCTGCAGGTGCTGGAGCAAGGCTCCAAGCTTCACTCGAAGCTTCAGCAATGGCAACGGAGGACCTACTACCTGAAAATCAGAATACGGCCTCTTAGCCTTGTTAAATAGGTTCAGGAGCTTCACCGTAGGATGGCAAGTACAGTGGTGGGTGCGACGTGGAGTGGGAATGGTTGTGGTGGTCGAATGGTGACAGAGTTGGTGGGCGGAGGTGGGTGTGTTCAGCAGAGGTTTGGGGGAGCAATCAACCTAACTAAGTTAGGGCTTTTTCTCTTGAGGTCAAAGCAGAGGTGTAGAGTGTGGAAGCGGTGGCCTAGGTGGTCTGTGGTGGCTGCTGGAGCTTGCCGATTGTACGCCGACGAGGTGGAAGATGAAGTCGCGGAGGGCGGTGTGGAAGTCAAAGCGAAGTGTCGGAGGTGTTGTCGTAACGTGGAGAAGCTGAGTTGATAGAGATAGGTAGCGGACGACAGGGATCAGAGTTGGCGTTGGTTGCAGTATGGCCGGTACCATAGACAAAGATGACTTCGGTGGGGGTTGGACGACGAGGATGAAGGAGATAGGGACGTCGACCGGTATTGCACGATGCGGATGAAGGTGAGGGAGGCAAATCCGTGGCTGGTATTGTGAATAGATGAGGAATGAGGATGAAAGAGGTTGCCAGAGCTCAAGGATCCTTTCGGCTGGAAGAGGGAGGAGGAATATGGGGAGTTTCCAGCCAAAATTGAGCTAGAGAAGTTCGGCTTGATCTGAGGGTTCTTTTATAGACCTCTGGAGGGAGTTTTGGGCTTCCCCAAGCTTAGAATGTTCACCGAAGATAGGAATTCCAAGATACCCTAATCTCTCATGAGTTTGCATGAGAGATTGGGAAGGTTTTAGAGCTTGGGATTTGGCTCAAAAGGAAGGGAATTCCTTAACGAACTTTCCTTTCAAATCTGAAAGGGATTCGTCAAGGAATCAACGGGAACATGCCATTTTAAGGTCGTCGAAGGTTGTAGGATTAGGATTCATGGAGATAGGGACCTTTTTGTGAAAGCTATGACAGAGATGAGAGGCTATCTGCAAGGATTTTGAAAGTTAAGGCATATGTGTGAGATAAAAGAATCAAACAGGACCAAATTGCAAACTAGGTTGAAACAATCTCAGATTGGGTCCAAATTTTGGCACAAACCTAATTTGAACCTAAGGAATTCAATGGTGAAGTTATATTTTGGTTTTGACCTAGTTTGACTAGGTAATTTATGTAAAAACCTGAATTAGGGCAAATATCAGTCTGAGACTCTGTTTTGGGTCAAGATGGGTTCCAATGGTCAAATTGAAGATACCAAACCCTAGAGAATATTTTTATATGATTTTTAGAGGATTTATGTGAATTTTATCCTAACCAGAACCTCATTTAATTAAGTAGGTTTATTTTTAGGGTTTCGGAAGTCATTTAATTCTCAAAACACGTGAAAACCCTTTTCTGTCTGTTCTAACCCACTTGTTAGACTTTTAAGATCATTTGATTTTTATCTAACCTCTGAGAAAACTTGTGGTTATTTTGAATTCAAGATATGATTGTAAAATTATAGTTTTAACCTTGTTTTACTGTATTTTTTATCAAAATGATTATGCAATGAATTAGGGCTCTCTGATGGTTATGTAGGAGCATTTATTAACTTAATTAGATCAAATTAAGTTAGTTATGGCTCATGATGGTATTCAAAATCTCCTTGTTACTATCGATAGGCTTCTTCCTAGGTTTAATCAAGGCCTCAGGAAAAGGAATATGAGTTAAATCTTCGAAATCAGGTTCCTGAGCCTTGATTTCTTCTTCAAAATTCTCCTTTCTTTCCTCAGGCTCACCAGGATTTTATTGACTAGAGTAGGGTAGGTGTGGGTCCTAGGTTTTCCTTCCACTCCTCAAAGTAATGGAGTTGGCAGATGTGTATGGGTTTGGGTCTTGGGGAGGGTTAGGAAAGATTTGAGGGGCTTGATTAGCCAAAATCCCCGGATTTGATGAAGAAGCAGAAGGGGAAGGACCCTGCTCAACCACCTGAGCATGTGCGTGTGGGTCCCTCTGATTCCTGTACCCTTGGGCTTGATTGCCCAGATTCTGTATGTTGCGCGGGTTGGGTACAAGTTGAGATGGCAAAGATCCGGGCTGACGGGTTTTAGCAATGAGCTCAGTTTACAAGTTGTCCAGCGAGGTTTTCATTTGTTGCATGATCTAGAGCATAGATCCTTGCATCTCTACCGTCTGATAGTTCAAATCAGCCTGCCCTACGGGTTGACGAGCATTCCAAACTAGCTGATTGACCTGATTAAGGGGCAACTGAGAATAAACATGACCCTGACCCATTAGTCTTTGTGGAGCATAGTTGCTATGTCAGAATTAGGTCTGCTACCCCAAATTTTTCCAAGAGAAGCTAGGGTGGTTCCTCCAACCCGGATTATAAGCATTAGAATATGGGTTGGACCTAACATTCTCCTGTACAGTAGAGACATCCTCATAGGGTGAGGATGGAGACAAAGAACGGGAGGGATCAAAGAAACTGGGATCAAAGGCCCTAGTTTGGAACCCGTGGGGTTCCGAGCAATGCTGGCTCATAGGTTGAGCCAAATCCAGTTGATTCATCAACTCCTATCCAGAAGGAGCTCGCGAAGAATGGAATCCCGAATTCTGGGATTTAGCGGATCGAGAATTGTTTGCAGAGTTTCCCACCATCCAATCCTCCATCCTTTTGGTAACCAGGTCCACCTTATCTAGTTTATTACAAATCAGCTCCATATTGAATAAATGAGAGTCATAGACCTCATTAACATTCGATTTGGGTTGTTGGGACCGATTAAATGTATCCATGAAGGCATGATTGATTGAATTTTTACTCATTTCCTCAAACAAATCATGCGCACTATCTGTGTCTTTGTTGAGAAAATTGCCTCCGCAAGAAGCGTCCATGTGATTTTTGAGTTGTTCAGTCAACCCGTGGTAAAAGATCTGCACGAGTTGCCTTTTCAACACCTCGTGGTGTGGACACTTCCGCAATAAGTCCTGGAATCGCTCTCAGGCAACATGAAACTACTCCCCCGACTGTTGGGCTAAAGTAGTAGTCGCCCACCTCAGTGCATTAGTACTCCCGAATGGAAAGAATTTCTTTAAGAAAGCCAATTTAAGATCGTTCAAAGTTGTTATCGGCCTTCCTATGGTCCTATACCAATGAGCAGCCTTATCCCTAAGAGAGTAGGGAAAGAGCCTCATGATCATTTGCTCTTCATTCATGTTTCGTACTTTGGTGGTCTGGACTAAAGTGGTCAAGTCCTCCAAATGTTGAAACGGGTCTTCAGAGCCAAGCCTAGGAAAATGTTTGATCAGGCTTAACACCTGGGGCTTGATTTCTATGATTTCGGAAGGAATCTAGTCACCGGGGTGTTCCCCGTAATTTGAAGGATCATAAAAATCCTTCAAGGGCTGAGCGCCCTACATTCTCTGGAACCATTCTTCCATTATCTGCATTTGTTCTAGCTACCTTTGAAACATCTCTTGTTGATTCTGAGGTAGAGGAGGTTGTTAATCGGCCGTGGGATTAATTTGGCCAAAATTCAATCTATGCCTCCTAGAATGATCTAATGGTCCTTCCAATCGGGGATTCAATGACCTCCTTCCAAGCATAAACTAGGAAGAGGTCAGAAGGACTAGGGATAAGAACCCTACAGCACAACAAAACAAGCATGTCCTTAAGTTGGGTAGCCTAAGGATCTACAGACTTTCAGAATTCATCTTAAGATTATAGATGATTTACTCTACTTATATCCAGTCAATCCAACCAGTTAGAAGGAGGGGTTGGGGAGAAGGTTCTTCCTTTGGCTTGCACCTTCGGTTCCTAGTGTACCCCCCAACCGCAGTCGTTTGACGCTACTCCCCTAGCTAGACATTAGATTGACTAGTACAAGCAAGTTAATCATGAATAATCTCAATCTAGGTCTCGAAGAGCGAATCAATCCTTAAGGCCAATGTCTAATCAATTTTAACTTAGGCTTAGGATTGTAGTGCTTATGGAATGTGATGGGCCCTTAAAATGGTTGTGCCCTTAATAATTGATTGAATGTGTGAGTGCGTGCAAAACCAGGGTTTTCAAGCAAGATTATTTTGTTGAGTTGATTTTAAGGTTCAAATCTTACTTAAGTAGCTTTTAGGGTTTAAAATTAGGAAAATTCAATCAAGTTCAAGAGGCAAACCAGATTTTCAAAACATGGGTGAAGATCTTTTCCTTTTGAAATCAAAAGTAAAGTGGAGTGCATGGTATTGACCTAAATTGTAAACCCTGAGAGGAAGCCACTTGATGAGTTGATTTTAGATGAAGTGGTGTGGCCCAAATAACTCAAAGAATTGGCCTTAATGCACCACTGAGTTAGGCACACAAGTGGTTACCTAATATGATTTCTACTCAATTATGTGTTTAGGTGTGTGTACTGGTTCCAAAGATCGGTTGACCGATTAAGTTTGAAAATCAGAAGATGTTGTGTACCTCTATGTGTTTTTTTTTTTTAATTTTTAGTTTATATACGGAGGGTGAGATGGGTGGAGGTGGAAATCAAATAATCAAAACTAATCCTGGGGTTTACAGAGAACACCTAGGTTAATTAGGGTTTGAATTAGGGTTATGAAATTAACTCTATGGAGGGGGGAAGAATGGGGAGTACTTCAGTTGTCTTCAACTGCACTTTACTCCTTTCTACTGCTTGAAGATTCTCTGTTGAGGTACTTGCAAAACAATAGAAAAGAAATAAAAGCAAGTTAGAAAATAGATAAGTGCGTGGAAATGCGGAAAGGAAATCAAGATTCATTACCTCCCCGGCAACGGCGCCAAAATGTTGAAGTGGAGAATCGTTGCAAAAAGGTTGAGTTTTGAAAACCCGTCGTTGTAGTAAAGTGGTCAGTATTTCCACCTGTCACACGAGCAACCCAGGTTCGATCCCCAACAACGGTGCCAAAATGTTGAAGCGGAGAATCGTCATGAAAAGGTTGAGTTTTGAAAACCCGTCGTTGTAGTATGATTTGCGAAAAAATCCATCAACAAATAAATTTTACCAAATCTCGAAAAGAATTCCTGGTTGAACATAGAGAGGCTACGTTGATTTAAAATCCACGATTATATTTTTTTAAATTTTTTTTTAAAGGCGAGATACTCACAATGAATTGATATTAAACTAGAGAGAGATAATGAAACACTTTATAATATGGGTAATACTTTTACAACTAGAAAGTAGGAAATATTACAACTAGAAAGCGGGAATATCACAGCTAGAATGCAGTAAAATCCATGCTAGAAAGATGTAAAAGAGAATGTGGGGGGCGTAAGCCATTTTATAAGTCAAGAGGTTGGGGGCAAATAGGTCATTTTTGTTGGTGCTAGAGCACAACGATCATTTATTTTGATGATAACAAAACACATGTTATTTAACATTTGCAATTTGAGTCCTAGATTTCAGGTCAATTGCAAATGTAGACGTGCTTAAACGGAGTTCGAGCTCGCATCCAGGACGGATTGGAGGAGCTTGACGGAAAACAGACGAGGTTCGCATGGAGCGACAGATTGAAGATAGAAGACAAGAAGAATAGGATAGATTCTTTTTAATCCTTTCTTGAATCTCTTGTCTTTATTTTCTTGCTCTTTTTATTTTCCTTAGAATATTATGTCAAAGAGCCTCAAAGTACCCTAACAGTAGTCCTAGGAACACCGGCACAACCATAGGATACTTAGGTTTTCTGTAGAATACTTAGAAAACCAATATAAGGCTCAAACAGCATTTCCAGACGTCTAATTCCAAAATCAGACATCTGATAAAGTATTTTAAGACGTCTGACTGTTGTTTCAGACGTCTGATAACTGTTAGGCTGGACATAGTTAGTTCTGTCTGATGAAATCAGACGTCCATACCTTAGACCAGACGTCTTAGGAGACGTCTGATGGACTTGCCAGACGTCCAGATAGTGGACCGTTGGCTAGCTTAGCAGGCATTACAGATTATGACCGTTAGAGCCTTATCAGACGTCCTTAGGCCTTTCCAGACGTCTGATAAATGACCGTTTTGCCTCGGCTGACCCAAAATCTCTTCTCAGAGATTTTCTAGCCGTTGCAACGTTTGGAAAATCCATTCCCACAGCAAAAGTAGGTTTCCAGACGTCCAGATATAGTGCTAGACGTCCTATATGTCGTCTGATGGACTTGCGCAAAAACCCTGTTTAGATCTGATCCAAGTCAGGAAGAGACCTGCCCAAAATCAGACGTTTGACCTTGAAATCAGACGTCTTAAAGTGGTCTTCCAGACATCTGATTACATAATTAGACGTTTGATAAGCTTGTCAGAACAATGATTGTTCCTGATTTCGGGCTGATTCTGTTGGGCTTTGTTCCCAACGGCTATAGAACGTTTCCTAAGCCTTCCAAAGCCTTCCTAAGGCCTCTATAAATAGAGGGGAGCCTTTGACACACTTAGAGACACAAGATACATACCAGGAGAAACACAAGACACACTTAAGCAACATAGTTCCACTCTCTTGTGTCCTAGCTAGCTCTTGCTCTCCAAGCTCAAGCTCCATTCTATTGAGAGCATCAAGCTTCGCGTACCCGCTCTCCCGTCGTTGTCTACGAGAGCGACGTTGTGCCGTCGCGTGGCACACGCACCGCGTCATCAACTCGACTCACTCCTTGCAAAGGGGAGTTTCCTATTTCCTATAGAAGCTAGGTTTAAATTCCTTTGTTGGCTCTAGAGGATTACTTGTTTTATTTTATCTTTGTCTTTTGGTTGGGTATTCGCTTTGCGAATTCCCGTCTCCTTCGTGGGACAAAATCGTTCTCGTGGAGAGAAGGGGTTGAAGAATGCTACCCTCGTACTTGTAGCTTGGTTGTATTGAGGTTGAATCACCCTCGTTTTAAGTGATTCGGTTTAGTGGATTTTGATCAACTTGGTTGATCGGAAAATCCTAACTCGAGAGGGTTAGGTGGTGGTTTTCACCCGGTTTAGGTTTCCACCTAAAAACAATTGTGTACATTGTGTGATTGGTTTTCTTTGGTGAGATTGCTTTATATTTTATTTCCGCATTTATTACGTCACCCCTCTTCGAAGGGAGAACTACAATTTTAACCTTAAAACATTAATATAGGGGTCTTTAGTGATAGATTTAAGTGTCACTAAAGACATTGAAAGTGACCGTAGCTCGCACGCACGCGTCGCCCCCTCCTCTTCATTTATTTCAATGCTTAAGCACGTCCAGACAACCTCAAGATCAGACGGCTTAAAATCATCTGCACCCGCTCTACATCACACAGGCGTGCAGCGGCGCATCTGATCACACATGCATGGATAGCGCCACCTAGGCACGACACATGGCTCTCCTGCCACCGCTCATCCTCGATCCAACGACCCTAATTGGCCTGCGCCCGCTTGCACCCTCGATTTGAGGCGCATGCGATCTCGAACCCGCGACCTCCGCATTGCCCACGGGATCGAGACCAATGGGCCAAGCTGCCCTTTGAGGAGAGCTTTGAATTTAGGCACGAGCTCTCTTAACCGTTGGATCTTGATCCAATGGCTGAGATCATCCACGCTGTTAAGGAGAGAGAGAGCAGCAGTGGGTCCTTGGGTCGTTTGGGCAACTAAGATGACACCACGTGGCACCATCATAGCCATCCATCTACTATGTCTTGTAGATGGTGCCACGAATGTCAGATTGGATCGATTTTTGCGCCGTTGGGGTGTGATCGTCGATCTGAACCCATCCATGCAGTTGGATTTGTCATCTAAAGAATAGATTTACATTACCTGGCCCCTTGACCTCTAATCTTTCTCGACTTCATTTGATGCTATGGAAGTTTGATCGGGGCGATCTTGGAGCCGTTGAACTCCAATCGTCGCCCTAATCAGATCCGTACAATTGGATTTTCAATCCGAGACCCCAATTAAATATTACCTGTCCCTGACCACCAAAAAGAGTAAATTACTATATAATTTATACACTTTGACTTAAATGCATGATGATGCATGTTATGCAATATTTACAATGTATGATGCTTCTACGACACTAAGAACATATATAAATAAACATTTTAGGCTATTCAGATGCATACACATTAGTTAATATAATTTACTATAGTAGATATTAATAGTTAGTTTTGTACATACATTTAGGTATTACTTATAGTAATTATATATAATTAACATAGTGTAAAATTAGCCAATTTTTGTTGCTTGTTTATTGTACATGTGTTTCAAGCATTGTAATACATATTAGTTGATTCTTTTTTGCAAATAATTAACCAATTCTTTCATTTATTAATTCATTCATTCATTTTGTAAATAAAACTTACATTTTCGAAATAAAAGAATATTTTTGGACTTAGAGAGTGATATATATCAATAACTGTCTCCTAGTGAACGACCTGAAAACAAATCAATGAAAATTATAAATAAATAAAATTGACGCAACATCGGTTTGCATTTGTGACACATACTATAACAACGACATTTAAAACCATGTTTTTAGTGCAAATCGAAAGTCATCGATCATATTTTTGGCGCTAATAGTGTTTTCTTGTGATTGTTGATGTCGTGATCGAAATAGAGTTTTTAGCCTTGCCTTCAAACAGCTCAAAAGCTGAGTCCTCTTCTCGACACAGAAATTGCCTTCATAAACGGCATCTACAAAATTCCTTGTGTCATCATGGAGCCCATGATAGAAGATCTGGACCTGTTTCCAGCAAGGGACACCATGGTAAGGACATTTTCTCAGAAGCTCGTGGAATCTCTCCTAAGCCTTATGCATTTGTTCTCCTGAGTTCTGGGTGAAGGTGGTGATGGCATGCCTCAGGGTGTTTGTACGGCCTACAGGAAAATACTTCTTAAGAAACTCATGTTCCAAAGAAGTCTAGGTTTCTATTGGTGTAATCCATGCTAAGGTTGTAAACCAAAAGGCGGCTTTATCTCTGAGTGAAAAGAAGAACATTTTCATTAAAAGTGTGTATTGATCATGACCTTGCGGACCCAAAGCCTGAGCAAGATTTTTCAGCTGCTCTAGATGTTGAAATGGGTCCTCAAAAGCAAGACCATGAAAGTGAGGAATAAGTGCAATAAGGTTTGTCTTCAGTTCAACAGTACGACCCTGAATGGGATAGCGTACCACAAGCATAGGAGGTGCAACTGCGAGATTATAGTAATCCTGTAGTTGAGGTCTACGAGGTTGAGATGCCTAGGTAGCTCTAAGTTGAGGTTGGGGGTTTGCTAATAGATTCACAGCTTATGTAAGCTGTTGCACCTGTTGGGTTAAAGTGTTCATTTGAAGTTGTGTTTCAAACAAGTGTTGCAGACTAGGTTGTGGGCCTCTCTCCGATGGTGGTTGGTTAGGAAAGTTAGGATCTAGAGGAGATTGGAACTTATGGTTTGGTGGTGGTGGTGGATGATGTGTAAAGAGAAGTGGAGGAAGTCCTTCAAAATCCTCGAACTGTGCAAAATCAATGTCATCCTCCGAATGAACAGAGTGATGGATGGGAGTTTGAGGCCTAGGAGAAATAGGATTGGACGTGGAAGGCATTAAAGTGGAAGTGGAAGCTTGAGCATCAGCACCCAAGGGAGGTACTAACTCAGGGTCTTAGGATCTCCTACCTTTCATTGAGTCGATTTTTTGAAAATGAATTTTTTGAATTAGTCACAACTCAAGAGTAGGTAACAATCTCTCAATCAATCTCAAATCACAAAATCAAAAATCTTAATCAATATCTCACAACAATCAAAAGGCCAATCAAACAAGCCAAGAGAGAAAAATCAAATTTTTCCTTAGGGTCAGCTAAGCAAAAATAGTAGTATGCAAACAAATGTTTCAGTACAATTGTACGCATCCTATAGAAGACCTAGCGAAGTGCAAACCTCTAAAGTCCACCCGAAATTTGGATAAGATTGGCATGCGAATCCAGACCCTGTGGTTGCTTAAGGAGATGAGGTAGTGATGAGAACCTCATCATGAACCTTTACTGGCACAATCTAACCTAGATATGCAAGAAAAAGCTCCTACATAACTCATAGAAAGGCTTGACTCAGAGAATTCTAAGTTTGTAAAGAAAACAGGTCATAAGGGGTAAAAATGTAATTTCACCAACACAATCAGTAAACAGGGTAACTCAGGGTCCAAACATAGGTCAAACTAACCTAATAAGAAGGAAAGTGGGATGATTTGATCCAACAAAGGCTACAGCAACTCCAAGGAATTAAATGACATTCTGTAACCATAAAACAAATCCACTTCAATTCATGAGGTTCGAGGCAAAGTAAAAATCGACTAAACCCTCTAAAATTCATAGAAAAATAATCTCTAGGGTTTAGAACCTTCAATTTGGCCTTGGGAACCCATTTTGACCTACATTGAGAACCATGCCCAATTAATGATTTAATTTGGGTTTTTACATAAATTGATCAGTCAAACAAGGTCTGATGTAGAAATAAAATTCACCATTAGAATCCTTAGGTCCCATTTAGTCATGCATAAAAACTTGAGCCTAGGAAGAGACCTTCTTGACCGACTTTGCATTTTGGTCCTCATCTATTACTTTTTACCCTCAACTTTCAAAACCCTTGCATTTTGGACCCTAGGTTCTTCATCGTTCTTTGCACTTAGGTCCTCCCTGCAAAAATCTGAGCAGCGCCATGCTCCGGCAACTTTGCTCGAAGCATGGCGCCGCGCAGGGTGAGGGAGGCCCTCTGCCCGTTGAACCGGGTGTTCTCTGCGACGTCTGCTGTCGCAGGGACACCATCATGACCTCTGCCATCGCCCACACCTTCCGTGAGAAAGCGCGGAAGGTATGGGCTGCAACTCCAGCCATACTCCGACGAGGGAGGCACGTCGCCTCCCTGCGCCCACCCCTCCGCCTTCGCCTTTATAAGGACCGCCGTCGCCTGCCGATGGAGGCAGCTGGGTCCTGACGGAGAACAACCCCCATTTTTCCTCTCTTCCCACTCCGGCAAAAGCCCACCAGCTCCAGCAGTTCCTCCTCCTCCGTCTCGTCGCTCTGCTGCAATACCAGCAGCAGAGCCACCTTCGCCCGCTCTTCCCGCGTCGCGCCGTACCCAACGCGCGCCCTCTCGCTCTCTTCCTCGCCGCCGCCCTCTCCCTCTGGGTATCTTCTTCTCCGGCGACAGTCGATACGACTGCCGCCCTGCTTCGACCCCTTTCGTCCCTGTAACTAGGTTAGAACTTCTCCCCATCTCCCCCTCTTTCTTTTCCTCACTGTCTTTCAATTGATTAAACCCTCGACCGCTCCTGTCCACCGTCACCCTCTTCGTCTCCGGCCACCCTCCGGCAAGATGCTCCCATCGCTCCGCAGCCCCACACGCCTCGCCGACCCTCACAGAACCTCCGCCTCATCACGCTGAACAACCTCCGCCCACCCATTGCCGCTCCACACCCCCACCACACTCCCCCGATCAGACCCATTTTTCCGGTCACTGTCCGACCTAGCCCCACCGCCAGATGCCGCCCCACGACTTGTTGCACCCTGCACCACCTTCGCCGTGCCACGGCAAAGGTCCCCTGCTAGTCTGATTAGGCCGAAAGGCCGTGCTTCTATCTGACAGGGTAGCCACCCCAGCCGCCATTAACGACAACTGAAGCAGCTTCGAGGCGAGCTCCAGGCCCTGCAGCTTCAGGGTCCCAGGTGCTGCCGCTTGGGGTGAATCTGCGGAGACTTCCGCCTCATCAGTTGGCACCAATAGTGGCTACAGCTGAGCGGAGAGCAAGGTGGAATCGTCCTGCGGGCGCGCACAAAAAGAGCACAGAGGACAGTCCCACATCGTGGGATTTCAAAATGCCGCGCCGCAATAAATTGATTTTGTGCTTTTACTTGGTCGCCTCCGAAAGCACTGGGGTGAGGTCCCGCGCCCACTCACCCGCCCGGTCCGCGAGCTTATCATGCAGATCCGACGGATCTGACCCGACCTTATCTGAGCACACCTCGCGCATCACCCACACACCGGTGCGCCTGGTCACAGGCACGAAACCCGATCCGATTACCCGCGGCTCTGGGAGAGCGTCCTGTGAGTGCTTTACAGAGAGAGAGACGTGCGGGTAGAGGGACAGGGTAGGTTTTGCTCTTTGTGCAGGGACAGGGTGCGAGAAGTAGGAAGAAGAAGAAGACTGCAGGAAGAGGAAGAAGAAGAAGAAGCACAAAGGAAGTACTATAGCAGATGCCACTTAAGCCGTCTGATTGAGAAATCAGACGACGGATGAAGCTCTGTAGACAAAGCAAAGAAGAAGAAAAAGAAAAGAAAAGGTGCTGCAGCTGAAAGCAGAAAGAAGAAGGAAGAAAGAAGAAGAAGAAAAGAAAAGAAGAAGAGAAAAAGAAGACAAGCAAAGAGAGAAAGAAGAGAAGAAGAAAAAGCCAAGAAATAAAATCTACCTCTCTCTCTCTCTCTTATTTTTGTAATAAAAGCATTGTACTTCTAGAATTCTAGTAGCTCCCTGAGTTTGACCTCGGTAGAAAAAACATTTCTGAGTAAAATTATAATAGTGGCAATAACAAACCGTAGCTATTTTACCTGTACCACAACGACATTACTATAACAAACAAAAGACCTAGCCACGGTCGGTCACACAATAGCCATCAGGTAGAAACCCATGTATTTGTGAATTTTAAGTGATCGTGCAGTGTGTACACAATAGCAATCAACAAATAGCGATGAAAACTCAGTTAGGGTTTCAAACAGTTTTAATGTCTCCCTTTGAATTTGATTTGAGTTTTTAGAAAGTGTATTCTATGCAACTCATCTCGCTTTTTAATTTTTTCAAACAATAGATGGCCTTTTTAATTTTAAGTCAAATGCAGAGGATGCTCGGCACTCAGAAAGGATAGAAATGCATACTTGACTCCAGCAATTCTACAAGTGATGCATTTTGACTGTATTGAAATCTAGTAGGAAATGTGCAACCTAAGTATGGATGCCTAGAATATGTTGTTGCTAGATAAGGGATGAAATATTTTTAGTATTTTTATGATTTTATAATTGTTTTGGATTTTCTAAATGCAACAAGCAAAAACAAATAAAAAAGAAATCGATACGGAAAAACCACGTCGATAAGAGATAAGTAGAGAGATATAAAGAGAGTTGAAAGAGAGTCCAAGTTATACACAGAATGTGTGAGAACAGGCTCTTACAACTTATTCCTAACACAATATAATCCTAAGGATATTCCTAAGTCTAAACTACCACTAACTAATCTAATCTACTAAAAACTGGAAAATGCAATTACTTCTGGAAAAACTCCTCCGGGAAGTTAGGTCTGAAGCACAGCGAATCTGCCAGGAAAATGAAGTCCACCTAGAAGAAGACACTGCTCCTCCTACTCCTCCTCAAATGCTGCAAGAACACCAAGTGATTAGTAAGACAATTATATACAAAACAATCAAAGAATATAATGAATAAAAGAATCTATATACAATAAAGAATATAAATGAAAGAATGATTATATACAAATAAATCAAAAATATGTACAAATGAAAAATAAAAGAAAAATTTTGGTGTATAAAGAGTTGCCTCCCCTGCAATGATGCCAAAAATATGATCGAAAGTCATCAATCATAGCCTAACAAATTCTTTATTTTGATCTCTATTGGAGAATCTTTGGTATAACGCTCCATCATCAGCACATCAATATTCTCGGTTACCTCTTCTACAAGCCTGGTTTACTCTCCTCATTTTTAGGGCTTACATCTCTTCTGTTTTGTACTGGTGAATACGGTTCAGCTGAAAGCATTAAGCTCAGTGCTTGTTGGCAGGCAATCCAAAATAGTTTTGTGTTTATAATAGGTTGATTTTCTTTCCAAGATTGGAGATAGTGATCGTCATGAAAACAACTCAGAGTTATCCAGGTGTTATCTTCCCTTTCTCATGGTTATTTTCTATTCATAAGGAATACAATGACATTGCATGAAATAGGAATGGGAGGTGGGTAATATTTTTGCTAAGCATCCTATATCTAGCCTTCATCAATTTTTGTAACGACCCGGTTCCTGAGTCCCTACGAGACACGAGAACCGGACCGACTCGACTAATCCCAAGACCTAGTCGTCCAACGAGGAAGTAACCAAAAGACAGTAAAATAAACCACATTCAGCATGAATATAACTAACAGTAAGAAAGTACAGCAGTAAGGAAAGAAACTACTACAGTAGGTACCACCACAACAGTAGAACAACATTTATCATATAACAAGAACTGCAGGTAAAGAAAGTACAGCGGAAACAAGAACTACTCACTAGAACAGAAACAAAAGAGGTACAAAAGACTGTGGTAAACTCTACTGGACCCTACTCGGCCCAGTGTCCTCTGCAGCCGCCGACCCTGGCTGCTCAACACCTGGTCCTGAAAAAGGTAACGAGTGTAACACGTCAGCAAAACGCTGAGTAGAGTGGCAAACTAACTAAAGGAAACAGTAGAGTGTACAGTAGCTGTTACGTTTTATTACTTCTTTTATTCACATCTTTCAATTTTCTCACTATTTCATTTATTTCTCAGATCCTTTACTTGATCTCGAAAGTCCTGGTGGGAACGGTCTTGATTGCAGTCTTTTCCAAAAGTAGAAGTAGCACGTGGTGCTCTCCTGGCCGGGAGAGTCCCCCGTGGTGATCCTACCCTCAGTCAACCACCCCAAGGTCACTGACAGACGTAACGGTGACTACGGCACGCGCGATAAACGCACAGGTAGCTAGCCCGCACTGGCACGCGGTCAGTCGTTTCCGTTAACGGGTGCGCCCAAAGCACAGCACGGAACCAGGGCAGAGCCCTCTTAGTAACAGGGGTCCAACCCCTCTACAGTAACCAAACCGGGGCCTTGCCCCTCCACAGTCCGCGCACCCTCGCCTGACTACCCTGGTTTGCCCCAGCGAACCTAACAAGTCGGTGTGGGAGGCTAGCAGAACCCCGGGGCCCGTGGGGTAGCTAGTACCTCCCTACACTAGTAGCTCTCCTCGGTACTACGTACGCGAGGGCCAGCAAGTCGGTACAGAGTGGCCAGTCCTAACCCCAGGTCCCTGGGGCGGCTAGCTCCGCTCTGCACTAAGCAGGGGGACAGTCGCTCTCCTTAGTACTCCGTACTCAAGGGCCAGCTCACTTCCCCAAAACTATTCCATTCACTTTCCAGGAGTTCTACTCCTACTTCCCCGTAGGGTTCCATCCTTTTTACTCAAAGATCCAGGTTTCACTTTCCAGTTTCACATTCTTACAATTCATGTTCTCAACCACGTTATCTATTCACAACAGGCAGCTGTTAATTCAAATTACAGGCAGCTTTATATCTCTTTCCATTTTCCAAGACTGCAGTATTATACATTCAACTAGTTTTCCCATCCTAGGATTCATGCCATATCCTAGGATCTATCATACAATCTAGTTTTCCAATCCTAGGATTCATGCAACACCTAGGAGCTATCATTCCATCTATTTCTCATTCCTAGGGTTCATGCAATGTCCTAGGTTCTATTTATGGTTTCATAATTTAACAGATTTTAATAACTTAAAGCCACTCTACCAGGTACAACAGGAGTAATGGGGGCGTGATCGGGAATCCCACGTGCCTCCGCGACTCTCAAGACTGCAACTGAACGAGGTCCTATCACAAGGATCAAGCACAAGGAGTGTCTCAAAACAGTGTATAGCTACTGTAGACGGGTAGAGGAATTAATTCTGAAAAGAGCGCAACTCGAATCGCGGAAAACGGAGCCCGAACGGGCCCTAAATGGGTCGAAAAAGACGATACTGTGCAAAATCAGACGTCTGGAACTTCTTCCAGACGTCTTAAACAGTGGATCAGAGAATTACCTGTTCAGTGTGGTTTCCCAGACGTCCAGAAGTCTGCGGGGACGTCTGTCCTAGCTCCCAGACGTCCGATGGTCACCCCGGATGTCTGGAGGTCACTCCCGCCGTCTGGTACAACTTCCAGACGTCTGATTCGCAAAGGATGGCGAATCAGCGAACCTGTGCACAGCCAACTCCCTCCCTTAGTACGGTCGGTCGATAGGAAGGAAGAAGAAAGCGGAATACACACCTTTCAGACGTCGGTATGAGCTACCAGACGTCGTCCTCGCCGTCTGCCTATCAACCCAGACGTCTGATTCTGGAAATTTTTCCAGAATCAGGGTGCTACTCGGCCTCCGCTCGCGACGCCGCCCGCGTCGCACCTCGCGCGCCTGCTACTCAGACTGCAGCAGGTCCCTCTCCACGTCGTTCCGCGCCCCCTGCGCCCTCCGCCGACCGGCCAAGCCGCTCCGACGAGCTCGCCCTCACGGCAAAGCTCCGCTCTCGCACGCCGCACCTCCTCCGCGCTCACTGCGGCCGCCGCTGCCGCCCTCGCGCTCGCTCGCTCTCGTGCACAGGAAGGAGAAGAGGAAGGGGACGGTGGAGACGACAGGAGGGGAGGCGTGGCCTTTTAAGGCCATGCGAGGAGGAGGGAGAAGGATTTGCGGCAGGGGAATCCTGCAGCCGCAGGAGGGAAGAAGGCGAATATGCGGTCTGCGCGCTCAGGCGCGCAGACGACTCGCGTGTGTCGAAAATAACGGATTTCTAGACGTCTGGAAACTATCCCAGACGTCTGGTCCGACGTCTGGACAACCCTCCAGACGTCTTAAAAGACGTCTGCGCCACACGCTCGTTACAATATAACAAACTCAAAGGAAGTTTCGTCCCCGAAACTTGCGCCAACTAGGGTGCGGGAAAAGACGTCCGAATAACCATAACAAACTCAAAGAGGACCGAAGCCGGTCCGAAAAGTCGTACCCGCGAAAAGCTCCGGGTACCGCCCCCGCATTGCTGCCTCAGGCTCCCAGGTAGCCTCCTCGTACCGCTGGCTCCTCCACAAAACCTTTACCAGGGGTACTTGCTTTCGTCTCAAACTGCGGACGGCTCGGTCTAGGATCTGCACTGGCCGCTCGGGGTAGGTCAGGTCGTCGCTCACCTCGACACTCTCGTGACTCAGTACGTGACTGGAATCGGCTACGTACCTCCTGAGGTTGGACACGTGGAACACGTCGTGCATACCAGAAAGCTGCGGGGGAAGGGCAAGTCTGTAAGCAACGGGTCCAACCTGCTCTAGGACCTCAAATGGCCCCACGAACCTCGGCGCGAGCTTCCCTCTCACCCCAAACTGCTGTAAGCCCTTCATGGGCGAAACACGAAGGAAGACGTGGTCCCCAACCGCGAACTGCACCTCTCTGCGTCTGCGATCCGCGTAGCTCTTCTGTTTGCTCCTGATAGTGCGGAGTCGTCTGTGGATCTGCTCAACTACCTCCTGACTCTACCGGATCAACCTGAGGCCAACCCCCCACTTGGTCCCCACCTCAACCCAACTTAAGGGTGCCGTACACTTCCGTCCGTACAGAGCCTCGTAGGGAGCCATGCCGATGCTCGAGTGATAACTGTTGTTGTATGCAAACTCCGCCAGGGGCAGGTGCTCCTCCCAAGAGCCCCTCCAGTCCAGTACACAGGCACGCGAAAGGTCCTCAAGTGTCTATATCGTGCGCTCAGACTGTCCGTCCGTCTGGGGGTGGTAAGCCGTGCTAAACCTCAACCTCGTCCCCAAGGCCTGCTGAAACTCAGCCCAAAACTGGGACGTAAAGCGGGTATCCCGGTCAGATACGATCTCCCGCGGAACTCCGTGTAGTCGCACCACAACACAGATATACCTCTCTGCCAACTGTGCTGGTCCCAAAGTGACTCGGATCGGCAAGAATCGCGCCGTCTTCGTCAATCTATCCACTATTACCCAGACTGCGTCGTGTCCCCGCTGGGTAACAGGTAAGCCCACCACCAAGTCCATGGTGATGCTCTCCCACTTCCACTCTGGCACTGGAAGCGGCTGAAGCGGCCCTGCAGGCCTCTGATGCTCGGCTTTCACCTGCTGGCACACTAAACACTATTGCACGAACTCACCCACATCCCGCTTCATCCCTCTCCACCAAAACTCACGTCTCAAGTCGTGGTACATTTTCGTGTTTCCGGGATGTATGGTGAATCTGGAACCGTGTGCCTCAGTCAAGAGCTCTCTCAACAGCTCCTCGTCTCTGGGAACACACAACCGTCCCCTCATGCGTAGCACCTGGTCTGTGAAAGAGAAGTCCCCTGGGTCTCCTGATAGTACTCTGTCGCGCAAAGACTGCAAGTACGGATCAGCCATCTGTCCTGTAATGATACGATCTATCAGCTCTGGCCTGGTTTGCCGTGTCACCGTCACTGCCCCACAGTATCCTCGTAACTCTAGAGGTCGCCAACTGCCCACCTCCTTCAAAAGGCTCCAACTCTGTAACTGTAGACTGGCCAAGCGTGCGGGCGCCTTATGGCTCAAGGCATCAGCCACCACATTGGCCTTTCCTGGGTGGTAGGAGATGCTGCAATCGTAGTCCTTCAGAAGCTCCAACCAACGTCTCTGTCTCATGTTGAGCTCCTTCTGGTCAAAAAGATATCTGAGGCTCTTGTGATCTGTAAAAATCTCGAAGGTCTCACCGTACAAGTAGTGCCTCCAGGTCTTCAGCGCGAAGACAACAGCTGCCAACTCTAGGTCGTGGGTAGGGTAGGTATGCTCATGGGGCTTCAGTTGCCGCGAAGCGTAAGCGACAACATGACCCCTCTGCATGAGCACACCTCCTAACCCCTGCAAGGAAGCGTCTGTGTACACAACGAACCCACCACTACTGTCAGGGATGGTGAGCACGGGAGCCGAGGTCAACCTCTCCTTCAGCTCCAGAAAACACGCCTCACAGGCGTCCGTCCAAGCGAAAGGCACGTCCATCCGGGTCAACTGTGTCATAGGACGCGCAATCTGTGAAAATCCCCTGATGAACCGTCTGTAGTAACCTGCCAGTCCCAGGAAACTGCGAATCACAGTGACTGAACACGGTCTCTCCCACCTGAGCACTGCCTCGACCTTGGCGGGGTCCACCGCCAGGCCGTCACTAGAGATCACATGACCTAAGAAGGTCACCTCCCTCAACCAGAACTCGCACTTGCTGTATTTTGGCGTACAGCCTGCGTCGTCTCAGAGTGTCCAGAACCATCCGCAAGTGCTGTCCGTGCTGCGTCCGATCTCTAGAATAGATGAGCACATCATCTATGAAAACCACCACGAACTGATCCAAGTACGGTCTAAACACCCTGTTCATCAGGTCCATGAAAGCAGCGGGGGCATTGGTCAGCCCAAACGGCATGACCAAAAACTCGTAGTGTCCGTACCGGGTGCGGAAAGCTGTCTTGGAGACGTCGGTCTCCCTGATCCTCAACTGGTGGTATCCAGACCTCAAGTCTATCTTGGAAAACACCGTGGCACCCCGCAACTGGTCAAACAAATCGTCGATCCTCGGCAGCAGATATCTGTTCTTGATGGTGACCCTATTCAGCTGTCGATAGTCCACACAAAGGCGTAGGGTCCCATCCTTCTTCTTCACAAACAGTACCGGGGCTCCCCAGGGAGACGCACTGGGCCTCACGAAACCTTTCTCCAAAAGGTCCTGCAACTGGGACTTGAGCTCTCTCAGCTCAAGCGGTGCCATCCTGTATGGCGCGGTGGAGATGGGGCTGGTCCCTGGTACTAGTGAGATCTCAAACTCGATCTCGCGCTCGGGCGGTAGACCTGGTAACTCGTCTGGAAGCATGTCGAGGTACTCTCCGACCACCGGGATACTCTGTAAGTCTGCCATGGGGCTGGGTTCTGCCACCACACAAGCTAGGAAGCCCTTACATCCCTGGCTCAAAAGTCTCATCGCCCAAAGTGTCGATATGCACTTGAAACCTCCGTCCACTGGCTGTCCGTGAAACTCGAAAGAAGGTATCTCCAGAATGGAGAAGACGATCTTCCTCTCAAAACAGTCCACCAAGGCGTGGTAAGCGGACAGCCAATCCATCCCCAGAATCACACCAAAGTCCTCCATCTGGATCATAATCAGGTCAGCTGGCAGGCTATGTCCCCCGACGCTGACCCCGCAATCCGTGTACACCTCCTCAGCTACAAACAGCTGACCACTCGGACCTCTGATTATGAACGGATTCTCTAACAGTGTATAATCCTGGTCCAGACTAACTGCGAAACTGGCTGCGACAAACAAGTGCGTAGCGCCGGAATCGAAAAGCGTGTAAACGAGTCTGCCAGAAACTGAAACCATACCTGCTACCACAGATCCCGATGCTCTGGCGTCCCTGTGTGTTAGGGCGTTGATACGCCCCTCAGCTCTAGGTGCGGACGAAGTAGCCACACTCTGCGTCGGACGGGTAGGTGCTGGCCAGTACCCTCCTCGCGACTACTGTCCTCCTCCTCGTGCCTGGGAACCGCGGCCTCCTGCACGCCCTCCAGTGCTCTGCATGGGAAGTATCTGCTACCCTCCTGCCCTAGATGGGCAGTCCCTCCTGACGTGGCCCAGCTGGCCACACCGGTAGCAGAAGGGAACCCAACTCCTGCCCTCAGTGAGTCCCTGCTGTCGGCTAGGCGGGGGTCCGGTGCTGGCGACTGGCCCCTGTCGAGGGCCCCCAAAGGCCACTGATGGCCCTGCACAACGTGACGGCTCTCCTGCGGACGCCACGTGTCTCCGTTCTTGCCGACCCTGTGAGAAGTCTGGCTGAAAGGGCCTCTTCCTCCCGCCGTCGGTCTCTCACGCGGACGGGTTGGTCTCCTTGTAAGTCATAGCTGCCTCTACCACCCTCGAAAACGTAGGCAGCTTCAGGGGTTTGACATACCCCCGGATCGCAGGCCGGAGCCCCTCGGTGAACCTCCAAAGGCGCTCCTCCTCAGTGGCTACCGCTGTCGCTGCAAAGCGGGACAGCTCCAAGAAACGCGTGCGGTATGCGCTCACAGTCATCGTCCCTTGGCGGAGAGTGTGGAACTCCCGCCTCCTCTGGTCCTGCCACGTCTGGGGAAAGTACTGCTCGCAGAAGAGGGTGACGAACTGGTCCCACGTCGGCTCGTCCCTCTCCTGTCCCCGGACCGCCCTCCACCACCGGTGTGTCGCACTCTCCAGCTGGTATGTGGCAAAGGCCACGCGGCACTCGCGCTCGCTTGCTCTCTCGCACAGGAAGGAGAAGAGGAAGGGGACGGTGGAGATGACAGGAGGGGAGGCGTGGCCTTTTAAGGCCACACGAGGAGGAGGGAGAAGGATTTGCGGCAGGGGAATCCTGCAGCCGCAGGAGGGAAGAAGGCGAATATGCGGTCTGCGCTCTCAGGCGCGCAGACGACTCGCGTGTGTCGAAAATAACGGATTTCCAGACGTCTGGAAACTATCCCAGACATCTTAAAAGACGTCTGCTCCACACGCTCGTTATAATTTTTCTAGCATAAAAAAAAAGAAAATAAAAAAAAGAGTTGTGTCTATAGCATGAGTAGCGTGGTCTGAGCTAGGGAAAGATGATTAGAATTGGTACTGAGTTACTGGCTTTAAGTGTGTATTTTGAGATATTGTCCCTAGACTCTTCAAGTCATTAGTAATGTAATCAACTCCTGCACTTACTACGATGTGGACCTATTTTTAAGCCCTTGAAGAAACTGATTAGCCAAGGTACTAAGTCAATGGTGTGGGAAGTATGCAGCTTGCTTTTGTCCACCCTTTGGTTTGGAAGCTTCTGAAACCTAAGTATCTTACATCTACATTGACACCCTAATCTCATTTGTAAAAAACTACACATTAACATAATTCTCACGGGTATGGCTGTTACGTTACACTAGGTATACTCTCTAGATGCAGGGTATTCAAATCCCATCCTTCCACTTAGATTTCTACGTAATTCTATTGAGGTGATGTTTTGAACCAAGTTTTTGGATGAACCCTATATATATATATATATATATATATATATATATATATATATATATATATATATATAAAGGAACAAGAAAAAGTAGAAAAAAATATATATATATATATATATAAATATGCATATTTAAATAAGTATTGTAGAATAAGGTTAGGTGGCTCTTACGACATCATCCCAAGACCTTGGAGTGTAGGGCCTGGCCAGGAAGGTGACTCTTACGATGTCATCTTGAGGCATCAAAGGGTAGGGTCTTCCTCGTATTTATATATATAATACATATATAGAGGCAATGATTCCATTTTTGTAGTAAGGCAGATCTAAACTGCAGTGAGTGGGATGATAGGTAAATCTAATCTTTTAAGAAAATAAAGCTTTTAATATAGTTGCCAACTTGTCGAGTCAGCTTCATGAGCACATATGCTTAACTTTTCAGTTTCTCGCAAACCTTGGGTGAATTTTCGAGCCATAGAACCCATTATTTGAGACTCCAAACTAAGGCAAGTTAGAATTTGATTGGGCAAGACAGTTTATATCTTGGTTGGTATTTGAGTGATGTTGAGTCTTTGTATTGAGATTTCACGTGTATTTCCTATGGTTAATGATGACTCGTATGTACCTCCTAGCTTTTGAACCTTTGCTCAGATCCTTTGCATTTTTTTTTTCTTTTACTTAAGACTAGCAAAACTTTGGTATGGTGGTGTGATCAGTATGCTTATTTATGTGTTAACATGCTTAATTACGCTAGTTTTATAACATTAGTTGTAGTAAAATTAGGGCATCTTATAAATATTTGCATGCATCCATATTAGGTTTTAGGATTGTATAATTGAGCCTACTTATTCCATGTTTACTAATTAAGGCTTTCTGCTGTGCAGAATGCTCGAGTCAAGTCAAAGAGAGAAATCAAACTGCATGAGTGACGAGAAGAAGAAACTCTCACAAGTTTATCCTAAAATCCTAATCCTAATCCCCAATCCTAATTCTAAACCCAACCTTTACCTTATTCCAAAACCCTAATTCCCATCCTAACCATAACCCTAAATCATACCCCTAAATCTAATCCCATTCCTACTCCCAAATCCTCACTACAAAAGTCCAAGTCCTAAACCCTAATCCCTCCACCAAAAATCTGAAAAACCCTAGGTGACCTTCTAAAATTCTCCATAGGTCCACTCCACCTTTGTAGTCCTCTCCATAAATATTCCCTTACTTTATAATATAAGTTTTAACATATATTACAAGTTAGTTTTCACTTGTAATATAAAGTTTTACACTTATATTATAAAGAATACCTATAATACAAGTTTTTATTACAAGAGATTTCAAGTTATTATTTGTATTAATTATAACTACACGTGTGGCACATTTTAGGTCATTAATTATTATTTTTTATATATTATTTTTTGTAATATAAGCTTTCTTCTTGTATTAACAACTAATTATCGTATCTATTTATATAGTATATGATCCGATTAACTTTGATCGCATCATATTTTGTAAGAAAATTTTCAATAGCCATTAATATTGGTTATTTAAAAAACCACCTCAGGTGGTATTGCTTACCTTTGCATGATCTTCATCCTATGAATCACAATTAATACTTATTTATCATTTTTTAGTTATTGTGTCAAGAGGATCCACCCTCTATATGCATATATTTAAAACGACTAGCCATGTGAATTAAAACAATATTATTTTGACGTGATGTTTTCAAAAAGCTATACAAATCCAATATGTGAAGTTGGTACGGTTAAATTTCACAAATTCATCGGGTATGAAAAATTTTTTATCTTGTCGTTAAAGAAAATTTTCCACAAGATTACCCCTACACGTACATACATACCTACATAGACACGTATAAATGTGTGTGGGTTGCCTGTCTATATGTATAATGGGAGATACATATGCATACACATATATATAGTAAGTGTATATATATTAACTACGTATGTAAGTAAATTTTCTTTGAAAAAATTACGCTACATACGTTTCAAATCTTTGCGCAGACCTGTCCCCCGCTACAATAAAAAATTGCTACATAAAGATGAAGTCAATGAGCTAGTCAATCTGAGTTTGCATAGAAAGGTCCATTTGTGGAATGAAATTGTGGAGCATTCACAAAGACTTCCACAACCTCTCACCGTCAACTTTCAATTTTCCACATTAAGTTTTTCGGAATTTTTCCGCGGTCAAAGATACCTTCCGCTTAACGTTAAAACATTATGGCCTATATTCGTTTCCAAAGTCCATAAAAGAGTTATGCGAGAAAAATTCCCGGTAGTTTTAAATATGGCGGGGCAGCTCGAGAGATAAAAAATCACCAATCGACCTAGCCCTCACCCTCGTCCATATTAGCCATTCTAATTGGCAAAAGGTTGACAAAAGGGTGAATATAGGAAAGGGACCTAATATGATGCCTCTATGCATGAACCATAGAAAAGTCTCTCCTTGCTAGCTAAGCAACTTGAATTTTTCTATTCCATGAGTAACGGAGCAAAGTATAATCCACTTCCTCTTGCAGAGAAAGAGAAGAGGTAGCAGAGGTGAAAAGGGCATGATGAATGAACCTTAGTAGAGCAACCTTACCAGGTAACCTCAAAGTCTTGGCTAAAGTGCCACACGAAAAGTCGCCATATTGGTCATGTATGACATCCCAACCTAAATAGCTAGCTACAAGTATTATCATAAGTAGTCACAACATTAATCTTCAAACTACTCTAAGGATGGACCCAACTTAGCCCAAAACTAGCAAGACGTCGATTGCGGAGCCACTTAGCCATGTCAAAAATACTCCAATTATGCAAAATAAGAAACTTCGCTAAAAGTGAAAGTGTCATTTCTTATCTTATTCCTTATGCACCAAACATTATACCAAATAAAATAAATGAGGCCTTTCATGATGGAGCATTCGCCCTACTCATTCCCATTTGGCCATGCATGATGAAGAAAGTGTCCGAATTCAAATAATTCTTAGAAATGACCCGGTCAGAGACATTGTGGATGAGTTAGTTATGGGAAAAGAGATGAAGAGAAGTCTTAGAATTTGGAGAGGTGGGACAACACCAGCATTTGGAAATCAAAAGGATACCAAGTTTAAAGATATTATCATCAATAAGGAGCTTATGCTGAAGAATACACCACATGCATAAAGAAATATGTAGAATTGAGTTATAATACAACTGATCGTTCTATCTATGATAGTAGTCCTTTCTTTCCCTAAAAAATAAAAAATAATTCAACTGGTTGTTTGTATGAAATGGTACTTTTCAAAAATAATATAATAATTAATGATTGTACTCCAAATAAAGTTGATGGTTTTCTAGACCATCTTTAAACATGCTTAGGGATTTCCATAAGATGAAATAACAATGTAATTATTAATATTAGGTGTTTCTTAATATCTTAAGAGTACAGTACTCAAAAAATAATTTTCTTTTCTCTCTCTTTCTATAGCTAATGTGATCTAAATACATATGGATCCTTTAATAACAAAGTCAATTGAAAGTTTAGTGGTTGAATATGTTGTATATAAGATTTCATAAAAAATGAAAGCAATTTTAATAAAAAATTTGTAAATTTAACACTTTGTAAATTATGAGTTTGTTTTGTAACTTATAAATCACATTTTGTAAATTAAAAGTCACTTTTTGTAAATTATAAGTCTTGTCTTGTAGTGAAATACATAACAATATTTTTGTAAAATTTATAATAGTATTTGGATATGGTTCAAATAAGTAATTTGAACTCTAAACTCATTGAATAATTTTCCTATATATATATAGACATACACATATATACATATGATATATGTGTGTTGTAGGTGTCAATATCCTAAAATAAACAAGAATCATATAACATTTTCAATTCAATTTGATAATCCTACACTCTCTATGGATGATGGCATATTTTTAACAATGTAAATGTTGCTTTAAATCAACCTGTCTTGATGAAGAGATCAAAAGTGTGATCCGATTGAAAACTGAAATACTTCTTGTATTAATTGATTTAGATATCAAAAATTTCATTGTAAAATTTAATTTTTGGATAAAATTAAAAAGCATTGTAAATAACCAATTGTCTCCTTCTTAGCGAAGCTATATATATATTATCAATCTTATTTAAAAAACCTAACCTTGTGAATTGAAAGAGTATCATTTAGATATGATGTCTTCAAAAAATTATATAAATACAATATCTGACATGTATTTTTTTAAATTTTTTTGATTTAGCTATCTGTAGACACTTTTATTTAAATTGCACAAAAACTTTTCCATCCATGTGATTGTTGTGATTTTTTTGTAAATACTCTATCTAAAAGATGATCTTAAAGTCGATATGGTTGAATTTCACAAATACATCATGTATAAAAAATTTTTCATCTTCTCATGAAAAAAAATTCTCATAATTAAGATTACTCTTATATATATATATATATATATATATATATATATATATATATATATATATATATATATATATATACATATAGACACACATGGATGTGTGTGTGTTGCATGTCTGTATGTATAAAGGGAGATATACATGCATACACATATATATTAAGTGTGTATGTATTAGTTATGTCTGCATCTATGTATGTATGTAAATTTTCTTTGGAAAAATTACGCTACATACTTTTCAAGCTTTGTGCGGATCAGTTACCCTACCACAAACAAAAATTCCTTGATAAAGTTGAGGTCGATGGGCTCTTCAACCTGAGTTCGCATTGAAAGGTCGATCCGTGGAATGAAACTTTTGACCATTCAAAAAATCCTCGCTCGGAACCTGTCACCATCAACTTTCAATTTTCCAAATTAACTTCTTCTGATCAGTCAATGATACCTTCCACTTAACATTGAAAAATTAGGACCTACGTTTGTTTCCAAAGTCTATCCAAGAGTAATGGAAAGACCATGGTCATCGTTATGTAGCAATTTTTTAATTATGACCTTAATAAAAAATTGCTGCATCGAAAGTGATTGTGTTTATACCATTTTGTCAGCTTAAGGAAAAGGCATGGCTTCTTTCAAAGCATTTGCTCTGCTTCTTATCATCTGCGCATCCTTCCTGTCCTCTGTTTGCACAGCAAGAAAGCTACTCGCTGCTCGCGAGTCCCGTTTTTCTCTTTAATAAGAAACCATTGTTTCCGGTAAATATATATTTTCTTTGATGGAAGTTAATGACGTATGGCGTTTAGGGAAGTTAATGACATGCATTGGAGAAAGTGGCAGGGAGGGTGATTTTTTTGGCTGGATTGTTTTAGGACAGTGGTAATTACATCCACACATCTGACTCAAAATTTTACTCGTAGAATTTGAGTCATTTATAGGTGGAAATAAAATAAAAATAAGGATTCTTCCCGTCCATGACTCAGATTCCGTAGATAAGATTTTGAGTCAGATATTAAGTGCCTTAAACATTTTCCATTCTTTAAAATGTGCCGGGAGTTTTCATTTCTCAACCACACAACACCCAAACACCCCCCACCCCCCCATCGTTTTCGTCCCGTGCAGACTTTGGGTTTGGCAGAGAAGTGTGCAGGCATACCGTTTTGATTTTTTCTATAAAAGTATGCAGGCATTAAAATATCAAAGTTGCTGTATTGCGTAACGTAAGGAGATTAGATAATTAAAAATTTTAATTTAAAAGTGAAGATTACGTCACGTTTCTTTTTAACCTAAATAAAGTACATAAGATATTACCACGTGTTGAGATTTAACATCATTCATTAAAGTCATCATTACTTTTAAATTTACGATTGAAATATTTTACTTCGATGCAGATCATCCAAAATTATCTTTACAATTATCTTAGGTCAATATAAAATTATGTTATAACGATATATTTTAATTTTAAATGATGGTGATATTTTGGAGTGAAGGTAAACCCCACCTAGTAACATAACTTATATTTTTTTTATTTATTTACATTAAATATCACTTGTCACATATCCGTATACTTATACATTATAAAATCACCACGTCATATGTTTTCGTATATTTTAATTTTATAAAATTCTTACAGATTTATTCCTATTAATATTATGCAAATACCCTTATATTTATCATAATTGCATATGTTTTCCGGTAAAGTTAAGCAACCTTTATGTCAAATATTCACTGAATGAAACTCCAATGATTTTTCGTGGAAAGGACGAAGAATAAATGCATTTTCTTCTCTGTTATGTCCTAAGGCAAGGCCAAAGTTGTAGCCAAAGTGATCCTTAACCTATGCTCGGAATTGTCCCCGACGTATATCCTTGACAAAAGGCAGCTTGACCTATACTATAAATCAAGCTGGTCTCTCAAATGGTGATCAACATCCCCAAGAAAATATTTGTCAAAGAAACATTCGTCAACATACATCTCCGACACTTTTAAGAAAATTTTACCTGCTTAATATCGCACACTAGAAATAATCTTGGAGGTATATTGTTGGAAATTTTTCCTACGCATATCACCTTGATTGTTCTTCTTTTTTCAGGAACGGTTTAGTTATGGAAGTTTTTTCTTTTTTTTCATAATTTCAATACAAATTCTTACATAATTATTTTTAATTATTCTAATCAAATCATAATAATATTTACTTTCACTTTTACTATTAAAAAATATCCACTACACTTTTTCATCTCACTTTTAATATTAAATAAGTACTAACTAAAATTCAACACTTTCACTTATACTATTAAACAAATATCCATTAACATCGTATCATTACACCAATCATTTTAACCATCTACTTAATCTTTTTCTTATTTTACAACTCAAACAAACATCCATCCTACGGTATTTTATCCATCTAACCTTAGTATTACAAACAATATGTGCATTGATATGTGGACCTGGGCATATTTTTTAAGAAATATTTATATATTTATAAATATATTACCACATAGGTATATCCTTTCATCTAAAATATTGACTCATCTTAAATGCTCCAAATAGGTTAGTAGGGTCTTAAAAAGAGTTTCCATCCTGAGCTCTCTGAGTTTATCGAACAATAACTGAATTAGGATTCTAATAGTGAATTAGTTCTTGGTTTCGTAAATAGTGAACTAATCGAAGGATTTGATGGTTTTTCTTTTTACATATCTTCCCTGCACATGCTAATAGTATTACATCAATACGTTGAATTACGCACAAATTGCCCTTTTTATGAAATGGGTGCAAAATTTTAAATACAATCACATGCACACGATAGCTGAATATCCAAATTAATGTCACTTCTTCCTTCTTTTGTCCTCGAGCCTAGGCAATATCTACATGTACCAATGACTAGATTTCCTAATTTAAAGTGTTTTCTTCGTACGTGAATGTATCTTAACACAAAAATATATATACATGTATGTTCGCATGTCCTTCCATTACTAGAAAAATTATCTTTTACGATATTTTTGTAGGGATAATTTTTTTATAACTTTCGTATATATTAGAGTCTAGCAACGACGATTTTAAAATCATCATATTTTTATAAAAATGACAGTGAACATTAAAATCGTCCTATATAGTCACCGTGAATCTCGTGTAATAAGAGCGATGAACCCGCATATATTTACACGACGGTGTTATTAATAATTGTCATATTATAGACGACGGTTTGATCTTGTAACCATCGTCTATATTGATTGCGAATTTTGGTTGGGCAGCATTTTTCACGTCCTACCTGACTTTACATGACAGTTTTGATAAGAATCGTCGTGTAAAGTTCTTGTGCCCTTTAACAGGCGTCCGATCCCCCACGCACTATAGGTCTTCTTCAACCTCTTGCATGGTCGTCCTCCTCAGAGATCTCCTCCTCCGTCTACCTCTCCTCCTCCTTGTAAGGCTCTCCTCCTCCTTAGAGATCTCGTCGTCTCGCTCTCCTCCTCCTGACCATCCTCCTTCGCACGTGCTCCTCCTCCTGCTCATCCCCAAGCACCGCCCATGCTCCTCCTCCTACTCATCGCTACTACTCCTCCCAAGCGCAGCCGGTCTCTTGTGCGCGACACCAGCCCCCCCTCCTCCTCATGCACCGCCGCTCCTCCTCCTCCTCCTTCCAGTAGCTGCCACCTCCTCCTCCTTCTAACAGCGCCGTCGCTGCCTCCTCCTCCTTCCAGCAGCACTGTCGTCGCCTTCACCTCCTTCTAGCAGCAGCTGCCGTCCTCCTCCTTCCCATCCACAACACCCCTCCTCCTCCTCCTTCCAGCAACCACAGCCCGTCCTCCTCCTCCTTGCCGGCACCATACCTCCTCCTCATCCCCAAACCCGGTAGCCCTTCCTCCTCATCCCCATCCGCAGCCCACCCTCCAGCCCTTCTTCCTCCCATGCATCCACAGGCCGCCCTCCTCCTCCTCATCCCCATCCGCAGGCAGCTCGCCCTCTTGATCCTCATCCCCATCCCTAGCCCTTCCTCCTTGTAACGACCCGGTTCCCGAGTCCCTACGAGACACGAGAACCGAACCGACTCGACTAATCCCAAGCCTAGTCGTCCAACGAGGAAGTAACCAAAGGACAGTAAAATAAATCACATTCAGCATGAATATAACTAACAGTAAGAAAGTACAGCAGTAAGGAAAGAAACTACTACAGTAGGTACCACCACAACAGTAGAACAACATTTATCATATAACACGAACTACAGGTACAGAAAGTACAGCGGAAACAAAACTACTCACTATAACAGAAACAAAAGAGGTACAAAAGACTGTAGTAAACTCTACTGGACCCTACTCGGCCCAGCGTCCTCTGCAGCCGCTGACCCTGGCTGCTCAACACCTGGTCCTGAAAAAGGTAACGAGTGTAACACGTCAGCAAAACGCTGAGTAGAGTGGCAAACTAACTAAAGACAACAGTAGAGTGTACAGTAGCTGTTATATTCTATTACTTCCTTTATTCACATCTTTCAATTTTCTCACTATTTCATTTATTTCTTAGATCCTTTACTTGATCTCGAATGTCCTCGTGGGAACGATCTTGATTGCAGTCGTTTCCAAAAGTAGAAGTAGCACATGGTGCTCTCCTGGCCGGGAGAGTCCCCCGTGGTGATTCTACCCTCAGTCAACCACCCCAAGGTCACTGACAGACGTAACGGTGACTACGGCACGCGCGATAAACGCACAGGTAGCTAGCCCGCACTGGCACGCGGTCAGTCGTTTCCGTTAACGGGTGCGCCCAAAGCACAGCACGGAACCAGGGCAGAGCCCTCTCAGTAACAGGGGTCCAACCCCTCCAAAGTAACCAAACCGGGGCCTTGCCCCTCCACAGTCCGCGCACCCTCGCCTGACTACCCTGGTTTGCCCTAGTGGGCCTAACAAGTCGGTGAAGGAGGCTAGCAGAACCCCGGGGCCCGTGGGGTAGCTAGTACTCTCCTAACACTAGTAGCTCTCCTCGGTACTACGTACACGAGGGCCAACAAGTCGGTACAGAGCGGCCAATCCTAACCCCGGGTCCCTGGGGTGGCTGGCCCCACTCTGCACTAAACAGGTACAGGTACTTCCCTTGGTACTGCGTACCCAAGAGACAGTACAAACTACATCTCAGTTCCATTCCTTTTTCTTTCCAGGAGTTCCACTCCTAATTTCCCGTAGGGTTCCAGCTCTTTATCTCAGAACATCATATGTTTCACTTTCCAGTTTCACGTTCTCACAATCCATGATCTCAATCATGTTTCTTTATTCATAACAGGCAGCTTTATATTCCTTTGCATTTTTCCAAGACGGCAGTATTATACATTCCGCTAGTTTTCCATCCTAGGATTCATGCCATATCCTAGGATCTATCATACAATCTAATTTTCCAGCCCTAGGATTCATGCAACACCTAGGAGCTATCATTCCATACATTTCTCATTCCTAGGATTCATGCAATGTCCTAGATTCTAGCTAAGGTTCCATACTTTAACAGATTTTAATAATAAACTTAAGCCACTCTACCAGGTACAACGGGAGTAATGGGGGCGTGATCGGGAATCCCGCGTGCCTCCGCGACTCCCAAGACCGCAATTGAACGAGGTCCTATCACAAGGATCAAACACAAGGAGTGTCTCAAAATAGTGTATAGCTACTGTAGACGGGTAGAGGAATTAATTCTGAAAAGAACGCAACTCGAATCGCGGAAAACGGAGCCCGAACGGGCCCTAAACGGGTCGAAAAAGACGATACTATGCAAAATCAGACGTCTGGAACTTCTTCCAGACCTCTTAAATAGTGGATCAGAGAATTACCTGTTCAGTGTGGTTTCCCAGACGTCCAGAAGTCTGCGGGGATGTCTGTCCTAGCTCCCAGACGTCCGATGGTCACCCCGGACGTCTGGAGGTCACTCTCGCCGTCTGGTACAACTTCCAGACGTCTGATTCGCAAAGGATGACGAATCAGCGAACCTGCGCACAGCCAACTGCCTCCCTCAGTACGGTCAGTCGACAGGAAGGAAGAAGAAGACGGAATACTCACCTTTCAGACGTCTGTATGAGCTTCCAGACGTCTCCCTCGCCGTTTGACTATCAACCCAGACGTCTGATTCTGGAAATTTTTCCAGAATCAGGCCGCTACTCGGCCTCTGCTCGCGACGCCGCCCGCGTCGTACCTCGCGCGTCTGCTGCTCAGACCGCAGCAGGTCCCTCTCCGCGTCGCTCCGCGCCCCCTGCGCCCTCCGCCGGCCGGCCAAGCCGCTCCGGCGAGCTCGCCCTCACGGCAGAGCTCCGCTCTCGCAAGCTGCACCTCCTCCGCGCTCACTGCGGCCGCCGCTGCCGCCCTCGCGCTCGCGCTCACGCTCACGCTCACTGGCTGAAGGAGAAGAAGGAGGAGACGGTGGAGACAGGAGGGAAGGCGTGGACTTTTAAGGCCACGCGAGGAGGAGGGGGAGAGAGCGCGGCAGGTCTGCAGCTGCAGAGAGAGAGGGAAAAAGAGAGAGAGAGGGGAATCGCGGGTCTGCGTGCACAGGCGCGCTGACGAAAGTTTCGTGCGAAAAAAAACTATTTTCCAGACGTCTGGAAACGATCCCAGACGTCTTAAAATACGTCTGGGGCACGCGTTTGTAACACTCCTCCTCATTCCCATCCTCGATCAGCCCCTCCTCCTCCCCATCCCATCCGTAGCACCCCATGCTCCTTCTCCTCCTCCCATTGCTCCCCCTAATTGTAAAATAATTTGTACTAAGAAAATGTTATTTTTGACTAATTTTTTAAATTTGTTTTAGTTATTTACTTATAAATATTTGTAATTTGATTTAGGTATCTTGCGTCGTCAGATATCTTCTCTGTGATTCACGCCCTTTATTGAGGTATGAAATTAAATTGTCTTAATTCATTTGTGAATGAATGTGGGGTGTGCCCACTTAGGTTTAGAAAGTGGAGTGTGCCCACTTAGGTTAAGAATGTTCATTTTTAATTATGTTTAGAATGTGGGGTGTACGCACTTAGGTTTTAAAAGTAGGGTGTACCCACTTAGGTTTAGAATGTTGATGAATTTATGATTTGTGAATGAATTATTTTTATTCTGAATACTTATTTGATTGTATTTCTATGTTAATATATTATTTTGAAAGTGAAATGAGATGGAGTAGGAGAGGAAGAGAAGGAGGGAAAGAGAAGAATAAAGAAGAATATGAATTAATGAAGGGAAGGAGGAGAGGAAGGATAGGGAGAAGAGAGGAAAGAGAGGATAAATAAATAGACAGTAGATGAAGAAGAGGGAGAGAGATGCATAAAGAAGAATATAAAGGAAGGGAAGGATGAGAGAAAGGGTAGGAAGAAGAGAGAAAGAGAGTAGAAAGGAAGTGGTAAGACAGGGAGATAGGAGTGAAGGGAGATGAGGGAAAGAGAGGAAGAATCTATTTTTTATTTATATATAATTATTTATTTTTATTGTAAATTTTATTATTTTAATGAATTAATAGATACACACACTTGCACAAATCTAGATGTACTTGAGGTCAAACAATAAGTATTCTAACCCCTAGGTTACAGGTTTTGGGAGGGGACAATCGTGTCAAAATACTTGCCCGTCGACACTTATGATCATGTTATACAGATAATGCAAAGTATTTGTATACCTCACTTACATTCACAAAGCTTTGTCTTTATAGCATGCCATAAAAGTTGTCGTCTTTTATTCAGAGAAATTCTGAACAAAGGGGGTTCCTTGAAGATTTGATCACAACTTAAGGTTACTTGTTACATGGAACCGATGTCTGGAGGAATTTCAGTAATATCTTTTCGCTCTTCTCCAGTATATCAACTGATCTTATCTACGTTCCTAATGCACCCTTAAATGGGAGTTATTGGGAATGCAGTTAAGGTTAGTCTTGGGGATATACTGGAGAAGTGCGAGGAGATGCTGCCGAAATTTCTCCAGACACCGGTTACATGTAACAAGTAATGTTGTGATTAAATCTTCAAGAATGGGCTATTAAGTGAAAATTTTAATTAAAATACAAACACTGTTATGAAATTGGAGTATAATTATTGGGTGGGTGGGTTTATTTCATTTTTGTAGATCATGGATAAGTCTTGGATTACTTTGAGGAACTCAGATTACTCTCGATACAAGAATGGAGTGAGAGAGTTCCTTGATTGGGCGTTTCATGACAATAAGAAGTCATTCAGACGATGAGACAAGTTCGACAGGATATTTTTCCCATGTAAGAGGTGCTTGAATGGATATTCACATGATAGGAACACTGTATACAAGCACACATTTTGCAACAGTTGGTGGCAGCATTATACTAACTAGATCGCTCATGGAGAGGATCAGCCAGAGGAAGTCAGACGATCTCCGATAGATTTCGAATAGAGAGCTGTTGACATTGAAGCTGATGACATCAATGAGAGCAGGAGTTAAAGATATGGCTAGTGGGGAAACTTGTAATCAGTTTTATGATACTATTAGGGCAGCAAACGAACCTATTGCTCCCGGTATCACGTCCATTTCTATGTTGACATTTCTTTTGAAGCTATTTCAGATGAAGGTTATGAATAGAGCGACCTTTAAATTGATATCCGAAGTGCTTGAATTCATTGGAGAGTTTTTAAATAATCCGAAAGGTTATCCAAAGACATGGTATAAAACAAAGAAACAGATTCGTGGACTTGGTTTAAATTGTAAGAAATTGACGCTTGTCCAAATGATTATGTGTTATATAGAAATGAATATATAGAGTTGAGTAGTTGTCCACAATGTGGTGTCGAGAGATTTAAATTGGGAAATCCACTAAATACAAGGGCCAAAAAATAGCCGAAGAAGGTTCTATGTTACTTTCCATTAATTCTTAGGCTTCAACGCCTTTTTATTTCAAGTAGAACTGCAAATTTGATGACATGGCATAAGGATAATATGTCACGAGATGGTCTCATTCGTCATCCTGTAGATTCAGAAAAGTGAAAAATGCTTGGCAACACTTATTTAGCATTTGCAGAGGATGCAAGGAATGTCAGATTGGGACTTGCAAGCAATGGGTTTAATCCTTTCAAAAACATGTACCCATCCTATTCAATTTGGCCAGTCGTGATGGTAACTTACAACTTACCTCCGTGGCTTTGTATGCGATCGTCGTTTATGTTGTTGACTCTCCTCATCACTGGTCTAAAGCAGCCAGGAAATGCAATTGACGTTTATCTTCAACCATTGATAGATGAATTGAAATTGTTGTGGTGTAATGACATTTATACATATGATGCACCGAGAAAAGAATTCTTTGATATGCACGTTGCATTATTGTGGACCATTAATGACTTCCCCGCATATGTAAATTTGTCGGGATGGAGTACAAAGGGAAAGTCTGCTTGTTTAGTATGTATGAATGACACTCATCATCTTCGACTAACTGAAAGCAACAAGTTATGTTATTTGGGACACCATAGATTCCTACCAGTTGAGCATAAATGGCAAACAGCAATGTTTAAGGACAAGTTCAACGGTAAAAGTTGGTATTCTTCTAAGAATCCGAAGAATAAGCTAAGTACAAATTCAATAACATTGTCAGGTTCTCAAATAATGAGGAAATTACAACAACTTGGCAACATACGATTAAGTCGACTATTTAAGAAAGATCAAATAGCTTTGAAACATATGGGTTTTAAAAAAAAAGAGCATTTTCTTCATGGAACTCCCGTAATGGAAAGATCTAACTATTCGACATAATTTTGATGTGATGCATTTTGAGAAGAATGTCATGAACAACATTTTGGAAGTGTTCAACTTAACTGATAGTCCAAAAGATACAGTGAAATCGAGAAGACGGCAGTTGTGACTTTCTGGAAGCCATTTATAGCTTAAACAATGATCAACAAGAGAAAGTTTTCACCTTCTTGAAAGAAGTACGGGTGCCAGATGGCTATTCTTCACAACTTTCTCGATGTGTAAATGAGGCTCAAAAGAAAATTAGTGGGTTAAAGAGTCACGACAGTTACATTTACATGCAAGTCTTGTTCCCATTAGCTATTCGTGGAGTACTACCTGATCCAGTTGTGGATTCATTTACAGAGATGAGTTGATATTTCAAAGCTATTTGTTTGAAAACTGTAGATTCTGATTTATTACAGTATTGGGATAAGCAAATAGTAATCACATTATGTAAAATGGAGTAGATATTTCCTCTGGCGTTCTTTGATGTCATGGTTCATTTAACTCTACATCTTGCAAATGAAGCGAAAGTTGCTGGTCCTATGCAATACAGATGGATGTATCCATTTGAATGGTTTCTAAAGAAACTTAAAGATTATGTGTTTAATAAGGGTAAGCCTGAAGGATCTATTGTGGAATGATATCTTGTAGAAGAGTCCATTAACTTCTATGCCATGTATATGGATGAGACAGACAATCGATTTAATAGATTACAGAGAAATTATGGAGGGTACAATGAGAACAATGAAGATTGTCTTTCCATATTTGATATTCTAGGAAAGTCTATCCTCCACACAGAGTACAAATCAATCTCTGAAATCAATCGACGTCTAGCTCACTTGTACATTCTTAAGCAGATTCCAGAAGTTGATGCATTTGATAATGAATTTGAGTGTTCACATCCAAAAACACTCGAGGTCAACTTTCTTGAGTGGTTTAAACAACGTGTTATGCAAATGAAAGAAGAGAACGATCCACCATGGGTGGAGGACTTCGACATAATATCGGATCAACTGTTGAGTTATGGACATTACCATTCAGGTTATATTATAAATGGATTCAAATTCAGGATAAAATCCATAGATGATACGAAGGCCACGTAGCATGCTGATGTTGTTAGTTGCGATTTGAACACTGGTTATGGTGGCTACTACGGACATATCGAAGAAATCGTTGAGATGAGCTTCAGATACGACCATAGAGTTGTCCTTTTCAAGTGCAATTGGTTCAACGTGTTCAAAGAAGGTATTGGATTCAAACTTGATAAGAAGCACAGATTTATGTTTGAATAAGAATCATCGAATTCTTCATTCTTCAGAACCTTTTACATTATCATGTCAAGTATCTCAAGTCTTCTACGTCCCTGACAATAGTAGAAATGGATGGCTTATACCTGTACGGATAATTCCTCGTGAATATTTTGACTCACAAAAAGATGTTGAAAATGAAGTAGAAGCAGATGCTGATCAAGAAAACTTACCAGAAGTTGGTGCATGTGCAATGGATATTGATATGTAAGGTATAATTATCTTTTATATCATTTTTCTTTTATCATTTCTCAATTCGTAGTGAAAGCTTCATGTATAATTATCTTAGTACAAAAGGAAAATAAGAAAAATCCCGTTCAATAAAACCACATTGGTTCAATTGGTCTAACCACCAATCTAACTAGTCCATGCTAGCATTCTTTCGGTGAACCATGTGAACCGACTACTATAGGGATAGTTCTTGGTTCAACCGGTTGGACCAATTGGTCAAATCTGATTTTTTAAACATTGATTGAGACCAAGTTATCACTTTTAATAAAAATATATATAGAATATTCGAGCAGCCACGCTACTCAATGATAACGAATGTAATGATCCCAACAAAAAGCAACCCCTTGAAGTTTGAAAATCTATGCAGCTACCAAATAACTCTTCTCAGTGAAAAGTAACTCATGAAATTATACCTCAGATTATGGTGAATAAATGATCATCTATCGTTCAGATTATGGTGATACGGCCTCTCCCCCTAAATGAAGTAGAGTTCTGGTGCAACCAAATTGACCATATGAAAATCACAAGGGATGCTCTCCCCAGCTTTGATCTTAACACCTGTAGAAGCCATTTTTAAAGGTGAAGGTGAAGGGAGAGAAAGTAACATCCTAAGCAGCAATTATGCTGATACAAAGCCAGAAGTCATTGATCTGGTAGTGGCAAAGTCAAGCGTTTCTTATAGAGTTGGAGAGCTAGTTAGACTCATAAGTTTCCACCTGTGGCTCACTTAGTTTGCTTTGGTAGCAGTAACCATACCAACAACCTATCTTTCATGAACCAGCACTTGCATTACAGTGTGAGATCTGCCAAGCTAAGCTCAGTCACAACCCATCAGCTCGAACACAAAGCAGATTTGAAAAAGGATCCCCTGCTCTGAATAATATTGATATCAAGCCCCTTTCTACCTGAATGAACAACTAGCACCCTAAGCAAATCACCAACCAGGATCCCCTGCTGTACTCAACCCTTGGATTACGATCTAAGGGCCAAAACCCCCTCCCACATTTAAAAAAGGGAAAAAATTCTAGGAGTTGTTTATGGTGGCTAGCCTGACTTGCAGTCTTGTTTATGTTTATGTTTATGTCTTACTATAAAATGTGTGATTTTAATTATATCCTATAGAATGTGTCATTTCCTTTTTACATAATTTTGGAAAATATCTGTAATATAGGGGAAACTCTACCGAATTCTTTTCAGATTTTTTTATTTTTATTTATTTGTTTCATAATATTTATACAAATAGTAATTTTTTTAATGTATATGCAGATGAAATTCAAGAAATTTGCTAATAGGGGTAAGGATGGCCAGGGCACCTCAGCGAGTAGGGATGAGACCCAGCCACCCAGCACCCAGCTACCCTGCACAGCCTACCCAGCCATCCCACACCCAGCCCCCCTGCACCCAGCCACCTCGCACCCAATTACCTTGCACCTAGACTCCCCCATCCGTTCCTGAGTACATCCCTTTACCAACACCCAGCTATCATGATACCTAATCTTGCATATATCCAGCATCAACGTGAATATGTTCGACCTGGTGATCTTACCCGACAGTACCGAAAAAAGGGCAAGAAGGTGGTTACCAATGTAGTGCATGAGCCAGAGCCTGAGCCAGAGGTTGCCACCCACTGCCTTGACGACGACGAGGATGAGGACAAGGGTGACAGCGGTGGCAAGGATGAGGATGAGGAGGGTAAGGACGATGCTGAGGTACAGAGGCTACCTTAGCAGGACCCTTAGGCTGAGGCAGGGAGCAGTTCTGCTGGTAAGAATTGTCGTTAAAATCTTAATAAAATTTATTGATAATGTTTTAATTTTTAATATTTATATTTTTCTTATCAGGTAATAAAAAAAAAAGGAAGAGGTTCGACAAGAAATGCACATCTAGATGCACTTCCAGAGGGGACGAGAATCAAAGTGCATATTAATGAAGCTGGAGAAGATCTAGATTATCCTCTTTTCACCAACAGACTATCTAGGATGGTAAAGGAGCTTGTCCCCCTTTGTTCTTTTAACTGGAGGTCGGTCTCCAGGGAGATCAAGAGACAGGTTATTCGTAATATGGAGGTAAATAATTAATTATTTATGTATATATATAAGTTTACTTTAATAATATTTAATTTTTTAATACGATTTGTAATATTACAGGCGATCTTTGATTGGGGTGACGATGTAAATGTCACCAAATCCTCCATCGTGTCGCAAGATGACATCGTGATTGGAGGATGACAACGAAGAGAAAGGTGAAATCTGTAATATTTCTCATTTTTTATTATTTACTTAATTAATTCATTTGATAATTTATTTCTATAATTTAGTATTACAATTCAATGTCGTCTAATGAGGAGGCATTAAGAAACGTGCCTCCTACAATAGCAACAGATGTGTGGAGAGAATACTGTGAGCATTGGAATAAGCCTTAAATAGAGGTAATTACAATTACTTTTAATATCATTTGAAAATAAATTATTCAATTCTTTCCCATTATAATATAAGTTATATGTATAAGATCAGGCGAAGAGAAACAAGGCAAAAAAGGTCAAAGCTCCACCACAGACCCATTGTTTGGGTCGAACTAGCATAGATAGAGTTTAGGCTCAATATGTAAGTAATTCCTTATAATTATGTTTTATGTTTTCAATTAAAGTTTAATTACGACTATTACATGCAAATCCCTGAAATGTATTTATAGGCACGTTCACACGATGGTGCAACGCTCGATCACGTTAGTGTATATGAGGTTACTCATAGTAAGGCCACCAACAACAGCGGGCGAGCATGGACACATGAGACATACTAGCAAAAACAATAAGTAACATTTATTTATCAACTACTTAAATTTTTATACTTACTTTAATATGACATTAAATATTGTAATTTGTAGGGAGAAATGATGAACTTAATCAACCCCTACAGAAGCTGCTTCTGGCACTCCACAGTACCCTCCTATGACACCTAAGGAGGCTTTTAGAAGTAGCATGCTTCCGGAACACGGAGGTTTTGTTCGTAGTGGGGGAGAAGTCAGACGATGTCTGGCTAGTATGGGCGGAAGGGGTCAACGACAGCAGCCGTTGTCCATCAAATGCAGACACAACTCTGTGATGTGACATCACAGCTCCATGATGTCACCTCACAGTTCGTGCAACAAACTCAAGCCTGGCAAGATGCCGAGAAATTCATGGAGGAGTAGAGGAAGGAGATGGAGCATCAGAAAGCAGATATGAGAGAGATGATGGCATTATTATGGGGTCGCAGTGGAGATCACACTTTCTTTCACTACCCGCCTCGTAGAGACGACGACGACCTCGGAGGTAGTGGAGCTGGACAGGGGGTAGGAGCTGAGGCATAGCTTGTTATTTCTCTCTTTTAGTTGACTTTTGTAATGAACGCGTGCCCCAGACGTCTTTTAAAACGTCTGGGAGGTGGCCCAGACGTTGGACCAGACGTCTGGGATCACATCCAGACATCTGAACAGACGTCTGGGATCGTTTCCAGACATCTGGAAATCCGTTAATTTCGACACGCGCGAGTCGTCTGCGTGCCTGAGCGCGCAGACCCGCATATTCATTATTCCCTGTGGCTGCAGACGCCTGCCGCGTCCTCTCTCTCCTCCTCGTGCGGCCTTAAAAGGCCACGCGCTCCCTCCCGTCGTCTCCACCCCTTCCTCTTCTCCTTCCTGTGCGCGAGAGCGAGCGAGCGCGAGGTTGCTGCGGCGGCGACGGCCGCAGTGAGCGCGGAGGGGGTGCTGCGTGCGAGAGCGGAGCTTTGTCGTGAGGGCGAGCTCGCCGGGGCTGCTAGGGCCGGCCGACGGAGGGCGCAGGGGGCGTGGAGCGACGCAGAGGGGGGACTGCTGCGGTCCGAGCAGCAGGCGCGTGAGGTGCGACGCGGGCGGCGTCGCGAGCGGAGGCCGAGTGGCGCCCTGACTCTGGAAGAATTTCCAGAATCAGACGTCTGGGTTGATAGACAGACGGCGAGGGTGACGTCTGGAAGACCATCCAGACGTCTGAAAGGTCAATTTTCCGTCTTCTTCTTCCTTCCTGTCGACTGACCGTACTGAGGGAGGGAGATGGGTGTGCGCAGGCTCGGTGATTCGCCATCCATCGCAAATCAGACGTCTGGCTGTTGTACCAGACGGCGGGAGCAACCTCCAGACGTCTGGGGTGACCATCGGACGTCTGGGAGCTAAGCCAGACATCCCCGCAGACTTCTGGACGTCTGGGAAACCATGCTGAACAGGTAATTCTCTGATCCACTTTTTAAGACGTCTGGAAGAAGTTCCAGACGTCTGATTTTGCACAGTGTCGTCGTTTTCGACCCGTTTAGGGCCCGTTCGGGTTCCGTTTTCCGCGATTCGAGTTGCGTTCTTTTCAGAATTAATTCCTCTACTCGTCTACAGTAGCTATACACTGTTTTGAGACACTCCTTGTGTTTGATCCTTGTGATAGGACCTCGTTTAGTTGCAGTCTCGGGGGTCGCGGAGGCACGCGGGATTCCCGACCACACCCCCATTACTCCCGTTGTACCTGGTAGAGTGGCTTTAAGTTATTAATAAAATCTGTTAAAGTATGGCACCATAACTAGAACCTAGGACGTTGCATGAATCCTAAGAATGAGAAATATATAATAGCTCCTAGGTGTTGCATGAATCCTAGGGCTGGAAAACTAGATTGTATGATAGATCCTAGGATATGGCATGAATCCTAGGATGGAAAAACTAGTGGAATGTATAATACTGCAGTCTTGGAAAATGGAAAGGAATATAAAGCTGCCTGTAAATTGAATTAACAGCTGCCTGTTATGAATAAAGAAACATGATTGAGATCATGGATTGTAAGAACGTGAAACTGGAAAGTGAAACATAAGATGTCCTGAGATTAAAGAGCTGGAACCCAACGGGGAATTAGGAGTGGAACTCCTGGAAAGAGAAAGGAAAGGAACTGAGATGTAGTTTTGTACTGTCTCTTGGGGTACGTAGTACCAAGGGAAGTACCTGTACCTGTTTAGTGCAGAGTGGGGCCAGCCACCCCAAGGACCCGGGGGTTAGGACCGGCCACTCTGTACCGACTCGCTGGCCCTCGTGTACGTAGTATCGAGGAGAGCTACTAGTGTTAGGAGAGCACTAGCTACCCCACGGGCCTCAGGGTTCTGCTAGCTTCCTTCACCGACTTGTTAGGCCCACTGGGGCAAACCAGGGTAGTCAGGCGAGGGTGCGCGGACTGTGGAGGGGCAAGGCCCCGGTTTGGTTACTGTGGAGGGGTTGGACCCCTGTTACTGAGAGGGCTCTGCCCTGGACTGGTTCCGTGCTGTGCTTTGGGCACACCCGTTAACGGAAACGACTGATCGCGTGCCAGTACGGGTTAGCTACCTATGCGTTTATCGCGTGTGCCGTAGTCACCGTTACGTCTGTCAGTGACCTTGGGGTGGTTGACTGAGGGTAGGATCACCACGGGGGACTCTCCCGGCCAGGAGAGCACCACGTGCTACTTCTACTTTTTGGAAAAGACTGCAATCAAGATCGTTCCCACGAGGAACATTCGAGATCAAGTAAAAGATCTGAGGAATAAATGAAATAGTGAGACAATTGAAAGATGTGAATAAAGAAAGTAATAGAACATAACAGCTACTGTACACTCTACTGTTGTCTTTAGTTTTAGTTGCCACTCTACTCAGCGTTTTGCTGACGTGTTACACTCCTTACCTTTTTCAGGACCAGGTGTTGAACAGCCAGGGTCAGCGGCTGCAGAGGACGCTGGGCCAAGTAGGGTCCAGTAGAGTTACCACTGTCTTTTGTACCTCTTTGTTTCCGTTATAGTGAGTAGTTCTTGTTTCCACTGTACTTTTCTTTACCTGCAGTTCATGTTATATGATAAATGTTGTTCTACTGTTGTGGTGGTATATACTGTGATAGTTTCTTTCCTTACTGCTGTACTTTCTTACTGTTAGTTATATTCATGCTGAATGTGGTTTATTTTACTGCTCTTTTGGTTACTTCCTCGTTGGACGACTAGGTCTTGGGATTAGTCGAGTCGGTCCGGTTCTCGTGTCTCGTAGGGACTCGGGAACCGGGTCGTTATAATTTTGTATTTTGGCAGTATGACATACTTTTATTATTAGGTTTATATATATATTTGTTAAATGTTTTATGTGTGTTTTGTATGTTAAACTTTTATATTGTGTGTTTTGTAAGTTATATATGTTTTAAGGTGCTATAAGATTCTAAGATTATAGAATCTTATAACCCTAAATGTTATATTTAAACAAAAACATACATATTAACATGACGGTTCTACAAATAACCTTCGTGTTAATATAAATGACAGTTCTATAAATAACTGTCGTATATACAAGTATACGACGGGTGAAGAACCGTCGTGTATGGTTTGCGTATACCATAGATGACGGTGAGCAAAACTGTCGTTTAAATATTATTTACGACAATTTGTAAAATAACTATCGTAAATACTATAGACAATGGTTTCTAAAACCATCGTCAAAAAATATGACAGTTTTAAGTCAAAACCGTCGTGTATATACTGACGTGATACACACTTTCACGATGGCAGAATACAATGATTTTCATGACATAGGCAACGATTTTCAACTATCGCGAATACCCTTCTTCCTTATAGTGTCCCCCTTTAAATTTGACTGATGATTGTTATAAAATAAATTACACGTGTGATGCTTAATCATAAATCATACTAAATAGGAATATTTAGTTTTGAAATCAAATATAATTTGCAATATTTTGTTATGAATCAAATATCACCGATACAATATAATTTCAATTTTTTGAGAGGTGCGTGAGCTTTTGCATGTTCTTTAGCGTTAAAGAACCACTGTCCTTTCTTTATTGGTTGCAATAACTAATATTCGCAATGATAGCTAATTGTACAGCAATTATAGGACTTAATTTACTTGAATTAAGTTAGATTCTGGCTTAACTTAGGAACAATGCATGCATAAGCATAGTAATTTGCATGGTAGTTAGTTTGGTAGCTTTATAGATAGTGCTGCTATTTTATGCTCTAAAAGAGAGATAATATTAATTGCAAATGATTCAGGGCCGCAAATGATAGATTAGACCATACAGATCTGATAAAGATGATGAAAGGAGTCCAACACTTCCGGAATTGTCTTGATCAAACATTCGTAGCATCACATACAACTTGTAGAAGAATAGAGGCCAAGGAGCAAGATAGCAGAGATCCAAACCTCAGATGTTAAATCCGACCGCACAAATCACAATCCAACGGTGCAACAATCGGCTCAATTGGAGCCCTGTAGCATCAACTACAAAGGCAGGAAGATGAACGGTTAGGATGGTGCCACGTGGCACCATCCCAATGATCCACCGCCGTGCCCTAACCACTGAAGCTTCATTGTTGGTCGTTGGATCGTCATCCAACAGCCACGATCAAGCCACGTCACCCCTCACCGCTCCTTCATCAATTGAGAAGAGCATCTCTGACATTGGGTCTTCATCAACAGCTCAAAGCAGTCACGCTTGAAAACCAAACCGCGACACAAAGGTGCACATGGTGCGTTTGTCTCAGGTTCGAATCGTGCTCAGCGCGACATCAAGGAGGTGATGGAGCGCGGGCATGATTGAGCCGTTGGATCAGATCGGATGGTGCGGAGGCAACCGCGTGGCACAACGTGGAACGACGGATGAGGTGGTGCAACGGACGCTTGGAAGAATGCGTGATCCAACGCCTGGATGGATGCCCTAATCAACGCGCTATCAAAGGTGGCAACATGCAAATTGTAAGCCGTAGATCGTGAGAAGACGTGAGGAAGCGGTGCACGATCAAGATCGGCAACTCAAAGGTCACCATGATAAACACCAGTTTATCATCATTTTTATGCTTTAAAACTAACCTAGCTCTTAGGATTTTACTCCGCAAACGGGTTTTTGGGCTGCATTTAGGCATAAATTAGGATAGGCATGCATTGCATTTTTTATTGTTGTTTTAATGTGTTTTTGTGAGTGTTAGGGATGTACAGATTCACAGATCCCTAAAACCCTAGCACTCAAGAAGGCAATTGGTAAAGGAGAAGCCCAGACTAGTTGGAACCCAGCTTGATCCAGCTCACCATGGCTGTTACCTAGCTTACTTGAACTAGGGTTAGCTCATCCCAGCTCCATTCAGCTAATCTCAGCTGGATGGCAGCTCAAGAGAGTTCACCTTAGCTCACCCTAGCTCAAGTCAGCTCAGATCCAGCTCAACTTAGCTGAGTCTAGCTCATCTCAGCTCCCACTAGTTCACAGGGAGCTCTAGCTAGCTCAGCTGAGTTGACAGGAGTTCACCCCAGCTCAGATCCAGCTACATTCAGCTCCACTCAACTCCAGCCAGCTGAAGAAGAATTCATCTCAGCTCAGGAAGCTCAAGTCCAGCTCCCGGGGACTCAGCTTAGCTCAACTCAGTTGAGCTAAGCTACCTTAGCTACCTCAACCAGCTTGATTCTCCCCGGGAGCACCAGACCTAGCTCACCTCAGCTCATTTTGGTAGAAGCCAGCTTACCTTAGCTCGGCTTAGTAGCTAACAAAGAACTAGCAAGCTAAGCCAGCTAGAATAGCTCCATGCCAGCCTCTTCAGCAGCAGCAAGCTCCAAATTTCAGCTCCTCCCTCCAAACCCTAGCTCCAACACCTTCTCCTCTACTCCTCCATTAGCTAAGCTAGCTTAGCTTAGCTTAGCTTAGCTTAACTATGCTCCAACTTCCTTGGCTTGTACCACCCCAAAAACCCACCTACCAACTCCACCCAACTAGCTCCACCTAAGCTCCACATAAGCTAACCTACTTGGCACCAACCTAACCTACCCACCACCTCCAAAAGACACCTAAAAGTGGCGCCAAAAACTACCCATAACCACCCCTTAGTGGCGCCACTTTTCCCTCCAAAATCCCCCCTCATCTCCACCACACAATCCCCCTTGAACCCATCTCCACCATCCACCTAACCCCCCTTCTAGAAGACCCCATGTTGGCGCCAACATGGTGGTGTCTCTCCACCACCAAAAGACACCAACACCACCATAACCACCCCCTTTAACACCCCTTGGGTTGGCGCCAACTCACCCTAGCCATAGGATCACCAACCACCCTCATCCTTCCATCCTAGCCCTCCATTTCAAGGGGCACCTTAACCCCCCATCCTATTCTATAAAAAGCCACCACCTACCACCATTTTGGGGCATCCTCCCTTAGTATATTTTCTACCTAAACCACCTATACCTACGGCCAAGAAGAAGGAGTAGAGAAGGAGATTAAAGGGGCACATCACCAGCCCTTTTGGTGCCTTCTTCTCCCCACTCTCTTCAACTTGAGCCACGCCAAGGAGGAGGACTCTCCCACTTCAAGGAGGACGGCCAGGCAAAGGAGAAAAGCTTAGGGTGGACGTCCACCCTTGGAGAGAAACTTAGGGCACGCCCCCTTAGGGCTTGCCTTAGAGGTCATCACTTTGGCGGAGTACTGCAAGGAAGGAGTTGAAGGATTCTTTTCAAGCTTGGGAGCCACCAACCTTGGAGCAAGAAGCCCTCTTCTTCACCATCTATCTAGAGGATTTGTGTTTTATTTTCTTATTTGCAATTTTCTAGTAGTACAAGCTTTCCTCTACTAGGCCTTTTGTAAAACACTTTATCAATTATCTAGTTGCCTTCTTTGCAATTTTTTTGTTTGCATTTCTATTAGCTTATTTTCAGCATTCTTCACTCCCTCTCCCTAATTATTCTAGGCCTCCACTTGCCTAGAGTGAGCTTAGGGAGAGGTTCTGCTTGTCACCTAAAAGTAGTATTTTAATTCGAAGTGTAAACACTTTTCCCGCCATCAGTTCGCATGTTGCCTTAGTTTAAAAATAAAAAAAAATGATATATTGAAAAATACCAAAAAGAAAGTTGAGATTTATATTCCAAGCAAGAGAATTAATTTTGCAAACATTTGGCCTCCTTGGACGACCCTAGATACTCCCCTATCTAGGATTATAAATTTAAGAGCGAAAGCGGATTTACGCGTTACAACGACGTATTTTAACAAACCGCGTATTTTCGCCACCACTTTTTGGCGCCGTTGCCGGGGAGGCACGGCTTTGCATTAACTCATTTTCTCTTGCTTGAAGTAGATCTCATCCCCTTCTCTTTCTTTCTTTTGTGTGTGCAGGAACTACAGCGGGAAAGCGGGAATCTGGAAGCGAGAGCTTAAAGATCCTTTTCTTCCCGCGAAAATTCAGGTTGGTTCCTCTTTCTAGTCACATAATTAATTAAAACTACAAAAATATATTAAACTTGGCTTTCAGGACCCTAAACACTTAAATTAAGTGGAGTGGTGCATTTTAAAATCATTGTTTGCTTGTATGCTTCTTTAGCACCATTCCATTGCAAGTATTGGTGTTCTATTTTTCGGGTCTAGATTTCTGTCCAGACTTGAAAAATCGATTCCTAACACCACAGGCCTCCTAAAATCATAAAATTTCATATAGTGATTCCCAATTAAGTTTGGAACATCTGTTCCAAATTTCAGATCAATTGGATTTGTATTTAATTTTTAAAAATTCGTGGCTTACATAGGGGTCACACCCTCTAATCTTCCTGTTTTGCTATTGTCCGCGAATTTTCAGAATTTTTATACTCATCCAATTTTTGTGAAATTTATCTTGTTGGAATCCCTGTGAAATTTTACATATCATATAAAATCATAAAAATTTTCTGAGGTCGGTGGTAATACTGAAAAGTCTATAATACCCACGGGTATTATTTCTGGACTTTGACACCAGTACAATTAAAAATTCAAAACTATTATCAAAAAAATTCCTAAAATCTTACAAAAATCTTTTCTGGAATCCTTGTTTGATTTTCTTCAAAGTAGTGGTGTTGTTTGACTTGTTTGGACCACTACTTAATTCTGAAAGCTAAAAATAATTCATTGGTAGTTAAATTTCTGTCTCAGGGATAATTGGTTTAGGGTTTCTTCTTTCTCTTTAGAGACTCAATTAAAAGGAAATATACAATCACACATACAACTTGTCTTTCCTTTGATTGTGAACTTTCAAACTTGTTTGAAAACTTAAAGAGAAAAACCCTAAAATTCATTTAATTAAATCACATCCTAAAAGACAAAAATATAAAAAAATTGTGTGACAACTTGATTTTCATTGGAGCCACTCTCCAATTCCTGCACACACAAAAAAAAAATCAAATAACAGGGCAACAACCCAATAAACGCCCTCCACATTCCGTGTGCACTATAGAATCCTAGACCTAATTAAAATTTGTAGCAACTTGACCCCTAAGGCTTTATCAACTTAGGCTTGCTATTTAGGTCTTAAGTTTTCTTTAGTTAGTACCAATTCTGTCATCTGTATCTGGTGTTCAGGCTGAGGGGCCGTGTCAAACGACCAGGCACGGGTTTGTACAAGCACCTGGGGTTTTCCCTGGGAAACGTTTGGGCCCAAACCTCCCCTTAAGCAACTTGGCTAGATTTGTTGATAGAACGGGTATTCACTATTGGCTACTTATTTCCTATATAGACCAAGTCTTAGGTTATTATTAGGGAGTCACAATTAAGTTAGGTCTAGTTTTTGTTTGTTTGAATTGCACACTTTCTCTCATCTCCATCTCTTCTCCTCCCCTCCCGTTTCTTCCATTTTGCACGGGCGGCGGTCCAAAACTCCACACTTGGAGGGACCACTTGATTTTGCCTCCCCAAGAAAAGACTTTTCTGCATTCTTCCTCTTCTTTTAAAATGGAAAATAAAAATTGGTCCTCTAACCCACATGCTAATTTTTCTTTCCCCTATTCTTCCACCCAGGAGCTTCTTAATCAGGCCCCTCCACCTAATTTCTACTCTATCATGGCTCAGCTACAAGTTAAGCAACAACAGTTGCATAAGGATTTAACAAACCTGGCCAACCAAGGGAATCCTGCCACACCTGCCCAAGCTCCACACATTCCACATCTCACCCCTTTTAACACCCGCAAGAGAGAAAATCTGCATAAATCCCATGCTGAGTATAATTGTTATTCTGAGGCTTTCTATGGTTCAACAGGGAATTATGTTTATCCCAATCATCACCCCACCCAAAATGTCCCTACCATCCAGGAGAAATTGAAAAATTCCTCTAATGGGGGGGATTATCCGACCCACTCCTGGACCAATTCGGTTCCACACCAACAACAGAACCCGTTTGGAGGGTATGGTTCAAATCAGACTTATCAATCTGGGCAATCTCAAGAAGACATTAATGCCCAGATGATGAAAACCTTGCAGGAGTTACAAAGAAAAACAAAGGAAACAACCCATCTTATTAACAATCTCAATGATCAAATTGGGGATATTCCGACTCAAAGACCTGCAGGACACTCACCATCCCAACCCACACCAAACTTTATTAATCACAGGAACCAACACCCGGGTGTCTACCAACATCAGAACCACATGATTCGGCCTCCTATTAACCCAATATCACAGCACCTACCCAGTTTCTTTCAACATCAGGCCCCCCTACCTCCTCTCAGTGAACACCAAGCTGCATATGCAGAGACTATGAGGAGTGAGGAAACCACCATGGATTTAAGGCCTTCTCAATCAAATGATGAAACTGATTCTCAACCAATGCAGATTGACCCCCCTAACCTTAATAAGGAAGAAGAAAAAGAAACCCCAAAAACACTTTATTCAAACCCTATTTCCCACTCTCAAAAACTGCAATCCAACAATCCAAAATCAGAGCCCTCTGACCACAATTCTTTGGATTTATTTGAGCAAGTCGAGAGGAATATTCCCTTCCTAGATTCCCCCCATGCCTCTAAAGAATTTACTGCAAAAGGGCATGATCAGAATCTAGAAAGGTTGGTCCTTTCAAAGATAGCCAACTCAGTTTTTCAGAGCAAGCTGCCTTTCACAAAAAAGGACCAGGGCACATCACTTATCTCAATTGTCATAAGTGACACCATTTTTCGTGCCCCTCTCGACTTAGGTACCTCTAGTAATCTCATCCCCCCTGTCTTATTTGAGGAATTTCGATTCAGTGATTTAAAACCTACCAAGGTTCAATTTCAATTAGAAGATCGATCTACCATTCAACCGCGGGGAGTTGTTGAGGATAGTATTATCAAGGTCCGGAATTGTCTATTTCCGGTAAATTTTCTAGTCCTTGACATAGAGGTACCCAAGGCTCTCATTAATGCCATCCTTGGAAGACCTTTTCTGATTATGGCAGCAGCTAATATCAATTCTCATTCTGAGAAAATGAATATAAGTTGCAGTAACCAGACCTTCTCATTAGATTTATTTCAAGCTTCCAAGAGGTCCATTAATCACAAAATTTTTGAGGACACTGATAATAAAATGGAAGCAGTATTTGAAATGTCTATGTTGATCCAATCTCATTCATCTTTGACCACTATTGATCTAGATTTTTTTGATTCTTATTCTAAGGATAGTTATGTGGTCCAAGACTTTCCAGATCAACTAGGGTTTGACTTTCCCCCTTTTCATCTTCCTGAAACATCCACACTAACTTCACACACCCTACATCTCATTGACTCCATTCCCCATCCCTTTCCATTGGACCTATCACTCGACCCACCAGAATCTGGCAATTTACAAGCACTTACACCATGGCCAGATTCGGGTCACTTTTCCATTTCTCTATTTTATTTTGATCCCTTTATCTTTACCACTCATCTTTTTAGGGATCTTGAGGAAGACACTTTTATTGTGGACATTCAAGTGTCCAATTATTTACATGATTTTCCGTCTTCTGTGCATACCTTCACGCCCGGCTGAATGGCATAAAAGATAGCACTGGATGGGAGGTAACCCATCATTTTTTTTCTTGCTTTTCCTTTTTCTTCTTTTTCCAGGTTTTATTCATCCTAAACCCGACCGTTCTTCACTAAGGTAAATCCTTTTCCCTCCTAATGCATGAGGACATGGCATATCTTGAGCATGGGGGGGTGTTTTTAAATTTTTACGATCGATTTAGGATGTTTAAAACCTAAAAACATGCAATTTTCTTTAATTTATTTCCTGCTTGCATACCCAAAAAAAAAAATGTTGAAAACTTTTTGAGGAAAAATTTTGAAATCGGGACTAAGGTCGTAAAATTCACTTCTGGTACAATGGGATTTAATCTTTAACAAACTAAGGATGAGGATATGGATCTGATCATTAGAATTCCAGGGTCTATTTTAGACTAGATCAGATATCCTTCTCTAAAATTCCACCTGAACTCATGATAGTTCAAGTGACTTGATCCTATTTTGTAATATGGAAAGTATTTGACTTAGTTTCTGATTCAAAAACTTGCGGGTCTCAAGAAACTTCTTGTGTCAATTTTCACACACAAGCCAACACTTAAAAACAACTAAAAAAATTGAAAAGCTTCCTTGTTTGGATTTAGTAAAAGTCTGAAGCAGATCATTGGTTTGAGTTCCCACCGCCGAGAAGAAGGAAAATACCTTCTTTGAGGACGCGATGTCAACATGTTACCACCTCGGCGCTGCTCTATATCTATATTTCATATCTTTAGACGGAGTATTAAAGCGCATTTTAGCAGCTCAAGTGTCTTGGACGGTGCTCTACCTATAGCGTCGGAGCAAGAGCTTGAGTTTGCTTGGAGCGCCCCTTTTCACCGCATCGTGTTTTGGGGTTGTGAGCTCCTGGGTGGTGTCATGGACAGTGCTATCCCGAAGTACTGGCGCCAGAGCCCCCTCGAGGAATGGTAATGGGAATGATGATACCGACACATCTGTTGTAAGACTAAGCTAAAAATAAGCATGGGGAAAAAAAAAAAAAATAATAATAATAATAACACGTCCTTAGTAAGGTTGGCTTTTCACAAGCACCGACACAAGGTTTTAAAGGAATTTGCAAGTTGCGAATCAAATTCACGAGCCAGAAAAATCCTAAAAACAAACATTTCAAGTCATCTGAATTAACAAGGGGTTAATTTGTGAATTTTCTGAGGATATATTGATCCCGTTCTATCTAATGGTTGGATCCAAAAATAAATCCTGATGTTTATCTTCAACAAATCCCGTATCTCCTGTGTTTTAATCTACCAAGGTCCCTTAATCTCTTTTTCTCCTCAAAAGTCAAAAAAATTAGATTTCCCAAAAATTCCGTTTCCCAAAAAAAAATTAATGTTTTGCTAAGAGACTAGCAAAAGATAAGCATGGGGGTGTGATAAACACCAGTTTATCATCATTTTTATGCTTTAAAACTAACCTAGCTCTTAGGATTTTACTCCGCAAACGGGTTTTTGGGCTGCATTTAGGCATAAATTAGGATAGGCATGCATTGCATTTTTTATTGTTGTTTTAATGTGTTTTTGTGAGTGTTAGGGATGTACAGATTCACAGATCCCTAAAACCCTAGCACTCAAGAAGGCAATTGGTAAAGGAGAAGCCCAGACTAGTTGGAACCCAGCTTGATCCAGCTCACCATGGCTGGAACCTAGCTTACTTGAACTAGGGTTAGCTCATCCCAGCTCCATTCAGCTAATCTCAGCTGGATGGCAGCTCAAGAGAGTTCACCTTAGCTCACCCTAGCTCAAGTCAGCTCAGATCCAGCTCAACTTAGCTGAGTCTAGCTCATCTCAGCTCCCACTAGTTCACAGGGAGCTCTAGCTAGCTCAGCTGAGTTGACAGGAGTTCACCCCAGCTCAGATCCAGCTACATTCAGCTCCACTCAACTCCAGCCAGCTGAAGAAGAATTCATCTCAGCTCAGGAAGCTCAAGTCCAGCTCCCGGGGACTCAGCTTAGCTCAACTCAGTTGAGCTAAGCTACCTTAGCTACCTCAACCAGCTTGATTCTCCCCGAGAGCACCAGACCTAGCTCACCTCAGCTCATTTTGGTAGAAGCTAGCTTACCTTAGCTCGGCTTAGTAGCTAGCAAAGAACTAGCAAGCTAAGCCAGCTAGAATAGCTCCATGCCAGCCTCTTCAGCAGCAGCCAGCTCCAAATTTCAGCTCCAGACTTCTCCTCAGCTCCTCCCTCCAAACCCTAGCTCCAACACCTTCTCCTCTACTCCTCCATTAGCTAAGCTAGCTTAGCTTAGCTTAGCTTAGCTTAACTATGCTCCAACTTCCTTGGCTTGTACCACCCCAAAAACCCACCTACCAACTCCACCCAACTAGCTCCACCTAAGCTCCACATAAGCTAACCTACTTGGCACCAACCTAACCTACCCACCACCTCCAAAAGACACCTAAAAGTGGCGCCAAAAACTACCCATAACCACCCCTTAGTGGCGCCACTTTTCCCTCCAAAATCCCCCCTCATCTCCACCACACAATCCCCCTTGAACCCATCTCCACCATCCACCTAACCCCCCTTCTAGAAGACCCCATGTTGGCGCCAACATGGTGGTGTCTCTCCACTACCAAAAGACACCAACACCACCATAACCACCCCCTTTAACACCCCTTGGGTTGGCGCCAACTCACCCTAGCCATAGGATCACCAACCACCCTCATCCTTCCATCCTAGCCCTCCATTTCAAGGGGCACCTTAACCCCCCATCCTATTCTATAAAAAGCCAACACCTACCACCATTTTGGGGCATCCTCCCTTAGTATATTTTCTACCTAAACCACCTATACCTACGGCCAAGAAGAAGGAGTAGAGAAGGAGATTAAAGGGGCACATCACCAGCCCTTTTGGTGCCTTCTTCTCCCCACTCTCTTCAACTTGAGCCACGCCAAGGAGGAGGACTCTCCCACTTCAAGGAGGACGGCCAGGCAAAGGAGAAAAGCTTAGGGTGGACGTCCACCCTTGGAGAGAAACTTAGGGCACGCCCCCTTAGGGCTTGCCTTGGAGGTCATCACTTTGGCGGAGTACTGCAAGGAAGGAGTTGAAGGATTCTTTTCAAGCTTGGGAGCCACCAACCTTGGAGCAAGAAGCCCTCTTCTTCACCATCTATCTAGAGGATTTTTGTTTTATTTTCTTATTTGCAATTTTCTAGTAGTACAAGCTTTCCTCTACTAGGCCTTTTGTAAAACACTTTATCAATTATCTAGTTGCCTTCTTTGCAATTTTTTTGTTTGCATTTCTATTAGCTTATTTTCAGCATTCTTCACTCCCTCTCCCTAATTATTCTAGGCCTCCACTTGCCTAGAGTGAGCTTAGGGAGAGGTTCTGCTTGTCACCTAAAAGTAGTATTTTAATTCGAAGTGTAAACACTTTTCCCGCCACCAGTTCGCATGTTGCCTTAGTTTAAAAATAAAAAAAAATGATATATTGAAAAATACCAAAAAGAAAGTTGAGATTTATATTCCAAGCAAGAGAATTAATTTTGCAAACATTTGGCCTCCTTGGACGACCCTAGATACTCCCCTATCTAGGATTATAAATTTAAGAGCGAAAGCGGATTTACGCGTTACAACGACGTATTTTAACAAACCGCGTATTTTCGCTATCACACCACAGTCAGCAACAAGTTAAATCTACACATTTTAGGCACATTGAGGGTTATTTTAAGGCACGATCTAATCTGTTGATCTCCTAATCGACAGATCTGATCGCACCTAAGTTGTTGCACAGTTTTTGGGGCCTAAATACCCACTTGGCCCCTCATTTTAGCTATAAAAAAAGCCCCAGGGCCCCCAGTTGAGGCCAACTTCTAATATACACTTCTCCATCCTCTCTCTCTGCAACATCTCTCTGGTCTTCCTCCTAATGCTCTAGATCTGAAGTGCTGCCGCATTCACACAAGCATCCCACAAGCGATGCCGTCCTTCTTCTACTTTTCTCTCTCTTATTCTCTAGCATAGTTGTTTTAATTCCTATTTTAAGAACAGTTTGCCGTTAGTAATAAAAATCTGATTTTCTGAATATCTGATCTCTGTTTCTATGTTGCAATATGATAGATTAGTTAGTACGAAAGGCTTTGAAAATCGTGTTTTGTCTCCCTATGAACGACTCGGTACTTACCGAATATTTATAAATTTATTTGTTTTGACGTGATTCACAAATACAATGATACAAAATCTTTTAATGTGTTTTTCAAAGAACAAGTTGGTGCCGTTGTCAGGGAGGCAAAGGAAATTTTTGAAACTTTTCTTTCTAGTGCTTATTTGAAATTCTAACTTGCTATTCTTTTTTATTGCGTGTGCAAGAATTGCAGAATTACGAAAAGAAACGAGCAACAACAGAAAAAAAAAAAAGGGTTCGAATCTCAGGTAAGTACTCATATCTTCGACTAGGTTAGATTTTCTTTCAAAGAAATTCAAAAAATATATATATAGGTGTTTTGCTTAAACCTTAGGATTAGCATTTTCTTGTTTTTTGAAAAAAAAAACTCTCTTGTTGGTGAGAATCAAAAAAACCACCTCTTATATTTTCAAGTTGAAACAAACTCTCATCTTAAAAATTCAATTCCCAAAAATTCACACGTCCAAAAATTCTAAAACGTTTACTGTATGTGGGTTTTAAAGTTAGGAACAACATACCCAAATTTCCCATAATTCTAAGTTATAGAAAAATGCTAAAAATTTGCGAACTGAACTGATATCAAATCTATTTTTGCTCTTGATTTTCAGACTTCAAAAAATCATAGGAATTTTTATAGAACTCCAATTTATCTGAAATTTGTTACGTTGGATTTCTGTAATAATATAGAATCTCAAAAAATTCTGAAAAAAATATTTTCTAGATGTTTGATTGTATGTACTATTCAATCACCAACTGAGGATCAAAATAGACTACAGAACCCCCAGTACACTTTAAATCTGAAAAAAAAAACGTGCATCAAAATTCTTGAAAAAATATTTTCTGAGTGTCTAGTTGGTGGTGCAATAGGACCAATTGAATGCATTATTTGGGTCACACCATTTCCTTGATTTTGGACTTGAAGGGATCATCTTAGCACTATCTACTTTTAGGGTTTCACATTAAGGTAGAGCGCACTTGCATACTAAAGAAAATCTATCAACAATTGGGACTTGCAAAACCTTTTTTGTGCCTCATCAGAACCACTATTTGAAGATATTTACTTAAGTGAACCTTAAAACACAATTATACAAGAAATTGAACCTTAAAATTTACTTCATCGTAAAAAATTTCTTGTGAACCCCTTTCCTATGCACTTCACACTTTCAAAATCAATTTTAAAGGCAATACCCCCCTAACGCCCATCATATTCCAAAAGCACCTCAAGCCTAAACCAAAAACTAAGTAGACGTACCCTAGGTAGGACTAATTTTCTCGATGACTTGAAATTAGATTGGGCTTAAGTCAAGGCCTTGTTTACTTGGAGTCACTGGTGGCAAGAAAGGTCGGTGCAGTAACCACGTTAACTCTTAGTGGTGTCTCGCCGTGCGGGGTGTCCTAGGGGATCCTACCCTTCTGGTTAACCAAGTAATTCAAGGGTTGATCTAACCTAGTCGTGTTTTGGGGAGCCAAGTTAGGTCAAATTAGGGATTACACTCTAAGGAGTAGCTTGATTGCTTGTACTGAGAGGGTGGGGTATTCTTGTATCTGTCTTCTCTCTCTCATCTACAGACATTCTTCTGGTGCATGCAAGGTAGAAGATCTCTACATCTTGAGTTGCTACCACCTTTAGAGAGAAATCCTAGGAGAAGACCTGATTGTCCAAGATTTAAATCTAAACCCTCTTCAATGGCTAATCACCACGAGGAAGATGAGATTGAAGAAGAGGAACAAAATTTGTATCCAATGGATCTCTTACATAGGCAACTTGATAGGTAGGGCTGGCACCATGACAGACAAATGTAGGTCATAGTATAGGCCATTACCCGACTCCAAAAGTGGGAGCCTCTCAGAGACTTTTATAATCCTCCTGATGCCCAACCAGAACCTTTTGTTAGGGTATCTCAGGATGGGGATGATTTTGAACTCAAACCATAAATCATCAATCTGATTCCCCACTTCCATGGTCGCGATTCTGATGACCCCTTCCACCACCTTAAAGAACTTCTACACATAGGAAGGACCTTTGGCCTAGGAACATGAATGAAGGTACCTTAATGATGAAAATGTTTCCATTTTCCTTAAAAGATAAGGCTGCTTGATGTGTATGCATCTAAGTAGCCTAAAATGTCTATTTATGCATGTTCTTAATGTCATAGAAGCATCATGCATTCTAAATATTACATAATATGCATCATCATGCATTTAGGTTAGATTGTATAAATTTTATGTTAATTTTCTCTTTTTGTCATTAGGGAACAGGGTGATGATAACGTCATCATCAGCCATATCTAACTTTAATTAGTCACAATCCATTAATAAATGCTTTTACATAACCGCCAAAGGACCATAATTCACTGTACATCATTTCTAAGAGTTTAACATGAAATTAGGGTTAAAACTATAATTTTACCATCATATCATGAATGCAGAACGGCCACGATTTTTCTCAAGGGTTTACTAAAGGTCAAATGTGCATTAAAAGTCTAACAAGAGGGTTCATGTAGACAGAAACGGATTTTCACGTGTTACGAGAATTAAATGATATCTAAAACCCTAAAAACATACTCTCTTAATTCACTAAGGTTATGGTCAAGATAAAATTTACCTAAACCCTATACAAATCATAGAAAAATATTCTCTAGGGTTTGACATCTTTGATTTGACTATTGGAACTCATTTTGACCTAAAATAGAGTCTTAGACAGATAGTTGTCCCAATTTGGGTTTCTGCAAAATTTACCCAATAAAACTTGGTTAAAACCTAAATCCGACTTCACTATCAGATTTCTTGGGTCCAAATTAGGTTTATACCAAAATTTGGACCCAATCAGAGATCACTTTGTTCTAGTTTACATTTCAGTCTTGTCTGACTCTTTTTTCTCACACTTATGCCCCTAACTTTTGAAATAATTACAAAATGCTCCCCAAATTTATCTTCATTCTTTATAAATTGGTCCCTCTACCATTATGCGGAGGAACTCCTACTTCGGCGACCTTCAATCAGAGATTTCTCTCTGATTTCTTAATGAATCTCTCCCAAAATAGAAAGTGAGATCCTTGATGAAATCCTCTTCCATTTAAGCCACGCATTGGGCTCTGAATCCTACTCAAAACCTAATGCAAAGCTTTCAAAGATTCAGGTCTCCATGTCCTGCAAGAACCACGTGCTTCCAAGCTTGGTTTCCAAGCTTGGAACGCCCTTCTAAGCCCTATTTAAGATCCTATGAAGCTTCACTGATCTCCTTAGCTAGGTTTTGGACCAAAAACCTCTTCAAATCCCTATCTCCAGCCTCCTCTGACCTACGCTCCGACGGACCTTCTCGACCTCCCTCCTCCGTGCCTCCAACGGTCGAATTGGAAGCGCAGCGACCTTCCCCATCTTCCTCTGTGCCTCGCCAGTCACAGGGGACGCCATCTTCCCCTCTCCTCGCCGCCGTTCACCTCACTGGAGTGTTCGTCCCCTCCAGCGTCGGCCAATCAAAGCTGGCGCGGATCTCCTTCCTCTTCGTCCCTTAGTTACGTCCTTAGCCTCCCCTTCCTCTCTAGACTTCATTCCAACCCTTCCTAATTCAATTCGACCACTATTCAACCATCTCCCCCTTCGTCTTCCCCATGACCGGTCGAGCTCCGGTGAGCTCGCACCAACACTACACACCACCAAACACGCCCACTCCACCTCCGAAAGCTCAGCCATACTCCCTCCATCAAAAGCCCTCTCCTATGTCATCGATCCATCCACCCAATCCCCTCATCGAACAACCCACCTTCATGCAACCATCTCCGCCTCCGTCCGGCCACTTCACACCCTTTCACGACATGCTACCACCACCGTCACCTTCGCCAAGACCAGGCAAAGCTTCTAAGATGTTCTAATGCGATGGCAAGACCTTATTTCTTGTTCTCAGGTTCTACATCGGAGCTCCGCCACCTCTGCCATCGCCACCTTCATTCTTCGAGCTCCAGGCCACAAAAGCACCAGGTCTCACCTCTAGGTAGAGCTGAATGGCCCCAAAAAGTCATCCCGGTCCTCAATTAGAGGTTCTAGCTATGAGAGAATGCCCAATTGAACGAAGCTTCACTCTTGCACGCACGTGAAGAAGAGCCCATGGGATTAGTCCCACATCATGGGAGTTGGAGGCTCTGAAGGCACATACGTTGTTTTTCTGCTCTTGCCTCTTTGCCTCGACACACCGGAGGTGAGGTCCCCACTCACCCGCTCACGCTCATTCGACCCGACCTAACCTATACACCCCTTGGGTACTACCCATACCGGTAGCCCTGGACCTGGGTGCGTGAGATCTGATTACCCGACCATCTGAGAGAGAAAGAAGGGAAGAAAGAAAGAAAGAGAGAGTGCGGGGAAGGGGGGTTTTGCTCTCTGAAGGAGTGTCCTTGTGCGACACTTAGCCACAATTCGAAGGACGTGTAGCCCTTGTGCATGAAGAAGAAAGAGAAGTCTAGAGAAGAAAGACTGTGCATGCTAAAAGAAGGAAGAAGAGAAGAGTTGAAGAAGATGAACAGTGCCTTTGCACTATAGCATCTTGACACTGTGGCATTATTTGAATTACTATTCAATAATTTAAGTACTATGGTTAAGATGCATGCTTAAATATGGATCTACAAGGTGATTTAAATGACCACTTTTTAGGATTATTTCTATTCTTTTTGTTATGTCAAACTCATGTTATACATTGATAATCAATTTTTGAGTAATTATTCTTCCTTGAATATCATTCTTGGCTTAATTATTGTTCTCATATATATATTCATTGAGATTAGCGCTTGAATTCCTATGTGCTTCCTGTATTAGACCTCGGATTTCCATTCGAGTAATAAATTATATTTGTTTGAGCACATTTGTCCTATACTACAATGCATAACTTTAACAACGACGAATTCGCTCCATCACAGGGCAACAATTATCGAGGTCTCGGATTGAATACCCAACTATACGGATCTGATCAGGGTGACGATCGGAGTTCAAGGATGATGGGAACACCATCATGAGCCCTAACTAGCTCATTTTGACCCAATGAAGAGAATAAATGCTCCTACATAACAACTGAAGGTCATAATTCACTCATAACCTTTCTGAGAGAAACACAAGAAATAAGGGGTAAACTGTAATTTTACCAATGCAGTACAACCACAAGTTTTCTGAAGGGCTAAACAAAGGTCAAATGGTCTTAATATGATAACAAGTGGGTTGGATTTGACAGAAAAGGGTTTGTGTATATTCTATGAATTAAATGACTTCTTGAAACCCTAAAAATAGATTCACTTGATTAACTAAGGTTCTGGTCAGGATAAAATTCACCTAAACCCTCTAAAAATCATATAAAAATATTCTCTATGGTTTAGTACCTTCAATTTGGCCATTGGAACCCATCTTGACCTAGAATGGGGTCTCAGAGAGATATTTGCCCTAATTTAGGTTTTTACATAAATTACCTAGTCAAACGTGGTAGAAACCAAAATCCAACTTCACCATTGGATTCCTTGGCTCCAAATTAGGTTTGTACCAAAACTTGGACCTAAGGGGAACTCATCTTGACCTAGTTTGCAAAAAGGTCCTGTCTGGTTACATTTCTATCCCTAACTTTCAAAAACCCTTGCAAACAGCCTCCTAACTTCTTCGTCATCTTCACAAATAGGTCCCTCCTCCATTACCATGGAGGAATCTTACTCCAGCGACCTTTGAAAGGAGATTTCTCCTTGACTGCTCAAAGAATCTCCTCCAAAATTGGAAGGGAGATTCTCTAAGAAATTCTCTCCAATATGAACCTGTCCATAAACCTTGATTCCTTCCCAATCTCTCATGCGAATGCATGAGAGATTTGGGTCTCTTGAAGTTTCCATCTCCGGCGAAGCATTCCTTGCTTGGAAGCTTAGCTTCCAAGCACAAAACCTCCTCAGAGACCTATTTAAAGACTCCCCAGGGTCCAACGAACTCAGCTTGAAATTAGGCCGATTCCCCTCCATTCCTCTCTTCCCTCCTGCCGCAACCCTCCGCAAGCTCTGGCAGTCTTTTCCTCACTCTCTCGTCACCCAACCACAATACCAGTGGTGGGTTTATCTCCCTCTCCATCCTCAGCGTCGCGCAATACCAGTCGATGTCGCCCCTTCCCTATCTTCGCCGTCGCCTCTTCTACGGAGGTTTTCTTCTTCCCCACATTTGGTAACCACACTGGCGTGGGATTCATTTCCCTTTCGTCACTTAGAAGTAGGTTTTTAGGTCCCCTCTCTCTCACACTTTCTTCCTCTCTCTCTATTTCCCAAAATCGACCACTAATGCCACTGACCACCGTCACCTCCTCCATCTTCGGTGACTTCTTCGACGAGGTGCTCCCGTCGCTACGCACCTCCATCCATCTCGCCGACCACCCTACAACCCCCACCACAACTCCCTGATCATTTCCCCTCACTCCACTCACCGAGCCACTCACCCAAACACCTCCCCGAACACACCCACTCACTCCCACACAGTGTACCCTAGGCACGCACTCACAAGCACCCACGAGCCACGCCAACACCACCCACACGCTTCCTGAACGATTTGACATGGACTCGAGGCCATTCTTGTGTTTTCAGGTAGCAGGCCCCATCCGCCATTACTGCCGAGCTTGGAGCAAGCTTGCTGCTGCCTCAGTTGCTGCTATCCTAGGTTGCTATCTACAGGCTGCGTGGAATAGGAGCCCGTACGCATCCAAGTCTCCACGCAGAGGCTTCAGCAGTTGTAGACCCTTCAATTTGGCCAACACCCTACTGCTGGAGTGTGCGAAAGGAAGGTGGGACATTTAGTCCCACCTCGGAAATGGAAGGGCGCTTTCATGCGCATAAATTGAAAAGGCGTTGTAGGCTGTTCGCCTCCAACACTGAGGGTGAGGTCCTCCTCCCCCTTCACCGGACTCGTTCGTGGCACTGCCCACGCAGACCTGGCTGACTCGACTACCCAACCCGACCATCACTCCTCGCTCACCACACACGTCGATGAGCCTAGACCCGGGTATGCGATAGATCCGATTACCCAACCTGCTGAGGCTCTAGGAGAGTGAGACTGAAATAGAAAGAGAGAAAGAGAGAGGAGAGTTGCGCGGGGTTAGGGGGTTTTTGCCTTGGAGAGTTTGGCTCCGACACTTAGTCGAATTCAGAGGAAGAAGAGGAGGTTTGGCAGAAGAAGAGAAGAAGAGAAAGAGAAGGACCTCAGAGAAGGCCTAAGGTAGAAGGCAAAAGAAGAGAAGAAGAAGGAAGGAGAAAACAGAGAAAGCTAAGGAAAGCAAGAATAGAAAGAAGAAGAGTGGGCTTGCAAAGGTAAGGGAAGAACAAGGAAAAAGAAGAAGAGAAGGGCCAAAGAAGAAGTGAAGAAGAAGAAGAAGAAGAAAAGAGAAATCAGAGAAAGAGATCAGAAGAAGAAAAGAAGGAGAAGAACTGTAGCAAGTCATTTAAGACGTCTGATTGTAAAATTAGACGTCTGAATTCCAATTTCTTTAGTCAATTTAAGGAGCCATTATTTTGTCTAAAACTCTTTTCACTCTTCATATATTCATGCTCTACATTCTTAATTAGTTTTTGAGTAATATTATGTGTTCAATTTGCATTAATTGCTAAGTTTAGTGTGTGAATTCCATTTGCTCCCTATGTTCGACCTCGGAACATTTTTTGAGTAATAAAATTGTATTTGTTTTGAACGTTATTTCTGCTGTACTATAACGCAACACTTTTTAAACCCCGACTTAGCGCGATAAACAAACGACTCCGAGATCACCCCAATTGGACCTCAATAATATCAGATACAATCCGAGGAAGATCAGAGGTCAAGGGTGTTGGTGCAAAGGCACCACGATCGTTATTTCTAATAATAACAAAATACTTGTATTTAACATTTGCATTTGAAGTCTAAGATTTCAAGTTATTTGCAAATGGATATAAGTTTGAAGCAGAAGTGTGAAGAGCTCGCGTCCATGGTGGATTGGAGAAGCTTGTTGGAGGAGAAGGAGCTTCCCTTGGAGCGAGAGCTTGAAGACAAGAAGAATAGGATAGATTTCTATTTGTCTTGTTGTCTGTAATTTTGCCTTTATTTTCTTTGCTCTTTATTTGTGTCTAGATATTTGTTAAAGAGCCTCAAAGTTACCTATCAGTAGTTCTAGGAACACTTGCACAACCTAGGATACTTAGGCTTTTCATAGAGAACTTAGAAATCCAAGATAGCCATCAGACAGCCTAATCAGACGTCTAATCTAGAAATCAGACGTCTAATATTGACTTTTAAGACATCTGACTGTTTTATCAGACGTCCAAAAACACTTAGGCTGAGAATCACTTATTGTCTACCAGATTTAGATGTCCAGCCCTTAGTCCAGACGTCATAGCAGATGTCTGATGACCTTGCCAAACGTCCAATTAGTGGAATGTTGGCTTAGAAATTTGATCGTTGGGAAACAACCCTTAATATTCTATCAAACATCCAAAGAGGACCTCAGACATTTGATAAGTGAATGTTAGCCTTAATTGAGCCAAAATCACTTTGCACAGATCTAATAGTCGTTTGTGCTTTGGGAAATTCATTCTTGCAGTTAATTAGGTTTCCAGACATCCAGACCTAGTGCCAGACGTCCAACATGTCGTCTGACCATCTCTCACAAGAACCCTATTTAGGTCTGACTTAAGTCAGGAAGGTAACCCGCCTAGAATTAGACGTTTGATATTAGGCCCAGATGTCTTATAAGTGACCTTCAGATGTCTGATACTTGTCCTAGACGTCTAATAACTTTGTCAGAATCATTAATAATTATGATTGAGGCTTAATTTGCCTTGGGATAATTCCCAATAGCTACCTAAGGCTTCCACAGCCTTCATAAGCCTTCCTAAGCCATCTATAAATAGGAGAGGCCCCTTCCTTTGTTAGACACACCTTGAGAAAGATTACCACATCATATTGTGTCCTTTTGATCATTAGAAATGATCTTGCTCTCCAAGATTTAGTTCTACATCTTGAGAACACCACATTTATTGCGCACTCGCTCTCCCGTCATTGATTACAAGAGAAACGTCGTGCCGTTGCGGGGTTCATGCACCCGCGTCATCAAACCGATGCACTTCCAGAAAAGGGTAGTATCCTTTACCTATAGTATTTAGGTTTCAATATTTGTGGCTCTATAGGTTGTGTTGTAATATTTCTTTGTTGTCTGGTTGGGTAGTCACTTTGCGAATTCCCGTCTCCCTTACGAGACAAAATACTCCTTGTAATGAGGAGGGGTTTGAGGAACGCTACCCTCGTACATAGTAGCGTGGTTGTAAGAGGTTCAGTCACCCTCGTTTAAGTGACTGCGTTAGTGGATTTGATCGACTAGGTCGATCGGGAAATACTAAGTCGAGAGGCTTAGGTGGTCATTTTTACCCAGGTTTGGGTTTCCACCTTAAAATCGATTGTGCATTTGTGTGATTGTCTTTTGTGTGAGATTGATATTTTAATTCCACATTTGATATTATATCCCACATATCTCACCCCCTCCCATGGTAGAAATTAAAAAGGGGCATGGTGGTGTTAAATCCACAACTTAGATGACAAATCCAACCGTACAGATGGATTCGGATCGACGATCGCAGCACAACAGTGTGAAAATTAGCCCAATCCGACATCCGTGGCACCATCCATTAGTCAAAGAAGATGAATGGCCAGGATGGTGCCATGTGGTGCCATCCCAGTAACCGAATGTCAACCCAAGTCTCCCATTCCACCTCTTCACGCGATGACCAATGCATCTCAACCGTTGGATCATTGATCCAACGGCTGAGAACGCTCCATGTCTCTCCTTAGCTGCGCAGCATCTTCACTGAAAGTAAGGGTTAGATCGCCCTCGACAGTTGGATCAAGATCCAACGATCATGAGAGCACCAACCTTAAAATAAAAAGGAGACACTAAAGGCCATGTAGCACAGCGGTCGCATCGCTCATGTGCAACGTGAGGCGTGCATTTGAGTCGTACAGAGCAGGCTTAATCCGCGAGAAGAGCGGGCACACGAAATTGTACGTGGATGTTTTGATCTACAACTTACGGCCAAGGACGCACGTGAGCTTCAGTGACATGGGGGCTTTAGCGATGTGCATATCCGTCACTAAAGACCCTGCATTCATTATTAAGCTTGTAAAAGGACCCTTTTGCCCCCATGACTACATCTATAAATAGCCTACCCCTCCTACATATTTCTTCATCTCTCTCTCTTCTCTCATGACCGTGCTGATCAAGTAAACTACCTGGCATCACATCAGATCCCATCCGATTGGCTGAAGGCCAAGAAAGACATTACTTTCTGATGCCAAGTACTACTTCTGGGAAGACCCGTATCTCTTCTGGATTAGTGCTGATCAAATCATCCAATGATGTGTCCCGGAAGCGAAAATTTAGGGCATCTTGTCATTCTGCCATGACCAGGCATGCGGTGGAAACTTCTCTGGTCATAAAACCGCAGCAAAAGTCCTCTAATGCGGCTTCTATTGGTCCACAATTTGCAAAGACGCATACAATCACTGTAAGGCATGCACTCCTTGCCAAACCTTAGGCAACATGAGCCACCATGATATGATGCCCTTACAGCCGATTCTCGTATGCGAAATCTTCGATGTCTAGGGGATTGATTTTATGGGACCCTTTCCTATTTTGAACGGCTTCAAGTGCATTCTGCTCACTATTGACTACGTGTCCAAATGGATCGAAGACATTATGACCTGAACCAATGATCATAAGGTGGTTATCAAATTCATTCATCAAAACATCTTTTCTCGGTTCGAGATTCCACGTGCTATAATCTCTGATGGAGGGACCCATTTCACTAATGCTCAATTCAGGTCACTGATGACCAAATACGAGGTGTCGCACCGAATCTCTACTCCTTATCACTCCCAAACCAATGGTCTAGTTGAGCTATCAAATCGGGAGATCAAGAAAGTCCTCCAGGTCACTATTCGACCTGGCAGGAAAGACTGGTCATCCCAACTTCCGGAAGCTTTGTGGGCTTATAGGACCACCCACAAAACCTAATTAGGTATGTCTCCCTTCAGATTGGTGTACAGGAAGGCATGTCACCTCCCCGTCAAATTGGAGCACAAAGCCTATTGGGCAGTACAGAACTACAATCTAGATCTTTCTAAGGCAGAAACCTACAGAAAGCTTCAAATGAGTGAGATCGATGAATTACGCCACGACGCGTATGAGAACTCGCGAATTTACAAGGAGCAGGTTAAAGCCTTTCACGATAAGCACATATCCAGAAAGATCTTTTGCCCTGGTCAAAAAATCCTACTCTTTGATGCCAAACTCAAACTGTTCCCAGGAAAACTCAGATCAAAATGGATCGGACCTTACCTTTTCTGACAAATCTTTGGAAATGGAGCAGTCGAAATTAGTCAACTTAGCCACGATTCAGAATCTTTTGTCGTGAACAGTCAGAGACTTAAACCGTTCATTGAACTTACCAATACAAATTTGGCTGAGACATCTTTTACCCTCCATTCTCCCTGAGCTCATTGTGCCTAGCCGATGGCGTTAAACTCAGCGCTTAACGGGAGGCAACCCATCATTTTTGAAAAACCCAAAACCTTTCTTGACACATCCTATGCTGAACTCATATTGCATTTTAGGGTTTATCCATTAGAGCAACTGACTCCACCTTTGGTACCCGTACCTGAGCTTGAAATCGTTCGTAACAGTCATCCCAACCCATTCACCGACCCAACACCTGTTCTAATGAATGATCTAATTTACAATGAGGACATTGCAAATCGTAAACATGGGGGGGTATTAAAGTGCAAAATGCCATGAAAATCATCTCACAAGAAAGGGTTTCATCAAAAAAATCACATATCCCAAAAATACAAAAAAAATAAAAAATTCTTGAAAAAGAAAAAAAAATGAAAGGAGAGAAAATTTTAAGGGCATATCAAATTTTGAGGAGAAAAAAGGGGAAGAGATAAAAATGTCAAAAAGAAGCACTAGTTGAAAAGAAAAGAAAAGAGGTAGTCATTAGTAAGAAATTAAGGAATTTACTTAGTTCTAGACCATATCAAAAGAAAGAAAATGAAAGGCAAATGGTGCTAATAAAACAAAGAAGAGATTAGTAGGAACGCTGATTTTAGGCCTTTTGGGCTACGATCCTAAGCTTAAAAATTCAAGTATCTGCAAAAATCTGGATAATCCTCAAGAGATTGGGGACAATGAGAAGCTTAAGTATTAGGTCTAAGGCTTAGGGAGTATTCAGCCTCGTTAACTGACCTCTGGTTTGCGGGACTCGGTAACCTAAGCACCCCAATCCACACACAGTCTGGTTTAGTGCACATAAGTATCAAAATCATGCAAATGCGTTTAAATTATTCTGAAAAAGTCACCTAGATTAGGAGCAGCTGATCAACACAAGTTGATTTGGACGAGTTCCCGGCGTGGAGAGGTGGGAAATTCCCCTTGAAGATGTGCAATAACATATCGTCTCCTTAGTTCTTGTCTCCTAGGATATCTACATATCCTACCGAGGGCATGTAAGCACCCTGTGCTGGTTCAGATGCCATGGGCGGCAGTATCCCGAAATGTTGATTGCCAAGGTCTGGATTTAGCTACTGACCACCATGGGCGGGATTATCTTGAAATCTCGAAAGCCAGGGTTCTGGAGGTTGCCATGGACAGTGTTATCTTGAAGCATCGATTGCTAGGGACCCTTCGAGGATTGATGATGGGGACTAAGAATCTGTTACGACCCGGTTCCTGAATCCCTACGGGATACGAGAATCGGACCAACTCGACTGATCCCAAGACCCAGTCGTCCAACGAGAAAGTAACCAAAAGAGCAGTAAAATAAATCACATTCACCATGTATATAACTAGCAGTAACAAAATACAGTATCAAAGAAAAGAACTACTACAGTATACACCACCACAACAGTAAAGAAATAAACATGTACATAAATATGATGCTTGCAACAAAAGAGTACAGGGGTAACAGAAACTACTCACTACAACAGAAGGAAAAGTACAGTGGGTACTACACAAGTAACACTACTGGGCTCTACTAGGCCAGCGCCCTCTGCAGCCACCGACTCTAGCTGCTCAACACCTGGTCCTGAAAAGGTAACAAAGGTGACACATCAGCGAAACGCTGAGTAGAGTGGCAACCAAAAGCTAAGAAAAATAGTAAGGTGGACAGTAGTTGTTATATTTTTAATTTCTTTCTTTATATTTTTCGTTTACTCGTTATTGAATTATCCCTCAGATTCTTCTCTTGATCTTAAATGTTCCTCGTGGGAACGATCTTGATTGCAGTCTTTTCCAAAAAGTAGAAGTAACACGTGGTGCTCTCCTGGCCGGGAGAGTCCCCCGTGGTGGTCCTACGCTCAGTCAACCACCCCAAGGTCGCTAACAGATGTAACGGTGACTACGGCACGCGCGATAAATGCACGGGTAGCTACCCCACACTGGCACGCGGTCAGTCGTTTCCGTTAACGGGTGTGCCCAAAGCATAGCACGGAACCAGTATAAGGCAGAGCCCTCTCAGTAACAGGGGTCCAGCCCCTCCACAGTAACCAAACAGGGGTCTTGCCCCTCCACAGTCCGCGCACCCTCGCCTGACTACCTTGGTTTGCCTAGTGGGCCTAACAAGTCGGTGTAGGAGGGCTTGCAGAACCCCGGGGCCCGTGGGGTAGCTAGTGCTCTCTCTACACTAGTAGCTCTCCTCGGTACTATGTACATGAGGGCCAAAAGTCGGTACAAAGTGTCCAGACCTAACCCCGGGTCCCTAGGGCGGCTAGCTCCGCTCTGCACTAAACAGGGGGACAGTCGCTCTCCTTGGTACTCCGTACTCAAGGGCCAGCTCACTTCCCCAATTCTATTCCATTCACTTTCCAGGAGTTCTACTCCTAATTCCCCGTAGGGTTCGTGCTCTTTCAACTCTGCCAATTTAGGTTTCATCATTTCAGCTTTATATTTATATAGCCCATGTTCCCAACCGTAATTATTCATTCATAATCAGGCAGCTGTTAACCAATTACAAGAAGTTATCGTTTCCTTTCTACTTTTCCAAGGCTGCAATGTATATGTATTAAAGCTAGTTTTCCAATCCTAGGATTCATGCCATACCCTAGGATCTATCATTCAATCTAGTTTTCCAGTCCTAGGATTCATGCAATACCCTAGGATCTATCATTCAATCTAGTTTTTCAATCCTAGGGTTTATGCATTACCCTAAACTCTATTAATTATTTCACAAGTGCATAATTTTTTATAAATAATTGAAAGGGCCACTCTACCCGCAAAATTGGGAGTACTGGGGGCATGATCAGCAAGCCCGCGTGCCTCCGCAACCCTAGAGCTACAATGGAACGGGGTCCTAACACAAGGATCAATTACAAGGAGCTACTCAGAACAGTATACAATTACTGTAAACAAGTAGAGGAACTAAATCTGAGAAGAACGAGACTTGAAACGCGGAAAACGGACTCCGAACGGACCCTAAACGAGTCAAAAACGACAAGTCTGCCCAAAATCAGACGTCTGGAACTTCTTCCAGACGTCTTAAATGATAGCTCAGGTCATACCTCGATCTGCGCGGTCCTTCAGACATCCAAAAGCCTGCTGAACTGTCTGGACTTAGTTTCCAGACATCCGACTGTCACTCCGGATGTCTGGAGACCCACTCTGTCGTCTGGTGCTGTGCCCAGACGTCCGATCTGTGTGGGATGGCGTGCCCTTGTGCCTTCCCAAACGGGTCCTGCATACACACACGGCTGTCCTCAACACGAAACGATGCAGAAGCCTTCAGCGGAACGGCTGCATGGCCGTACACGCGAAAGAAGGAGGTAAAAATAACGTACCTTTCAGACGTCTGGACCTTCCTCCAGACGTCTCCTGCGTCGTCTGGACGTATGTCCAGACGTCTGATTCTAGGAAATTTTCCCAGAATCAGGATCTCCTCGCCCTCCGCCCGCAGTGCACGGCCGTGCCGCACCACGCCCGCCTGCTGCCTAAGCTGCAGCAGCTCCTCCTCAGCACCACGAGCCTGCTGCGCAACCGCCGTCCGGCCCTGGCTGCTCCAGCGAGCTCACAACCTCGTGATCGAGCTCCCTCTCCCTCTCGCAATAGCCCCTCCTCCCACGCACTCACAGCAGCCACTGCGGCTGCCCTCGCCTGACAGGAAGAAGAAGAAGAAGAATAAGGCGGTGGAGTGAGGGTGAGGGAGAGGAGAGTGGTATTTGAAGGCTGCAGAGGGGAGAGAGAGAAAAGCTGCGTCTGCAGGGAGGAAGGAAAGAGAAGGAGGGTGGCGGGTTCAATCTGCACGCGCATGCGCGTAGACGTGAACCCGTACGCCGAAAAAATTTAATTCCAGACGTCTGGGAAGGCTTCCAGATGTCTGACCAGACGTCTGGACCACTTCCTAGACATCTTAAACGACGTTTGATGCCCTGGTTATAACAGAATCCGATACAAACCGTGTTGTAAAGCTAATCCGAAGCTAGAAATAAAAAGAAAAGAGAGAGAAAACTCTCCAAAAATAAAGAAAATTTCCTTTGTCTCTCTCTGACAAAAATGCACTGCAAACTGAATCGAGGCTAAAACATGTTACAAGAACAGGTGCTTTAACTGCGGAGTTTAACGAACCTTAGGATAATTCCTGTGGGCCTTAGAAACCTTCGTGGTAGGCTGAGGCTAGAGCTAGTTAGGTCCGGATCTTGGTTGGTACTTGAGTACCTCTAGGCCTAGTATCGGCATTCTAACCTAATCTACAAAAGAAAGCACACATCACAGTTTTTGAGCATCAGAACATTTTATGGTCTAGAATCAAAGTTAATACCTTGAAATTTTGCTAAGGGACTAGCAAAAGCTAGGCATGGGGGTATGATAGGAACACCATCATGAGCCCTAACTAGTTCATTTTTACCCAATGAGGTGAATAAATGCTCCTACATAACCACCAGAAGGTCATAACTCATTGCATAACCATTCTTAGAGAAAAATAAAAAATTAGGGGTAAAATTGTAATTTTACCAATGCAGTACAACCACATGTTTTCTCAAGGGTTGAATAAAGGTCAAATGGTCTTAATAAGATAACTAGTGGGTTGGATCAAACAGAAAAGGATCTGTGTGTGTTCTAAGAATTAAATGACTTTTGAAATCCTAAAAACAGGCCCACATAATTAACCAAGGTTTCAATCGGGATAAAATTCACTTAAATCTTCTAAAAATCATAGAAAAATATTGTCTAAGGTTTAGTGCCTTCAATTTGATCGTCAAAATCCATTTTGACCTAAAATGGAGTCTCGGACAAATATTTACCCTAATTTGGGCTTTTGCATAAATTACCTAGTCAAATGTGGTCAAAAACAAAATCCAACTTCACCATTGGATTCCTTAGGTCCAAATTAGGTTTGTACCAAAATTTGGATTCAAGATGAACTTGTCTTGACCTAGTTTGCAAAAGGGTCCTGACTGATTACATTTCTACCCCTAACTTTCAAAAACCCTTGCATTTAGCCCCCTACCTTCTTCGTCGTCTTCACAAATAAGTCCCTCCGCCATTATCACAGAGGAAATCTACTCCAGCAACCTTTGATAGATAAAATCTCCTTGATTACTTGGAGAATCCCTTCCAAATTTGGAAGGGAGATCCTTTGAGAAATTCTCTCCTGTCTGAACCCATTGATGAGCTTTGATTCCTTCCCAATCTCTCATGCGAATGCATGAGAGATTTGGGTATCCTAACAACTCCCATCTCCGGTGACCTTCCAAGCTTGGGAAGCTTGCTTCCCAAGCCCTAACTGCCCTTCAGAACCTTATTTAAAGAAGCCCAGATCACATCGCATTCTCCACTCTCGAATTCAGTCGTGAAACCTCTCAAATTCTTCTCTCCCTCATGGCTGAAGGCTCCTCGACATCCGGCGATCTCTCCTGCCTTTTCTTGTCGTCCAACCACCATACCTGCGGCGGATTCCTCCTCCCTGCTCTCGTCCGCATCTCGCCATACCAGCAAACGCCACTTCATCCTCATCCTCACTGTTCCCACCTCACTGGAGCTGCCTTCGTCTTCAGAATCGGCCACACCAGACCCGACGCCCTCACTGTCCCCCTTCGTCCCTTGACTTCCTAGCTAAGTCTCCTACCCCCTCTACTTTCTTCTCAACCCTTTATTTTCCAAAATCAACCACTGCCGCCCCCTCACACCTTCATCTCTTCCATCTCAGGCCACCACCTTCGGCGAGGCCATCTCACCTCCATAGGCCACCAAAATCCTCGCTAACCCTCGCAAAACCTCCACCACACTTCACTGATCACTTCCCCTCTATTCACTCACCTCTCCATCCACCTAAATCACCCCCCGAACACACCTACTCACGCATACAGTCTACCCTAGGCACGCACTCACGGCCACTGCCACGCCAAGCCACCACCCTCAGCACATCCACCGTGCTCTGGCAATCCTCCTTGAGTGATTTGATGTGGCCGCGAGGCCATTCTACTGATTTCAGGTTACAGGTCCCATCCGCCATTGGCGAGCAAGCTCGAAGCTTGCTTAAAGCTGCTCCAGGCCTTGCTGTCCTAGGTTAAAGACCCAGGCTGCACGGAATTACCTCACGCACGCACCCATGACCTCAATTGGAGTTGCGAGCCTCAGCAGCTGAGGCAGTTGCGAAGATTAATCTCTGCTGCAGGCACGCGAGAAGTAGGGTGTGCGGATAGTCCCACCTTGAAAACAAAGAGGTGCCCGCACCCGCATAAATTGAAAAGTTGCCATAGGTTGTGTGCCTCAGTTACCACGGGGTGAGGTCCCTCTCACCTACACCCGGTCTTGTCCACGACACTTCCTCCGCGGACCTGGCTGACCCGACCCAACCTGCACTCCTCGCTCACCACGCACGCCGGTGAGCCTGGACCCCGGTACATGCCCGACATGATAACCTGAATACGTATGTGGCTCTGGGTGAGTAGATCCTAAGAGAAAAGAAGAGAGGAGTGTTGTGCAAGAAGGGGGAGGGTTTTGCTACAGGGATCTTTGGCTGACACTCAGTAGATTCTGAAGAAGAAGAGGAGGCTAGGGTTGAAGGCAGAAGGAAGAAGAAGAAGAAGAGGCCAAAGAAAGAAGCTGAAGAAGAAGAAGAGGAGGAGGAGGAGGCCAGAGCAGCTAAGGGCCAAGGAAGAAGAAAGCAAATGCAAAAGAAGAAGAAGAAAGAAGAAGACAGAGAAAGCAAAGGCAGAGATAAAGCAGAAGAAGAAAAGAAGAAGCAGACAACTTAAGTCATCTGATTCCTTCATCAGATGATAGATCATTAGCTCTCATTGCATATTCATACATTGAGTTCCATAGTGATATTGTAGGAGTATTTGGTGATCTATATCACCATTTTACTCACATATTTTTTGCACATCACTACTGATACTATTGCAATCTCTTTTAATTCTGAATTATGATCTTGATTTCTAAATATCAATTTGCTCTCTGTACTCGACCTCGGAAACTTATTCGAGTAATAAAAATTATATTTGTTTTCAAAGCGATTTCAACTGTACTGCAACGCAACTATTTTAAACATCGATCTCGCTTTTCGATTAAACATCACCTTTCTTCCTCCCACTTTGCCATGAATGCTTCCACATCCTACTTGACTGGGAGCTTCTCGTTTTCATTGAATTTTTAAATATACAATGATGTGTCGTTGTATTTTGTCACGTGGTATAAAATCTCTCAATAAAAAATTAAAACATATATCAAATTAAACCATAATAAAGATGTCGCATCCACAGGGAGGTATGAACCAAATAAACTCACAAATGTTTCCACATTAGTCTTGATTTCATAGAAGAATGCTTAGCAAGATTATTCTTTAAATGAGTCACTTGTTCCCATCAATACTTTTTGTTAGATGAAATAATAATCGATGAGAGAGTTAAAGGATATTGCATGTAATTGACACTTCAAAAAAAAAAAAGGATAAACACCCTGTGCTTTTCACCTAATAAATATTCCCTTGCTTCGTAATCATCTTAGTCATGAGAGGTAGCAAGAGCTTGCCGCAGGATAAAGGGAACAAGAGGGGCTAGAGAGAAAATATCCAATATCTAAATAAACCAGCTCCTTCAATCTCCTCTTCCCCGTTTCATTTCAACTAATAGAGTACATACTGTGCAAAAACAGGGGATTCGAGACGAGGAGGTGTGTGCATGAATTGGGAGCTCCGCTGGCGACGAGCTTTGTAGCGGAGAGCTCTAGAGCGAGGGAGTAATGATGGTGGTGATGGCCCGACGAGAGGCAGCCAGAGATGGTGGCCATGGGCCACGTAAGGAGGTGGCCAGCGGAGGTGAGTGTCCCACGCGTGAGACGGAGCTGCTGCTGGCGCGTGCGTAGTCGGTAGTGGAGCGTGCGTGGTCCTCAGCGAGCACTTGGTCGTTACGATGGTTGTGTTGGTGGTGAAGAAGGCAACCCAGGATGGTTGCATGGCGTGGGGGAAGCCGGTGGCTGATGGGTTCACGTGAAGGAGAAACAAAGGAAGAAGACGAAGAAGAAGCGGATGGGCGTGATGATGGTGGACTTGGTTTAGAGGGTGCATGGGCTCGGTGCTGTCACCACCGAGCCATCGAAGAGGATGTCATGGCGGTCAACGGAGGGTGAGAGATGGTGCACAGGGTATGGAGAGGAACGGAGTATGCAATGGCCACAGCGCAAGCCCAAAGGACCACTGTCCCATTGGTGGAAGAAGTCCCCCTCTTATTGTGCACGGGGGAGAGCGAGTTAGAAACTTGGAGAGGCATTGCGAGAGGCTCGAGGAGGCGGTCGTGAGAAGCATGGGGAGGTGATCGCGCGTTCCACAAGAAGTTAGAGAAAAAAGAAACAAATTGGGCTATTTATAAAAATAATCCAAAATAATGCATGAAATGCATGTCATTATAATGGAATGTATGAATATGCATGCAAGCCCCTTTTTTTATAAACTAATCTATTTATATATTAAAGTATGTTATGTACATGCAAACATTAATCTAGTAATTAGCCATTTAAATATTCACTTAGCCCACAATTGTGGTCTCATCACTACTCGCATTTCCACTCTTAGCCTCTTACCACTACTTATTCACAAGATGATTATTATCCCAACCAAACTTATTCTCACCCATCTACTAGTTCGGATAATCCTTATTGGAGATATAGTTCTAGACCTCCATGTTCAGGGTCTAATCCTGGACATCATGATTGTGATTTTTATCCTTCTCTGAGCCACATCGATTATAGATCACTGCCCTCCTATGGATAACCTAATACGATCTACAATCAACAAGGATATGTTGACCCTTACCCTCCTTCAGATTACACTGCATATGGGTCATCACCCCTCTATGGACAACGTAAAATGACCTATTATCAAGGAGGGTACCAAGAACCTCAATTTATTGACTCCCCTGGATTTAACCCAAACCCACCGAACCCTGAACCAAATAGTTTGGTTCAGGTGAACCAGGTCTAAGATAGGGTATTGGCTAACTTAAGGAATACCATTCAATCTTTAGAAGCTCAACCAACACCCTGCACTGAAGAATTGAAGCCTCTAATTCAAATGATTGATGATCTTGATAAGTATTTGTTTTTTATTTTTATTCCTTTTTTACATTTAAATTTTCTCCTCTTTTCCTCCTCAAGAAAGATTTGTAATCATTTCTCAAAATTTCCTTCCCTTCCTTCAATTCTTTTTCTTTTTTATTATTTTTTATTATTTTTGAATATGTGTTTTTTGTGAGAACCCCTCAGAGAATTGAATTTCCATATATTTGCACTTTAACACCCCACCATGCCTAAGTTTTGCAATGTCCTCATTGTAAACCAGAAGGGTGCCAATTCAGTTTGGTTCAGAGTTTAAAACAAGATCAAAGGGTGGGCGAACAGGTCAGGATGACTATTGCGAATGATTTCAAGCTTTGATACAAGTACCAAAGGTGGAGTTGGTTGTTTTAAAGTGAACTCAAAAGTGCAGTAGGAATGTAGCTTAAAAGAATGATCAGAAGGGTCTCAGGTTTTTGGAATGACGGGTTGTCTCCTGTTAAGCGCTAAATTCAATGCCTTTAGCCCAGCAGAAGGTGGTCAAGGAGAAAGGGTGGTCAAATTAGATGAGTTTTGTAGAACAAGCACCTTGATCAATAGCTTGGTTGGTCCAACCAGGTGCTTGTTCAGATCTACAGGCTGATGATGCAATACAAACCCAATCAGTCTGGTGGGTTGATGGATGTGAATCAATAGATACGGAGCCCATTAGATACTTTGTTTCTCAAATAATAATGGAAATGCGGATCATGGGTTTGAATGAGTCGGCTCAGCCTGGTGTTGTACGCTAGATTGAGGGGATTTAAATAGCCTCTTTGATGAGAACCTCATCATGAGCCATAACTAGCTCATTTTGACCTAATACAAAGGATAAAAGCTCCTACATAACTCAAGGAAAGGCTTAACTCAGAGAATTCTGAGTTTAAGGAGAAAACGAATCATAAGGGGTAAAAATGCAATTTTACCAGTATAATCTGCATACAGGGTAATTCAGGGTCCAAACATAGGTCAAAGCAACCTAATAAGAATAAAAGTGGGATGAGATGATCTGACAAGGGCTACAGCAATTCCAAGGAACTAAATGATAATCTGTAACCCTAAAACAAACCCACTTCAATTCACGAGGTTCGAGGCAAAGTAAAAATAGAATAAATCCTCTAAAATTCATAGAAAAATAATCTCTAGGGTTTAGAACCTTCAATTTGGCCTTCAGAACCCATTTTGACCTACATTGAGAACCATACCCAAATTAATAACTTAATTTGGGTTTTCACATAAATTTACCGGTCAAACAAGGTTTAATATAGAAATGAAATTCACCATCAGATTCCTTAGGCCCTAATTAGTCATGTATAAAAACTTGAGCCTAAGAAGAAACCTTCTTGACCAACTTTACATTTTGGTCCTCATCTATTTACTTTTTGGCCCTCAACTTTTGAACCCTCGCATTTTGGCCCCTAACTCTCCTTCGTTCTTTGCGTTCAGGTCCCTCCTGCAAAACCTGCCAGCACCATGCTCCGGCGACCTTGCGCGGAGCATGGCGCCGCGCAGGGTGAGGGGGAGGGGCTGGCAAGTCAACCGGGGGTGCCCTGCGTCGTCAGCCGTCGCAGGAACACCCCCCTGGTCGCTGTAACCCACCATACCGGCCGTGCGAACGCACGGACGGTATGGGTTTCCATCTCCGGCGTCCTCCGGCAAGGGAGACACGTCGTCTCCCTCCGCCTTCCTCCCTGATTCGGTCCCTATAAATACCCCCGTCGCTCCACCGTTCTTCCCAGCTCGGATCTGACGGAGAAAACCCCCAACTTTCCTCTCTTCTCACTCCGGCAGACGCTCACCAGCTCCGGCGGTTCTTCCTCCTCCTCCTCTTCGCTCTGCCGCAATACCAGCAGCAGAGACTTCTTCCCCTGCTCTTCCCGCGCCACGCCGCACCCAGCTGGCGCCTCTCCGGCTCTCTGCTCGCCGCCGCCCCTTCCCCTAGGCATCTTCTTCTCCGGCGACAGTCGATACGACTGTCGCCCTGCTGCTCCCCCTTCGTCCCTGCAAGTAAGTTAGAACTACTTCCCTTCCTCTCCTCTTTCTTTCCCCGGTTTCAATTGGTTCAATTAAGCCCTCGACCGACCCTGACCATCGTCACCCCCTTCGTCTCCGGCCACCCTCCGGTGAGATGCTCCCATCGCTCCACAGCCTCACACGCCTCGCCAACCCTCACCGAACCTCCGCCTCATCACACTGAGCACCCCCCACCCCTCCACTGCCACTCCACACCTCCGTAACGCTCCCCCAAACAAACCCATTTCTCCGTTTGCAGTCCAACCTAGGGCCACCGCCAGACACCACCTTGCGGCTTGCCGCACAGCTCCACACCTTCGCCGTGCCACGGCGAAGGTTCCCCAGTAGTTTGATCAGGCCGAGAGGCCATATTCGTGTCCGACAGGTTCTGAGGCTCGACCGCCATTAACGCCACATTGAAGCAGCTTCTCCCGCGCTCCAGGCTTGAGGACTCCAGGTCTCCAGCTGCTGCGGATTACGGAGACTCCTGCGAAGGCAGCCAGCCAGCAACCGACGCAAATCGAAGCTGCAGCTGCAGAAGCAAAGCCGCGGTCTTCCAGCAGGCGCACGCGAGGAGAGGCCTCCGTTTAGTCCCACATCGGTAAGCCTCACAACTATTTCACCGTTTAAATTGATTTTGTGAATAAGCCTTACTGCCTCAGCACACGGGGTGAGGTCCCCTTCACCCGCCCGGTTACCCGGTCTCGTCCGCGCTCACGCCCCGCGGACCTGACCCGACCCGACTTAGACTGACCTGCACTCCTCGCCCACCACGCACGCCGGTGGGCCTGGACCCGGGCGCGACCCGTACCCGACTACCCGGCAGCTCTGGGAGAGCTTTCCCAAGAGTGGCTTCTGAGAGAGAGAGAAGCGGGGGGGAGGGTAGAGTAGGTTTTGTCCTCTGATGTAAACTCTGAAGTGTGCAGGCACAGGTAAAGAAGAAGGACCGTGGAAGAAGAAGGAAGCTGAGGGAGACACTGTAGCAACAAGCAGTTTAAGTCGTCTGATTGGAAAATCAGACGACGTCCTGAAGGGAAAAGAAGAAAGAAGGAGGGACGACGTCCTGACTGGAAAAAGAAAAGAAGAAAGAAGGAGATCTGAAGAACAGCAGAAGAAGGCGAGGCAGAGGAGAACACAAAAGAACAAGGGAAGAACTGAAAGAAGAAGAAAAAGAGGAGAAGATCTGAAGAAAGGAAAAGAAGAAGAGCAGGACCGCTCTGCAGAAGAAAAAGGTAGAGCAGGAACAGCTGAAAGAAGAAGAAGAACATCACCACTGCAGATAAAGAAGAAGAAGATAACAGAAGATCTGAGACGAGGAGAAGCAAAGAGAAAAGAAGAAAAGACAACAAATTCTTTCTCTCTTTCTTTATTTTTGTAAAAGAAACTTGTACCCCTAGAATACAACTTGCTCCCTGAGTTCGACCTCGGGAACTCTTTTATTTTCCGAGTAAAAAAATTTATATATTTGAAATGTTGGTAATAACTGGCTATACTACAACGCTATAACAATAAAACCCGGTTATCTCTGCAGAACCAACGTTTCATTTTGGCGCCGCTGCCGGGGAGCAACGGCTATTCTAGAGGTAAACATTCCTGTTTCTTTTTAATTTCTGATAATCTCCTCTCTTTTGTGCAGAAAACTACAGGAAATCAAGAAGACAAGCAACCGCACGACAACCACTCCGAGGACAGGTAAATTTTTTCTCTCGCTATTAACCCCTAAACTCTAAAGAGGAAGAAAAGAAAAGAACAAGCAATATAGGGCTAACCTGTCTTCCATACTTAGTAACCATAAAGAGTTGCATGTTTTCAACTCATTAGTCCTGCACACTATTAAGGGTATTTAAGGGCTAACACATTCCTGCTTGAGCCCTAATTACCCAACAAAGAACTAACTGGACCAAGTAGAGCCAACATAAGATTCAACATTAGGGTTTTAGAGACACACTACTTAAATCAAGAATGGAGAAAAACCCAATGAAGTGTGCCCAAACCCTTGTCTGAAAATACCTATTCAAAGAAAACCTAAAACAATTGGCTCTCTAAACACTTGAACCCTAAAAGACAAGACCTAAAAGCTCTCAAAGAAAACAAGAGGTAAAGTTGACCCCTTGGGTCAACCAACCTTAAATTAGGTCACTCTTTGCACTTAAAAGACTAAAGTTCAAGTGAAACCTTAAGCACCCTGATCTTAAAATAAAAAAATGGTAGACTTAAGAGGTCAAGATCCCCATTCTGGTCTACCTGGAATCTCAGTGACAAGAGAGGTCGGGTGGGGGAAACCCTGTAACCCGTGGGGACGCTCTACCGTGTAGGGGTCTTCGCGGGACTCTCCCTCTCTGGCTGCCCAGGTAATTCTCAGGTGGACGATCTTTCTGATCAAGGGGTCCATCTGCCCCGAACCTCTATAGTCACCCAACAATTTTTGGGTGTCTTGATTGGGTCCAGCACCTGCTTATCTCATCCAGCCCTTCAGTATTTTTCAGGAGGTCCTTGAAACCTCCTATAGAAATTCACTCTCCCCGAGGCTAAGCCTCAGCTCCTTTGTTTTTGCAGAAATCATTCACATAGCCCCTCTTTCCTCTGATTCTGAACAAAATCCCCTTCTTCCATCTTGATTCAAACTTTGATTCTATATCTTGATTCCACCACCTGATCCAATTATGTAGCCTAATTACCTAGCAAGACTACCATTCAAAAAACCTGAATATCTGAAATCCATGAAAGATAAGATGATTGAGGATGCCCTTGAAATCTATGAAATCAAACCCTCAACACCAGTAGAAAACATTCAGGTTGATGTCCCAACAACCACAGCTTTCATCATAAACTGTGCCCAAATTCTATTGACTGAAATTTCAAAAGGATCAACCCGAGATATGCTCATGACAGGATACATTGAGATGGAAAAATTACACCAATATGAATACCTTCAATGCTTGACAAATCCTGTACTTTGGGAACAACACCAAGATGCCCTTATGAAACGGGTAGAAATGATGAAATCAGTAGAACAAATTATCAACCAGAAATACCCGTATATACCAGAAACAGAGGATGAACCATCTTGGAACAGTATTAAGGAACAATCCAGTTTCCCAGATCTCGGGATTGAGGCACAAAGTGGTTGTAAAATCCCAACCCAGATAGAAGACAATGTTGAATTAGGTTGGGATATTGCAGGAGAACACAATGATGAGCCAAACTTAGACCATGAATTGCCAAGTCTAGAATTTCAAAACTCCTGCAATAATGAGATCAGAACTGAACCTTCTGAGGGTATAAATTCCGCCCCTTATTTTGATAAGGTGACCCTCGAAGGTTATTCGGACTTAGGTTCTAATAATTCTACCCACATCCTAAGCCTAGAACCTAGATCTGAAACTTATTGGGAAGATTATGAGGCCCCTTATGAGAAAGATCAAATTTTTACAGAATATGATTCCGGGCCTCTATTTGATGAATATCCCTCTCCAACATCCTCAGGAAATCTGATCGATTTTTCAGAAAACATGCCAATTTATGATACAGAAACTGAGGAGTTGGATGAGCAAGGTTTTAATGGGGTCTATCCTACCAGCTTAGAGCTTGAACAGAACATCTTTTTGAGCCCAGAATTGACATATAGGCTAGAACCCAGTCAGGCTGCTGATTCCACATCTGATGATTTTTGCTGTGGTGGAATTCATGATCATGAATCTCATTTTCGCCAACTCTCCGACAATTTCAGATCTGACTATAATTGCGGAGAGATTCCCCTTCCTGAACACGCCAGGCCTATCTACGACCTCAGTTCACATGACTCTGACTCCGACTCTGAGGTCCTGATTCCCGAGATCACTGATAACACAGAATCATTCCTTTTCGATCCTCAGGAACCAAAAATAGAAAATGCCAAGAGTGATTACAACCAAGAATCCAAATTTTTTCTCGAATCCGATTCCTTTCATCCTACAGACACTCTTCCGGCATTTGATAGTTACCCAGAGGACTCTCTACAGAAAACCACCTATCATCTGTTTCTAGAAGAGCCCTCGTACACAATGGCCACCTCGTCCGCACACACAGAACGGATCAAAACCTCTCCCAAACCCCGACCCGCAACCGGACTCAATTTCTATTCAGATTCACCTCTCACCGAGCCGATTGCATTTCCACATCGGGTTTCGAACATTGATCAGACTACATACCATGCTCTATCATTCTCTGATCACCCCTGTAGGGTTCCTGCATCAACCACTGATTATTCTACGAGTCCCTACTTTGACCAGGCTGATTCGACTCAGCCAAACCCTGCGTTTACACTTCCACATCTATCTAAGCTTCATAGTATATGGTGGGTTCCACACCTTTTTATCCACATCTATCAACCCACCAGATTGATTGGGTTTGGGCTGCATCATCAGCCTGTTGATCTGAACAAGCACCTGGTTGGACCAACCAGGCTCTTAATCAAGGTGCTTGTCTTACAAAACTCCGCTGATTTGACCATCCCCTCTCCATCGCATTTCCCGCTTGGCTGAAGGCATCAAATTTAGCGCTCAACGGGAGGCAGCCCATCATTCTCTTTGAAAACCTGAAACTTGTTCTGACATCTTTTTGCACTTGAAGTTCACACTTTAGGACAGCCGACTCCACCTCAGGTGCTTGCATCTGAGATTAGAAATCGTCCGCAACAGTCACCCCGACCCATTCACTCATCAAAACAGCTATCCTAATGTATGAACTTAGTTGAATAAAAACCCCTAGGTTACAATGAGGACATTGCAAATCTTAGGCATGGGGGGGTATGAAAGTGCAAAAACTTGTAAGAAAAGGTTTCAAACAAAAAATTCACATATGCCAAAAATACCATAAAAATTAAAAAAATTTTCGAAAAAGAATAAGAGGAAAAAAGGAGAAGGAAATTTTGTGAAGGAGAAGGAGAAAAGAAACAAAATGAAAAAGGAAGACAAAATTATGAGAAAAGGTGATAGTCATTAGTAAGGAACTAAGGAATTAACCTAAGTTCTAGACCTCATTCAAGAAAATAACTGAAAAGTGCACAATGAGATTAGTAAGAATGCAAACCTTAGGCATTCTTGAATAGACTCTTAGTACCCATTAAGATCTGGACACTCCTCAAGAGGTTGAGGAAAATGAAAAGCTGAAGTATTAGGTCTAAGGCTTAGGAAGTATTTGGCCTCGTTAACTAATTTTTGGTTTACGGGACTCAGTAACCTAAGCACCCTAACCTCACACACAGCCTGGTTCAGTAAGCGTAAAAATCAGAATCACGCAGAAGCGTCGCAAAATTCTGAAAAGAACACCTAGAATAGGAGCGGCCGATCAACACAAGTTGATTTGGACGAGTTCCCAGCGCGGAGAGGTGGGAAATCCCCTCGAAGATGCGTAACAAAATATCATCTCCTCGGTGCTTGTCTCTTAGGATATTTACATATCCTACTAGGGGCATGTAAGCACTCTGCTGGTTCAGATTCCATGGATGGCATTATCTCGAAGTGTCAATTGCCAGGGTCTGGATTCGGCCACGGAACACCATGGATGGGATTATCTCGAAATCTCAATAGCCAGGGTTCCGGGGGTTGCCATGGGCAGTGCTATCTCGAAGCATCGATCGCCAGGAACCCTTGAGGATTGATGATGGGAGCAAGGAATCTGATACAGACCGTGTTGAAAAGCCAATCCTAGGCTAGAACTAAAAAGAAAAAGAGAGAGAAAACTCTCCAAACAAAATAACTTTCTATCTCTCTTACAAAACGCACTGCGAACTGAGCCAGGGCTAAAATCATTTCAAGCACGGGTGCTTTAACCACAAAGTCCAATAAACCTTAGGTTAGTTCTTGTGGGCCTTAAAAACCTTTGCTAAGGACTGAGGCTAAGGCTAGACAGATTTGGATCTTGATTGGTACTAAAGTACCTTTTAGGCCTATGGTCAGCATTCTAACCTAATCTGAGCTCAAATGAAAAAGCACTTATCTAAAGCTATTAAGAACTTCATGGTCTAGAACAAGGGTCGAAACCTTAAGTTTTTGCTAAGGGACTAGCAAAAGCTAGGCATGGGGGTATGATGAGAACCTCATCATGAGCCATAACTAGCTCATTTTGACCTAATACAAAGGATAAAAGCTCCTACATAACTCAAGGAAAGGCTTAACTCAGAGAATTCTGAGTTTAAGGAGAAAACGAATCATAAGGGGTAAAAATGCAATTTTACCAGTATAATCTGCATACAGGGTAATTCAGGGTCCAAACATAGGTCAAAGCAACCTAATAAGAATAAAAGTGGGATGAGATGATCTGACAAGGGCTACAGCAATTCCAAGGAACTAAATGATAATCTGTAACCCTAAAACAAACCCACTTCAATTCACGAGGTTCGAGGCAAAGTAAAAATAGAATAAACCCTCTAAAATTCATAGAAAAATAATCTCTAGGGTTTAGAACCTTCAATTTGGCCTTCAGAACCCATTTTGACCTACATTGAGAACCATACCCAAATTAATAACTTAATTTGGGTTTTCGCATAAATTTATCGGTCAAACAAGGTTTAATATAGAAATGAAATTCACCATCAGATTCCTTAGGCCCTAATTAGTCATGTATAAAAACTTGAGCCTAAGAAGAAACCTTCTTGACCAACTTTACATTTTGGTCCTCATCTATTTACTTTTTGGCCCTCAACTTTTGAACCCTCGCATTTTGGCCCCTAACTCTCCTCCGTTCTTTGCGTTCAGGTCCCTCCTGCAAAACCTGCCAGCACCATGCTCCGGCGACCTTGCGCGGAGCATGGCGCCGCGCAGGGTGAGGGGGAGGGGCTGGCAAGTCAACCGGGGGTGCCCTGCGTCGTCAGCCGTCGCAGGAACACCCCCCTGGTCGCTGTAACCCACCATACCGGCCGTGCGAACGCACGGACGGTATGGGTTTCCATCTCCGGCGTCCTCCAGCGAGGGAGACACGTCGTCTCCTCCGCCTTCCTCCCTGATTCGGTCCCTATAAATACCCCCGTCGCTCCACCGTTCTTCCCAGCTCGGATCTGACGGAGAAAACCCCCAACTTTCCTCTCTTCTCACTCCGGCAGACGCTCACCAGCTCCGGCGGTTCTTCCTCCTCCTCCTCTTCGCTCTGCCGCAATACCAGCAGCAGAGACTTCTTCCCCTGCTCTTCCCGCGCCACGCCGCACCCAGCTGGCGCCTCTCCGGCTCTCTGCTCGCCGCCGCCCCTTCCCCTGGGCATCTTCTTCTCCGGCGACAGTCGATACGACTGTCGCCCTGCTGCTCCCCCTTCGTCCCTGCAAGTAAGTTAGAACTACTTCCTTTCCTCTCCTCTTTCTTTCCCCGGTTTCAATTGGTTCAATTAAGCCCTCGACCGACCCTGACCATCGTCACCCCCTTCGTCTCCGGCCACCCTCCGGTGAGATGCTCCCATCGCTCCACAGCCTCACACGCCTCGCCGACCCTCACCGAACCTCCGCCTCATCACACTGAGCACCCCCCACCCCTCCACTGCCACTCCACACCTCCGTAACGCTCCCCCAAACAAACCCATTTCTCCGTTTGCAGTCCAACCTAGGGCCACCGCCAGACACCACCTTGCGGCTTGCCGCACAGCTCCACACCTTCGCCGTGCCACGGCGAAGGTTCCCCAGTAGTTTGATCAGGCCGAGAGGCCATATTCGTGTCCGACAGGTTCTGAGGCTCGACCGCCATTAATGCCACATTGAAGCAGCTTCTCCCGCGCTCCAGGCTTGAGGACTCCAGGTCTCCAGCTGCTGCGGATTACGGAGACTCCTGCGAAGGCAGCCAGCCAGCAACCGACGCAAATCGAAGCTGCAGCTGCAGAAGCAAAGCCGCGGTCTTCCAGCAGGCGCACGCGAGGAGAGGCCTCCGTTTAGTCCCACATCGGTAAGCCTCACAACTATTTCACCGTTTAAATTGATTTTGTGAATAAGCCTTACTGCCTCAGCACATGGGGTGAGGTCCCCTTCACCCGCCCGGTTACCCGGTCTCGTCCGCGCTCACGCCCCGCGGACCTGACCCGACCCGACTTAGACTGACCTGCACTCCTCGCCCACCACGCACGCCGGTGGGCCTGGACCCGGGCGCGACCCGTACCCGACTACCCGGCAGCTCTGGGAGAGCTTTCCCAAGAGTGGCTTCTGAGAGAGAGAGAAGCGGGGGGGAGGGTAGAGTAGGTTTTGTCCTCTGATGTAAACTCTGAAGTGTGCAGGCACAGGTAAAGAAGAAGGACCGTGGAAGAAGAAGGAAGCTGAGGGAGACACTGTAGCAACAAGCAGTTTAAGTCGTCTGATTGGAAAATCAGACGACGTCCTGAAGGGAAAAGAAGAAAGAAGGAGGGACGACGTCCTGACTGGAAAAAGAAAAGAAGAAAGAAGGAGATCTGAAGAACAGCAGAAGAAGGCGAGGCAGAGGAGAACACAAAAGAACAAGGGAAGAACTGAAAGAAGAAGAAAAAGAGGAGAAGATCTGAAGAAAGGAAAAGAAGAAGAGCAGGACCGCTCTGCAGAAGAAAAAGGTAGAGCAGGAACAGCTGAAAGAAGAAGAAGAACATCACCACTGCAGATAAAGAAGAAGAAGATAACAGAAGATCTGAGACGAGGAGAAGCAAAGAGAAAAGAAGAAAAGACAACAAATTCTTTCTCTCTTTCTTTATTTTTGTAAAAGAAACTTGTACCCCTAGAATACAACTTGCTCCCTGAGTTCGACCTCGGGAACTCTTTTATTTTCCGAGTAAAAAATTTATATATTTGAAATGTTGGTAATAACTGGCTATACTACAACGCTATAACAATAAAACCCGGTTATCTCTGCAGAACCAACGTTTCACTCTTCCAACTCCTTTCTCGGCAATGACGCCAAAATGTTGATTACACGCTAAATCAAGGGGATTTAAAAGATGTGTTCATTGTAGTAATAATTCCTCAAAAATAGCTCGAACAACAGATAAAATTTATAACTCGAATGAAAGTCCGAGGTCGTTCGTTGGGAGCAAATATGGAATTCATGCACTAATCTCAAGATCACAATTCTAAATAAGAATATATCAAATTGAAGCACTAATAAGATGAATATATAAGAGCAAGAATCAATGTAGCAAAAATGTCAGGATACAATGGTGATTTGAATCACCAAATTATTCGATTTATAATCACCAAATAGTATCAGATGTCACACAATAAGTGCACTGCACTTCTGTTGAATTTCAGACTTCTACTCAGTCGATCAGACGGCTTAACTTTCTCTTGCTATAGTGCAAGGGCACTGCTCTACTTCCTTCTTTCTTTGGTCCTCTTCCTTTTCTTCATCTTTCTCTACGTGCACAAGTCCTCTTCCTTGTCTTCTTCATGCACAGAGGGGGAAGTCTTCTTCAGATGCGGCTAAGTGTTAGCCGTTACACAACAAAGCAAAATCCCCCCTTAACCTACGCTCTTTCTCTTTCTTCCTCTCCTCTTCTCAGGGATAACCGGGTAGTTGGGTATTGGGCGTGAGTGCACCCCAGTCCAAGGTCACTAGCGTGGTGTAGTGACTAAGGAGTGAGAGGCTAAGGTAGGTCAGGTGAGTGAGGGTGTAATGGGCCCTCACCCCGTGGTTGGAGGTGATAAGCCCCATTCACAAAAATAATATATGTAGCTTCACTCACTCCTCTCCCACAAATGTGGGACTAAACTCCCACTTCTCTTCACGCCACTGGCAGCTGAAGGGCATTCCTCAATTGAAGTGGTTGCTGCTATGCGCCTTTCAATTGATGCTCCAGATCAGTTCCTGGGAGTAACCTGCATCACCTAGAGCGGACGCTTAGAGCATGTGTGGCCTCGAGCTCAAAGAACAAGGCCGGAGATGAGCAACGGTGGTGGAGCTCTAATGTTATACCTAAAACATGAAATACAGGCTAAAAGCCCAGGTTAAAAGGTTCAATAGCATCGCCGTGAGGTGAGGAAGTGAATGGTGGTGTTTTCGTGGTGTTTCATGAAGTGTGGCGGTGGAGCAAAGGTAGAGATGAAGGTCTGGAGGTGGGTTGCTCGTCGGGAAGTTTGGGAGGAGGAACCGACGTAATAGGAGAGGGGTTTTATAGAGGGTGGTGCGGCGGAGCTCATGAGGGTTTCGGCGAGGCGGATGGAGGTGTGTAGCGGTGGGGATGCCATGCCGGAGGTTCTATCGGAGATGGAGAAGATGACGGTGGTTGACGGCGTGGAGGGTCTTTTTGGGTTTTGAGGAATAGGGAATTAATCTAGGAGACTAAGGGAACTAACTACCTATTCTAAGTGGACGAAAGGAGGGGAATCCATGTCGGGGGCACATCGGCGAAGGAGAAGACGAAATGCTCCAGTGAGGTAGAAGAGGCGACGACAATGGGAAGGAGGCTCCTGTTGGTACGACCAAGAGAGAAAGAAGTTGAGGGGAAGGAATCCGCCGCTGGTATTGCAGATGGAGGACGAGGAAGATCAGGAGGAGTCACCGGATGTCGAGGAGCCTCTCAGCAGGAGAGGAGAGATGAAATAGAGGTGTTCCAGGACAAAATTGAGCGTGGGCTAGATGGCATGCACTTGGATTCCTTTTATAGGTCTCTAAAGGGTGATTAGAGCTTGGGAAGCAAGCTTCCCAAGCATGGAAGGCTCACCGGAGTTGGAAACCCAAATCATTGAAGGATTCGCATGAGGATTTGGGTGATTTTTGGGACTTCAGATCTGGCTAAAAAGGAAGCTAATTTCTTAACAAATTTCCCTTTCAAATCTGAGAAGGATTCGTCAAGAAATCAAAGAGATCTTGCCAAATGAAGCTCGTCGAAGTTGTAGGATTAGGATTCTAGGGCTTCAAGGGCCTGTTTGAAGAAGAAGATGACAAAGATAAGGGGCTTTTTGTAACAAACTCAAAAGCTGAGTAGTTATTTGGGAGATTAAGAGTCAAACTTGGACTAAAATGCAAACTAAGTCGAACTGATCTCAAATTGTGTCTAAATTTTGGCACAAACCTAATTTGAACCCAAGGAATCCAATGGTGAAGTTAGATCTAGTTTTTGACCAAGTTTGGATGGGTAAATTGCACAGTTACCCAAATTAAGGCAACTTTCCGTCTGAGACTCAGTTTTAGGTCAAAATGGGTTCCGATGGTCAAATTGAAGGTACTAAACCCTGGAGAATATTTTTATATGAATTTTAGAGATTTTAGGTGAATCTTATCCTGACCAAAACCTCAACGAATCAAAAACGAGTTTGTTTTTAGGGTTTCAGATGTCATTTAATTCTCGAAATGGGTGAAAACCCATTTCTATCTGCATGGACCCTCTTGTTAGACATTTAAGACCATTTGACCTTTAATTAAGTCCTGAGAAATATTGTGATTGTTCTGCAATTGAGATATGTTGTTAAAACTACAGTTTTACCCTTATTTTCTCGATATTCTCTCAGAATGGATTTGCAGTGAATTAGGATCCTCTGGCTGTTATGTATGAGCATTTAATCCTTGATTATGACTAACTAAAGTTAAATATGGCTGATGATGATGTTATCATCACCTGGTCAGAGTAGGGATCCTTAAAAGAAAATGGCTCTATGAAGAATGCAGGAACCCTATTAGTAAGATCAGAGAAGGATAGGAAGTGATTAACAGTCTGATCAATGTCTGAAAGCCGACGAAAAGATGGAGGAGAATCATATGCAACTGGATCAGAGAAAGGTGAATCAGAGTGGAAGTTGATTCCAGTGGCGGGTTGGGGTTAGGATTGGGTTTCGCGAGGATCTGTGTGTGGATCAAAAGGTGTGGCTTCTTTAAGGTCCAAATCATTGGCCTCAGCATCAAAATCAAAGAATGGATCATTGATGCTGAGGTCATAAACTGGTTCATAATCATCAGGAAACAAAGGTTCTCCAAAATCAGAGTATGATTCGAAGTTGTCGGAGAATTTATGAAAATCAATTTCTGAACCTGATTCCAGATCGGAACTTCCACCATAGAATGAATCATGATGTGTAGAATCAACAACCTGACTTGGATCTAACTAAATCTCAAATTCTAAGCTCAAAGAGGTGTCCTTATTAGGCATAGGCTTAGGTTCTTGGCTCCTAGGATAGACCCAATTGAATCTCAGCCCTTCCAACTCTTTTTCTGTATCATAAATTGGTTTGACTTCTGAAAAATCAATTCGCATTTTTGAGGAGTTTGGAGAGGTGTACTCATCAAAATAGGCCCAGAATTATAGTCCAGATCTAAACTCTGATTCTTTCATATTGGGTCTCATGGTCATCTCAAATAAGTTATAATCTAGATTCTAGCTTAAAGGTAGGAATTGGGTCACCAGAATCTGAACTAGGTTCTATTAGAATGTCAAAATCACTCTCGAGGATTACCTTAATAGGATAAGGTTCGGGAATTACACCCTCGAGAGGTTCTGATTCAATCTTACTATAGGTGTTTGGGAAATCAAGGCATGATGGACCATCTTCATGGTTTTCTAAGGTTGGTTCAGAATCGTGAACACTTGCAATTGGATCCTCCCAATCCATATCAAGATCAGGCATGTCAATTTGTATGAAATTTGAATCTAATTCCATTTGGGTTGGGGGTCCACAACAACCTTGATTTTCAAACCCAGGATTAGGGAGATCATCAATTTCTGACTGTTGATATGGGTAAATTTGATTGATGACCTATTTCAACATAGTTATCAAGTTTTCCCATTTCTCAAGGTCATCTTGGTGTCATTCCCAAAGTTATGGATTTGTTTGACATTGAAGATACTCGAAATTATGCAATCTTTCTATTTCAATGAATCCTATCATGAGAATATCCCAGGTTGAACCATTTGTCATCTATGTTAATATCAGTTAGACACGATTTGTAATGAAGGTTGTTGTTGCTGATACATTAACTTGAATCTTGTTAACTAGATTTGAGGTTGTGTCATAATCCTCATAATGTTTAAGGGCAACCTCAATCATTTTCTCTTTCATGGTCATTTGGGATTCAGGTTTCCTAAACATTCTTCCTAAATTGTCAGGTTGTATTTTCAAATCAAGTGGGTGAATCAAGATGTAGAATCAAATTCAGATTCAGATTAAAGTGATTAGATCATATCAGAAATCCCACAGAAGGTCAATTCTAATGAGACCTCTAGGTTGACAACCTAGGGACCTTTTCTGTGTATGTTCTCTAAAGAATAGATGAGGGACTAGATATGAATTGGATCCAACTAAGGCACCCAAAGATTTTGGATGACTAAGGCTTGTTTCAAGGTGGATAATACCTCTGAATAAAAAATCCACACACCCAAGAAATACTTGGGCAGCTAGGAAGGGAGAGCCCCACAAAGACCCCTTCACGGTAGAGCGTCCCCACGGGTTACAGGGTTTCCCCCACCCAACCTTCCTTGTCATTGAGGTTCCAAGTAGACCAGAATATATGAATTGAGACCTTAAGTCTACCAATTTTAGCCTAGTTTGTGCCTTGGATTTCACTTGATTAGAAGTTAATTTAATTTGTGACCTAATTTGGAGGTTAATTGGCCTACAAAGTAGACCAACTTCACCTGACCTGTACTAAAAGATGAAGAATGAAATTTGGGCCAAGACCCAAAGATAACCTTGAATTGACTCTCAGGTTTTTAGGTCCACAATTTTAGGGTTCAAGTGAATTTATAGTTTTATTTTAGGATTTTTCTAATTAGATCTTTTCAAGCAAGGGTTTGGGTAGCACACAAATGCAGGATGGTCAATTTCCTTTAATACAGGCAAGTGTGAAACTAACACTTCAGAACCCCATAGTAGAAACCCTAATTGGCTTTATTCCAAGTCCAATTTGATCTCATATGTACACCTTAAACTCAAACAAGAAGATGAGTAGTCCAAGATGACCAAAAATTAAGCGCAAATCCTTAGTAGGTACAGGAAATTAAGGTAGGGATCTCTAAATAGAATCATCTCAACTTCAATCAGATATCAATTTGAATTTGCAAATCAGGAAACTTACCTTTAAATGACAATTACAAAGAAAATAAGACAGGTAAATCCTAATAAATTTTGTTTCCTTTTTCTCTCTTCCAAAAGATTAGGATATTGATTAGGGAAGAAGAGAAATTTACCTGTCCTAGGAGTGGTTGATTTGCGTGGAAGATCTCTTCGTGATGTATCTTGCAAAATCACAATCAAAGTAAATAGGGAAAGTTCATGCTCAGATAAAAAAAAAATCAAGAGAGATAAGACTAATGGTGAATTACACGTTGCCCTCTAGCAACGGCGTCGAAATGTTTAATGGACGAGATAGGAGTTTTAAAGATGCGTTCGTTGTAGTACACTCCTAAATCGCACAACAAATCATTTAAATTTATAAACTTGGAATCTAAAGTGGAGTCTGAGGTCATTCAAAGGGAGTAAATAAGGAACTCACACATTAATCTTCATTTAAAATAGATAAGCACAATCAATTGATCACAATAACAAATATTCAATAAATAAAACTGATCAGATTGATATTCAATGTAATCTAACATCTCAAAAGATCATGGAATCAAAAATGAAAAAGAATAAAATCAATGGTGATTTGAATTTCCACTTATTCTCTCAAGCATGCATTCAATTACTCAGATTATTCAACATTAATCCTCAATCAGAATTCAATGTTAACTTATTACTTAAATAACTCAATAGCGCTAATAATAATCAAATCAAACGACAGGAGTATAGTATCAGACGTCTTAATAGAGCACAAGCACAAGGCTCTTCAGAGAGCCTTCTTCCTCAAAGCCTTCCCTTCTTCAGCACATGGCACGACTTTTCTCTTTAGAGGCTAAGTGTCACCTCTTTTCTTTAACACAAGAGCATCTTCCTCATAGAGCAAAACCCATCCCCCTCCTCTCACAAATCCTCTACTTTCTTCTCACTCAAACCCAGGTATAGGTTCGGGTAATCGGTCAAGTTATCGGGTCAAGAACATGGACTAGGCCTGCGAGCGTGTGTCGCAGGCAAGGAGTGGATGGGTATGAGTGAAGCGGGGGACTCGACCTCCGTGTGCTTGAGCAACACACCTGAAGCACAAAATCAATTTATGCCCAATAGAGAGCTTGGCAATTGACGATGTGGGACTATCCCACTCGTTTCTTCCTTTGTGGACAATAGCAGGTGATGCTTCCTAATTGACGTGGTTGCTGAGGTTGGAGTCTTCAATTGAGGACCTGGGAAGGATCCTGGAGCTGGGCCACATCGCCTAGAGGTAGTAGTAGCGTCAGAGTTGCTCGAAGCATAGTGGTCGTGGTCAGGGGAGACAACGATGAACAGCGAAACCTAAGAATCAAAATACGGGTTTATAGGCCCTAATTAGTAGGTCCATTAGCATCGCCAGAGGACGGTGATGGTGATGACGGTGTCCGTGTGTCGTGGGAGTACGTGTGTTGGTCAGGCAAAGCCAGGGAAGGTGCTCGGATGTGGGTTTGTTCAGTATGGTGATTTAGTGGGTGTGTGGTGGAATTAAGTAAGGGGTTTTGATCATGGAGATGAGGCGGAGCTTGTGGAGGTGGTATCGTGGCATTTGGTGGTCTGTGGCGTCAGGGAGGCCTCACCGAAGCTTGGCCAGAGTAGAAGAAGACGATGGGGAAGAGGGTGTGTCAGTGATTGAAACAAGAGATAGAGGGGTTGATGAGGATCTACAGAGGTAGAGGAAGAGATTGGACCTATTTATGGACGAAGAGAGAGGGAATTGCGACGGTTGTGATTGGCCAGTCGCAGAAGGGATGAAGACCTCCGGTGGAAGGGCGACGACAATGAGGGGATCTGGAAGCTCCTACTATGGCTAGTGAGGAGCGGAGGAGGGAGATGAAGATGTTCCCACTGCCTATGGTATGTGACAGCAGGCGAAGAAGGAGGTTGGAGAGGGGTCGTCGGAGTTACGGTGGAGGCAACTGGGGAGAGAGAATTTATGAAGAGATGTGGCCTGAACCGAGCTAAGGAGTTCAACTTTGCGATGGAGGTGCTTTTATAGAGCTTGGGCAGGCTTCCAAGCTTGGAAACAAGATTGAGGAGCTCGCAAAAGTAGGGAAGAGGATATGAAATTCTAAGAGTTCGCATGAGTTTCTTGGTTCAAATCCAAGTCCAAGATGTGGTTCATGCGATTAGGGACATTTTCAACTTCAAGGATGTCCAACCCAAGCACAAATTCATTGAATATCTTTTTTATCTTGATTTTCCTATTATCTGACTTATTGGACTTGGGTTGCATCCTCACAAATCGCAGGCCCGACCCCACTTGATATTGATTTTAGGTTTTGGGTAATTTTCATCTAGAACCTTAGATACATTCGACCATGGGGCATGGGTCTACATCACAACCTCATCCACATCTGTGAACATCTTCTCCTGGTAGGTCCAAAAATATATTTTCTTATCTTAATTCTGACCTGCACCTGTAAATTCTTTATTTCTTCTTTATTTGTATAGTGTGCCTAGCTGAAGACACTAAATTCGGCACATATACAGTCTATTTTCATCAAAGAGCTGACTAGGTAATCACGAAATTCATGTGCTTTCTACTCTACTCTACTCTGTTTCATGCCTTTTTAATAAAATGAGGACATTGCATTAGATAAGCATGGGGGGGTGGATATCATTATCTAAATCATCTTGTTAGTTCCGTAGATTCTTTTTATTTTCTCTTTATTTTTGAAAAAATAAAAAAAAATTGAATCAGGAAAAGAGAGCTTGGACATTAGAGTTTTTCAACCTTAAGAAATAATACGATAGGACCTGAACATTTAGACCCTTCAGGTCTTAGGGCATAATCAACCTGGGTGTCCACTAAAATGTGGATTTGTTTCTTGAGTTCTCACCATTATAAATTTATTTTAAATTGGTTAAATAAGTTGGGGTGATAAGTACATGACTTATCAACCCACCCTCTGATTTGAGGGGACTTTAAGCTTAAGCATCTACACACTCTTTGCACTGACTCACTTTTCGACGATTTTAACGGAAATTGGATAGCTAATGAACCTTCTAGGGTGGTATGGCTGGCAAATTGTCGGTGGTAATAGCTCATCGGCCGGTTGTCCAGAGCCCAGCCACACGACCATTCTCTTCCTACTACCTTTACGTAAATCTTAAATCAGAGAAGGCACCTACTTAGAAAAAAATAGAAAAATATCCAAAAAGAAAAGAAAAAGAAATAGAAAAAGAAGAAAAAGAAATAACCCACACTTCACTGCGTGAGTATGGGTGGTAAGTTGTCGGTGATAACAGCTCATTGGTAGGTTGTCCAAAACCCAGCTGACAAAAATGCACATTTAATTCCAAACACTTAGGAAGAAGCAGAGAAGTAGAATAAGCCGGGGAGATATACACTGGGTTCGCCCTTGTGTTGACCCCATAAAAATAAAAAGTAGGAAGAAAGCTACCAGTCGAATATATACACCTTTAGGCAGAATTTCTTTTTAAGGTACCTATGGGCATAAAAACCCGAAGTCCATTTTGACTATCGATCAGTGAGTCTATCACATTTACATAAAAAGATGCTTAGTACTTAGAGTTCTCTTAGGTGGTCTTGGGTGAGTTAGGTGGTCGTAGAAAGCTGCCTCAAAACTTTAAACTCAAAAATCCTAAAAAATTATAAAAGAAGAAAAAGAAAAAATCCTTTTGCTTTTGAATAAGGCGAGGGCTTGAGCGGTTTGCATTTTTGTAGACACCCGAGCGCTATTGTGTCTCTGTAGTTCAGGTTCTTATTAGAAATTTTCTAGGTTGAAAAAAATAACTGTTGCCCAAGAAATCTGATCCTAATTCTTTTTATAAATATCATGTAGTTTTATCAGGGACTAGCAAAAGATAAGTATGGGGGTGTGATGTGTACACATCTAAGTAGCCTAAAATGTCTATTTATGTATGTTCTTAGTGTCATAGAAGCATCATGTATTGTAAATATTATATAGCATGCATCATCATACATTTAGGTTATATTGTATCAATTTTAGGTTAATTTTATCTTTTTGTGGTCAGGGAATAGGGCAACATTTATTGGGGCCTTGGATTGAAGTTCCAACCGTACGGAACTGATTAAGGTGATGATCAAAGTTCAACGACTCCAAGATTGCCCCGATCGGACCTCCGTAATATCAGATACAGTCCAAGAAAGATCAAAGGTCAAGGGGCCAGGTGGTGTTAAATCCTCACCTCAAATGGCAAATCCAACTACATGGATGGGTTCGGATCGACGACCGTAGCCCAACGGTACAAAAATTGGTCCAATCCGACATCCGTGGCACCATCTACTAGTCGGAGAAGATGGATGGCCTAGATGGCTCCACATGGCACCATCCCAGCCCACCAACATCAACCCAAGTCTCCCGCTCCACCTCTTCACACAATGGCCAATGCATCTCAGCCGTTGAATCATCGATCCAACGGCTGAGAACGTGCCATGTAGCTCCTTAGCCGTGCAGCATCTTCACTGAAGGCAAGGGTTGGATCGTTCTCGACCGTTGGATCAAGATCCAACGATCGTGAGCACGCCAACCTTAAAACAAAAATGAGACACTAAAGGTTGCATAATGCAGCAGTCGTGCCGCTCACGTGTAATGCGAGACGCGTGTTTGAGTCGTGCGGAGCAAGCTTAATCCTCGAGAAGAGTGGGCGCATGAAATTGCACTGTTCGATCCACAATGAGTGGCTTAGATGCAGATACGTGGCAGTGCTGGATGGAGGTGAGGCTGCACGCGCGATCTGACGCCCAATTGGATGCGTGATCTAATGCGCCGCAGAGGCGCTGTGGGATGAGGTGACTTTTAAGCCGTGCGATCATTCGATCAGACGGCTGATGACCATGAGGCGCGATTGCATGCCTCAATGGCTGAAGGTGAAGCGCCTGGACACGTAGCTGCACATGGACGCTTCGATCTACATCTCACGGCCAAGGACACATGCGAGCTTCAGCGACATGGGGGCTTTAGCGACGTGCATATCCGTCACTAAAGACCTTGCATTCATTATTAAGCTTGTAAAAGGACCTTTTTGCCCCCATGACTACACCTATAAATAGCCTACCCCTCCTCCATATTCCTTCATCTCTTCCTCTCTTCTCTCACCCCCTCTAAAGTTCTAAGAGCTTATCCCAAACCCGGGATACTCCATTAGAGTTAAAAATACAAATTTTCCACCTTCTCACCCCTTTCGTGGAGCATCCCATGGTTGTCCTCTCACCGCCGTTCAAGAAGCAGATCCCGCTGGGACGTCGCCCTACTCCATCCTCCATCTTCCGTCTTCGTTCTCCCTCATCCAACATCTCACCACCTTTGTCCAAGCGCCCCGTCAACGCAGCTCATCCTCCAAGCAGCCGTCGAGGGTGATAACTTCTCTCCCTCTTCTCTTTATTACTTTCTAGATTAGATTTCCCGCTTTCAAGTGTAGCGAGTTGTAATGAACATGAATCTGTGGCTATGAAATATTTATTCATTATCTCTCTATGTTATCTTTATTTGTATTATTCTTTCTCTGTCTTCTATTTTTATTCTTTACGTAGAATAGATAGGGTAGATTTAATTTGACTAGCTAATCTAATTCGTGACAACAAATATAAACGCGATTATTTATCAAACGTTCACCTCCCCGTGATCGACCCGGGACTTACCAAAGTTTCGGTTAAATTATTTGTTTGACAGATTTTTAAGTGATTACAACGCCAGGATTTTCTAAACTCAAATTTTCAGTGTACAAATCCCATTCAACACTACCAATAGTTGAGGACTATTGGTAGACCAATTCTAACTTGTGAAGATTTGAGAAGCACATTTCTAAAATAATTCTTTCTCGTAGGAAAAACAAATGCCCTTAGATGTTTCATTACAACCTTCAAGAAGAACCCTGGGGAACATTTGCATGAGGCTTGGAAAAGATTTAATGACTTAGCTAGGAAATGCCCTCATCATGGGATTCCAAAGTGGCACTTAGCTCATATTTTCTATCATGGGTTAAGTGACAATTTGAAGAATTTTGTTGATGTTGCATGTGAAGGCAATTTCCTAAGCAAAGACGCTGAGGGAGCCTTTGAATTATTTGAGAATATGAGTGAGAATTCCCTCAATAATGCCTCAATGTCCGCCTTCAACAGATTAAATCAACCAAACAGCAGAGTCTATGAAGTTAAAGATAATTCAAACTCGGTTGATTTAGATCTGATTGCACAACGATTGGATAAGGTGAAACTCGTTGGGAAAAATGTAGATAGTTTGGATAAGAAATTCGACAACCTTCTGAAGGGCGGGAATTCCTTAGGTACACATTCCAGAATAAACCCTATGCCTACCCAAGGAACTTCTATTCTAACCTGCACCCAACTCCCCAAACCTCTAGGTCAGGTAGTGCACAATATTAATAACCTAAGCATGGCTCCACCCATGAGCCAACTTTACTTGGACCCATCTCTTTCTAGGTACCAAGGAGGGACCTTGATGCCCTCAAATTCTGAATTAGGCATCCCGATGCCTAATTATCCTGAAAATGTGGATGCACTCCAAGGATATACTAGAAATGATCCCTATTCAAACACTTACAACCCTGGATGGCGCAACCATCCTAACTTTGCTTGGTCAAGTCAGAAACCCACCTAGGGACCTAACTTGACTAAGCCAAGCACTTATGGGCAACCTAGTAGGTACACACAGCCGCACACATACCAGCCACAACCTACTCAAGAAACCTAGCCTTCTGATTTGAGTGTGGTCCTCAAAGAAATGTGGGAAATGAATTTGAGACATAAAGAAGAAATGGATCAATTGAGGATAGATTTGACAGGATGATTGGACCAATTAGTTGATGCTAGACAATATGGGATGCTGCCATCCCAACTGACGTGCCTTCGTGCGTGTGTGTTAAGAGGTGTCGTTATAGTTGCACTTGATACGTCGGTTTTAAAAGAAGTAAACGTAGGTGAGTCCGAGTGTCGATCTCAGGGAGGCGTGGAAATCGGGTTTTGTTTACCACTTGTTGTCACGAAAAAGGAGTTTTGCTTGCGAAAGAGACGATTTTGAAAAGCGAGAGATAGAGAGAGTTTAGGGTTAGAAAGCTCTTGGTTTTGATCATGCACTTTAAACAGAAATTAAAATGGAAACTAAATGGAAAATAATTTCATTAAACATGCATTCATAGTTCATGGTTTACAATATTAAATGCATGCTTCAACAAAAGTAAATGAAAGCTTAAAAGAGAGAGAGAGAGAGGTAGAGAGAGAGTGGAGAGCGACGAGGCAGCCACGGCGGTGGAGGAGGCTCCGTCGGCGGCTCGTCGTCTCCGGCGATTACAAGAGTGCCTAAGACTAGCTAGGAGAGGAGTGGAGTAGTTGCAAGTGGGAGAGGATGCCTTGAATGGTGGTAGAAGGGGGTTTAAATAGAGTTAAGGGCTTCCTAAAAGAAGAATGTGCTTTAGCGACATCCAGAACGTCGCTAAAACCGCTTCCAGATACGTCGGTCAAGGCCTTATGCCGCCGGTCAGGCGCCCGCCCCCTCTCTCTCCAAGCGCGATCCATGGATGATGAACGAGAGCCGTCCGATCGAAGATCGGACGGCTGAGATCGTCCCGCGCCCGTGCTGAGATCGCGCTTCGGGCACGCGTGCGCACGCGCGTTTCCGCGCGGCGTGCGCACGCGCGTGGGCGCTCGAGCGCTGTCGTCGCGCCGCGTGGCGCAATCCTGACCGCCCGCTGCTGATCGGGCGGCTCAATTTCGCCGCGCCCTTCGCTCGCACTTGATTTCCGCTCCGCGCGATTCGAACGCGCGTCGCTGCGACGCGGGCGTGCGCGCTAACCGTTGCGCAACGCCCGCGCTTTGTCGCGGCGACCGCGGGCGAGCGCGCGGATCTCGGCCGTTCGATCGAAGATCAATGGCCGAGATTCGTTCTTGGCTAGCTTGAGGGCGAGAGAGTGGCGGGGGCGGGGCGACGTGGCGCGTTCTGGGCCGTTGATCTCCAGATCAACGGTCATGATTTCTTGGGCCCATTGTGGGAGCTCCGGATGTCGGATTTGGCTGATCTTGAGTCCGTTGGACTCCGTTCGTTGTCCTGAATCCATCCGTGCGGTCCGATTGCTCATCTGAGGCCTGCTTTGACAAATACTTTACACAAATGGCCATTAATACGGTTTATAAGCAATCTTGGTACTTGATGCATGCAACGCTCCTATTCTACTTTATGTAGTGCCTTTTATTCTAAATATGGGCCATATTCAACCTAATTACTACCCCCTTGCGTGGTGTTATCATATACCCCCATGCTTACTCCTTGATAGTCCCTAGCAAGGTTTATTCTAGCCTTTATTTCTTTGGAGAATTCAAGAAGTAATTGCTTCGGCACTTCGTTACTCGTCAATAAGAGGAAATATACGAAGATCTTAATCTACAAAGACTAAGCAGCGCCCGGGTGTCTTCCAAAATACGAATCGCCCGAATCCTTGCTTTGTATATATAACTATACATATGTATACGTATATATCTATATATGTCTTTTTAGAATTTTCGGAATTCAGTGTGGGTTGGTAACTTTTTACGGCTACCCAACCCACCCAAAACTCGGTCAAAACCCTAAGTGCTAAGCATCTTGGTGTGAATGTTGTGATAGACTCACTTAACGGTAATTGAGACAGACTTCGAGTTTCTACGCCTCTAGGTGTCCGGAAAAGAAAATAAATTTTTGCCTGAAGGTGTATTTGTTCGACTGGTAGCTTTCTCCCTACGTTCATTTTACTTGGGGTCAACACAAGGATTTTCCAGTATATATCTCCCCGGCTTGTACTACTTCCCCGCTTCGTCCTTAGGTGTTTTGGTCTTTTTTTGTGCAATTATTGAGCTGGGCTCTGGACAACCGACCAATGGGCTGTTACCCACGATCACTTGCCAGCCATACTTGTGCGATGAAGTGTGGTTTATTTTCTTTTCTTCTTTTTTTTTTCCGTAGGTGGCTTCCCTAATCTCAAATGTACCTAGAGGCAGCGAAAAAGAAATGGCCTGTGGCTGGGTTCTGGACAACCTGCCAATGGGCTGTTACCCACGACAACTTGCAAGCCATACCACCCTAGAGAGTTCATTAGCTACCCAATTTCTGTCAAAATCTCCAAGAAGTGAGTCTGTGCAAAAATGTGTGTAGATGCTTAGACTCAAAGTTTTCCTGAGTTAGAGGGTGAGTTGATAAGTCGTATACTTATTACCTTATTTATTAGGTGGATTAGAATAGCTTAAAGTTGCAAGGATTCGCCGCTAAATCCATATTTTAATGGACACTAGGGCTGATTAAGCCTGAAGGCCTGAAAAGTCTAAGCGTTTAAGTTCTTTTTATATTATTTCCCACTATTGACAAGTTTCTAATGCCTAAGTTTTTCTTCCTAAATTCATTTTTTTTTTTTTAATCAATTAATTTATTCATTCAGACTGATTAATTAAGCTCAGGATTATGCAATTTACCATCCCCCCCATGCTTAGGTTGGACAATGTCCTCATTGGCAGATGCATGGATGCAGAAGGGTTCAAAAAGATAGTACCTGAGTGACATAAACTACCAGATCAGTCTGAATCCGCTGGGTTGCCTCCCAGGAAGCGCTGAGTTTAACGCCTCCAGCTGGGCGGTGCACAAACAGGAATGGCTTGGGTCAAGAAGATATGTTCAAAATTAACCAGACCCAAAATCAGAAGTCCACAGATGCGAATAAGGTTGTGGTGGAGTCCCGTTCCTAAGGGGCGGGAATTCTGTAACAGATATATCATGCATGCTCGTGTCAGATCCTCTCTTAGTTTGTGGGCATGCAAACAAGTTGCTGTGGACGAACGCACCCCAAATATGACATGCCAAACACTAAAGATGGAGGTCTTATATTCAGCTTGTGTCCCCATAAAATTGTAATCCATCGAAAGTGTATCAATTCTAGTGCATTCGGGTTGCGGGATCTTTATTCTGGTAGGGCAAGTAACAAAGTCCAAAGTTTCATACTGAGCCCTACAACCAAGCATGAGTCTTCTCTTCAAAGACGAATCCATCTCTTCCGCAACTATGGTTTCATTGCTCATTCCCTCCAAGCCCTTGATATCAAGAATATTTTCTTCAACCTCCTTTGTATCAGATTCACTGTTTGGGGTTGCATTAGAGGTAAGGTCAATTTCATCCTCTAGATCATATTCTTTCTCTCGGCCCTCCTCCAAATTTGTGATGGGGATTCTAACCAATTCATAATCAATTTCTTTGAAATTGTAACTCCATTCTCCATCTCCGACGTTGGCTGCTACTCCCACCGGATTACTTGTCTTGAGCCGATTAGATTCAGATTCCAAGGTCTCTCCCCTCACCTTCTCAGTTTCCTCCTGATGTTTGTTCTCAATGCTCCCCAAATTGTGTTCCAAGGAATCCTTACTGTCCTTATCCACTGAGCTATCCAACTCCTGAGGGGTATCAATGGTGGACTGAACCAAATTAGGATGACTAGGTGTAGTCCAATTGATCATGGTAGGTCCTTTCTTTATGAATTCCATGAATGGTGTTGTATGCAACAGCTTTCTTTGGCCTTCTTCCCCCAATTGTTGGAACAACTCCAACATGGCATGTTGCCCTTTAACCAATTCTTGATTCTGTCTATGTAGTTCTAACTAGAGGTTATCAAGAATTGACATGGTGTCATTTGGTGTCCTTTGGATTTCCTCCTTGAAATCCAGGTTAAGAGAGTATGGTTGAGGTTGTGGATCAGAATCCATATTGGTGTTTAGGTCCTTGGGTGGGTCCTCTATTCTATCATGTTCAGGGTCCAGTTCTTCAAGAGGAACCATTCTCTGTTTGGTCCTACTCCAGAATAGTTGAGGTTCTAAGTCCTCCTCCCAGTCAAATTCTTCATCAGGGGACCAAATCAGAGGTTGATGATCCTGGGCTTGCCTAGATTTCTGATCATTTTCTGATTTCCATTTGTCTAGAACTCCTTCTAATCCAAAGGTCAAGTAGGCAAGGTTGTTGAATTCAGATGACCTTTCTTGGTTATTATCCTGAGATGGGTAGGGTTCTTGGTGTTCTCCTAGAGTGTAGGTCCTATCATAGTAGAGCGGGTCGGACCTAAATGAGGAGGCATCGTGAGGACAATCGAGATATGGAGCCCCATGATTTGAATCGTACCCTTGGGTGGCTATGTTGGTTGTATTCCAATAAGAAGTTGGTGCGGTTTGGTCATAGTTGGGCCAAGAGGGATATTCAAGGTTGTACCCCCAACTTGGTGGTTGGTTAGCCCAAGTAGGCTGTGGGTATGGTCCACTTGGGTTAGCATACAAATCCTGTTGGGGGTAGTTTGGGTAAGATGGATAGGTATTGAAATCCATGGTTTGGAAGAAATGGAGGGATGTGGGAAGAACAGATGCGAGAGAGTTGTGTCATCAACCAAGCAAACAAGCCTAGTCCTTATGGTGTATTCCTTAGAAGACCTAGAAATCTCACAAAGGTTGATTAAGTCCGTAAGCACTGGACTCCCCTTCCCGAGGTTAATCTGGCCAGGTTGATTACGAGGGGATTGCAGGGAAGGTTCTTCCTTTGGCTTGCGCCTTCGGTTCCATAGACCCCACAACCGCGGTCGTTTGACACTGCCCCGCAGCCTAGTCACCAGATTCTACCAAGGGAATGAAAGCCAAGTGCCTAGCAAACAAAACCTCGCCTTTTGAGACTTAACTCAGTCCTGCCTAGGGCACGTCTACTGAGTTTTAAAGGGTTAGGACAGTGCTTGTGCTTAGGGTGATGTGATGAGGCGTTGATTGGGGTGGTGCCTCTTAATGTTCCACTTTCAGAGTGTGTGCTTCTAGCAAAACATGATTTTCAAGCAAGGATTTGTTAAGATATAGTGTCTTTTAGTGTTTCATCCTTACTTAAGTACTTTTTAGGGTTGACGTGTCTTAATATTTTCAAACAAGTTTCAGTGGGCACGTCAAGTTCTGCACACAACTTAGTGAAAGTAGATTTCCTTTTATTTTGTAGAGGCTCTAAAACCCTAGTGTACTCATCCTGATAATCGTGCAGCTTCTATTAGATGAGTCAATTTTAGGGTTGAGTGGTGCGGCCCAGGTCAACTCACGGTGGCTTCGCAAACACCACTCAAGAGAAAGAGAAAAGAACACTCCAAGAATTTATCCAGCATATTAGAGTGTACATTTTTTTGTAGGGTGATGTGTTAAGAATGTGGGTCAAGCAATCATTCACCACGCCAATTTTTTTAGTTTTTATGATTTTTTTTTTAGCTTTTTCACGCAAGCAAACAATGAGAGAGAGGGTACTCACTATCGATCCTCGAGGCGCCTACTCCCTTGCTACCGTCGTGGAATGTGTCGCTTCGCCGTCCATGCACCGAATTCCTGCAACCGTCAAGTAAAAAGAAAAATAGGGCATTAGACGATGTGAGAATGAGTGTGGAATGGAGGTGATAAAAAAAATCCGTTGCCTCCCTGGCAACGGCGCCAAAAACTGACGTGCCTTCGTGCGTGTGTATTAAGAGGTGTCGTTATAGTTGCACTTAATACGTCGGTTTTAAAAGAAGTAAACAGAGGTGAGTCCGAGTGTCGATCTCAGGGAGGCGTGGAAATCGGATTTTGTTTACCACTTGTTGTCACGAAAAAGGCGGAGTTTTTCTTGCGAAAGAGATGGTTTTGAAAAGCGAGAGATAGAGAGAGTTTAGGGTTAGAAAGCTCTTGGTTTTGATCATGCACTTTAAACAGAAATTAAAATGGCAACTAAATGGAAAGTAATTTCATTAAACATGCATTCATAGTTCATGGTTTACAATATTAAATACATGCTTCAACAAAAGTAAATGAAAGCTTAAAAGAGAGAGAGAGAGAGGTAGAGAGAGAGTGGAGAGCGACGAGGCAGCCACGGCGGTGGAGGAGGCTCCGTCGGCGGCTCGTCGTCTCCGGCGATTACAAGAGTGCCTAAGACAAGCTAGGAGAGGAGTGGAGTAGTTGCAAGTGGGAGAGGATGCCTTGAATGGTGGTAGAAGGGGGTTTAAATAGAGTTAAGGGCTTCCTAAAAGAAGAATGTGCTTTAGCGACATCCAGAACGTCGCTAAAACCGCTTCCAGATACGTCGGTGAAGGCCTTCTGCCGCCGGTCAGTCGCCCGCCCCCTCTCTCTCTCCAAGCGCGATCCGTGGATGATGAACGGGAGCCGTCCGATCGAAGATCGGACGGCTGAGATCCTCCCGCGCCCGTGCTGAGATCGCGCTTCGGGAGCACGTGCGCGCGCGCGTTTCCGCCCGGCGTGCGCGCGCGCGCGGGCTCTCGGGCGCTGTCGTCGCGCCGCGTGGCGCAATCCTGACCGCCCGCTGCTGATCGGGCGGCTCAATTTCGCCGCGCCCTTCGCTCGCGCTTGATTTCCGCTCCGCGCGATTCGAACACGTGTCGCTGCGACGCGGGCGTGTGCGCTAACCGTTGCGCCACACCCGCGCTTTGTCGTGGCGATCGCGGGCGAGCGCGCGGATCTCGGCCGTTCGATCGAAGATCAACGGCCGAGATTCGTTCTTGGATGGCTTGAGGGTGAGAGAGCGGCGGGGGCGGGGCGACGTGGCGCGTTTTGGGCCGTTGATCTCCAGATCAACGGTCATGATTTCTTGGGCCCATTGTGGGAGCTCCGGATGTCGGATTTGGCTGATCTTGAGTCCGTTGGACTCCGTTCGTCGTCCTGAATCCATCCGTGCGGTCCGATTGCTCATCTGAGGCCTGCTTTGACAAATACTTTACACAAATGGCCATTAATACGGTTTATAAGCAATCTTGGTACTTGATGCATGCAACGCTCTTATTCTACTTTATGTAGTGCCTTTTATTCTAAATATGGGCCATATTCAACCTAATTACTACCCCCTTGCGTGGTGTTATCACCAACCCATCCCCAACCCAAGGAATTTCAATAGGGTTAACCAAAACAACACGCAGGAGCAACAAGCACACATAATTCAACTTGCTCCTTAGCACCCACCTGGTTTTGTTAACCCCAACCCAACTCAAGCTCAACCCATTTTGCAAAACCCACCTCACCCTTCTAACCCTAATTTTTTTGCCTGTGCCATCACCTTAAGAAATGGGAAATAAATCCAAGATCCTTATTCTTCTATATCCAAATCCTACCAAGATCTTGTGGAGCACAAATTTGACCTGGGAGACCAAGCTAATCAAGAAGACAAGGATTAGGACCCGAACACTCATGATTTCTCTCAAACACCTTTTCCTGAAACCTTGAACAAATCTAGGGAAAAGAAAACCAATCAATCTAAGGAGTGGCTTGAGATTTTAAAGCAAGTCCAGGTGAATATATCACTCCTTCAAGCTATTGAGAACATCCTGGCCTATGCAAAATTTCTTAAGGAAATGTGCATACCGAATCGCTAGGCCAAATCATAAAAAAGGGTCGTAGTTTCTAAACAAGGCATTGCCATTATCTTAAATAAGCTCCCTCCTAAAAAGAAAGATCCAGGGACCCCCTTAATTTCATGTGAAATAGATGATTTTATCTTGGAATGAGCCTTATTGGACCTTGGTGCTTCCATCAATCTAATCCCCACAAAATTATATGAAGAATTGGATTTAGGTCTCTTGCAACACACTAATGTTACCCTTTAGCTTGCTAATAGGTCAACCAAGATTCCAAAGGGACTCTTACAAAATGTGATTATAAAAGTGGGGGATTTTGAGTGCCCTATAGACTTTCTAGTTTTAGATATGGAGGCATCAGAAAACTTGAACCATACCTCGATAATCTTAGGAAGATCTTTCTTGGACATAGCCAAGGCTTTGATCAACTGTAAGACGGGGAATATGTAAATCACTTTTGGAAGGAAAACTTGTCAACTCAATATCTTTAAAGCTTCCCAAAAGAATAAAGTAAATTGTGGTTCCATCGAGGTTGTAGGAATAATTGAAGAGATCTTGGCAATTCACACTAAGGATGATTTGAATTTTGCCAAATCTTAAGATCAAAACGAGAGGTAAGGAAGTGATGTACTTGAGGATGTTTTTGATTTACCACATCTCGTAGTTAATCAAATTGAAAGACATTAGTGAAATTGAGGAACTATTGGGAGTATCTTATGATGAATTAGATGATAACATTAAGAATCCTCAGTATATCCACCATGAAATTCAAGAAGTATTGGATTTTGAGGGGGTTCGGGACATTGGACAATCAAAATACATGAACTAGGAAAACGAAGAAACAACCTCAGAAAAGAAGTTCAAATCATGATGGACTAAGGAAGAACTTATAATCCAATTGGTTCAAATAGATGGCTTGATTCTAAGGAAGAAATTATTTCAGATAAGGAAGAGGTAATTTCTGATGAGGATTTCGAGGAACTCAACACAACTTTACCTTTATCCTCGTATGACCCAGAGCCTGGAGAATTCATGATTTTTGACATCAATTACCATTATGAGGATCCTTATGATTCTAATTCAGAACTAGATCTAAATTTCAATCATGATTTCAATCCAGACCCTCCACCACCTCTTCTTGAATTATGGAATTGGATTAATGAACAAGCTCTGCATCATGAACCTCTTCTATCTGACCCTATTCTATATTTCAAATCAGAAAAACTCTTCGGAGTAGGGCTACATCATTAGTTGATTTGCATTTGTGGATCACTAATTCTTGAACCACATGATTATATCTTTATATTAATCCTAAATCTCTCAGCAGCAATTATTACTCCTCTTGACCCACAATATTAAAATATATATTTCTTTTGGGTTTAGGTTTGAAGAATGACATTAAACTTAGCGCTTGCTGGGAGGCAACCCAGTATTTTGTACAGGTATTTCTCTATCCAAGCTAGCCTGGATTAACAAGCTCAGTCAGGTGATATCCCCTCCTCTCACTTATTACATTTTGATTTTTGTGCATACATTTCAATGAGGACATTGTAATGAATAGGCATGGGAGGTGGACATTGCATGTCTTATTTTTATGTCAAAAAAAAATTGCATTCATGAGGAATTTTTATCAAGAAGGTTTTATTAGGGATTTATTTTTAAGTTGGTTCCTAAATTTATAATCCAGTACAATTTCACACTTACATGTAGAATCTATAATGGATCCTCTGTTAAGACCAATAGACATCTTTAGTTTGTCGAGAAGAAGCACTATTTTTTCTCCTGAACCCTTGGATAGTAATTAGGGAGTTAGGCAAGTCATCTTCTCGTAGATCCACCAAACAAATGTAAGGTGAGAGTAGTTAGTCTACTGGTGCTCTAAGTCTAGTACAAGGAATCTTAATTTTTGGGTAATTAGATAATGATACTTGGAGTTAGGCATAGTTTTTGCTCTTGGTTCCTACGTATAAATTCTTTATGAGAATTTTTGAAGAGCCACCAAATAAGGCAAATATGCAAAGAGCGGGTTCTAATAAAACTAGGACTAAAATAGATGGTTACAAACGTCCTTTACAAAATCCTCGGTTGAAGGAGGGTATTGATATCAAGGTTAGAAACATGTTGTCTCATTCGTTTCTTTCCCGGTTCCGAGAGTAAGCACTTTCACCAAATAAGTCACCCGATATTCTCTTGAACACCCCCAATCCTAAATAATGCCTCATGAATAAAAATGTGCATGGGTGCTGCATTACGTTGTGTTGGTAGAAAAAAGAAAAGTAGAAAAAAAAAGAAGGAAAAAAATATATATAGAAAAATTATATAAAAAAAATATGTTAATTGCGTTGTGTTACTTCATGCCAAGTACATTGAGGCAACAATACCTATTCCCTTTACAATCCATCAAATACAACCTTGACCTACTTTTCTGTAGTTCTGACTGGTCAAATACTAACCGAGGATTGTTGACTTAGTTATAGAGTTATCAAAACTTAATCAAAGTGTTAATGTGCAAGAAACCACAAATATGTTGACAAATCTGGTGAGATTGTGAGCTCTAAAAGAAAAAGATAAGAAAAGAGAAAAAAAATAGACAGAAAGAAAAAGAAAGAGAGGGAATGAGTACAAAGGAACTAAAAGAAAGCACAGTTTCTTTGCCTTTCTTTGAGTTGAATTATTTAATAAATCCGGAAATCTAGGTTCTGTAGTGCTAGTCTATGTGTAGCACCAGATAAGTATGAGCCACCAAATACAAACTTACTTGACTCAGACATTTTCTACCTAAGCCAAAAGTTAGGGCTGAAATTATAGATTATTTTATAACCTCGAGGGAAGAAGTTTACTTATCCCAATAGAATTTTACTAAGGGTCAAGTATGAGCTTTAAATGTGGATTGACTTTTCACTTAGATCCATTGCGTAGGCTACAACACTACACTATCATGACTATCTGGATTTCTAAAGTTTTTGATGAAAACAAAAGAAATAAATTTCTAGTCGAGCACTTGATAGAAATTATTCATTTAGGATCACTTTGCATTTAATCTTACATTTGCTAGAGACTAACAAGATTTAAGCATGGGGGTGTGATTGCACAGCAATCATAGGACTTAATTTATCTAAATTAAGTTAGATTCTAGCTCAACTTTGGAACAATGCATGCATAAGCATCATAATTTGCATAGTAGTTAATTTGGTAAGTTTATAGATAATACTGTCATTTTATGCTCTAAAAGAGAGACAATATTAATTATAGATTATTCGAGGCAGCAGATGACTGATCAGACCAAACGAATCTGATCAGAACAACGACGAAAGTCCAACGCTTCCGAAATCATCTTGATCAAACATTTGTAGCATCACATATAGCTCGTAGAAGAATAGAGGCCAAGGAGCAAGATAGTAGAGATCTAAACCTCAAATGTCAAATCTGACTGCACGGATAGATCCGGATCAGTGATCACAGTCCAATGATGCAACAATCAACTCAATCGGAGGCCTGTAGCATCAACTACAAAGGCGAAAAGATGAACGGTCAGAATGGTGACACGTGGCACCATCCCAATGATCCACCGCTAAAGCTTCATTGTGGCTGTTGGATCGTCATTCAACACCACGATCAAGCCACATCGCCCCTCACCGCGTCTTCATCAACTGAGAAGAGCATCTCAGCCGTTGGATCTTCATCTGATGGCTGAGAGCGGTCATGCTCGAAAACCAAACCGCGACACAAAAGTGCACATAGCGCGTTGGTCTCAACGCTCACACACAAGCAGTCAAGGTGGGTTTGAATCGCGCTCAATGCGAAAACAAGGAAGCGATGGAGTGCGGGCACGATTAAGCCTTTGGATCAGATCGAGCAATGTGGAGGTGACTGCGTGGCGCAACGTGGAACAACGAATGAGGTGGTGTGGCGGACGCTCGGATGAATGTGCGATCCAACGCCCAAACGAATGCCCCGATCAATGCACTATCAAAGGCGGCAACATGCAAATTGTAAGTCGTTCGATCACGAGATAAGACAGTTGAAATCAAATGAACGTGTGTGCACGTGTGAAGGCACGAGGAAGTGCCACACGATCGAGATCGGTGGCTTAGAGGCCACTACATGTCAATAGCAGGTTAAATCCGCACGTTTAAGGCACGTGGAGGGTTATTTTGAGGCGTGATCTGATTCGTGGATCTCCCAACCAACGAATCTGATCGCAGTTAAGTTGTTGCATGATTTTGGGGGCCTAAATATCCACTTTGTCCCTCATTTTAGCTATAAAAAGAGCCCCAAGACCTCTAGTTGAGAGGGAACTTCCACTAGACACTTCTCCAACCTCTCTCTCTCTCTGCAACATCTCTCCGGTCTTCCTCCCGACTCTCTAGATCTAAAGTGTTCCCACACTTCTCACAAGCGGCATCCTTCATCTATTTCTCTCTCTTTATTCTCTAGCATAGTTATTTTCATTCCTAGTTTAAGAATAATTTACTATTAGTAATAAAAATTTGATTTTCTAAATATCTGATCTCTATTTCTATGTCGCAATAGGATAAATTAGTTAGTACAAAAGGTTTTGAAAATTATATTTTACCTCTCTACGAATGATTCGATACTTACCGAAATATTTATAAATTTATTTATTTAAACATGATTCGCAACTACAACGATACAAAATCTTTAACACATTCCACAACGAACAATAACGTTTTTCAAGTCTAAATTGAAGCTGATCAGAATTTGCGTCTATATTATTACTAATTTAATTAGCTTGAGCAAATATTTAATGGACTTTGAAACATCACAGGCAGTGGACGCCATGCAGAGGTATGGCAGCAGATGACTGCTAGGACGCAGGAATAAGCCATTTGTTCCAACGCCGACCCATGGAAACCGGCGCTATAAAAGCGGATGTCCACGCTGGACCAAGTATTGCCGCAGCAGTGGGGGATCACATAGTGGTGCTCCCCCTCCCCCATCTCCATGATTAAATACCAAAAAAGGTTATTAATACTTAATACTTAGATTAAGCTATTTCACGGCCACACCAGAGCAATGAATTCAGTATTGCCACAACCTTCGTGCGTGGGGGCCTATATATCCACCGTACGTGGGCATATATATATATATATATAATGGACATCATCATCCATCTACGTTTATGCATGCATTTGCAACCAGTTTATACGTTCAGTAATAATTAAGCTTAGCTTTGTAAGGAATAAGAGAGGAGCTACATTGTACGAGGTTCCCCATATTGTGAGTTGGAGTTTGCTATCCATGGATGGTTACTTCAATTCTAGTGTTGCATCTTCTTGTTTGGCTTGGTATAAATGTGGATAGTTTTCTCTCCCACCTTTAATTGATAAACATTTGCACGGGATTTCAACTAACTAGTTATTAAATGGGTTGTGACTCCGGCTAGATGCATGCAAAACTCACGTTACACTTGGTCAACTGGTACAGAATTAATTAAATCATGTTACCCAAGACACTTACAGATTTCTTCACCAGCATTCATGTTGACAACCTATAACGACTTAATCGTCGTCTAGGTCACAGTTCTTGAAGAAAAAAAAACAGAGAGAAGAAACTCTATCCTTTGAGATATTTTGGAAAAGGTGTAATGAGAGATTGTTACCTCCCACAGTACGAGGCTACTGTATTTATAGACAATAGTGTATGTACAATTATTAGCTACACCCTTTACAATGTACATATTGCATAATATTCTTCTATGTCAACACTAACACCTCCCCTCAAGCGAAGTCTTTGGCAGAAGCTGAAGCTTGCAACATAACGGAGAGAAAATTCATGGAGATAAAGCTTTTGCCATAATTTCAACAACCTGATTTTTGCTCGAAATAAAATGAACAAGAAGTTCTCTACAAGCCCCTTTGTCATGTACAAAATGAAAGTCAATGTCATGTGGGCATGAAATACTGGATTGGCAGTCATATACGTGGCGCCTAAGTTGTCACACCATAGTGTTCAAGACGCTGGAAGATGAATATAAGCTCTCAAAGCAAGGATTGTAGCCATGTTAACTCAGACATAGTATGAGCAAGTGTTTGATATTCAGCCTCAATACATGATCAAGCAATGGTGTCTTGCTTTTTACTTGACCATGACAACGTTTGCTCCAAAGAAGATGGCATAGCCTCTAGTAGATCGTCAATCATCTGGGCAGCTGGCCCAGTCTGCATCGGAAAAAGCATATTTTAAGGATGGAGCAGTGTGCTTTGTATAAAGAATCCCATGAGAAATTGTCCTTTTTAGATATCGAAATCTTCTTTTGGCAGCGTCACAATGTTGAATTGTTGGCTTGTGTAGCATCTGAGAGAGGCAGTTTACTGAATAACAAATGTTAGGACGAGTAAACATCAAATAATGTAGTTTACTAATGAGTTGTCTGTAGATGCTAGGATTTTCAAGGTTTGAAGAATCATTTATGGATAAAATGTCAGTTTCCATTGGTGTTTTTACTGATTTTGCGCCATCCATGTAAAATTGAATGAGGATGTCAGTCGTATACCTTTGCTGACATAGATGAATGCCTTGGTGATTTAAGTAATCTCAATACCCAAAAAAAATTATGGTATGCCAAGATCCTGAACTGAAAATTGCTCCTTCAGATCTGCTAGAAACATGTTCATGGTATTTGAAGAAGAGCCAACAAAAAGTATGTCATCAACATATACACAAGAAAATAAATCAAGACATCATCTTTGCAATATATGAATAAGTATCGGTCTTTGAAGCAGAAAACTCTCTTGATAATAAGAAGGAACTGAGTTTGTGAAACCAGGCCCAAGGAACTTGCTTTAGGCCATATAGTGATTTTTGTAAAGCACATACATGATGTACAAAATCTGGATGTATGTAGCCTTGTGGTTGTTTCATAAATAACCTCCTCAACATCTCCATGAAGGAAAGCGTTTTGAATATCCAATTGCTTCATCTCCCATTAATTAGCTGTAGCAAGAGATAGGATTAAACAAACTATTATCGATTTAACAACAAGACTAAATATATCAAAATAATCAATTCCCTTAGATTGATGATACCCTTTTGCTATTAGAAGAGCTTTGTATCTTTCTATACAGCCATTAGATTTGCATTTGACTCTATAAATCCATTTATTTCCTAAGACATTCATATGAGGGTTCCATGGAACCAAGGTCCAACTATTGGTCTTCAGTAATGCATTTATGCAGTTCGCCAGGACTGTTGTTTGGCTATATCAGAATAGCAGGAAGGTGCTTGATCAGAATACTGAATATGAAAGACTCTACCAAAGGATGCAATGTGGCAGAATATATTTTCTTTCGAACAATGCCATTCATGGATGTCGTAATCATCTGATGTGTCCTTGTTGGTGCTACTGTAGTAGCTGACATGGGAGGAATTTCTGGAACAGTTGCTGAAATATTAGAGTCAGCTTCCAAATTTTGGGAAATGGAAGTTGAGGAATGGGTGTAGGATTGTTGTGAAGGGGCATGTGGTGAATGATGTGGATGTGGGGATGAATTTTGAATGGAATCCACTGGGTAATATTGGGAACATTAAGGTTTTTGTGGAGGGTGGTATTGAAGCACTTTGGTTTGTTGAAATGGAAGTTACTGGAAGAAGGGCTATTGGAGAATTGAGAAGTTCTCTTGGACTGAGTTGTAGCTGGTGTGGAATCAGAATTGCAAAAAGGAAAGCAATGATAAATTTCATCAAAATAAACATGTTTTGAAATGATAAATTTCCCAGTTGTGATGTGAAAACATCTGTAGGCCTTGTGATTGAATGAATATCTCATAAATACATTTTGTACCGAGCGCGGTTGAAGTTTATGGGAATTATACATGTGGTTTCTTAAGAGGAAAACTGATACATCCAAAAGCCTTGAGAAACACATAATCTGGTATTTGTTTGTAGAGCAGAAAATAAGGTGAATATCTAGTAACTGAAGAAGGTATTCTATTAATAAGATGGACTGCTGTATAAAAAGACAACTACCAAAAACGAAGAGGAAGAGAAGCTTGAATAATAAGAGCTCTTACAATTTCAGTAATGTGCCTATTTTTGCATTCAGCACATCCATTCTGTTCGGGGTGTATGGTGTCGAACTATGATGAATAATACCCTGAGTCTTTAACCATGGAGAAACAATTTGGCATTCACCTCCCCAATTTGGAATGTAATGCCTTAATAGAAGTACCAAATTGTGTCTTAATGAATTGATGAAATTGGACAAAAATATTGTAAACATATGACTTCTGAAGCTTTCGGAAAATCCACGTAAATCTGGAATAATCATCAATAAAAATAATAGCATACTTGCATCCATCATGTCCAACAATAGGGGATGTCCATACATCACTGAATATGAGATCAAACAGATTTTTATTGATAGAATGTGTGGGATACAATGATACTTTGTGTGTTTTGCTTGCATACAAGTATGACACAATCGCTTATTCATATCATTTGTAATAGCTAGTTTTTGACAAGAGGAACATTTGCGTGTCCTAGGTGAGAATGCCACAATGACACATTATTTGTTACAGGACTAGCATCGGTAACAGAAGTGAGACCAACTTTATTGTTTATATTGAAAGCATTTGTCATCAACAATAGTTGGAGCAGCAGCATCAGTGGTACAAGCAAAAGTAGTACCCGCAGTTCTACCAACAACATCGGCAACATCTACAGCCTTTGTGAAGTTGAAGGGGGAGTTTTGTTTGGGAATCCACATCTGATAGAGGTCGTTATGAACTTTGCCTCGAATGAGAATTGTTTGAGTTGTCTTGTCCTTGATAAGAAAATAGTTAGCATGCAATTCAAAATAGCATCCATTGTCATGGGCAAACTTGCAAACGGATAACAATTTTTTGTGAACATTTGGAACTCTGAGAATGTGCTTAAGTGTGAAGTATTTCTGATTAAGAATGAAAGAAGAATCTCCAATATGTGAAATACACTCACCATTCCCGTTTCCGAACTAGACTTCATCTTGTCCAGAATAATCAGACGCTATGCTTAGATTTGCCAGAGAATTAGTTACATGTGTCATCCTGAATCTAGATGCCAAGGTTCAGAGGAATTCTCCAAGGACTCAGTATATTAGACTTGCGGACTGTTAGTAGGTCAGGGAGTACTGGGAGGATAACGGCGATAGTAATTGATGGTTGTGTGGTTCATTTTCACACAAATTTGACATTGAGGACGTGGACCATAAGAAAAACCAGTAGAATAACCTCTATCATGCTGACCTCTAGAATGAAAACCATTTTGAAATCCTCTACCAGAAAAAGCTCCACAAAAGGTCCCCCTGTTATTTGTATTCCCTCCCCTAGTTCTTCATCCTCAACGTCCTCCATTGGAGGAAGTCGCATAAGTTGTAGCCTGATTGACAAAGATATCATTCTTAGTCTGATTACGAAGAATTCTTTGTTCATGAGCTAGTAAAAGACCAACGGCTCCTTCGTAGTTGATAGTCGTTGCATGACTCATTAGAGTGACCACAACTGGGTCATATTCAGTTCCTAACCCATTTAGAACAACTAAAAGGAGATCCTCTAAATCAATTGTTTTAACAGATGCAACAGGTTGTATGGAAAGAAATTTTTCTTTGTTGACATATTCAGATACGGACAGATCCCTCTTTCTAATAGAAGAAAGTTTTCATTTATACTGAAAAATTTTTGCCTTTGTTTGAGTTGCAAAATATGATTCAAGAAATACCCAAACAGCTCTAGTGGAATACAAATCAAAAATTTGACCACAAATTTCTTCAGAAATAGATGACAACAACCAACTTAATACAAGTTGATCTTTTCTTTTCCATGTGACATATTCATCATTAACAGTTTGAAGATCTGATTCAGAATCCATTGTGTATTGTGTTGGCGTAGGTTCATTGCCATTTATAAAACCAGCAAGGTTATAGGCATATAGAATGGGAAGGAATTGTGCTCGCCAAAGCATATAGTTGTTGGAGGTTAATTTGTGAGGGACACAATTCTAAATCATTGCTGGAACAGAAATATTTGGGAAGGAATTGGAGACTGGTAAGCCTTCAGATCCTTCAAGGCTTTAACGAGAACTGGGAGAAGGCCATCAGTATTCAACAAGCCAGAAAAAAATCTAATCTCGTTAAGTGCGAGAGATCATATTGCAGCCGATAGAAACTAATTTTCAAATCAGATCGTTAAGATGCGAAACGATCTAACAGCAATCACACTATTTGAGCAGAGGATCAGAAAGGAAGAGAAGATCCCTTACTGCTCTGAGGTGATCAGGAGCAAAATCCCAAGATTGGCATTGATTTGAGTTTGATTCACCTCAATACTTCGTAGAAGCACCCAGATTTGTTGCAGGCGATCGGAGATCTATTGAAGAGTAGCATAGATCTGTTGGATTTAATCGCTCAGTCTTCTTAGAGCAAGTATGATCATGGTTCCTTGCAGCTTCTTCTCTTATCCTCGATGAGATGGCTCTGATACCATCTGAGATATTTTGATGCATTGGAAAAGCTGGTATGAGAGGTTGTTACCTCCCACGATACGAGGCTACCATATTTATAGACAGAAGTTCGTGTACAATTATTAGCTACACCCTTTACAATGTACATATTGCATAATACTCTTCCACATCAACTCTAACATATCCATTTCACCACGCTCACCTCTGTTGCCATTTGCTCAAACGGCCACACTCCTCATGTGACTACACGAACAAAGTCACAATCTACAATCTATCTCTATCCTACTCCACCGCGCCCCTCACACCACCATCCTCTAAGCATAAACATTGTATGTGATGCGAAGAATGCATGATTTGTTAAAAATAGGGTTTAAGTTGTTACAACACACAATTTTACGATCGCTTTTAAAATTTGTAAAGCCTAGATAGTGGGGTATCTAGGGTCGTCCAAAGAGGCGGAAATGCACTTTTAATAATCTTGCTCAACAAAGAGGAAATCAACTTTCTTTTTAAGTTTTTAAATATAAGATTTTCTTTTGTATTATGAAGTAACGGGCAAATACACAATCGAAAGTGGAAAGCGATTACACCTAATTTGCTAATCCTAATGCTAAAGTGACAAGATAATTCTCTCTCTAAACTCATCCTAGGTAGATGGAGACTTAAGGTAATTAGAGAGAGGGAGTGAAAAATGCTAGAACAATTAGTTAAAAGAGATGCAATGAGAATTTAAGAAAGGCAACTTTAATTAAGAAGCAGAATTGTTTTACAAAAGGAAAAGTAGGGGAATGCTTCTACTCTAAAACAAAAAAACAACAAAAGAAGTAAAATACAAATCCTCTTGATTATGGTGGTGAAGAAGAGTGAGAGACTTCTTGCTCCAAGCTTAACTGCTCCTAGGCTTGAAAAGAAGCTCTCCTTCCTTTCCTTCCTTGAATAGCTCCTCCAAAAGGGTGTCCTCCTTGGCAAGCCCTAGGGGGGGCATGCCTTTACTCCTCCAAAGGTGGATGATCTCCACCTGCAAATCTCCTCCTAGGGTGGCGTGTATCACTGATGAGAACCTCATCATGAATCTTAACTAGCTTACTTTGATCTAATAAACTAAAAAAAAGCTCCTACATAACCAAGAGAAAGGCCTAATTCAGGGAATTACTAATCTGAGAAGAGAATATGAAACAAGGGGTAAAACTGTAATTTTACAATTACAGTGCATCAACGGGATTTCTAAAGGTCTAGGCATAGGTCAATTGAACTTAATAAGAGAAAAAGTGGGATGATTCAACCAGAAAAGGGTTATGGTGAAATCTAGAAATTAAATGACATTCTATAACCCTAAAACAAATCCACTTAAATTCACAAGGTTCCAGGCAAGATAAAAATCAACTAAACCTTTTAAAAATCATGGAAAAATATTCTCTAGGGTGTAGAACCTTTAATTTAGCTTTGGAACCTATTTTGACCTAGATTAAGGTCCATGCCCAATATTTGACCTAATTTGGGTTTTTATGCAAAATATCTAGTCAAACGTGGTCAAACCTAAAATCCAACTTCACCATTAGATTCCTTAGGTCCAAATTAGGTTTATACCAAAATTTGGATCTAAGGGAAGGTCTTCTTGACCCACTTTGCAAATTGGTCCACCAAATTACATTTTGACCCTCAATTTTTTGACACCCTTGCAAATTCCCCCCTAACTTCTTTGTCTCTTTCTTCATTTTGGTCCCTCTGCCATCGTAGTAGGGACCCATACCTCCGGCAACTTTGCGCGGAGGTTCTCTCCTTGGATTCATGGGGAGCCACTCCTAGATTTGAAAAGGGAGCTCCCTACGATGCCCCCTACTGCATAGGCAGCTCCCCATGCCCTGAAGTGCCCCATACCTCTTGTGCGAACGCTCGAGAGGTATGGGTCTCATTCTAGCCATACCTCCAGCGTGGTATTCCCACTTCCTCCGTGCGCTTCTCCCTCTGCTCGCGCCTATTTAAGCTTGCCCAGAGCCCTCCACTTCTGGCAAGCCTGATTTGGCCGAAGATTACCCCCCAATCTCGTCTCCTTCTCACTCCGGCCAACTGCCCGCGGCTTCCGGTGACTCTCCCTCCCTCTTCTCGTCGCTCTACCACCGTACCAGTGGCAGAGCCAGCTCCGCTGTTCTCCTCCACGTCGCGCCGTACCAGCGCACGTCCTCCGACCCTCTTCGTCGTCGTCGTCATCTCTCCCCTAGGCCTTTTCATCTCCGACGACGGCAGTACCCACCGCTCGCCCTCCGCCTCCCCCGTTCGCTCCAAGTCTATCGGTTAAGCTCCTCTTCCTCTACTCTTCATTTCCCCTTCATAAATTTTTAGTTTTGACCCCTCGACCGCCACTACCACCATCATCGTTTTCACCTCTAGCCACCAACTCCGGTAAGGCCGCCCCACCTCCACAGGCCACCACAACTCTCGCCGACAAGCCCACGAGCTCCGCCTCACCTCACTGATCATTTCCCCTCACTCCACTCACCGCACCACTCACTCGAACCACCCCCCAAACACACCCACTCGTACTCACACAGTGCACCCTATGCACACACTCACAGACACTACCATGCCACGCCAACACCCCTAGCACCTTTGTCGTGCTCTGGCGAACCTCCCTGAGCGATTTGACGTGGCTGCAAGGCCGTTCTTGTGTTTTCAGGTTCGTCGCCCATCCACCATTGGTGCAAAGCTTGAAGCTCACTTGAAGCTTCTCCCAGGCCTTACTGTTCCAGGCTTACACTCCCAGGACGCGCATAATCTCCTCGAGCACGGTTCCAGGCCTTCACTTGGAGTCGAGAGACTCTGAGGCTGTTGCACTTGTGAAGACAACCTACTACTGTAGACACATGAAAGACAGGTGGGACGTTTAGTCCCACCTCGGAAGTGGGTGAGCGGGTGCAGCAGCATAAATTGAATTCCTGCCAGAGGCTTATCGCCTCCAACTCATGGGGTGAGGTCCCTCTCACCCAACCAACTGGCCTCGTCTGTGACCATGCCCCACGGACCTAGTCTTGACCCGACCCGACTAGCACACCTTGCCCACCACCGCACGCCGGTGGGCCTAGTCCCGGTCACGCATACCCGACCCGTTTACCCGAGAGGCTCTGGGAGAGCTGTGTCCTAAGAGCGAAATAGAGAGAGAGAGACGCGGGGAGGGTAGAGGTAGGTTTTGCCTCTATGTGCGTAGAAAAGAGAGAAGGAGCCGCGGAAGAAGAAGAAGAGAAAGAGGAAGGAGTTTGCAGAGCCTAAGGAAGAGGAGCAGCTGAAGGAAGGAGAAGCTGTAGAGAAGAAGAAGAGAAAGAGGAGAAGGCAAGGACTTAGCTATAGAATTGCAGAGGCCGTGGAAGGAGTTGAACACATAGCCGCAAAAAGGCCAAGGAAGAAGGAGCCGCAGAAGAAGAAGAAGAGGAAGGACTTGAAGAGGAAGAGGAGAAGGCGCAGCAGCTCAAGAAGAGAAGAAGTTGAAGACTTAACCGTGCAAAGAAGAAGGAGGAGGAGGAGGTGCAGCAGCTCAAGAAAGAAGAAGAAGCCAAGAAGAAGAGAAGGTGTTGCAGTTGAAGACTCAGCCGCAAAGAAAGAGAAGAAAGAAGAAGGAACTACTGCAGAGAAGAAAGAAGAAAAAGCCAAGGAGAAGGAAGGAAGAGGAAGAAGGCTCGAGCACTGTAGCAGACATCAGTTAAGGCATCTGATTCACAGAATCAAACGTCTGAAGAAGGCCAAAGACAGAGAAAGGAAAAGAAAGAGAGAAAAGAGGAAGAAGAAAAAAGAAAGATATATATAAAGAGAATTTATTTCTTTTTCTCTATTTACATTGCATTGAACATCTTTCAAGTAACATTTGAGATTGTGATTTTGCTTCTGAAATACCGAATTGCTCCCTGAGTTCGACCTCGGAAGTTTTTAAATTTCGAGTAAATAAATTTGATAATCATTTTTTGCGGTATACTACAATGCATATCTTTTTAAAACCCGTCGAACGACTATTATTTTTGACGCCATTGCCAGGGAGCAACAGACATTTTAGAAGCTTTAAATCACAATTTTTGATTTTATACTGACTTAATCTCTCGCTTATTATGTTTGTTTCAGGAAAATCCGAGGAGAGACAAGCAGCCGCACAGCAACCACACCAGGAAATATGTAACCTTTTTAACCCTCTCTTTTAATCCCCTCACAATCTAAAGAGGAAAAACAAAAGAAAATCAATCTAGGGCTACCTGTTTTCCATATTTTAGTAATCCACAAGATTTGCCTGGTTTTTACTTTCAGCACATCTTAACTGCATATCCACTTAAGGCAACTAGGGCTAAAACTTTCTTGATTGAGCCCTAGATACCAATTTCTGAGGCAACTAAAATGGACCAAATAGAGCCAACCTAAGGATTACAAGCTAGGGTTTTAGAGACACATCTTCTTCTAAGCAGAGAATCAAAAATTCTAAAAAGGAGATGCGCCTAAGCCTTGTTTGAAAAGACCTATCTACGAGAAACCCTAAGCAAATCAGGCTCTTAATCTACTTGAACACTAAAAGAAATGACCTAAGAAGCTCTCAAAGGAACAAAGAGGTGAAGTTGATCCTTTGGGTCAACCAACCTTTAAATTAGGTCACTTTGCACTCAAAAGATTTAAAGTTCAAGTGGAATCCTAAGCACCTTGATCTTAAATAAAAGTGGTAGACTTAAGAGGTCAAGGTCCCCATTCTGGTCTACCTGGAATCTCAGTGACAAGAGAGGTCGGGTGGGGGAAACCCTGTAACCTGTGGGGGCACTCTACTGTGTAAGGGTCTTCGCGGGACTCTCCCTCTCTCCTCTTTGGCTGCCTAGGTAATTCTCAAGTGGATGACCTTTCTGACTAAAGGGTATCATCCGCCCCAAACCTCTATAGTCACCCAACATATTTTTGGGTGTCTTGATTGGGTCCAGCACATTCTGACCTTATCCAATCCATCAGTGTATGTTTGGTAGGAGGTCCTTGAAACCTCCTTTAGTGATTCACTCTCCCCAAGGTCAAGCATCGGTACCCTTGTTTGTGTAGCAACCCCACCTCATAGACCTTTCATCTGATTCTAAACCAAGTTCCCCTTCTTCCATCACGGCACAACTTGATTCTACATCAAAATTCTGATTCTACATCTTGATTCCACCACCCGATCCAAATATGCAGCCTAGTTACTTAACATTACCCTTCAAGAAACCTGAATCACAAAGATTCATGAGAGATAGGATGATTGAGGATGCCCTTGAGTTCTATGAAATTAAATATAAACCCACAACACCAATAGAAGACATTCAGGTTAATGTCCCAACAACCACAACCTTCATCATAAACTGTGCCCAAATTATGTTGACAGAAGCCACTAAAGGATCAACCTGAGACATGCTCATAACAGGATACATTGAGATAGAAAAATTACATAATTCTGAATACCTTCAATGCATAACAAATCCTGTACTTTGGGAACAACACCAAGATGCTCTTGAAAAATGGAGAAGATGATGAGATTACTGAAACAAACTATCGACCAAAAATACTCGTATATGCCACAAATAGAGGATGAACCATCTTGGCACAGTATTGAGGATCAATCCGATTTCCTAGATCTCGGGAATGAGGCATAGAATGGTTGTGAATTTCCAACCCAGATAGAAGACAACATGCCTAATATTGAATTAGGCTGGGAAATTGTAGGAGAACACAATGTTGAGCCAACCCTAGACCATGAATCACCAAGCTTAGAATTCCAAGACTCCTGCAATAATAAGATTAGAACTGAACCTCTTGAGGGTGTAAAAACCACCCCTTATTCTGATAAGGTGACCCTCGAAGGTTATTCAGACTTAGATTTTAGTAATTCTACCCACATCCTAAGCCTAGAATCTAGATCTGAAACTTATTAGGAAGATTACGATGCCCTGTATGATGAAGATCAAATTTTCAATAAAGAGTATGATTCCGGGCCTCTATTTGATAAATATCCCTCTCCAACTTCCTTAGGAAATTGGATCGATTTTCCAGAAGTCATGCCAATTTACGATACAGAAACCAAGGAGTTGGACGAGTGGGGTGTCAATTGGGTCTGTCCTACCAGCTTGGAACTTGAGCCTAGTAAGAACACCTTTTTAAGCTCAGAATTGACTTAAAGGCTAAACCCCAGTCAGGCTGCTGAGTCCACATCATGTGATTTATTCTATGATGGAATTCATGATCTTGAATCTCATTCAGAACTTGATTTTCGCAGACTCTCCGACAATTTAGAATCTGATTATGATTTCGGAGAGACTCTGCTTCCTGAACACACCAAGCCAATCTACGACCTCAGCTCACATGACTCATTCTCCAACTCCGACTCTGAGGTTCTGGTTCCTGAGATCACTGATTCCAACAACATAGAATCATTTCTTTTCAATCTTCAGGAACCAAAACCAAAAAATGCCGAGAGTGATTGTAACCCAGAATTCAAATCTTTTCTCGATTCAGATTTCCTTCATCCTATAGACACTCTTTAGGCATTTGATAGTTACCTAGAGGACTCTCTACAGGAGACCACCTGTCATTCATTTCTAGTAGAGCCTTCATACAAAATTTTCATTGAAGCCACCTCTTCCACACATACAGAACTGATCAAAACCCATTTCCAACCCCGACCCGCAATCGGACTTAATTTCTATTCTAATTCCCTTCTTACTGAGTCGATTACAACTCCACATCTATACCAGGTTTCAGACATTGATCAAACTGAAGAACATGCTCCATCGTTCTCTAATCACCCATGTAGGGTTTCGCGTCATTCACTGATTATTTTACGGATCCCTACTCTGACCAAGCTGATTCGACTCAGCCTAACCCCGCATTCACACTTCCACATCCGTCCAAGCTTCATAATATATGGTGGGTTCCACACCTCTTGATCTACATTTATCAATCCACCAGATTGATTGGGTTTGGGCTGCATCATCAGCCTACTGATCTGAACAAGCAACTGGTTGGACCAACTAGGCTCTTGATCAAGGTGCTTGTTATACAAAACTCCGTTAATTTGACCATTCCCTCTGCATCCTATTTCCCATTCGGCTGAAGGCGTTGAATTTAGCGCTTAACGGGAGGCAACCCGTCATTCTTTAAAAAACCCGAAACTTTTCTTGACATTTCCATGTTGAATTCATATTGCACTTTAGGGTTCATCCATTAGAACTGTCGACTCCACCTCTGATACATGTGCCAGAGCTTGAAATCATCCACAACTGTCATTCCCGACCCATTCACCCACCCAATAAATCATGTTCTAAGTCCCCAAACCCAACACTGTTTCACACCCTCCGTTTACAATAAGGACATTGCAAATCTTAGGCATGGGGGTGGTAAAGTGCAAACATACAGAAATCAAGAAAAGGCAAAAGAATTCTCACAAAAAAATCACATACATCAAAAACACCCAAAAAAAATTGAGAAAAAGAATAAAAAAAAAACTGGAGGAGGGAGGAAATTTTTGTAGGCTTTACATAATCAAAAGGACAAAAAGAGCAAAATGCTAAAAAGGAGCACAAAATGAAAAAGAAAGAGATAGTCATTAGTAAGAGATTAAGGGATTAACCGAAGTTTTAGACCACATTAAGAAAAGTAAAGATAAGTACTAAAGAGACACAAAGAAATTAGTAGGAACACTGACCTTAGGCCTCTTTGGCCAGACTCTTAGTACCTATTAAGATCTGGATATTCCTCAAGAGGTTGAGGAAAATGCAAAGTCTAAGTATTAGGTCTAAAGCTTGGGGAGTATTCAGTCTCGTTAACTGACCTTCGGTTTGCGGGACTCGGTAACCTAAGCACCCCAATTCGCACACAGTTTGATTTAGTGTGCATAACTATCAAAATCACGCAGAAGCGTTTTAATGTTCTGAAAATGTTACCTAGATTAGGAGCAGTCGATCAACACAAGTTGATTTGGATGAGTTCCCAGCGCGGAGAGGTGGGAAATTCCCCTCGAAGATGCGTAACAACATATCATCTCCTCGGTGCTTGTCTCTTAGGATATTTACATGTCCTACCAGGGGCATGTAAGCACTCTGCTAGTTTAGATACCATGGATGGCATTATCACGAAATGTCAATCACCAGGGTCTGGATTTGGCCACGAAACGTCATGGGCGGGATTATCTCAAAATCTCAAAAACCAGGGTTTTGGGGGTTACCTTGGGCGGTGCTATCACAAAGCATCGATTGCCAGGAACCTTTGAGGATTGATGATGGGAATGAGGAATCCGATACAAACCATGTTGTGAAGCCAATCCGAAGCTAGAAATAAAAAGAAAAGAGAGAGAAAAATCTCCAAACAAATAAACCCTCTATCTCTCTCTTCCAAAAACACACTGCAAACTGAACCAAGGCTAAAATATGTCTCAAGCACGGGTGCTTTAACCACGGAGTCCAATAAACCTTAGGGTATTTTCCGCGGGCCTTAAAAACCTTTGCTGAGGACCGAGGCTAAAGCTAGACAGGTCCGGATCTTGGTTGGTACTAGAGTACCTTGAGGCCCATTGTCGGCATTCTGACCTAATCAAAGAAGAAAAAAACACTTATCATAACTGGTGAAAGAAATTCATGGTCTAGAACAGAAGTTAATACCTTAAAATTTTGCTAAGGGACTAGCAAAAGTTAGGCATGGGAGTATGATGAGAACCTCATCATGACCCTAACTAGATTATTTTGATCTAATAAACTCAACAAAAGCTCCTACATAACCAAGAGAAAGGCCTAATTCAGGGAATTACTAATCTGAGAAGAGAACATGAAACAAGGGGTAAAACTACAATTTTACCATTGTAGTGCATCAACAGGATTTCTAAGGGTCTAGACATAAGTCAATTGGACTTAATAAGAGAAAAAGTAGGATGGTTCAGTCAGAAAAGGGTTATGGTGAAATCTACGAATTAAATGGCATTCTGTAACCCTAAAACAAACCCACTTACATTCACAAGGTTCCAAGTAAGATAAAAATCAACTAAATCCTCTAAAAATCATGTAAAAATATCCTCTAGGGTGTCGAACCTTCAATTTGGCCTTTGGAACCTATTTTGACCTAGATTGAGAACAATGCCCAATATTTGACCTAATTTGCGTTTTTGTGCAATGTCCACTCAAATGTGGTCAAACCTAAAATCCAACTTCACCATTGGATTCCTTAGGTCCAAATTAGATTAATACTAAAATTTGGACCTAAGGGAAGGTCGTCTTGACCCACTTTGCAAATTGGTCCACCAAATTACATTTTAACCCTCAACTTTTTGAAATCCTTGCAAATCCCCCCCTAACTTCATCGCTTTCTTCATTTCAGTCCCTCTGCGACCGTAGCAGGGACCCATACCTTCAGCAACTTTGCATGGAGGTTCTCTCCTTGGATTCATGGGGAGCTGCTCCCAGATTTGAAAGGGGAGCTCCCTGCAATGCCCCCTACTACATGGGCAGCTCCCCATGCCCTGAAGTACCCCATACCTCTTGTGCGAACGCTCGAGAGGTATGGGTCTCATTCTGGCCATGCCTTCGGCGTGGCATTCCCGCCTTCTCCATGCGCTTCTCCTTCTACCCGCGCCTATTTAAGCTTGCCCAGAGCCCTCTGCTTCTAGCAAGCCTGATTTGGCCAAAGATTACCCCCCAATCTCATCTCCTTCTACTCCGGCCAACTGCCCGCGACTTCAGGTGACTCTCCCTCCCTCTTATTGTCGCTTTGCCAACATACCAGTGGTAGAGCCAGCACCGCCGTTCCCCTCCGCGTTGTGCCGTACCAGCACGTGTCCTCCGACCCTCTTCATCGTCGTCGTCATCTCTCCCCTCGGCCTTTTCGTCTGTGACGACGGTAGTACCCACCGCTCGCCCTCCGCCTCCCCCCTTCACTCCAAGTCCATCATTTAAGCTCCTCTCCCTCTACTCTTCATTTCCCCTTCATCAATTTTTAGTTTTGACCCCTCAACCGCCACTACCACCACCATCGTTTTCACCTCCGGCCACCAACTCTGGTAAGGCCGCCCCACCTCCACAGGCCACCACAACCCTCGCCGACAAGCCTACGAGCTCCGCCTCACCTCACTGATCATTTCCCTTCACTCCACTCACCACACCACTCACTCGAACCACCCCCCAAACACACCCACTCGTACTCACACAATGCGCCCTAGGCACACACTCACAGACACTGCCACGCCATGCCAACACCCCCAGCACCTTCACCGTTCTCTGGCGAACCTCCCTGAGCGATTTGACATGGCCGTAAGTCCATTCTTGTGTTTTCAGGTTCATTGCCCATCTGCCATTGGCGCAAATCTTGAAACTCGCTTGAAGCTTCGCCGAGGCCTTGCTATTCTAGCCTTACACTCCCAGGACACGCGGAATCTCCTCGCACACAGTTCCAGGCCTTCACTTGGAGTCGAGAGACTCTGAGGCTATTGCAATTGCGAAGACAACCTACTGCTGCAGACGTGCGAAAGACAGGTAGGACATTTAGCCCCACCTCGGAAGTGGGTGAGCGGGCGCAACAGCATAAATTGAATTCTGGTCAGAGGCTTATCGTCTCCAACTCACGGGGTGAGGTCCCTCTCACCCGACCGACCAGCCTCGTCTACGACCACACCCCGCGAACTTAGTCTTGACCTGACCTGACTAGCACACCTTGCCCACCACCGCACGCCAATGGGCCTGGTCCCGGGCACACATACCCGACCCGTTTACCCGAGAGGCTCTGGGAGAGCTGTGTCCTAACAGCAAAATAGAGAGAGAGATGTGGGGAGGATAGAGGTAGGTTTTGCCTCTGTGTGCATAGGAAAGAGAGAGGGAGCCGCAAAAGAAGAGAAAGAGGAAGGAGTCTCCAGAGCCTAAGGAAGAGGAGCAGCTGAAGGAAGGAGAAGCTGCAGAGAAGAAGAAGAGAAAGAGGATGAGGCAAGGACATAGCTACAGAACTGTAGAGGTCACGGAAGGAGCTGAATGATAACACTGCATCTTGGGGTGATAATTCTGTTAAATGGGGCCCATCTTAAGAACAAAAGGCACTGATAACACAACATAAGTAGAATGGGAGCATTGCGCTCATCATATGTCAAGATTGCTTATAAAATAGTATTAATGGCCATTTGCATGAGCACTTGTCAAAGCTGGCCTCTGATGAGCAATCGGACTACACTGATGGATTTAAAACGACGAACAAAGTCCAACGGACTCGAAATCAGCCAAATCCGACATCCGGAGCTCCCACAATGGGCCTAAGAAGTTCTGACTGTTGATCTGATGATCAACGGCCATGGGTCCGCCACGTGTCAGCCTCGCCGCGCCTGCATCCGCCCTTCCGCGCACAGCACGCCCCGCTTCTTCCACCAAGGGACGCATCTCGGCTGTTGATCCTCCATCGCACGTCTTCGCAGCACTCCACGCCTGCGCGCCACGCCTCCTCCGCGCGACAATCTAGCCAGGTAGTGTAGCGGGCTGCGCGCTGTTCGCAAAGGCAGCGGCGAGCGTTCGAGACCCCGTGCACTGCCTAATTCGCTGCTCGAGCAGGCGCGGCTGATTAAGGCCGTAGATCCGCATGCGAAGGGTGACAATCGCACCACGAGACGTGTCCTCAGGTGGCGATCAGCCACGCGCACGCTCACGCCAGTCGACATCGCCCGCGAGCACGCGCACTCAAGGCGCGATTCGAGCACGCCCGTTGGGAAGACCTCAGCCGTCCGATCTTCGATCGGATGGCTCTCATGCCACGCACACGAATCGGGCATGAGGAAGAACAGCTGCGGGCAAGCGACCGGCGGGCAGGGGTCTTCACCGACATTTTGGGAAGGGTTTTAACGACGTCTTGGACGTCACTGAAACCCCTTCTTCATTTGGAAAGCTGAAACGATGGTGGCGACCGGCGATAACTAGGTTTTGTTATGTCGTTGTAGTATAGCCAGTTATTGCCACCATTTGCTAATATATAATTTTTTACTCGGAAAATAAAGAGTTCCCGAGGTCGAACTCAGGGAGCAAGTTGTATTCTAGGGTTACAAGTTTCTTTTACAAAAATAAAGAAAGAGAGAGAGAGAGAATTTGTTGGCTTCTTTCTTCTTCTCTTCTTTTCTCTTTGCTTATCCTCTCCTCTTCTTTCTCGGATCTTCTGCTTTCTTCCTTTGCTCTTTTTCTTTATCTGCAACAGTGATGATGTTCTTCTTCTTCTTTCAATTCTTGTTTCTACTCGTCTCTTTCTTTTTCTTCTCCCTTGCGGTCCTATTCTTCTTCTTCTTTCTCTCTTCTTTTCCTTTCTTCAGATCTTCTTCTCGTGCTCTTCTTCTTCTGCAGAGTCTTCACTTGGCCTCTCTGTGTTCTCCTCTGCCTCGCCTTCCTTCTCCTTCTTTGCCTTCAGGACGTCGTCTGATTTTCCAATCAGACGACTTAACCCGCGGATGCTACAGTGTTGCTTCAGTTCTTCTTCCTCAGTCCTCTGCTTCGGGCAGCCCTGGCTGCTCTTCTTCCTTCAGTCTTCTTCTCCTTCTCTGTTCAGCGGGCGTCTTTCTTCTTCTTCTCTGCTTGCACACTTGCACAGCTTGATCAGAGGGGCAAAACCTAATTCTACCCTCTCCCCCGTGTTTCTCTCTCACGGAAGCCACTCTTAGGAAAGCTCTCCCAGAGCTGCCGGGTATTCGGGTACGGGTCGTGCCCGGGTCCAGGCCCACCGGCGTGCGTGGTGGGCGAGGAGTGCAGGTCGGGCTTAATCGGGTCGGGCCAAGTCCGCGGGGCGTGGTCGCGGACGAGGCCGAGTCGAGCGGGTAAGTGAGAGGGACCTCACCCCGTGCTCAGGAGGCAACGAACCTAAGGCACTTTTTGCCTTTATGCGGGCGCGCTCCTCTGAAAAGTTCCGAGGTGGGACTAAATGTCCCACCCCAATTGGGCGCCCGCAGCTGAAGACGCTGCAGGAGTTCACGGTTGCACGCGAGGCCTTTGCCCCAGCTGCAAGCCTGGGACGCTTCGCGGAGATGCCCCGCACAGCCTGGGAGTCGAACCTGGGCGAATCGCACCTGGAGCTGCAGGTTGAAGGTGCTCCTTCCATGCAGCAATGGCGACGGCGGTCGAGATACCTGTCCACAGAGGAACGGCCTCTCGACCCAATCAGATACGCGGAGAACCTTCGCCGTGGCACGGCGAAGGTGGTGGGGGGTCTGGCAGGCGGCGGGGCGGAGCGTGAGGGTCGCCCTAGGTCAAACTGCGGGTGAAGTGGGTTTGTTCGGGGGGTCTGCAGAGGGCGAGTGGCGGGAAGTGGAAGGGCGGAGGTTGATCAGGGTGAGGAGACAGAGGTTCTGTGAGGGTCGGCGAGGCGTATGGGGCTGTGGAGCGATGAGGGCGTCTCGCCGGAGTTTGGCCGGAGACGAAGGGGGTGACGGTGGACAGGAGCGGTCGAGGGTTTAATCAAATAAAAGACAGTGAGGAAAAGAAAGAGGGGGAGATGGGGAGAAGTTCTGACCTAGCTACGGAGACGAAAGGGGCTGGAGCAAGGCAGCAGTCGTATCGACTGTCGCCGGAGAAGAAGATGCCCGGGGGAAGGGGCGGTGGCGAGGAGAGGGCTGGAGAGGCGCCAGCTGGGTGCGGCGTGGCGCGGGAAGAGCGAGGGAGGGCAGCCCTGCAGCTGGTAGTGCGGCAGAGCGACGAGGAGGAAGGGGAGAGGCCGCCGGAGCTGGAGGGCTTCCTGTCAGAGTGGGAAGAGAGGAAGTGGGGGTCTTTCTCCGTCAGGACCGAGCTGCTCAGAACGGTGGAGCGACGGGGGTATTTATAGAGGCGGAATCAGAGAGGAGGGCGGAGGGAGACGACGTGTCTCCCTCACCGGAGGACGTCGGAGATGGAGACCCATACCGTCCGTGCGTTCGCACGGCCGGTATGGTGGGTTGCAGTGACCAGGGGGGTGTTCCTGCGACGGCTGACGACACAGGGCACCCCCGGTTGTCTTGCCAGACCCTCCCCCTTACCCTGCGCGGCGCCATGCTCCGCGCAAGGTCGCCGGAGCATGGTGCTGGTCAGGTTTTGGCAGGAGGGACCTGAATGCAAAGAACGAAGGAGATTTAGGGGCAGAAATGTGAGGGTTCAAAAGTTGAGGGCCAAAAAGTAAATAAATGAGGACCAAAGTGTAAAGTTGGTCAAGAAGGTTTCCTCTTAGGCTCAAGTTTTTATACATGACTAATTGGGACCTAAGGATTATGATGGTGAATTTTATTTCTAGATTAAACCTTGTTTGACCGGTCAATTTACGCAAAAACCTAAATTAAGTTATTAATTGGGCATGGTTCTCAATGTAGGTCAAAAAGGGTTCCGAAGGCCAAATTGAAGGTTCTAAACCCTAGAGATTATTTTTCTATGAATTTTAGAGGGTTTATTCTATTTTTACTTTGCCTCGAACCTCGCGAATTGAAGTGGGTTTGTTTTAAGGTTACAGATTATCATTTAGCTCCTTGGAATTGCTGTAGCCCTTATCAGATCATCCCACTTTCCTTCTTATTTGGTTTGTTTGACCTATGTTTGGACCTGTATGCAGATTATACTGGTAAAATTGCATTTTTACCCCTTATGACTTGTTTTCTTCTTAAACTCAGAATTCTCTGAGTTAAGCCTTTCCTTGAGTTATGTAGGAGCTTTTATCCTTTGTATTAGGTCAAAATGAGCTAGTTATGGCTCATGATGAGGTTCTCATCATACCCCCATGCCTAGCTTTTGCTAGTCCCTTAGCAAAAACTTAAGGTTTCAACCCTTGTTCTAGACCATGAAGTTCTTAATAGCTTCAGATAAGTGCTTTTTCATTTGAGCTTAGATTAGGTTAGAATGCTGACCATAGGCCTAAAAGGTATTCTAGTACCAATCAAGATCCAAATCTGTCTAGCCTTAGCCTCAGTCCTTAGCAAAGGTTTTTAAGGCCCACAAGAACTAACCTAAGGTTTATTGGACTTTGTGGTTAAAGCACCCGTGCTTGAAATGATTTTAGCCCTGGCTCAGTTCGCAGTGCGTTTTGTAAGAGAGATAGAAAGTTATTTTGTTTGGAGAGTTTTCTCTCTCTTTTTCTTTTTAGTTCTAGCTTAGGATTGGCTTTTCAACACGGTTTGTATCAGATTCCTTGCTCCCATCATCAATCCTCAAGGGTTCCTGGCAGTCGATGCTTCTAGATAGCACCGCCCATGGCAACCCCCGGAACCCTGGCTATTGAGATTTCGAGATAATCCCATCCATGGTGTTCCGTGACCAAATCCAGACCCTGGCAATTGACACTTCGAGATAATGCCATCCATGGAATCTGAACCAGCAGAGTGCTTACATGCCCCCAGTAGGATATGTGAATATCCTAAGAGACAAGCACCGAGGAGATGATATTTTGTTACGCATCTTTGAGGGGATTTCCTGCCTCTTCGCGCTGGGAACTCGTCCAAATCAACTTGTGTTGATCGGCCGCTCCTACTCTAGGTGTTCTTTTCAGAATTTTGCGACGCTTCTGCGTGATTTTGATTTTTACGCTTACTGAACCAGGCTGTGTGTGAGGTTAGGGTGCTTAGGTTACTGAGTCCCGTAAACCAAAAATTAGTTAATGAGGCCAAATACTCCCTAAGCCTTAGACCTAATACTTCAGCTTTTCATTTTCCTCAACCTCTTGAGGAGTATCCAGATCTTAATGGGTAGTAAGAGTCTATTCAAGAATGCCTAAGGTTTGCGTTCTTACTAATCTCATTATGCACTTTTCAGTTATTTTCTTGAATGAGGTCTAGAACTTAGGTTAATTCCTTAGTTCCTTACTAATGACTATCACTTTTTCTTTAATCTTTTTGTGCTCCTTTTTCATTTTGTTTCTTTTCTCCTTCTCCTTCACAAAATTTCCTTCTCCTTTTTTTCTCTTATTCTTTTTCGAAAATTTTTAATTTTTATGGTGTTTTTGGCATATGTGAATTTTTTCTTTTTTTTTTGAAACCTTTTCTTACAAGTTTTGCACTTTCATACCCCCCCATGCCTAAGATTTGCAATGTCCTCATTGTAACCTAGGGGGTTTTTATTTAACTTAGTTCATTCCTTAAGACAGAAATTTGGATGAGTGAATGGGTCGGGTTGAATTTTGCGGACGATTTCTAATCCCAGATGCAAGCATCTGAGGTGGGGTCGGCTGTCTACAAGGGTGAACCTTAAGTGCAAAAAGGTGTCAGAAAAAGGTTTTGGATTTTTAGGAAAATGACGGGTTGCCTCCCGTTAAGCGTTGAGTTTTACGCCATCGGCTGGGCGCAATAAGCTTAAGGGGAATGGAGGATATAAGATGCTTCAGCCAAATCAGTAGAAGTCACATCAATGAACGGCTTGAGTCTCTGACCGTTCACGATGAAAGGTTCGGAATTGTGGCTGAGTGGACTGATTTCGATTGCTCCATTTCCAAAAACCTATCGGACCAAATATGGTCCGACCCACTTGGATCTCAGTTTTCCTGGGAAGAGTTTTAGTCGGGCATCAAAGAGTAGGACCTTTTGACCAGGATGAAAGATCTTTCTTGAGATATGCTTGTCATGGAAGGCTTTAACCCGCTGTAGATTCGCGAGTTCTCATACGCGTCTAAGCGTAATTCATCAATCTCGCTGATTTGGAGTTTTCTGTGGGTTCCGGCCTTGGAAAGATCTAGATTACAGTTCCGTACTGCCCAATAGGCTTTATGATCTAGTTCGACGGGAAGGTGACACGCCTTTCCGTACACCAGTCTAAAGGGAGACATGCCTAATTAGGTTTTGTGGGTGGTCCTATAGGCCCACAATGCTTCCGGAAGTCGGGACGACCAGTCCTTCCTGTCAGGCCGAACAGTGACTTGCAGGATTTTCTTGATCTCCCGATTAGACAGCTCAGCTAGACCATTAGTTTGGGGGTGATAAGGAGTAGAGATTCGGTGAGACACCCCGTATTTGGTCATCAGTGACCTAAACTGAGCATTTGTGAAATGGGTCCCCCCATCAGAGATTATTGCACGAGGAATCCCGAATCTTGAGAAAATGTTTTGATGAATGAATTTGAGAACGAATTTGTAATCACAGGTTCGGGTCGGTATGGCTTCGATCCATTTGGACACGTAGTCCACAGCCAACAGAATGTATTCGAAACCATCCGAAACAGGAAATGGGCCCATAAAATCAATCCCCCAAACATCAAAGATTTCGCATATTAGAATCGGTTGCATAGGCATCATGTCGCGATGGCTCATGTTGCCCAAAGTCTGGCAACGACTGCATGCCTTGCAGTGACTGTACGCGTCTTTGAACAGTGTGGGCCAGTAAAAGCTGCACTGGAGGACTTTTGATGCGGTTTTATTCCCGGCGAAATGGCCACCGCATGCCTGGTCATGGCAGAAAGAGAGGACATTGCTGATTTCCTCTTCCGGGACACATCTCCGAATGATCTGATCAGCACCTATGCGGAAGAGGTACGGGTCTTCCCAAATGTAATACTTGGCATCGGAGCGTAATTTGTCCTTCTTGGCCTTAGGCCAATCGGACGGGATCTGATGAGATGCCAAGTAATTTACTACATTAGCAAACCATGGAAGGCTAGTACTGATAGTCAGCAGGTGCTCATCGGGAAAATGCTCAGTGATGGGTCCAGAAGGGTCAATTAATTCAGAAGGAAGACGGGACAAGTGATCAGCTACCACATTTTGCTTTCCCGCTTTGTCGCGAATCTCAAGGTCAAATTCTTGCAACAGCAAGATCCATAGGATTAATCGAGGTTTCGCGTCCTTCTTTGCAAGGAGATGCCTCACAGCTGTGTGATTCGAGTATATGATGACACGGGAACCCAGAAGGTACGATCTGAATTTTTCTAGGGCAAATACTACAGCTAGCAGCTCTTTCTCAGTAACCGTATAGTTACGCTGAGCCTCATCGAGTGTTTTGCTGGCATAGTAAATGACCACAGGTTTCCCGTCAATTTTCTGCCCCAAAACCGCTCCTACAGCGAAGTCGGATGCATCGCACATGATCTCAAAGGGTTGAGACCAATCAGGGGACTGTAGGATCGGGGCTTGGGTGACTCGGTCACGCAGGATTTCAAATGCTTGAGTGCATTCCTTGGAAATTTCGAAAGGTACATCCTTGGAGAGAAGAGTGGTCAGGGGGCGCGCGATTTTTGAAAAATCAGGGATAAATCGTAGATAAAAACCGACATGCCCCAAAAAAGATCGGATGTCCTTGATCGAGCTAGGCATAGGAAGGTGAGAAATCAGATCAACCTTAGCTCGATCCACCTGGATGCCTTTTTCCGAAATTGAGTGTCCCAGGACAATTCCCTCAGGCACCATGAAATGGCTCTTTTCCCAGGAAAGAACCAAATTCACATCGATGCACCGCCTGAGTATCTGGACCAAGTGTTGGAGGCAATCGTCGAATGATGCTCCGAAAAATGAAAAGTCATCCATGAAGACTTCCAGATAATCACCTACCATATCTGAGAATATGGCAAGCATGCATCGCTGAAAAGTAGCGGGTGCATTGCAAAGACCGAAAGGCATCCTTCGGAAAGCGTATGTTCCGAAGGGGCAGGTGAACGTGGTCTTTTCTTGGTCCTCAGGATGGATTGCCACTTGGTTATAACCGGAGTACCCGTCAAGAAAGCAGAAGAACCTATTTCCCGCAAGTTTTTCGAGAATTTGATCAATGAAGGGTAGTGGGAAATGATCCTTTTTCGTGGAGGAATTGAGTCGGCGGTAATCTATACAGACTCTCCACGAGTTGGCTAGTCGGGTAGGAATGATTTCTCCGGTCTCAGTCGTTATAGTGGTGAGTCCTGCCTTCTTGGGCACGACCTGAATTGGGCTCACCCAACGACTATCGGAGATCGGGTAGATAATTCCGGCATCTAACCACTTGATGATCTCCTTTTTCACGACCTCCTGCAGATTGGGGTTTAAGCGTCTCTGCATTTCACGAGAAGGTCGTGTGCCCTCTTTTAAATAGATATGATGAGTACAATAGGAGGGACTTATTCCAGTCAAATCATCGAGAGTCCACCCGATGGCTCTGCGATGTTGCTGGAGAACAGTAATCAGACGGAATTCCTGTTCGGGATTGAGGTTGGAATTGATAATCACAGGAAGGGTCTGATCAGAACCCAAAAAGATGTATTTCAAGTGAGCAGGAAGAGGCTTTAACTCGAGGACAAGGTTTTCAACAGCAGCGGGTGGTTCAATGTAGATGTGAGGTTCAAGGGTGGGAGTTACTGGGTTGTGTATGTCTAGATTCGACTCCTCTGTTTGCGGGTCAAGATCCTTCTGTGGTTGATGAGGCATAATCGAGTCATTCTGGAAGTGTGATTCATCAACCAAAGTCCTGACGTCACAAATTTGTTCGATGACACCGCAATTAATTCCTTGTTGGGTCTTAAATATATCAATTTTTAGGGTTTGATCTCCAAACTTAAGCTCTATTTGGCCCTCCTCACAGCTGATGTTGGCCCTAGCAGTAGCCAAGAAAGGTCTCCCTAGAATGATTGGTGTATCCCTAGGGTTCTCAGGTGCGTCCATATCTAAGACTATAAAGTCCACTGGGAAATAGAAATCCCGCACTCTTACGATAACATCCTCGAGAATCCCTTTTGGTGACTTTATAGATCGATCTGCTAATTGTAATGTCACCTCAGTTGGTTTTAGCTCAGATTCTTCTAGATGGTCAAGTAAGGATGTGGGTATCAGGTTTATGGATGCACCCAAGTCTAGCAATGCTCTATCAAATTGGGTACCACCTATCTTGCAGGAAATCAGGGGATTACCAGGATCTTTTGCCTTGGGTGGGAGTCTACTGAGGATTACAGAGCTGGCTTGCTCTGACAGAACAATTGGGCTCCCTCCCTTGGTTCGCGGCTTACGCTGGGGTGTACATATATTCTTTAGAAATCGTGCGTAAGCTGGTACGTGGCGGATTGCATCCATCAAGGGGATGTTTATGTGGACCTGCTCAAAGAGCTTGACCAAGTCCTCCTCAGGGGCCACGGGTTTGGTAGTCTTCTTTCCCTTGGTCAAGGCCTCGGGAAACAGGACCTTAGGTGGTTCTTCTAGGATAGGTCCAGGTTGTGGATCCGAGATAGGGGTGGGGACGTCCTGGATTACTGTCCTAGGCTTGGGATCAATACCCGGCTTGGAGTGGTTCGGATGAGGTGGGTCTTGGGTTTCCTTACCACTGCGGGTCGTTACGGAATTAAGTCCTGCCTGGTTTTGGTTGGGATTGGGTAAGATAGCTTGCTGCTGGTAACCTGCAAAAGAAGTGGAGGCCTCTATCCCGTCAGGTGAAGGAACAGAGGGGGCCTGATAAATCATATGGGCATGGCCCGGGTTTGGGTTCATAACGCGCCGCTGGGTTGGCACGTTATTAGGATTAGGCAGAGGTTGGGAGGGAAGAGTACCTGGCTGGCGAGAGTTTGCCAACTGGGTCAATTGGTTACGGACCTCTGTAAGTTCGTCCTTGTGTTGTTTTTGGATAGCCACATTCGTTCTTTGAATGTCAGCCAGGGTCTGAAGGATAAGGGACATTTGATCCTGATTCGGCCCAGATGGGTAAGTAGGGTTGGGCCGAGGCTGAGGCGGCTGGTAAGGACGAGGAGGTTGTGGGCGGGGTTGGAAGGATGATCTTTGGGTTTGGGAATTTCCCGCCCACTGAAAGTTAGGATGGTTTCGCCATCCAGGGTTATAGGTGTTGGAGAATGGGTCATTCTGGATAGCGTGGAGGTCCTCGCAGGTCTGAGGAACCTCCAGAGAGTCAGAGAAAGAGGGAATGGAATTCCCCTGGTAGGTGTAGAAGGAATCGGAAGGACCACCGGGCAAAGATTCGGATGATGGGTCCATCCTAGGAGAAGGTCGATGGAGAATGTTTTGCACAGTTTCCCTTGTGGAAGGAGGCTGTGCGAAAGGGTTATGCGCAGAGGTGGCTCGCTGCAAATGCTGAGTCAGCTCGTCCACCTTCTTTTCGATAATTGAGACCTTGTCCAATCGACTGGACATTAATTCCAGGTCGACTGATGTGGACAGGCCCTGCGTCTCATGTGCTCCCCTAAGATTCGTCGATGCGCGGGTATTCGTCCTGTCGAATAATCCCATGGAGTCATTGTTGATGGAGTTCTCGCACATGTTTTCGAGAATCTCCCACACGGTGTCTTCATGTTGACCTATGATATTTCCTCCGCAGGTTGCATTGACGAAAAGACGGATGTCCTCACGGAGTCCCTGGTAAAAAGACTGGACTTGTTCCCATTTAGGAACTCCGTGATGGGGGCACTTTCTCATGAGATCCTGGAAACGATCCCATGCCTCATGGAGAGGTTCTCCTGATTGTTGAGTGAAGTGCGTAATCTGATGGCGCAAGGCGTTGGTCCGACCAACGGGAAAAAACTTCTTCAAAAACTCGGATTGAAGTTCTTCCCAAGTATTGATCGGTCGGGTCTGAGTTTGATACCAATGGGCGGCCTTGTCCATAAGAGAAAAGGAGAACATCTTCATGAGAAGAATATCCCGATTTTGCGCATCTGACCCAAAAGTTTGGGCCAGATGCTTTAGCTATTTGATGTGCTAGAAGGGATCTTCGGAATTAAGCCCATGGAATTTAGGTATAGCATGAATCATGTTGGGCTTCAATTCGGAATCAGGTCCTCCAGTCGGGATTATGACTCGAGTCTCAATAGCCACCGCAGCAGGATTGTAGTGATCCCGCATCATAGGACGCTGTGGTGGGTGCACGAAGTTTTGGAAGAGGTCATTGAGTCGCTGGAGCTGGTGCTCCAGATTATTTTCTTCCTCAACTGGCTGAGCCATGATGGGGGAAGAAGAACTTGGTTCTGAATCAGAAGAGAGAATAATGTGAGGGGGTTGCTGCACAAACACGGGCATCGAGGCTTGGCCTTGACGAGAGTGAATTTCTAAAGGAGGTCTTAAGGGTGGTCTTAAGGACCTCCTACCGTACATGCACTGTTGGAAGAGATGAGTTTAGAAGGTGCTGGACCCAATCAAGACACCCAAAAATGTGTTGGGTGACTATAGAGGTGCGGGGCAGATGGACCCCTTGATCAGAAAGATCGTCCACCTGAGAATTACCTGGGCAGCCAGAGAGGGAGAGTCCCGCAAAGACCCCTACACGGTAGAGCGTCCCCACGGGTTACAGGGTTTCCCCCACTCGACCTCTCTTGTCACTGCGGTTCCAGGTAGACCAGAATGGGGATCTTGACCTCTTAAGTCTACCAATTTTAGGTTAAGATTAGGGTGCTTAAAGTTACACTTGAACTTTAGTTCTTTGAGTGCAAAGAGTGACCTAATTTAAGGTTGGTTGACCCAAGGGGGCAACTTTACCTCTTGTTTCCTTTGAGAGTTTTTGGGTCTTGTCTTTTAGGGTTCAAGTGTTTTAGAGAGCCAATTGTTTTAGGTTTTCTTTGAATAGGTATTTTCAGACAAGGGCTTGGGCACACTTCATTTGGTTTTCTCAATTCTTGCTTAAGGAGTGTGTCTCTAAATCCCTAGTGTTGGATCCTAGGTTGGCTCTACTTGGTCCAGTTAGCTCTTTGTTGGGTAATTAGGGCTCAAGCAAGAATGTGTTAGCCCTTAAATACCCTTAATAGTGTGCAGTAATAATGGGTTGAAAACATGCAACTTTTGATGGTTTACTGAGTATAGAAGACAGGTTAGACCTATATTGCTTGTTCTTTTCTTTTCTTCCTCTTTAGAATTTAGGGATTGAGAGGATAGAATTTTACCTGTCCTTGGAGTGGTTGTCGTGCGGTTGCTTGTCTTCTCGATTTTCTTGTATCTGCACAACAAAGGAGAGATTTTTAGCAATGTAAAAACAGGAATTTGATTATCTCTAGAATAGCCGTTGCTCCCCGGCAACGGCGCCAATGAAACGATGGTGGCGACCGGCGATAACTAGGTTTTGTTATGTCGTTGTAGTATAGCCAGTTATTGCCATCATTTGCTAATATATAATTTTTTACTCGGAAAATAAAGAGTTCCCGAGGTCGAACTCAGGGAGCAAGTTGTATTCTAGGGGTACAAGTTTCTTTTACAAAAATAAAGAAAGAGAGAGAGAGAATTTGTTGGCTTCTTTCTTCTTCTCTTCTTTTCTCTTTGCTTATCCTCTCCTCTTCTTTCTTGGATCTTCTGCTTTCTTCCTTTGCTCTTCTTCTTTATCTGCAGCAGTGGTGATGTTCTTCTTCTTCTTTCAGTTCTTGTTTCTGCTCATCTCTTTCTTTTTCTTCTCCTTTGCGGTCCTGTTCTTCTTCTTCTTCTTCTTCTTTCTCTCTTCTTTTCCTTTCTTCAGATCTTCTTCTCGTGCTCTTCTTCTTCTGCAGAGTCTTCACTTGGCCTCTCTGTGTTCTCCTCTGCCTCGCCTTCCTTCTCCTTCTTTGCCTTCAGGACGTCGTCTGATTTTCCAATCAGACGACTTAACCTGCGGATGCTACAGTGTTGCTTCAGTTCTTCTTCCTCAGTCCTCTGCTTCGGGCAGCGCTGGCTGCTCTTCTTCCTTCAGTCTTCTTCTCCTTCTCTGTTCAGCGGGCGTCTTTCTTCTTCTTCTCTGCCTGCACACTTGCACAGCTTGATCAGAGGGGCAAAACCTAATTCTACCCTCTCCCCCGCGTTTCTCTCTCACGGAAGCCGCTCTTAGGAAAGCTCTCCCAGAGCTGCCGGGTATTCGGGTACGGGTCGTGCCCGGGTCCAGGCCCACCGGCGTGCGTGGTGGGCGAGGAGTGCAGGTCGGGCTTAGTCGGGTCGGGCCAGGTCCGCGGGCGTGGTCGCGGACGAGGCCGGGTCGAGCGGGTAAGTGAGAGGGACCTCACCCCGTGCTCAGGAGGCAACGAACCTAAGGCACTTTTTGCCTTTATGCGGGCGCGCTCCTCTGAAAAGTTCCGAGGTGGGACTAAATGTTCCACCCCAATTGGGCGCCCACAGCTGAAGACACTGCAGGAGTTCGCGGTTGCACGCGAGGCCTTTGCCCCAGCTGCAAGCCTGGGACCCTTCGCGGAGATGCCCCACGCAGCCTGGGAGTTGAACCTGGGCGAATCTCACCTGGAGCTGTAGGTTGAAGGTGCTCCTTCCACGCAGCAATGGCGACGGCGGTCGAGATATCTGTCCACAGAGGAACGGCCTCTCGGCCCAATCAGATACGCGGAGAACCTTCGCCGTGGCACGGCAAAGGTGGTGGGGGGTCTGGCAGGCGGCGGGGCGGAGCGTGAGGGTCGCCCTAGGTCAAACTGCGGGTGGAGAAGTGGGTTTGTTCGGGGGGTCTGCAGAGGGCGAGTGGCGGGAAGTGGAAGGGCGGAGGTTGATCAGGGTGAGGAGGCGGAGGTTCTGTGAGGGTCGGCGAGGCGTATGGGGCTGTGGAGTGACGAGGGCGTCTCGCCGGAGTTTGGCCAGAGACGAAGGGGGTGACGGTGGACAGGAGCGGTCGAGGGTTTAATCAAATAAAAGACAGTGAGGAAAAGAAAGAGGGGGAGATGGGGAGAAATTCTGACCTAGCTACGGAGACGGAAGGGGCTGGAGCAAGGCGGCAGTCGTATCGACTGTCGCCAGAGAAGAAGATGCCCGGGGGAAGGGGCGGCGGCGAGGAGAGGGCCGGAGAGGCGCCAACTGGGTGCGGCGTGGCGCGGGAAGAGCGAGGGAGGGCAGCCCTGCAGCTGGTAGTGCAGCAGAGCGACGAGGAGGAAGGGGAGAGGCCGCCGGAGCTGGAGGGCTTCCTGTCGGAGTGGGAAGAGAGGAAGTGGGGGTCTTTCTCCGTCAGGACCGAGCTGCTCAGAACGGTGGAGCGACGGGGGTATTTATAGAGGCGGAATCAGAGAGGAGGGCGGAGGGAGACGACGTGTCTCCCTCACCGGAGGACGCCGGAGATGGAGACCCATACCGTCCGTGCGTTCGCACGGCCGGTATGGTGGGTTGCAGTGACCAGGGGGTGTTCCTGTGACGGCTGACGACGCAGGGCACCCCCGGTTGTCTTGCCAGACCCTCCCCCTTACCCTGCACAGCGCCATGCTCCGCGCAAGGTCGCCGGAGCATGGTGCTGGTCAGGTTTTGGCAGGAGGGACCTGAATGCAAAGAACGAAGGAGATTTAGGGGCAGAAATGTGAGGGTTCAAAAGTTGAGGGCCAAAAAGTAAATAAATGAGGACCAAAGTGTAAAGTTGGTCAAGAAGGTTTCCTCTTAGGCTCAAGTTTTTATACATGGCTAATTGGGACCTAAGGATTATGATGGTGAATTTTATTTCTAGATTAAACCTTGTTTGACCGGTCAATTTACGCAAAAACCTAAATTAAGTTATTAATTGGGCATGGTTCTCAATATAGGTCAAAAAGGGTTCCGAAGGCCAAATTGAAGGTTCTAAACCCTAGAGATTATTTTTCTATGAATTTTAGAGGGTTTATTCTATTTTTACTTTGCCTCGAACCTCGCGAATTGAAGTGGGTTTGTTTTAAGGTTACAGATTATCATTTAGCTCCTTGGAATTGTTGTAGCCCTTATCAGATCATCCCACTTTCCTTCTTATTTGGTTTGTTTGACCTATGTTTGGACCTGTATGCAGATTATACTGGTAAAATTGCATTTTTACCCCTTATGACTTGTTTTCTTCTTAAACTCAGAATTCTCTGAGTTAAGCCTTTCCTTGAGTTATGTAGGAGCTTTTATCCTTTGTATTAGGTCAAAATGAGCTAGTTATGGCTCATGATGAGGTTCTCATCAAAAGCCGTTCTCCATATTTAAACCCCTTCCAACCACCCATTCAAGGCATTCACTCCACTTGCAACTACTCTACCCCTCTCCTAGCTACCTTTAAGCTCTTTTATAATCGTCGGAGACGACGAGCCACCGACGAAGCCCTCTCCACCACCGTGGCTGCCTCGCCGCCCTCCCTCTCTCTCTCTTTCTTCCCTTCTTTTAAGCTTGACTTTACTTATGTTTAAGTATGTATCTAATGTTGTAATTATGAACTAAAGCTGCATGATTAATGAAGTTGTTTTCTATTCAGTTGCTTGCTCTATTTTCTATTCAAGTTGCATGTTACAAAGGAAACGATGCTAACCCTAATCTTTCTCTCTCTCTCTCGCTTTTCACCCACACCTTTTCGCAAGCAAAACCCCACGATTTTTGTGACAATAAGTGACAAGAAAAATCTGATTTTTATGCCTCCCTGAGACAGACACTCGAACTCACATCCGTTTCTTTACTTTAAAACTGACGTTGCAAGTGCAAACTATAATGACACTTCTAAACACACGCGCACGAACCACGTCAGTTTTTGGTACCGTTGCCGGGTAGGCAACGGATTTGTTTTGTCACTTCCATTTTATATCCATTCTCACATCGTCTAACGCCTTGTCTCCTTTTACTTGATGGTTGCAGGAATTCGGCGCTTGGACGGCGAAGCAGCGCAACCCATGACGGTAATAAGGGAGTAGGCGCAACAAGGACCGATAGTGAGTAGTTCTTCACTCATGGTTGTTTGCTTGCTTGAAAAACTAAACTAAAAAAAATTGTAAAATTGAAAAAAAAAATTGGTGTGGTCTATGATTACCTGACCCACATCCTTAACACATCACCCAACAAAAAATGTACACTTTAACATTCTGAATAAATTCTTGGAGTGTTCTTTTCTCTTTTTGAGTGGTGTTTGCGAAGCCACCTTGGATTGACTTGGGCCGCACCACTCAACCCTAAAAATGACTCATCTAATAGAAGCTGCATGATCATTAGGATGAGTACATTAGGGTTTTAGAGCCTCTACACAATAAAAGGAAATCTACTTTCACCAAATTATATGCAAAACTTGATGTGCCCATTGAAACTTGTCTAAAAACATTAAGACACGTCAATCCTAAAAGACACTAAAGTAAGGATGAAATACTAAAAGACACCACATCTTGAAAAAAAATCCTTGCTTGAAAATCATGTTTTGATAGAAGAACAACACTGAAAGTGGCAAACTAAGAGGCACCACCCCAATCAACGCCTCATCACATAACCCTAGCACAAGCACTATCCTAGCCCTTTTAAAACTGAGTAGACGTGCCCTAGGCAAGACTGAGTTAAGTCTCAAGAGGCGAGGTTTTGTTCGCTGGGCACTTGGCTTTCATTCTCTTGGTGACTAGGCTGCGAGGAGTATCAAACGACCGTAGTTGTGGGGTCTATGGAACCAGGGGCGCAAGCTAAAGGAAGAACCTTCCCTGTAATCCCCTCGTAATCAACCTGGCCAGATTAGTTTTGGGAAGGGGAGTCCAGTGCTTACGGACTTAATCACCCTTTTTGAGATTTCTAGGTCTCCTAAGGAAATACACCATAAGGACTAGGCTTGTTTGCTTGATTGAACACACACTTCTCGCATTTGTCGCTCTCCACATACCCTCCTGTTCTTTTCTAGTGTATGCACGGGAGACGCTCACTGCATCCCGAGTTATTTGTTTTGGGACGGGAATTCAGGCGACTTTATTTTGCTAGAAACATGGCTGAACCTAGGGTAGATGAGGTTGAGGGCCAACCCCTACCAGACACAATGGCCATTATCCAAGCATAGATTAATGCAAACCACCAGCTTCAGCAACAACAGATCCACACCATCATGCAAGCCATATACCGGTTACAGAACCCACAAGGGCAACCGCCACTTGATGTACCACCATTTCAGGATCAACCGAGGCCCCTCCGCGATTTCTACAATCCTTCTGCTATTAGAGTTGAGCCACACCTTAGGATCCCCGAAGGGGGAGATGATTTTGAGCTAAAACTAAATGTCTTAAGTCCGATCCAGAGCCACTTCCATAGAAGCTCAAATGAGGACCCCTTCCAGCACCTAGAGGATCTTGACCGGATAGCACGAACTGTGAAACCTAGGAACATTAGCCTTGACATTGTTCTAATTAAGATGTTCCCCTTCTCGTTGAGAGACAAGGCTTCTCACTGGCTTAGAACCCTAGGTAGACCAATTACCACGTGGGAAGAACTGAGGCATGCATTTCTAAAGAAATTCTTCCCCATAGGAAAGACCAATGCCCTCAGAAGAGCTATTACTACCTTCACACTCCAGGGTGGGGAATAGTTCCATGAGGCGTGGGAAAGATTTAATGAACTCTTGAGGAAATGCCCACACCACGAAGTACCAAGGTGGCAATTGACCCAGATTTTCTACCACGGTCTGGACAGCAACCTACGGAACTTCATTGATGCCTCATGCGGGGGGAACTTCCTGAACAAGGATGAGGAGAGCGCGTTTAAGCTCTTTGAGTCTATGAGCGAAAATTCGCTCAACAATGCTAATATGACCCAGTTTAACCGAACCAGTCAACCCCCTGGTGGGATTTATGAGGTACAAGCAAATTCTAGAATGGTTGACATGGACATCATTGCCAAGAAACTAGATCGAGTGGAATTGGTGGACAAAAAGATTGATGGGTTACTGAACCAAACCAGGAATCCGTTACAGACCTTCTCCCAAACAAAGGAGCACATAATGTTGACCTGGTCTAGCCCTTAAGCCAACTGAACCTGGAACAACCCCTGACCACGTTCCAGGGAGGGACCTTTGCTCCCTCAACCCTTGATTACTCTCTTCCCTCCCCATCGACATCTGCTATCCTTGAAGATGTATAGGCTGTCCAAGGCTGTGCTAAACCTGACCCTTTGTCCAACACTTACAACACTGGCTGACGTAATCACCCCAACTTTGGTTGGACAAACCAGAAACCACTGTAATTCCAAAACCAGCTCAAGCCAAACCAGCAGCCAAACTTGCCCCCCTATCAGCAAGGACCACAAGTTAGACCCCCACATAATCAAAATAGGGTGGCCCCTCCCCCACAGAACCAAATGGACACCCTGATAAAAATGACGGCTGAAATGAACCAGAAACATCAGGTGGAAATGGCCTTAGTAAAGGGACAGTTAAGCCAACTTTTGGACTGTAAACAACAAGGATCCCTACCTTCCCAGCCATAAACGAACCTGCGAAATATAATTAACAGAGGCCCTAATTCGCAAGGGTTCCAGAGCAATCCCGGGCAGGCTTACATGGTCTAGCCAACCCCACAAACACCCCCTGGGTTCGGTGCTTCTTCGTCCTCATCTTCTCAAGGATCATCCCATGGTCCCAATGTCTCTATGAATGCGATAACCTCGAGAAGCGACACCAAAACCCAGGATCCCAAATGACCGACTCTCCCCGAGACTTTACTCGCTGAAATACCCGGCTTAGAAGAGGCACCAGAAAAACCCAAGGACCCAGAAATAGACCCGATCCATGTTCAGACACCCTACCCTAAGGCCTTGGAGACAATCAAGAAGAAGAAAAATGTTGTGGAAACTGAGGAGCTTTTGGAGATCTTTAAGCAAGTACAGATTAATATTTCTTCCTCGAAGCCGTTAAGCACATCCCGGCTTACGCCAAGTTTTTAAAGGATGCTTGTACACCCAAACGTAAGCCAAGACCTCAAGCACCTAGGAAGGTTGTGCTCTCCAAACAAGCAAGTTCCGTAATATCAAGCAACCTTCCGCTCAAGCGAACTGACCTAGGAGCACCCCTGATTTCCTGCAATATCGGGGACATGACATTTGATAGAGCACTCCTGGACTTAGGTGCTTCTATCAATCTGATTCCAACAACCCTGTACCACCAATTTGGTTTCAGAGAATTGACACCCACACCTGTCACCATCCAGCTGGCTGACAGATCTGTGAAGACCCTGAAGGGGGTTGTCAAGGATGTGATTGTGCGGGTCAAGGACTTCTATCTCCCGGTAGACTTCTTTGTGCTCGACATGGAAGTCCCTGAAAAATTACAGAACGCACCCATAATCTTGGGCAGACCTTTCTTAACTACGGCTAAGGCAAACATTGATTGTGACACGGGATGTATGGAAATCGCCTTTGGAGACAAGAAAATGCAATTGGATATCTTCCGGGTGACAAAGTCTTTTGATTGCGATTGTGTTCAGGAACATGATCCCATGGAAACTCTGGTCGAGGAATGCCTCACCCTTAGTTCTGTCTCAGACCACCAAGCCTGTAATGACTGTTCTGACCCGTCACCATCGCTACCCATGGACCTCTGTAAGGCTAATTACGATCAAACAACACCATTTGAGGTAATAGATGTTGATCAACTCCCGCCTTTCCCTTTTCCGTCGACCGTTGTTCTACTCGCACCCGAACTTAAGCCACTACCCGAGAATCTCAAGTATGTCTTCCTGGGACCTGACCAGACCTTCTCTGTGATTATTAACTCTCATCTAACCAAGGATCAGGAACTCAGGTTGACCGCGACCCTATCAGAACATCGGGCTGCCATTGGTTGGACCATTTCTGACTTGAGAGGAATTAGCCCCGCCTATTGCACCCATAAGATTTACTTGGAAGACGGGGCACGACCCTCCCGCCAGATGCAGAGACAATTAAACCCAAACATGTCGGAGGTCGTTAAGAAAGAAATTATCAAGCGGCTTGATGCCGACATCATCTATCCTATCTTTGATAGCCCCTCGGTGAGCCCCACTCAAGTGGTTCCAAAGAAAGCCGGGCTCACTTTTGTCACCAACGAGCATGGCGAATCCATCCCCACCCGCACCACCACTGCATGGCAGGTGTGTATTGATTATAGGAAGCTCAATGAAGCCACTAAGAAGGATCATTTCCCCTTGCCATTCATTGAAAAGATCCTTGAAAGATTGGCAGGGAAAAAGTATTTTTGCTTCCTGGATGGATATTCAGGATATAACCAAGTCGCAATTGTGTCAGAAGATCAAGAAAAGACCACATTCACTTGCCCGTACGGCACGTTTGCATTCCGTCGAATGCCATTCGGGTTATGCAACGCACCTGCTACCTTCCAGCATTGCATGCTAGACATTTTTTCCAAAATGGTGGGTAAATACTTAAAGGTCTTTATGGATGATTTCTCTGTATTTGGGAATTCATTCGACCATTGTCTGAGCAACTTGGAGAAAATCCTGAAACGATGTATCGAGGTTAATCTGGTGTTAAGTTGGGAAAACATCCATTTTATGGTTTAAGAAGGAATCATCCTCGGTCACATCGTATCGCATAGGGGCATGGAGGTGGATCAGGCTAAGGTTGATTTGATTTCCAAACTTCCTCCGCCTAGCTCAGTCCGACATATTCGCTCATTCCTGGGACATGTTGGCTTCTATCGAAGGTTCATTAAAGACTTCTCCCAGCTTTCCAAACCCTTAACCGACCTTCTGGCCAACGACGCCATATTCCACATGTCCTCTAATTGCATCCAGGCTTATCACACCCTCCGAGACTTAGTCTCCACAGCACTTGTACTTCAACCCCCGGATTGGTCCTAGGACTTTGAGATTATGTGTGATGCATCAGATTTTTCCATACGCACTGTCCTGGGACAAAGACAAGACAAGAAACCTGTGGCGATCTACTACGCGAGCAAAACGTTGGATGAGGCCCAACGAAATTATATAGTCACAAAGAAAGAATTGCTCGTTGTAGTCTTCGGGCTTGAGAAGTTCCGACCTTACTTGCTGGGATCCCACGTGACCATCTATACTGACCATTCCACCATCCGGCACCTGTTGGCTAAGAAGGACGCAAAGCCCAGGCTCATCAGATTGATCCTGCTCTTGCAGGAATTTGACCTGGAAATCTGCGACAAGGCCGGATCAAAGAATGTGGTGGCTGACCATTTGTCTAGACTTCACCTAGACCACATTGGACCCTCCCTGCCTTTATCTGACACCTTCCCCGATGAACACATTCTAGCTGTGCAAGACAAGAAACTACTTTGGTATGCTGATTATGTCAACTACCTAGTTGCAGGACAAACCCCACACAGCTGGTCCAGACAGCAATGGGACAGGTTCTTGGCCGAGGCCAAGCACTATTTCTGGGATGATCCCATGTTGTTTCACCTCTGTGCTGACCAGATCATCAGGAGGTGTATCCCTGAGAACGAAGTTCAGAGTGTGCTATCCTTCTGTCATGACCAAGCTTGTGGTGGCCACTTCTTTGGAAAGAAAACGGCTGCGAAGGTTCTACAGTCTGGATTTTACTGGCCTTCCCTATTTAAGGATGTACACAACTTTGCCAAAACTTGCTCATGCTGCCAAACGCTGAGGACCATGACCAGAAAAGATATGATGCCTGATAACACTGCATATGGGGGTGATAATTCTGTTAAATAGGGCCCATCTTAAGAATAAAAGACACAACATAAGTAGAATGGGAGCATTGCATGCATCATATGCCAAGATTGCTTATAAAATAGTATTAATGGCCATTTGTACAAGCACTTGTCAAAGTAGGCCTTAAACGAGCAATCGGACTGAACAGATGGATTCAGAACGACGAACAGAGTCTAACGAATTCAAAATCGGCCAAATCTGACATCCGGAGCTCACACAATGAGCCCAAGAAGTTCTGACCATTGATCTGATGATCAACGGCCCTCGATGTGCCACGTGGCGCCCGCTCACCACACGCTGCTTCCACCTTCAGTCGGAGATCAAATCTCAGCTGTTGATCTCTGATCAGACAGCCGAGAACCACGCGCACGCCCGCGGTCGCCACGACAAAGTAGCGGGCATGGCGCAGCGGTTAACATGCACGCCCGCACCCACACGGCGCGGGTTCAAACCACGCGATGCGGGAAATCAAAGACAGCGAGGCGCGCGAACGAAATTGGGCTGCCCGATCAGCAGTGGGCAGTCGAGATAGCGCCACGCGGCACGCCCTCAGGCAGCGATCAGCCACGCCCGCGGCACACCAGACGGCAATGCTTGCACGCACTAGCACTCAAGGCGCGATCCAAGCGCGCCCATGTAGCGCCCACGAATCGAGCCCGAGGAAGCACAGTGTGGGTGAGCGACCGACGGGCTAGGGGCTTCACCGACGCTTTTGGAAGGGTTTTAGCGACGTCCCGGATGTCGCTAAAACCCTTCTTCTTTTAGAAAGCCCTTCTCCCTATTTAAACCCCTTCCAACCACTCATTCAAGGCATTCACTTCCTTTGCAACTACTCTACTCCTCTCTTAGCTAGCTTTAGGCCCTCTTGTAATCGTCGGAGACGACGAGCCGCCGACGGAGCTTTCTCCACCACTATGGCTGCCTCGCCGCCCTACCTCTTTCTCTCTTTCTTCCTCTCTTTTAAGCTTTACTTTATTTATGTTTAAGCATGTATCTAATGTTGTAATTTATGAACTAAAGCTGCATGATTAATGAAGTTGTTTTCCATTCAGTTGTCTACTTTATTTCCTATCCAAGTTGCATGTTAAAGAAAGAAACGACTCTAACCCTAATCTCTCTCTCTCTCTCGCTTTTCTCCCGCACCTTTTCGCAAGCAAAACTCCACAATTTTCGTGACAATAAGTGACAAGAAAAAATCCGATTTTCATGGCTCCCTGAAATCGACACTTGGACTCACATCCATTTCTTTACTTTAAAACCGGCATTGCAAGTGCGAACTATAACGACACTTCTCAACACACACGCACGAAAGCGACATCAATGCCCCTCCAGCCCATCTTGATTGTTGAAATCTTCGACGTTTGGGGTATCGATTTTATGGGCCCCTTTCCACCATCCAACGACTTTGAGTACATCCTAGTCTCGGTAGACTATGTTTCTAAATGGATTGAAGCCGTCGCCACCTGCCGATGCGATCACAGGACTGTCATGGACTTTGTTAAACAGAACATTTTCTCCTGGTTTGGAATACCAAAGGCCATGATCAATGATGGTGGAAGCCATTTTATTCACTCCCAATTCCGTGCCCTACTTAGAAAATACAGGGTTAACCACCGCATTGCTACCTTGTATCATCCGCAAACTAATGGGCAGACCGAGGTCTCAAATAGACAAATCAAGAACATTTTACAAAAGACTGTGAGACCTGACAGGAAAGACTGGTCCACATGACTAGATGATGCCCTGTGGGCATACAGGATCGCTTTCAAGACCCCGATAGGCATGTCGCCTTATCGCTTGGTCTTTAGCACAGCTTGCCACCTTCCTGTCGAATTGGAACACCGGGCCTACTAGGTTGTCAAGCAATGTAACATGGATTCCCAGTTAGCCGGTGCGCAGAGGATGCTCCAACTCTCTGAGCTCTAAGAAATTCGTCGAGACGCCTTTGAGAATAATCGACTATATAAGGAGAAAATGAAAGCCGTCCACGACCGACTCATCCATAGAAAGACCTTTGAGCCTAACCAGCAAGTCTGGCTGTTCGATGCCCACCTAAAACTCTTTCCAGGGAAACTCAAGTCCAAATGGACAGGACCATTTCGGGTGGTTAAGCCTCACTCTAATGGGGCAGTTGAAATCGCTGATCCAAACACTGGGCATACTTTTATAGTTAATGGTCAAAGATTGAAACACTTCCTAGCCCAGGTTCCCCCAAAGGAGAGTGTCACCCTCATTGAGGGATGACACGAAGCACCACCCAGCTGGAAGCGATAAACTCAGTGCTTCCTGGGAGGCAACCCAAAGGATTCAGGCTGATCCGGTATTTTACGTCACTCAGGTAACATCTTTTTAGACCCCTGTTGCATCCATGTATTTGCCAATGAGGACATTGTCCAACTTAAGCATGGGGGGGCGGGGGGGGGGTAGTAAATTGTACGATCCTGAGCTCATTTAATCAGTCTGAATAAAATAAAATTAAAAAAAAATTGAATTTAGGAAGAAGCGTAGGCATTAGAAACTTGTCAATAGTGGGAAATAATACAAAAAGAACTTGAACACTTAGACTTTTCAGGCCTTCAGGCTTAATCAGCCCTGGTGTCCGTTAAAATATGAATTTAGCTTCAAATCCTTGTAAGCTTAAGCTACTCTAATCCACCTACTAAATAAGGTGATAAGTATACGACTTATCAACTCACTTTCTAACTCAGAAGGACTTTGAGTCTCAGCATCTGCACACATTTTTGCACATTCACTCCTCGGAGATTTTGACAGAGATTGGGTAGCTAATGAACTCTCTAGGGTGGTATGGCTGGCAAGTTGTCGTGGGTAACAGCCCATTGGTAGGTTGTCCAGAGCCCAACCATGGGACCACTTCCTCTTCATTGCCTCTAGGTACATTTGAGATCAGGGAAGCCACCAACAAAAAAATAATAATAATAAAGAAAATGAAATAAACCACACTTCACCGCACGAGTATGGCTGGTAAGTGATCGTGGGTAACAGCCCATTGGTCGGTTGTCCAGAGCCCAGCTCAGTAATTGCACAAAAAGAACCAAACACTTAAGGAAGAAGCGGGGAAGTAGTACAAGCCGGGGAGATATACACTGGAAAAATCCTTGTGTTGACCCCAATTAAAACAAACATAGGGAGAAAGCTACCAATCGAACAAATACACCTTCAGGCAAACTACTTCCTCTTCCTGTCACCTAGGGGCGTAGAAACCCGGAGTCTGTTTGAATTACTATTGAGTGAGCCTATCACGATCTTCACACCCAGATGCTTAGCACTTAGAGTTTTGTCCGAGTTTTGGGTGGGTTGGGTAGCCATAAAAAGTTACCAACCCACTCTGAATTTCAAAAAATCTAAAAAATATATATATACATATGTATATTTACATACATGACAGCAAGGATTCAGGCAATTCGTATTTTGGTAGACACCCGGGCGCTGCTTAGTCTTTGAAGATTAAGATATTAGTACATTTCCTCCTATTGACAAGTGACAAAGTGTCTAAGTAATTACTTCTTAAATTCTGACAGAAAATAAATGCTAGAATAAACCTTGCTAGGGACTAGCAAGGAGTAAGCATGGGGGTATGATAATACTGCATCTTGGGGTGATAATTCTGTTAAATGGGGCCCATCTGAAGAATAAAAGGCATAGATAACACAACATAAGTAGAATGGAAGCATTGCATGTATCATATGTCAAGATTGCTTATAAATCAGTATTAATGGCCATTTGTATGAGCACTTATCAAAGTAGGCCTCAGATGAGCAATCGGACCGCACAGATGGATTCAGAATGATGAACGGAGTCCAATGGACTCGAAATCAACCAAATCCGACATCCGAAGCTCCCACAATGGGCCCAAGAAGTTCTGACCGTTGATCTGATGATCAACGGCCATGGGGACGCCATGTGTCAGCCTCGCCGCACCCGCATCCGCCCTTCCACGCACAGCACACCCCTGCTTCCTCCACCAAGGGACACATCTCGGCTGTTGATCCTCCATTGCACGGCTCAGCAACGCTCCACACCCGCGCGCCTCGCCTCCTTTGCGCGACAATCCAGCCCGGTAGCACAGCGGGCTGCGCACTGTTCGCAAAGGCAGCGGCGAGCATTCGAGACCCCGTGCGCTGCCTAATTCGCTGCTCGAGCAGGCGCGGCTGATTAAGGCCGTAGATCCGTGCACGAAGGGTGACGATTGCGCCACGCGGTGCGTCCTCAGGCGGCGATCAGCCACGTGCATGCTCACGCCGGTTGACAACGGCCACATGCACGCGCACTCAAGGCGTGATCCGAGCACGCAAGTTGCGAAGACCTCAGTCGTCTAATCTTTGATCGGACGGCTCTCATGCCATGCACACGGATCGGGCACGAGGAAGAACGGCTGCGGGCGAGCGACTGGCGAGCAGGGGTCTTCACCGACATTTTTGGGAGGGTTTTAGCGACGTCCCTAAAACCCCTTCTTCATTTGGAAAGCCCTTCTCCCTATTTAAACCCCTTCCAACCACCCATTCAAGGCATTCACTCCACTTACAACTACTCTACCCCTCTCCTAACTACCTTTAAGCTCTTTTATAATCGCCGGAGATGACGAGCCACCAACGGAGCCCTCTCTACCACTGTGGCTGTCTCGTCGCCGTCCCTCTCTCTCTCTTTCTTCCCTTCGTTTAAGCTTTGCTTTACTTATGTTTAAGCATGTATCTAATGTTGTAATTATGAACTAAAGCTGCATGATTAATGAAGTTGTTTTCTATTCAGTTGCTTGCTCTATTTTCTATTCAAGTTGCATGTTACAAAGGAAACGATTCTAATCCTAATCTCTCTCTCTCACTTTTCACCCACGCCTTTTCGCAAGCAAAACCCCACGATTTTCGTGATAATAAGTGACAAGAAAAATCTGATTTTTACACCTCCCTAAGACTGACACTCGGACTCACATCCATTTCTTTACTTTAAAATCGACGTTGCAAGTGCAAACTATAATGACACTTCTAAACACATGCGCACGAACCACGTCACTGAAGACTTAGTTGCAAAAATGCCAAGGAAGAAGGAGTCGCAGAAGAAGAAGAGGATGGACTTGAAGAGTGTAACGAATGTGTGCCCCAGACATATTTTAAGACGTCTGGGAGGTGGCTCAGACGTCGTACAAGACGTCTGGGATCACAACCAGACGTCTGATAAGACGTCTGGGATAGTTTCAAGACGTCTGGAAATCCGTTATTTTCGACACACGCGAGTCGCCTGCACGCCTGAGCGCGTAGATCGCATATTCTCCCTTTTTTTCTCTCTGCGGCTGCAGGCGGCCTGCCACCTCCTCTCTCCTCTCCGCGCGGCGTTAAAAGGGGCGCGCCTCCCCTCCCGTCTCCACCGTCTCCTTCTTCTTCTCCTTCCTGTGCGCGAGAGCGAGCGGACGCGAGGGCGGCAGCGACGGCCGCAGTGAGCGCGGGGGTGCGGCGTGCGAGGGCGGAGCTCTGCCGTGAGGGCGAGCTCGCCGGAGCGGCTTGGCCGGCTGGCGGAGGGCGCAGGGGGCGCGGAGCGACGCGGAGAGGGACCTGCTGCGGTCTGAGCAGCAGGAGCGCGAGGTGCGACGCGGGCGGCGTCGCGAGCGGAGGTCGAGCAGGGTCCTGATTCTGGAAAAGTTTCCAGAATCAGACGTCTGTATTGATAGCCAGACGGCAAGGTTGACGTCTGTAAGATCATACAGACGTCTGAAAGGTGAGTTTCCGCCTTCTTCTTCCTTCTTGTCGACTGACCGTACTGAGGGAGGGGGGTTGGCTGTGCGCAGGTTCGCTGATTCGCCATCCTTTGCGAATCAGACGTCTGGAAGTTGTACCAGACGGCGGGAGTGACCTTCAGACGTCCGGAGTGACCATCGGACGTCTGGGATCTAGGAAAGACGTCCCCGCAGACTTCTGGACGTCTGGGAAACCACGCTGAACAGGTAATTCTCTGATCCACCGTTTAAGACGTCTGGAGGGAGTTCCAGACGTCTGATTTTGCACAGTATCGTCTTTTTCGACCCGTTTAGGGCCCGTTCGGGCTCCGTTTTCCGCGATTCGAGTTGCGTTCTTTTCAGAAGTAATTCCTCTACCCGTCTACAGTAGCTATACACTGTTTTGAGACACTCCTTGTGTTTGATCCTTGTGATAGGACCTCGTTCGGTTGCAGCCTTGAGAGTCGCGGAGGCACGCGGGATTCCCGATCACGCCCCCATTACTCCCGTTGTACCTGGTAGAGTGGCTTAAGTTTATTAATAAAATCTGTTAAAGTATGGAACCATAACTAGAAGCTAGGACATTGCATGAATCCTAGGAATGAGAAATGTATGGAATGATAGCTCCTAGGTGATGCATGAATCCTAGGGCTGGAAAACTAGTTGTATGCTAGATCCTAGGATGTGACATGAACCCTAGGATGGAAGAACTAGTGGAATGTATAATACTGCAGTCTTGGAAAAAAAAATGGAAAGGAATATAAAGCTGCCTGTAATTTGAATTAATAGCTGTCTGTTATGAATAAAGAAACATGATTGAGATCATGGATTTTGAGAACGTAAATCTGGAAAGTGAAACATATGATGTTCTGAGATAAAGAGCTGGAACCCTACGGGGAATTAGGAGTGGAACTCCTGGAAAGAAAAAGGAATGGAAACTGAGATGTAGTTTGTACTGTCTCTTGGGTACGCAGTACCAAGGGAAGTACCTGTACCTGTTTAGTGCAGAGTGGGGCCAGCCGCCCCAGGGACCCGGGGTTAGGATTGGCCGCTCTGTACCGACTTGTTGGCCCTCGTGTACGTAGTACCGAGGAGAGCTAGTAGTGTTAGGAGAGTACTAGCTACCCCACGGGCCCCGGGGTTCTGCTAGCCTCCTTCACCGACTTGTTAGGCCCACTAGGGCAAACCAGGGTAGTCAGGCGAGGGTGCGCGGACTGTGGAGGGGCAAGGCCCCGGTTTGGTTACTGTGGAGGGGTTGGACCCCTGTTACTGAGAGGGCTCTGCCCTGGTTCCGTGCTGTGCTTTGGGTGCACCCGTTAACGGAAACGACTGACCGCGTGCCAGTGCAGGCTAGCTACCTGTGCGTTTATCGCGCGTGCCGTAGTCACCGTTACGTCTGTCAGTGACCTTGGGGTGGTTGACTGAGGGTAGGATCACCACGGGGGACTCTCCCGGCCAGGAGAGCACCACGTGCTACTTCTACTTTTGGAAAAGACTGCAATCAAGATCGTTCCCACGAGGACATTCGAGATCAAGTAAAGGATCTGAGAAACAAATGAAATAGTGAGAAAAATTGAAAGATGTGAATAAAGGAAGTAATAGAACATAACAGCTACTGTACACTCTACTGTTGCCTTTAGTTAGTTTGCCACTCTACTCAGCGTTTTGCTGACGTGTTACACTCGTTACCTTTTTCAGGACCAGGTGTTGAGCAGCCAGGGTCGGCGGCTGCAGAGGACGCTGGGCCGAGTAGGGTCCAGTAGAGTTACCACAGCCTTTTGTACCCCTTTTGTTTCTGTTCTAGTGAGTAGTTTTTGTTTCCGCTGTACCTTCTTTACCTGCAGTTCTTGTTATATGATAAATGTTGTTTTACTGTTGTGGTGGTACCTACTGTAGTAGTTTCTTTCCTTACTGCTGTACTTTCTTACTGTTAGTTATATTCATGCTGAATGTGGTTTATTTTACTGTCTTTTGGTTACTTCCTCGTTGGACGACTAGGTCTTGGGATTAGTCGAGTCAGTCCGGTTCTCGTGTCTCGTAGGGACTCGGGAACCGGGTCGTTACAAAGAGGAAGAAGAGAAGGCGCAGCAGCTCAAGAAGAGAAGAAGCTGAAGACTTAGCCACGCAAAGAAGAAGAAGGAGGAGGAGGTGCAGCAGCTCAAGAAAGAAGAAGAAGAAGCCAAGAAGAAGAGAAGGTGCTGCAGCTGAAGACTCAGCCGTAGAGAAAGAGAAGAAGAAAGAAGAAGGAACTACTGCAGAGAAGAAAGAAGAAGAAGAAGCCAAGGAGAAGGAAGAAGAAGACTCAGGCACTGTAGTAGACATTAGTTAAGGCATCTGATTCACAGAATCAGCCATTTGAAGAAGGCCAAAGACAGAGAAAGGAAAAGAAAGAGAGAAGAGAGGAAGAAGAAAAAAAAAAGATATATATAAAGAGAATGTATTTCTTTTTCTCTATATACATTGCATTGAACATCTTTCAAGTAACATTTGAGATTGTGATTTTACTTCTGAAATACCGAATTGCTCCCTGAGTTCGACCTCGGAAGTTTTTAAATTTTGAGTAAATAAATTTGATAATCCTTTTTCGCGGTATACTACAACGCATATCTTTCTAAAACCCGTCGAATGACTATTAACCACCCTTAAGACCTCCACTTAAGGTCTTCCTTACTTGGCTACTCCTCTGATTGGTGGTGGCACAAGAGAGAAGGGAAGAGGATAAGGCACCAAGTGAACAGAGTGTCCTCTTAATCTTCTTTTTCTCCTTCTTCTCTTGGCCGACTATAAGGTGGAGTAATGGTGGAAATTATGAAGCCAAAGGATGAAGGAAATGGTGGTGGTTATGCGTCTTTTTATAGAGTGGAGGGGGTGTAGGTTGGTGTTGACTATGGTTAAGGGAAGAGTGGTGTTATGGATGGCTAGGATATGGAAGTTGGTGGATGAATGGTGGATGAGGGTTGGCGTGGAGGTAGAAGGATGCTTAAGGTGGTGGTTATGGTGGGTGGAAGAGTTGGAGCCAACTCTATGTGGGTTACAGTTAAGGGGTAGGTTGATGTGCTGTAAGGCTAAGATTTGGTCATAGGGTGGTGGTTAGGAGATGGATGGCTAGGGTAAGTTGGTGCCAACTTAAGGGATGTGCGGAGGTTTGGTTAAGTGTTTTGGCGCCAACTTTAGGAGGGTTAAGGTGGGTTAAGTGGCATAGGCTTTATGAAGGGCTAATATGGTTCCATGTGGTGGTGGTTGTGGGATCAAGGGTAGGTATGAATGGCGCCAAGGTGAAGGGGTGTGGTGGTGTTTTGGCATCATTTATATGGTGGTTAGGAGGTGGTTAAGGTGAAGTTAGGTGGAGCCTACTATGGGTTTCTAGAAGGGGTTAGGTGTAGGGTTAGGATAGGTTGTTGGGGTAGGTGTATGGTGGTGATGGAGGGGTTTTTGGAGGGAAAAGGTGGCGCCAAGTATAAGGTGGTTATGTGGGTTTGGCACCACCTTTATGGTGGCTTTTGGAGGTGGTGGTGTGAAGGGATGTGGGGTTGGTGGTTGGCACCAAAAAGGGAAAGGAGTGGAGGTGTTTTTTAGGTGGAGCTAGTAGTTAAGTTGAGGTGGAGCTAGATTAGGGTTTTAGGGAGGAGGTGGACGTTAGGAGCTAAGATGTAGCTAAGCTAGCTTAGCTAGTAGTTGAGTAGAGGAGGAGGTGGGATGGAGCTAGGGTTTAGGGAAAAGGAGCTGAGGAAGGGATGTCTGGAGCTAAATTGGAGCTGGTAGCTGCTGAAGGGAGTTGTAGGGAGCTACTTTAGCTGGCTTAGCTTGTTAGTTCTTAGCCAGCTACTAAGCCAAGCTAAAGTAAGCTAGCTTCTGCTGAAATATGCTGAGGTGAGCTGGGTTTGATCTTCCCGGGGAGGACAAAGCTAGCTAGAGTAGCTAAGGTAGCTTAGCTCAACTAGGTTGAGCAAAGTGAAGTCCCCACGAGCTGGACTTGAGCTGGCCTAAGCTATGTGAAGTCATCTTCAGCTAACTTGACTTGAGTGGAGCTGGAAGTAGCTGGACCTGAGCTAAGGTGGACTCTAGTCAAGTTAGTTGAGCTAGCTAGAGCTCCCAGTGAACTGAATGGAGCTGAGGTAAGCTAGACTCAACTAAGTTGAGCAAGGTCTGAGCTCACTTAAGCTAGGGTGAGCTAAGATGAGCAGAATGGAGCTTAATGGAGCTAACCCTAGCTCAAATGAGCTGGTATCCAGCTATGATGAGCTAGAATTGGATGAGTTCCAACTGGAATGAGCTTTCTCTTCACCAATTGCCTTCATGAGTGCTAGGGTTTTAGGGATCTGTCAATCTGTTTGTCCGTAACACTCAAACAAATGTATCAAAAATATAATAAAAAATGCAAATGCATGCCTAACCTAATTGATGCCTAATGCAGCCCAAAAACCCATTTACGTAGTTAAAATCCTAAGAGCTAGGTTTGTTTTAGGGCAAAAGAATGATGATAAACTGGCGTTTATCACACCCCCATGCTTATCTTTTGCCAGTCTCTTAGCAAAACAAATTTTTACGAAACGGAATTCTTGGGAAAATTAATTTTTTCAACTTTTTTAAGGAGAAAGAGATTATGGGACCTTGGTTGGTCCAAACACGGGAGGTACGAGATTTGTTAAAAATAAACATTGGGATTTATTTTTAGATCCAAAAAGTAGATGAATCGTTATCAATATATCCTCAAAAAATTCACAAATTAACCCCTTGTTAATTCAGATGACTCAAAATTTTTGTAGTTAGGATTTCTCCGGTTCTTAAATCTGATTCGTAACTTGTAATATCCTTTTAAACTTGTATCTGTGCTTGTGAAAAGCCAACATTAACAAGGTTGTGTTTTTGGTTCAAAACTTTTTTTTTTTGTCTCCCCCATGCTTATTCTTAGCTTAGTCTTATAACAGATGTGTTGGGATCATCATTCCCATTATCAATCCTCAAGGGGCTCTGGTACCAGTACTTCGAGATAGTACTGTCCATGACACCACCCAGGAGCTCATAACCTCAAAACATAATGCGGTGTAAAGGGGCGCTCCAAGCAAACTCAAGCTCTTGCTCCGGCACTACGGGTCGAGCACCGTCCAAGACACTTGAGCTGCAAAAATGTGCCTTAATACTCCATCTAAAGATATGAAATATAGATATAGAGCAGTGCCGAGGCGGTAACATGTTGACATCACGTCTTCAAAGGAGACATTTTCCTCCTTCTCGACGGTGGAAACTCAAACCAATGATCTATTTTTGACTTTTATTAAGGCCAAACAAAGGGTTTTTCTAATTTTTAGTTACTTTTTAGGTGTTGGCTTGTGTGTGAATTTTGACACAAGAAATTTTGAATGATATGCAAGTTTTTGAATCAGAAACTAAGCCGGATACTTTCCATGTTACAAATGGGGATCAAGTTACCTGAACTATCATGAGTTCATGTGAAATTTTGGAGAAGGATATTTGATCTGGTCTAAAGGTAGACCCTGAAATTCTAATAATCATATCCATATCCTTATCCCTAGTTTGTTAAATATTAAATCCCATTGTACCAAAAGTGAATGCTCAACCTTAGTCCCGATTTCAAAATTTCCTCAAAAAGTTTTCAACATTTTTATTTTTTTTTGGGTATGCAAGTAGAAAATAAAACAAGAAAATTGCATGTTTTTAGGTTTTTAAAATCCTAATTTGATCGTCAAAATTTAAAAACACCCCCCGCCCCCATGCTCAAAATGTGGCATGTCCGCATTCAAATGGAAGGGAAAAGGGATTACCTCAGTGAAGGCGGTAAAAATCGGGTAGTCAAAACCTCTAAAGAAACGAAAAAGAGTGAAAAGTGGGAAAAAATGATGGGTTACCTCCCATCCAGTCTATCTTTTACGCCATTCAGCCGGGCATGAAGTGCATCAATGATCATTAGTGGGTAAGTCGGTTAAATCAAGTGTGTCAGAAGGAAGATTCAGAGTACTATCAAGATAGGACTTTAAACGCTGGCTGTTGTGTCTTAAGATCAAGAAGATCAACAGCGTCATACGGATATGTTTTGAAGTCAATAAAGGGGCCGGTCCACTTGGATTTTAATTTTCCAAGAAAAATACATAATCTTGCATCAAAAAGCCAAAGGCGTTGATTAACGTCAAAATACTTCCAAACGATATATTTATCATGAAACTTCTTTGTTCGATCTTTATAAATCTGTGCATTTTCATAAGAAAAATTATGTAATTCTTCCAATTTAGTTAATTGCAATTTCTTGTGGGTATCGACTTCAGAAAAATTCATATTTAATTATTTTATTGCGCAGAAAGCCCTGTGTTCGAGTTCTACCGGAAGATGGCATGCCTTTCCAAAAATCAGATGAAAAGAAGGCATGCCTAGCAGGGTTTTAAAAGCAGTATGGTAGGCCCATAAAATATCATCTAATTTAGTGGACTAGTCTTTACAATCAGGGCTAACCGTCTTTTGTAGGATATTTTTTATCTCCCAATTAGAAACTTCCGCTTGGCCACTGGTTTGGGGGTGGTAGGGAGTGAAAATTTTATGATTAACCTCATATTTAGAAAGAAGGTGACGGAATTGAGAGTGAGTGAAATGTGATCCTCCGTCACTGATGATGGACTTGGGAATGCCGAATCTTGAAAAAATGTTTTTCTTAATAAATTCAACAACCACTTTGCGATCATTGGTGCGTATAGGTATTGCTTCTATCCACTTTGATACATAGTCGACTGCAACTAGTATGTACAAATACCCACAAGAGTTAATGAATGGTTCCATGAAGTCGATGCCCCATACATCAAAAATTTCAACCTCTAGGATTGGATTGAGGGGCATCATGTCCTTCTGAGTCATGTTGCCGATGCTCTAGCAACGCAAACAGGACCGAACAAAGGTATGAGCATCTTGGTGCATGCTGGGCCAAAAGAATCCAGAGTTTAGGATTTTAGCTGCGGTTTTCTTGCCCGAGAAATGTCTACCACAGGCCATTGAGTGATAATGTGTCAAAATATCAGGAATTTCTGAATCGGGGACACATTGTTTAATGACCTTATCAGCACAAATGCGGAAAAGGTCGAGCTCCTCCCAAAAATAATATTTAATGTCAGCAAAAAGCTTATCCCTTTTGGTTTTTGGCCAATCAGAGGAGATTTGTTTTGTTGCTAGGTAGTTTGTAATAAGTGCGAACCGAGGGAGGGTATTGGCAGCTAAGATAGTTTCATAAGGGAATTTATCAGGGGGGTCAACATGGCATTCATCATAAGACGAGAGAGATGATCGACCACTACATTTTGCTAGCCTACCTTATCCTTGATTTCTAGGTCAAATTCCTGGAGCAATAGGATCCAACGGATAAGGTAGGGTTTCACATCCTTCTTGTCCAACAGATATTTAAGTGCTGAGTGGTCAGTATAAACTGTGACATGAGACCCCAACAGATAAGAGCAAATTTTTTCTAGGGCAAAGACAATGGCAAGAAGTTCTTTTTTAGTAATTGTGTAATTCCGTTGTGCATCATCAAGTGTTTTGCTGTCATGCTAGATCACAACAGGCTTCTTATCAATTCTTTGCCCTAGAACAACCCCTACAGCAAAATCAGAGGCATCAGTCATTAGTTCAAAGGGACCATTCCAGTTAGGTCCCCATAAAATGGGTGCCTCTGTGACAGTTTTCTTCAACTCATTAAAACTCTCCAGGTATTGGGCATTGAAGTCAAAAGGCTAGTTTTTGGGAAGTAAATGACTTAAGGGCTTGGAGATTTAGGAAAAATTCTTAATGAAACGGTGGTAGAAGCCCACATGCCCAAAAAAGATTTATCTATTTTACAGAAGTGGGTGGTGGGAGCTTAGAGATAGTGACGGAGAGAAATTCGTCAAATTTATGAATGATAGTAATTAAATGATATATCGTTATATTTTATGTGGTGGAAAATCTCTCAATCAAAAATTAAATAATTAAATCTAACCACACTGGATTTGGTCATTTCCACATGGAGGAACATGCCCAATTAACTTGCTAATTCATAAAAATGTGATGGTCAGATAATTGCCCACAATTATAATATAGCATGTACTTTACATGAGACTTATGGAATAAAGAGAGGCATGCATTCAAATGGCAAGAGAAATAGTTAAATCTATAAAGAGAAAGCCGCAATTTCATCCAATATATATAATAACGAAAATCCAGCAAAAATTGTTCTCAATGGTAGCCGAATGTAAATATTAATTTAGATGAAAATAGAGGATTGAGTCTCTCTCTTCCTTGCACATGGGAAGAATCACGGCAGTCAGAGATGCTTTGCGGGAAGGTTGGCCGGTGCGTGGGGAGTTCGATGACGGTGGTGGCATTGACGGTGGCAGTCGAAGGTTGTCGGACAATGAGGAGGAACACACCAGTAGTGGGTGTTGTCCGTGGTGTGTACGGACTGCTGTAGGGCTTGGCACGGGCATCGGCGAGTTCCTTAGGGCGAGGCGAGTGCAACAACGTCGATGGAGTGGAGGATGGTGGTCAACCGAGGTGGTTGCACATGGATGGTGTGAGATCGGTGTTGGGTTCTTCCTGAAGAAGAACAGTGGGTGGAGGGAAGGCTTGCAGCACGGGCTACTGTGCGCAAGGGTGGCACGTGCAAGGGTGCGCCGACTGTGGTGATGGTGGTTTTGATGGTGAGGAATGGCTACAATGAGGAAGAAGATGGGTGCAAGTGCGTTAAGTTGGAGGTGGTGGTGGTGGGTCACGTAGAAAAATAAGAGGAAGAAGGAAGAAGGTGATGGGTGTAGGTGATGATGGTGGTGGTGATGCTCTCTGTCACAGAGCACCACAAGTTGAGGGTAGATTGCGGGGTCGACGGTGGAGAACTCAGGCCACAGTGCACACTTGGTGCTCACGGTGCAGGCGAGAGGGCCACAGTGGAGAGCGAGGAAAAAGATGATCCCCCACGGATGGTCGGCTGTCCCTTTAAAATAACTTCTCCGTCTGTTTTTCCGTTGGCCACAAACTTCTCCAACCACTAGCTGCAGATAGCGAGTGGTTGGAATGGCGAGATAAGTCTGGCACTAACTTTATCAGACGTCCAGATTAAGTTCTGGACATCTTAAAGTTTGTAACCAACGGTAGGTCCTGCAAAGAAAAATAATAAAGAAAAATTAGTTATTTATATAAAAACCCAACAGAATGTTATATTCTATTGTTGTAACTAATGTATGCATGCCAATGTCAACTAAAGTATAATCTAATCTACTTATATTCTAATGCATAATATCCTTAATTATATTTACATACGCATGAAATATGCATGCAAGCAATTTTATAAGATAAACTATTTACATATTAGGGTATGCTATGTACATGCAAATATTAATCTAGTAACTAGGCATTTAAGTATTTAATTAATTTACAAATGTGGTCTCATCAGATAGCATCGATTTTAGCTTGATCTACCATGATTCCTTTTTTGGAAATGACATGGCCCAGGACAATGCCTTCCTAGACCATGAAATGACTTTTTCCCAACTGAGGACAAGGTTAACTTCTATGCATTTTTGGATAGTTCTTTTACGATTTCTAAGACAAAGGTCAAAAGAATCTCCAAATACAGAGAAGTCATCCATAAAGACTTCTAGACATTCACCTACCAGGTCTAAGAAAATTGCAAGCATACACCTTTGAAAAGTCGCAGGTGCGTTGCAAAGATTGAAAGGCATCCTTCAGAAAGCAAAGGTTCCAAAGGGGCAAGTGAATGTGATTTTGTCTTGATCCTCAGGATGGACTACAACTTGATTATAGTTGGAATAACCGTCAAGAAAATAATAGTAATCACGTCTAGCTAACCGCTCCAAGATTTGATCAATAAAAGGGAGTGGAAAATGGTCCTTCTTGGTGACGATGTTCAATTTTCTGTAATCAATGCACACGTGCCAAGAAGAAGCAGTCCGAGTGGCTATATTTTCCCCAAGTTCATTAGTGACAGCTGTTAGTCCAGCCTTTCTAGGAACTACTTGTGTGGGACTAACCCAGGAGCTGTCAGAAATGGAGTAGATGATATCAGCATCAAGCTACTTTATTATCTCCTTTTTTACCACCTCCTGCATATTAAGGTTTAAACACCTTTGTGGTTGGCGGGAGGGGCGAAAATCATCCTCAAGATAAATTCGGTGGGTGCAATAGGACAGATTAATACCCTTAAGATCAGAAAGGGTCCAGCCAATAGCTTTTCTGTTTTTGCTAAAGACCTGGAGAAGTTTTTCCTCTTGCACCCCAGAAAGTCCAGAATTGATAATTACGAGCATGGTTTGATTTGGACCAAGGAAAACATATTTAAGGGAGTTGGGCAAGGGTTTCATTTCTAGTTGATAGCCTAGCTTCGAAATGATTTCTACTTGTAGAGTGAGGGGTGAAGTGAGAGGGAGAGAGTTAGATGGAGAGTCAGATGGAGAAGTTGTGGTTAGGGTGGGAGGGTGAGGTAAATTAGATTATTCAGGAACCATGTGAATTGCAAAACAAGAACCCAGGTGTAAAATCTGCATTGTTTCCCCCATTGAATTTTCAATTTCTAAATCTGAGTCATCAAAGAAATCTGGTTCTTGGAAATGCCTAGAAGTTTGAAAAATATCTTGGGTAATAGATTCACCGCCACACATGATCTTCATCGTTCCAGAATCACAATCAATATTGGCTTTGGCAGTGGCTAAAAATGGTCTTTGAAGAATTATAGGGGCATTCTTTAAAGCTTCCGGTACCTCTATGTCCAAGACCAAAAAGTCTATGGCAAATAGACAATTTTTTACTCGGACAATTGCATCCTCAACAGTCCCCTTGGGTTTAATTGTAGATTGGTCTGCTAGTTGAAGTGTTACCTCAACAGGCTTTAATTCACCGATCTTCAATTCCTCAAAAACAATAGTGGGGATCAGATTAATTGAGGCCCCGAGATCCAATAGGGCACGATCAAATGAAGTGTCATTAATGACAACTTAAATCAGGGGAGTGTCGGTTAGAAACTTCTAGGGGGGCTCCTTCTCTTCCTGATGCTGTTGTGCCTCTCTCACAAAGAAAGAGAAGGAGGAGAAATATTCGTTTACGATGCATATCCAAGCTGCTGTCGCCACAATCTGACTGGCTGGGGAAGGAAATCATTGTAAAATGATCTTCCTCTCCCCCTAAGGTGAATCGTCCTACCCCTTTGCTCTGTGGTGAGCATTCCTGTGATTTGCAATGTTTTCACTCGTTTTCCCTGCATTTGAGATCTATTGGTTTTCCTATGACCGATTCTGCTTTGAAGAAACAAGTCGATTTTGCTTTTAAATCTTCTGGTGAAAACTGTAGTTTGGATAAAAAATTTTCTAGTGATGTCTCTAGGAGAGATTCTGATCTGTTGAATTGCTTGGACAGACCTATTGTCTCATTGGGGCTTAATTCTGGTAATATGTGTGTGACTCCGGTGGATGGTGAAAACCATTATGGCTTTGCTTGGGCCATTTATCTCCCTGTTGCTCCCCATCCTCCTAATCCGGATCCCCCTCTTATAGAGGAAATCTCAGGAGAGGGGCACATTTCCCTTTTGAGCAATGATGCTACTGGTACTGAATATTTTTCTGATCTCGAATCTCAGGGTGTTCCGGATTTGGTTGATCTGAAACCTTTATACTTCAAGGATTTGGCATATGAGGCACACTCTCCCTCGATGGCTAGAGTCTGTGGTGGTCAATCCTTTGAGGGTACAGGAAGAATTACTCGAAGTTGTGCTAAGTCCATCTCTAAATCCATCTCTTTATGAAGTGTCTTTTTTGGAATTGCAGGGGCATTCTCAATGCCCCTACATTCTCTTGTCTAAAAGACTTGATTGGTCGGTACCATATTAACCTTGTGTTCCTTTTAGAGCCTTTTGCGGATTCTACCTCGATTGATTTTATTAAGGACTCAATTTCTTTCACCTCTGGCTTTATTGGCCCAAACTCTTCTAAGATATGGTGTTTATCGAAGGATCTGATTAATAGTTCCCTTCTTTCTTCCACGAATCAGGCTCTTACTATTAAGTGTTGTGCGAGGGATTCCGTCCTTAGGATTACTGCCGTTTACACCTCCTGTGATGCTGATGAACGTAAGTCTCTTTTGGATCATATTTCCTCTTCTGCTTATGACCTCCCTACCCCTTGGGTCGTTGCTGGTGATTTCAATTGTATCCTGTCAGCCTCTGAAAAGTCAGGTGGGCTTCCTTTTCATGACTCCCAAGTGGCTCCCCTCAGAGCTTGTATTGATTCTGTTGCTTTGATTGATATGCCTTTGGCAAATTCTCAACTCTCTTAGTGCAATGGTCGTAAGGGCTCTGCTCATATTTATAAGAAACTCGACCGCATCCTCTTGAATGCTGAGGCTCTCCCTTTTTTCTCCTGTGGCTCCTATGTTTGCAGAAGGAACTTGGACCATTCTCCCATGATCCTTCTCTCCTCTTCCAACCCCCCTACAGGCCTCACCCCTTTCGTTTCCAGAACATGTGGTTTAGGAACCTGTCTTTCTGTTCTTTGGTGGTGAATACCTGGAATTTGGCAAATTCCCATCAGATGCCTGACCCACTCTCTAAGATGTGCGTCAAACTTTCCATTCTTAAGAGGACTCTTATTTAGTGGAATAGGATGACTTTTGCGGACATTCATTCCATTATTAAAAACCTTGAGATTCGTAGAGATGATGTGGATTCTAAATTAGCATCCCAATGGGATGATAACCTTTCAGCTGAGCTCAATGACATTCATATCCAACTTGATGATGCCTAAGCAAAGCTCAATGATTTTCTCTCTCAAATGGCTAAAATTGATTAGATTAACAATGAGGAGGGTAATAATAAGTTTTTCTATGCTACCATTAAAAGAAGATTTGCCAAAAAATCTTGATTCAATCTCTCTTCATCCATAGGTAATGGCTCCTAGGAGGTTGTAGCTAACACTGTTGTTGATTTTTTTAGTAACCTCCTTACTTCAGATCATGTCTTTGGTGCATCATCGATGATTGACCTTATTCCCCCCCTGATGACTCAACAGGATTCAGATTTGCTCTTCACCCCTCCTTCTCAGGAGGAAATTTATCGTACTCTTTCTAAAATGCCTGCCAATCCACTCTGGGTCCTGATGGTTTCAATGTGGAGTTTTTCTCCTATTTTTGCGAGTTGATTAAGGATGACTTAACCCATGCTATTTCCTACTTTTTCTATCACTGCAAGGGTCCTAAATCCTTCAACAATACCTTCATCTCCATTATCCCCAAAAAAGGGAATATTATCGGCCTCTCTGACTATCGCCCTATTAGCTTGTGCAACATCATATACAAAATCTCTTTTGGCATTTTGGCTAATAGGTTGGTCGGTCTCCTTCCTAAGCTCATTTCTCCTGAGCAAGCCGGCTTTGTTAAAGGTTGTTTTATTTTTAACCATATTGCTACTACTTTTGAGCTTGCTCAGCGCATTGACAAGAAAGTGTTTGATTCCAATCTTATTATCCAACTTGATCTCCAGAAAGCTTATGATAGGGTTGAGTGGAATGTTCTTTTCAACATCCTTCGGAGGTTTGGCTTTTCTGAGCGGGTTATTAATTTAGTCAGGGGTTTTGTTCATCATGAAGGATCTTCTCTCCTCATTGATGCAGTTTCCTCATCCTTTTTTCGTGTGTCTCAGGGTCTTAGACAGGGTAAGCCTCTTTCCCCCTGCTATTTGACCTCTTCATGAAACCTTTCATCTGGGGCATTAAAGAGATAGCGTTTAACGGAGATTTGGCTCCCTACTCTGTCAAGCAGGGGGTCTCTCCCCCCCTCACCCTTCTTTACACCGATGATATTGTCTGTTTTCTCAATGGCAATGTGCGTACGATTTCCAACCTGGCTAAGTTCATCCAATCTTTTGAGGCTGATTTTGGCCATTTCCTTAATCGTATGAAGAGCTTCTGCTTTTTCGGCAAGCATTTTCACTTACTTAGGCTGCCCCATTTTCCCCGGTTGTGCAAAGATCTCTTATTTTTCATCTATTGTTGATAAAATCAATGCTAAGTTGGCTAGTTGGAAAGCAAATCTCCTATCTTATGCCTCAAGACTGCTCCTCATCAAACATGTCCTTTCTTCCATGCCCATCTATATCCTTTCTATCTTGGATGTCCCTAGGGCTATCATCAATAGGTTGGAGAGCAAATTTGTGGACTTCCTCTGGGGATCCTCTCCTTCCGAGCATAAACACCACTGGGTTTCTTGGAAGCAAGTTACCAAACCCATGTCTCATGGCGGCCTTGGTATTCACGATCTTGGTCTTTTTGTTTAGGCTCTTAGGATGAAGAGGGTGTGGAACATTCTTTCCTCTAATTCGCCTTATGCTAACTTTTTGAAGCATCTTTATGGCAATGTTTTCACTGCTTCTCGCCCTCTCCCTTCCCGTATCTGTAGTCTTTGGGAGACCTTCCTCTCAATGAGGCGCCTCATCCGCTAGGAGGTCCATGAAGGGGTTGTGGACTTTTGGGTCAATATTTGGATTGGTGATACGCCTCTCAAGAGCCTCTTACCCGAGTCCATCGAGCTGGCTCCTATCCTTGTGAAGGACATCATTGATCATCCCTTTGATACTCCCCAGTTCACACTTTTACCCATTCACATCAGAACTCATATTCTTGAGACTACTTTGGATAACTCCCTGGACATCCCCATTTGGTCCCCTAATTCCTCTGATTCCTTCACCATGGCCTCTGCTTATCTGTCTAACTTCTCCACAGATTAGGAGATCGATTACTTGAAGGAGATTTGGAAGATTGGCATGCCGCTCTCCGTCTCTATGCTGACATGGAGAATTCCCAAACTTAAGCTTCCAACTAAGGACAACATTATCAAGTTAGGGTTCAATCTTCCATGTAAGTGTTGGTGCTGCTCCTCTCCTGCTCAAGAAATCCTTTTGCATCTTCTCTCTAGGAGTGAGCTTGTTCATCAAATCTCTAATTGGGTTTTTTCTAAGCATCTTATTGCTGTTGTCCACCCGTCCCACTTTTTTCATATTATGAAATCTTTGGTCAATTCTAGGAGAGCTAAAATTCTTAAGGGTCATATCTGTTTCATTTGGTACAATGTATGGTGGATCAGGAACAAATATAGAAATGATGATTTTCGCTCTAACAGGATTAATCATGTCCTCAATCGTAATTAGGATAATTTTAATATGTCCTTATGGTTTAAAAGACAGCACCTAAAGATGTTTGTAGTGTCCTGGACTCATCCTCCGAGGGGGTTAAGGTTAACATTGTTGCAGTCACCGATCTGCACTTTACTCATGTTTCCTGGGTTATGCGCAATTGCAATGGTGAATTTTTGAAGGCCGCCCATATCAGATTTAGGCTATCTAACAATAATTTAGCTCTTCTTCATGCGATCAAGCATTTTTTGACTATCTCCCCTCAGCGCCCTGATGTTCACCTAGAGACCGATTCCACTCTTTTGCACTTTTGGTGGAACGGGAAAGTCCCTTTGCCCTAGAAGGTCAGGACGGAGTTTGGTGATTTAAGCAACCTCAAGAGTCAGATTGCCTCTCTATCGTATATCTACCCATCAGCTAATGCTCTAGCTGCTAAGATGGTAGTTTTGGGATTGGATCAATGGTCCCTTCTCTCCAACATTAGGGACCTGCCCGTGCACATCTATGGCACTCTTATTTTGGATAAAATTCAGCTACCATATGTGATTTCCTGACTGTGGCTTTGGTGCTGGTTATTTGTTGATTTTTGTGTTTGGCTTCCTGTCATGGCCTGCTAGTTTTTCTATTTGTGGTGTAAGTGTTGCGTGCTTGTTTCTTCCTTCCTTTTGTAATAGGCCATGAGTCATGATCTGCACCTTTATTTTGTATTAGGCGGGTTTTGGTTTGGTCCCTCGCCTCTTTTTCAACCTTCAAGGAGTGGTGGATGAATAGAAATACTCCTGATTTTGGTTTAAAAAAAAATCCCATTATATGATTATTATTGGGTTAATTGCATCTTAATACCTAACAAAGATAACTATACGTATATTCTAGAAACAAGTTCTTTTAGATTTCAATACAAATGCAAGGTAATTAATTTGGTTAAGTGTGCAAGTGCACTTACCGGACCAAGTGTATTTTACTTATTTATTAAATTGGCGTTTTACATAAATTAACTAAGAAAAAAATAAAAAAATAATAAGTTCTTCAAGATGTTGTGGCTGCTGTAGTTGTCCAGTTGAAAGTTTTAAGGGCATCATTGTTAAATATTTGCAAGTTGATATTGTACAAATAATATTGTATATTTTGTTAAATATCAAAATAAGTTAGGAAATAACAGAATGGAGTATAAAAGTCATCCCAAAGCATATTTTATTAAATGGAGAAAAAGGCGTTTGACCACTCGAATCTTATTTTAGTATTTTAAATGAATTAAGCTTTAAGGTCACATTTAAGGGAGGATTAAGTTGTGATATTATCCTACATATCCTACCTAGCTAACCACTACAACAAATGAACACTGTAGGATATTATCCTTTTATCACATCACCTCTCATTATTAATTATATGTTTCACATCATCCCATCACATAGCCACTTTCAATAAAAATAAAAATAAAAATTACTTACAACATGTCTATTCACTTATCACATCAATCCCAATCACTCCACTTCCAATACAAATTAAAATAAAAAATCGTAATAACATAAGAACTCAATTATCACACACATACTTTTCTAACCTTTCACTTTTTTTTTTTTTCCTAAAAGAAAAGATGAATTTCATCAAGCAAAAGGTAGGGGTCATAGACGTAACCTGCCTAACACAACAAAAAAGATGGCAAAGCAACAAAATATATGAGTCCCCACAACCAAGGCTAGTGTCGAGCTTACCATCCATGTCAATATCTTGAAGAAGTTAGGCCTTGACATCAATCAAAATATTGAGAAAGATGGCAACTCAAGATTGGAAATCCTCCACTATGGAAATGATAGAATATGAAGAGTAAGGCTAAGGAGTCATGAAACAAAAATCCTAACCTTGAAATTGAAAGTGTGAAGAGAAAAATCATAGCTATCTTCACATTCACGAGCTCCTTCATCACAATGGACGATCCCCCACTCTTCAAGTAGCCAAAATGTAAGGAGCAGATAGGATGTCAAAGTACATGAGTTCCCTAACCCTTGAATGTACATGACATATGGTGTTCATTGAAATCGAGGAAGGAGCACAATAGGAGCCAACTCTTACACTTCTTAAACCTTAACTAATCTTAAGCCTTAAAGCCTTATTTGGAAGAGGTTTAGAGATTAACATTGGATAAAGTTTAGAAAGTTGTGAGTTTTAGAGTAATCATTTAGATACATCAATCATTTAGAGAGATCCACATGGTTATTAGTGTCCTCATTCATTATAACCAAATATTTTAGAATCATAATTAGTTAAATCAATTGTTACAAATATCAATAATCATATATTTCTTTGATTCATTCAAGATACACATTTAGATGGTTAAGTAAAAATTCAATCATTATAAGATAGATTTTTAAGCAATTATTAGATCTGAAATTTATCGATTATAGATTTTTAAGTAATAATTACATATGAAATTTATCAATTGTAAATTCAAAATTTAATAATTAATCAGGTGCACATGATCATAAGTACAATCTGACTCAATTTCAATGTCTATAATTAGGTCGTCACTTCCGAAACATGGACAATAGGCAACCATCATTCTAAACACATCATGAAAGACAAAGATCTAAAGTACAGGAAAGTTGGCACCATGATACTCCGCAACAACCACAAACGTATAGTGTGTTATAGTTATTGGTATAATCGATAAGGATAAATTCATCCTTTAGTTATAACTGGTTTGTAGTCCTCACATTGTTACGAGAATAAAAAATAACTTGGAAATCTTGAAAGAAAAAGGTGTAATGTGTAAATGTAAAAAATAATAGAAAATTACATGAAATTGATTAAAAATCTAACTCCAATCATAATTTTATTGAAAGCCATGAATTAAAAATCTATCAGCAAACGACAAAAAAATAATTAAAACATAGAAGGTATAAAATCCAATATTTATATATAAAATCCTCAAAGTCACGAAGAAAAAGTCTATTGCCAAACTATATCAAGATAATTAACATGAATAAAAAGCTGAAAATTCAAGGAAGATAGAGGGCGATGATGTTTGCACTGTTGTTCGCTACTAGGTCTGGAAAGTCATGAGCCATACAACAACATTCAAAGAAAAGAAAAGAAAATTTCCAGCAGTAGAGCCCACTGTCTCCTCTTGATGAGTTTAACGTTTCTTTGAAAAGCACCAACTCATCAGATTAGCAAAGCTCGTAAAAGGAGCAAATGAGTGATTTTCTTTATTCTACACATTTTTAGATGGATATGTAAGAAAGAACCAAACAGAACATAATCATATAGATACAAAGGCAAGAACTTTAACAGGAAAATATAGATGAAATAACAAAAACTCCATTAATTGATGCTAATTCATTTTACCACAACATGAGTCAAGCTACCCATATATAAGATAATTTGGAGAATCATATTTCATAAAAAAATAGGCAAGAATAAGATGATGGTGAAGATTTTATTCCCATTTGCCGATGGTGCCGACTTCTTTTCCCCATCACTCCACTCGTAAGTCTTCATCGAAAATGGTCTCCTATTCAACTCACCGGTATAGAGTGCCCTGTGGGAATTGTTCCTATTGGAAGAACAACAACGGAAGAACTTAGAAACCATATATGATTTGTGAGAAATAACAAAGAGTTGTAGTAAAAACATGAAAGCAATCAATCATAACAAAATGCACATATCAGAATCTTGTCATTTAGTGAAAATATAATCAAACATGACATTTCTGTACAATTATTTTCTTTGCTAGTGATTCTCTATGGCCTAATAGTTTAAGCATTCTCAATACCGACTTCACATCCTTTTACATAGCTCCTTACTACATCTAGAAGATTGCTAATAACAATATTCATTCCCATGGGAAAAAGAGAGAGATCTTTAATCTCTAAAGTATGAATGTCTACATGGTTCCATATTTCCAATAGAATAGGTGAGAAACTAAGCAAAAAGTATTAAAAGCATAGCAAAATGTCTTAGATTTTCTGAAGCAGCCAAATGCAAGTGAGCTACTATCAGGACAAAGGAAGAACTTAGAAACCATATATGATTCATAGAAAGTAACAAAGAGCTGCAGCAAAATCATGAAACTAGTCAATCATCAACAGAGAAGTTCAGCACTCATATCTATGTAAGTTGGACAATATGGCTTGTATAACAAAATGCACATATCAGAATCTTGTATTTTAATGAAAATATAATCAAACATGGCATTTCTATACAATTATTTTCTTTTCTAATGATTCTCTATGGCCCAATAGTGTATAGTTTACAATATGGTGAGCACATATCCAACAAGCAAAGAGGAACCATATACTACTATGTTATTGCAAAAATACATGTCTTCCATTCATAATCATACCTGATGGTTTGCTACAGTTGCAAAGGACTGTAGACAACCTACCACAGTTCTAACTATAGACTCAAAGTTGATTTCGGACATCTAACTATCACATTTTTTTGAGACTCTTGTTTGATGATTGTAGATGATTGTGATCTACAGATAAAAATATAACCAAGTTTGCCACTCAGAATTGGTAGTAGATAAAGGAATGAAATCTAAATGCACAGATACACTTTGATTTACCTGCATACAACAAAACAAACAACACTCCTCCCTTCCTCCTCCTCCACTGCTCCATCATGACCCTCAACCTTACGGCCTCGGCCTCGACCTCAACCTTCACCACTACTCCATCAAGATCCTCAGCCTCGCAGCCTCCACAATTTCCTCAAAGAAAGAAATTCTACTTTTTACCAGCATAACAATCCACAATATCTAAAACCCTCCTCTACAACAAAACATAGAACTCAAATACGATCCGACAAAAAGGTACAATCTAAGGAAGAATCCAAACAAAAAAATCCATAGAACTGAAAAGAAAAAAACAAAAAATAAACCCAAAAGGAGAGAATGGCCACGAGTACGACTCCTCGCACTACGACCACACCCTCCTCTACCACAACTGTTGCAAGCCCTTCCTCACCTCTGAGCTCCCTTTCGCTCCCCCCGTCGTCCCCGGCACCAACATGCACTACTACTCCTGGGGCCTCTTCCCCCTCTGGCATCCCACTCCTCGATGACTTCCCTAGGGACCATGGCAATTCTGACGGTGGCAGATCGCTCCTGACCACAACCCCACCCCACTCCCACCCACCACGCATGAGAAACCTATCGCATAGAGGGGGAAGAAGCCCATCAAGTGCCTAACGGGCCTTCTGCAAAAGGACTACACTACCGAAGCCCTGTTGTCACCCACGGATGAGGATGTTGTAGGGAACCTCATTGCGAAGTAGGCTGAGGCGGAGGTAGTAACGCTGAGGCGGCGATCACGACAGGAGCTGAGCGTAGGAGCTAGAGGCGGAGCGGGAGATGCTGAGTGTGGTCCGTTAGGAGATGCTTAGGCTATGGCGCTAGGCGACGTCGATCGCGACTGGAGCGGAAGGGCTGGAGATGACGTTTGGAAATGCTGGAGTGTGAGCATCCCCAGAGCTGCAGCCCTCCCCTCCGATGGCCACCTTAGTAGGGAGGGAGAGAGGTAGAGGAGGGGTAAGGGAGGTGGTCGATGTGAAAAGGGCATGTAGGGTTGTGGTGGGATGAAGGGAGAGGGAGAGAGGGGAACGTGAGCATCCCCGAAGCTGCAGCTGTTGTCGTCCCCTCCGACATGCTCGACGGCGTCGATTGCGACAGGAGCGGAGGAATTACAAGGAGGAGGCGAGGCAGAGCAGGGGTAGGGGAGGCAGTCGGCGTGAGGAGGGCACACAGGGTTGCGGTTGGCAAGGGAGATGGGAGAGGACGAAGGGAGAGGAAGGGAGAGGGAGAGAGGGGAGGGCGAACGTTGCTGCAACCATCGACAGAGTAGATCACGACAGGAGCAGAGGAGCTGCAAGGAGGGGAAGAGGTAGAGGAGGGGTAGGGGAAGCGGTTGTGTCGAGGGTTTAGGGCACGGAGGGTTGCAGTTGGCGAGAGAGATGGGAGAGGACGAAGGGAGAGGAAGGGAGAGGGAGAGAGGGGAGGGCGAGCCTCCCTGTAGCCGTCGGTGGTGTCGATCGCTACAGGAGTGGAGGAGCTGCAAGGAGGGGGCAAGGTAGAGGAGGGGTAGGGGAGACGGCTGCGTTGAGGGTTTTAGCGTGACGAAGTGATTGGTCGAAGACAAAAATAGGCACAGATCATGAATGATTTACATCAAATGCCACTGCCATCGATAAACAGTAACTACTACAGTGAGGTATAGACTCATATCGACATGGGGAATAAGAGATATTCTGGATGGATATGACTTCAATGCGATCCAAGTATAAGGTAATTAAGGGCTTCAATATTTTTCTTCAATCATTTGATTAGAATTTTTTTAATGAAATCTTTCTTGCGGGAAAAAGGGATACAATATTTATATTGAATAAATATAACTTGTATGTTTGTTTGGTTGCTTCAAATAAAGAAAATAATTTATGACAGCAAAGATTAGGCTACACTTAAATAAAAAGACAATTGCTATGAATTTATTCAAAAACTTAATTCAACATTCAAGAGCAAAATGTAGATACCCTATAAGTTCATTTCTTTAGAGATAATATTTACAAAGGAGAAAACACATTAACCGTTGATATACTCACCAAATTAGAGGGCTTTAATTAAATTACACACGTAAAGAAAATTAGTCTTTAGTTCTCGTTTTATTATAGACGTGTGAAAGTTAATTATATAAAAATTTAATCTAATTTTTAATCAATGTAACTTGATTGTTAATTGATGAAAAAATAATATATCATATGTTAAAAAATATATTACTTGTCGTATCTTAATTTTTGATTAATAATAAAAAATATTGATCGAAAATTAAATCACATCACATAAAATATATTATCTGATATATTTTAATTTTCAATCGATCTCATAGTTTATATTTATTTTACGATGTAGGTTAAGAAATGTAAAAGTTGACGTAAAAGTTGACACATAATAGTACGAACATAATCCCATCCTATATCTCTTTTTTTATGTAAAAAAAAGTACTGACATATGGTTGGGTTCACCACTATTAAAATCAACAACAAATTACTTTGGTACAGGTGCAAACCACTTAAATCACCTTCGAAATCACTTTACACTAGTGCAAAATCACTTTGCATGGGTGCAATCTTAGTTTGCACCTATGCAAAACTACTATACACCTTGAGAATAATTTTACATGAATGCAAAGCATGATTGTACTGGTGCAAAATTAAAATCCAAGTATTTATTCACCTATAACAAGTGATTTTATACTTAAAAGGTGATTTTTTCACCTTAGGGTTTAGGTTTAATCTTTAGTGTTTAGGGTTTAACTTTGTTAAACCTTAAGTTCTAAATCTTAAATCCTAAACCGTAAATCCTAAGGTGAAAAATCATTTTTTAAGTGAAAATCACTTATAATACGTGAAATCACTTTACATAAACTTAAATACTAAACCCTAGACCCTAAATCCCAAACTCATATGTTAAAATCACTTTACATAGGTGCAAAATTACTTTGAACATGTGAAACTATCCATAGAATAATTTTACACCAATGCAAAATAAGATTGCACTAGTACAAAGACACCTTAGAATAATTTATCTTCTATGTAAAGTAGTTTATCACCGATATAAAGTTATTTATTACCTATCTATTTTAGGTTAAAGTGATGTAATGATTTTTTTTAATATAATAGAGACTACCATGTAACAAACCTTACATTCTTTTGTTTCTTTATAAAATCACCCAAAATAATTTATCACCGATGTAAAGTAGTTTATCACCGATATAAAGTTATTTATTACCTATCTATTTTAGGTTAAAGTGATGTAATGATTTTTTTTAATATAATAGAGACTACCATGTAACAAACCTTACATTCTTTTATTTCTTTATATTAAATATAAATTATCAAATAGACCTACGTTCTCACTGTTGTGTAAAATATTAAAATAACATCCATAAATTTATCCCCGTCACCTTTTACACCAATACCTACGTTTTCCTATTTTTTTTGAAAAAGAAATTATATATATATATACACAACAACAACAACCAAGCTTTTTCCCACATTAAGTAGGGTCGGCTATATGGATTCTTTGCCTCCACACAGATCAATTTTCAGCCATTTTAGGACTTAAATTAAAGTAATTAAGGTCATACTTAATAGTTTCCTTCCAACACTTGTTTGGTCTTCCTCGCCCCCTTTTAGCGCGTTCAGCGTCCAACTTCTCACATCTCCTAACTGGAGCATCTAGTGGCCTTCTTTGTAAATGTTCAAACCATCTTAGATGGGCCTCTCTCATTTTATCCTCTATCGATGCCACCCTATGTAACGAACGCGTGCCCCAGACGCCTTTTAAGACGTCTGGGAGGTGGCCCAGACATCGGACCAGACGTCTGGGATCACATCCAGACGTCTGACCAGACGTCCGGGATCGTTTCCAGACGTCTGGAGAACAGTTATGTTCGCACGGGAGATTCGTCTGCACGCCTGTGCACGCAGACCTGCGATTCCTCTCTCTCTCTCTCTGCGGCTGCAGGCGCGCTGCGACCACCTTCTCTCTCCTCCTCTCCCGTCTCCACCGTCTCCTCCTTCTTCTCCTTCCTGTGCGCGAGAGCGAGCGAGCGCGAGGGCGGCAGCGGCAGCCGCAGTAAGCGCGGAGGAGGTGCGGCGTGCGAGGGCGGGGCTCTGCCGTGAGGGCGAGCTCGCCGGAGCGGCTTGGCCGGCCGGCGGAGGGCGCAGGGGGCGCGGAGCGACGCGGAGAGGGACCTGCTGCAGTCGGAGCAGCGGACGCGCGAGGTGCGACGCGGGCGGCGTCGCGAGCGGAGGCCGAGCAGGGTCCTGATTCTGGAAAAATTTTCAGAATCAGACGTCTGGATTGATAGCCAGACAGCAAGGTCGACGTCTGTAAGATCATACAGACGTCTGAAAGGTGAGTTTCCGCCTTCTTCTTCCTTCTTGTCGACTGACCGTACTGAGGGAGGGGGTTGGCTGTGCGCAGGTTCGCTGATTCGCCATCCTTTGGGAATTAGACATCTGTAAGTTGTACCAGACGGCGGGAGTGACCTCCAGACGTCCTGAGGGACCATCGGACGTCTGGGATCTAGGGCAGACGTCCCCGCAGACTTCTGGACGTCTGGGAAACCACGCTGAACAGGTAATTCTCTGATCCACTTTTTAAGACGTCTGGAAAGGTAATTCTCTGATCCACTTTTTAAGACGTCTGGAAGGAGTTCCAGACGTCTGATTTTGCACAGTATCATCTTTTTCGACCCGTTTACGGCCCGTTTGGGCTCCGTTTTCCGCGATTCGAGTTGCGTTCTTTTCAGAATAAATTCCTCTACTCATCTACAGTAGCTATACACTGTTTTGAGACACTCCTTGTGTTGATCCTTGTGATAGGACCTCGTTCGGTTGCAGTCTTGAGAGTCGCGGAGGCGCGCGGGATTCCCGATCACGCCCCCATTACTCCCGTTGTACCTGGTAGAGTGGCTTAAGTTTATTAATAAAATCTGTTAAAGTATGGAACCATAACTAGAAGCTAGGACATTGCATGAATCCTAGGAATGAGAAATGTATGGAATGATAGCTCCTAGGTGATGCATGAATCCTAGGGCTGGAAAACTAGTTGTATGCTAGATCCTAGGATGTGACATGAACCCTAGGATGGAAGAACTAGTGGAATGTATAATGCTGCAGTCTTGGAAAAAAAAATGGAAAGGAATATAAAGCTGCCTGTAATTTGAATTAATAGCTGTCTGTTATGAATAAAGAAACATGATTGAGATCATGGATTTTTGAGAACGTGAATCTGGAAAGTGAAACATATGATGTTCTGAGATAAATAGCTGGAACCCTATGGAGAATTAGGAGTGGAACTCCTGGAAAGAAAAAGGAATGGAAACTGAGATGTAGTTTGTACTGTCTCTTGGGTACGCAGTACCAAGGGAAGTACCTGTACCTGTTTAGTGCAGAGTGGGGCCAGCCGCCCCAGGGACCCGGGGTTAGGATTGGCCACTCTGTACCGACTTGTTGGCCCTCGTGTACGTAGTACCGAGGAGAGCTAGTAGTGTTAGGAGAGTACTAGCTACCCCACGGGCCCCGGGGTTCTGCTAGCCTCCTTCACCGACTTGTTAGGCCCACTAGGGCAAACCAGGGTAGTCAGGCGAGGGTGCGCGGACTGTGGAGGGGCAAGGCCCCGGTTTGGTTACTGTGGAGGGGTTGGACCCCTGTTACTGAGAGGGCTCTGCCCTGGTTCCGTGCTGTGCTTTGGGCGCACCCGTTAACGGAAACGACTGACCGCGTGCCAGTGCGGGCTAGCTACCTGTGCGTTTATCGCGCGTGCCGTAGTCACCGTTACGTCTGTCAGTGACCTTGGGGTGGTTGACTGAGGGTAGGATCACCACGGGGGACTCTCCCGGCCAGGAGAGCACCACGTGCTACTTCTACTTTTGGAAAAGACTGCAATCAAGATCGTTCCCACGAGGACATTCGAGATCAAGTAAAGGACCTGAGAAATAAATGAAATAGTGAGAAAAATTGAAAGATGTGAATAAAGGAAGTAATAGAACATAACAGCTACTCTACACTCTACTGTTGCCTTTAGTTAGTTGCCACTCTACTCAGCGTTTTGCTGACGTGTTACACTCGTTACCTTTTTCAGGACCAGGTGTTGAGCAGCCAGGGTCGGCGGCTGCAGAGGACGCTGGGCCGAGTAGGGTCCAGTAGAGTTACCACAGCCTTTTGTACCCCTTTTGTTTCTGTTCTAGTGAGTAGTTTTTGTTTCCGCTGTACCTTCTTTACCTGCAGTTCTTGTTATATGATAAATGATGTTTTACTGTTGTGGTGGTACCTACTGTAGTAGTTTCTTTCCTTACTGCTGTACTTTCTTACTGTTAGTTATATTCATGCTGAATGTGGTTTATTTTACTGTCTTTTGGTTACTTCCTCGTTGGATGACTAGGTCTTGGGATTAGTCGAGTCGGTCCGGTTCGCGTGTCTCGTAGGGACTCGGGAACCGGGTCGTTACAAGATGGTATCAGAGTAAGGTCGTCCCGAGAAGTGAATCAACTGACTGGAAAATAACCAATTCACATGTTTATAGCTAGAGTAGCCACCACAACATATCTCTTGACATGAGCTCTTAGAAGTTTTGTTAGGTACCGTCTGTTTTGACGTTTCCGTTTTGTTTCGCGTCTCCATTGTAGGAGATGCCGCGTCGTGGAGCTAGGAGGGTGGGCCGCAGGCGCGGCCGAGGTCAGGGCCCGGGGGACAGATGTGTCAGGCTTGGAATACATACTACCCCTCCTCTTCTCCTGAGTATATCGTCTCGGGACCTCGTCCAACTGATTCGAGAGGTGGTTCGAGAAGAATTTCAGCTTCCACCCACGTCGCCACCCCCTCCCCCTTCCGAGCGTACGACAGGGGAGTTAGTGGTGGAACGAGATTTCCGCCGCCACACCAGGCGTGTTAGGAGAACTCAACGGAGACACGTGGCGTCCGCAGGAGAGCCTTCACGTTGTGCAGGGCCATCAGTGGCCTTTGGGGGCCCTCGACAGGGGCCAGTCGCCAGCACCGGACCCCCGCCTAGCCGACAGCAGGGACTCACTGAGGGCGGGAGTCGGGTTCCCCGCTGCGACCAGTGTGGCCAGCCGGGCCACGTCAGGAGGGACTGCCCATCTAGGGCAGGAGGTCAGCAGATACTTCCCGCGCAGAGCACTGGAGGGCGCGCAGGAGGCCGCGGTTCCCAGGCACGAGGAGGAGGACAGCAGTCGCGAGGAGGGTACCGGCCAGCACCTACCCGTCCGACGCAGAGTGTGGCTGCTTCGTCCGCACCTAGAGCTGAGGGGCGTATCAACACCCTAACACACAGGGACGCCAGAGCATCGGGATCCGTGGTAGCAGGTATGGTTTCAGTTTCTGGCAGACTCGTTTACACGCTTTTCGATTCCGACGCTACGCACTCGTTTGTCGCAGCCAGTTTCGCAGTTAGTTTGGACCAGGATTATACACTGTTAGAGAATCCGTTCGTAATCTGAGGTCCGAGTGGTCAGCTGTTTGTAGCTGAGGAGGTGTACACGGGTTGCGGGGTCAGCATCGAGGGACATAGCCTGCCAGCTGACCTGATTATGATACAGATGGAGGACTTTGGAGTGATTCTGGGGATGGATTGGCTGTCCGCTTACCACGCTTTGGTGGACTGTTTTGAGAGGAAGATCGTCTTCTCCATTCCAGAGTTGCCTCCTTTCGAGTTTCACGGACAGCCAGTGGACGGAGGTTTCAGGTGCATATCGGCACTTCGGGCGGTGAGACTTTTGAGCCAGGGGTGTGAGGGCTTCCTAGCTTGTGTGGTGGCAGAGCCCAGCCCCGTGGCAGACTTCCAGAGCATCCTGGTGGTCAGAGAGTACCCCGACGTGTTTCCAGACGAGTTACCAGGACTACCGCCCGAGCGTGAGATCGAGTTTGAGATCTCACTAGTACCAGGGACCAGCCCCATCTCCACTGCGCCATACAGGATGGCACCGCTTGAGCTGCGAGAGCTCAAGTCTCAGTTGCAGGACCTTTTGGAGAAAGGTTTCGTGAGGCCCAGTGCGTCTCCCTGGGGAGCCCCGGTGCTGTTTGTGAAGAAGAAGGATGGGACCCTACGCCTTTGTGTGGACTACCGACAGCTGAATAGGGTCACCATCAAGAACAGATATCCGCTGCCGAGGATCGACGATTTGTTTGACCAGTTGCGGGGTGCCACGGTGTTTTCCAAGATCGACTTGAGGTCTGGATACCACCAGTTGAGGATCAGGGAGACCGACGTCTCCAAGACAGCTTTCCGCACCCGGTACGGACACTACGAGTTTTTGGTCATGCTGTTTGGGCTGACCAATGCCCCCGCTGCTTTCATGGACCTGATGAACCGGGTGTTTAGACCGTACTTGGACCAGTTTGTGGTGGTTTTCATAGATGATGTACTCATCTATTCTAGAGATCGGACGCAGCACGGACAACACTTGCGGATGGTTCTGGACACTCTGAGACGACGCAGGCTGTACGCCAAATACAGCAAGTGCGAGTTCTGGTTGAGGGAGGTGACCTTTTTGGGTCATGTGATCTCTGGAGACGGCCTGGCGGTGGACCCCGCCAAGGTCGAGGCAGTGCTCTGGTGGGAGAGACCGCGTTCAGTCACTGAGATTCGCAGTTTCCTGGGACTGGCAGGTTACTACAGACGGTTCATCAGAGGATTTTCACAGATTGCGTGTCCTATGACACAGTTGACCCGGAAGGATGTGCCTTTCGCTTGGACAGACGCCTGTGAGGCGTGTTTTCTGGAGCTGAAGGAGAGGTTGACCTCGGCTCCCGTGCTCACCATCCCTGACAGTAGTGGCGGGTTCGTTGTGTACACGGACGCTTCCTTGCAGGGGTTAGGAGGTGTGCTCATGCAGAGGGGTCACGTGGTCGCTTACGCTTCGCGGCAACCGAAGCCCCATGAGCATACCTACCCTACCCACGATCTAGAGTTGGCAGCTGTTGTCTTCGCGCTGAAGACATGGAGGCACTACTTGTACGGTGTGACCTTCGAGATTTTTACAGATCACAAGAGCCTCAGATATCTTTTTGACCAGAAGGAGCTCAACATGAGACAGAGACGTTGGTTGGAGCTCCTGAAGGACTATGACTGCAGCATCTCCTACCACCCGGGAAAGGCCAATGTGGTGGCTGACGCCTTGAGCCGTAAGGCGCCCGCACGCTTGGCCAGTCTACAGTTACAGAGTTGGAGCCTTTTGGAGGAGGTGGGCAGTTGGCGACCTCTAGAGTTACGAGGGTACTGTGGGGCAGTGACGGTGACACGGCAGACCAGGCCAGAGTTGATAGACCGCATCATCACGGGATAGATGGCCGATCCGTACTTGCAGTCTTTGCGCGACAGAGTACTATCAGGGGACCCAGGGGACTTCTCTTTCACAGACCAGGTGTTACGCTTGAGGGGACGGTTGTGCGTCCCCAGAGACGAGGAGCTGTTGAGAGAGCTCCTGACTGAGGCACACGGTTCCAGATTCACCATACACCCCGGAAACACGAAAATGTACCATGACTTGAGACGCGAGTTCTGGTGGAGAGGGATGAAGCAGGATGTGGGTGAGTTCGTGCAACAGTGCTTAGTGTGCCAGCAGGTGAAAGCCGAGCATCAGAGGCCTGCAGGGCCACTTCAGCCGCTTCCAGTGCCAGAGTGGAAGTGGGAGAGCATCACCATGGACTTGGTGGTGGGCTTACCTGTTACCCAGTGAGGACACGACGCAGTCTGGGTAATAGTGGATAGATTGACGAAGACGGCACGATTCTTGCCGATCCGAGTCACTTTGGGACCAGCACAGTTGGCAGAGAGGTATATCCGTGATGTGGTGCGACTACACGGAGTTCCGCGGGAGATCGTATCCGACCGGGATACCCGCTTTACGTCCCAGTTTTGGGCTGAGTTTCAGCAGGCTTTGGGGACGAGGTTGAGGTTTAGCACGGCTTACCACCCCCAGACGGACGGACAGTCGGAACACACGATACAGACACTTGAGGACCTTTTGCGTGCCTGTGTACTAGACTGGAGGGGCTCTTGGGAGGAGCACCTGCCCCTGGCGGAGTTGCATACAACAACAGTTATCACTCGAGCATCGGCATGGCTCCCTACGAGGCTCTGTACGGACGGAAATGCACGGCACCCTTGAGTTGGGTTGAGGTGGGGACCAAGTGGGAGGTTGGCCCCAGGTTGATCCGGCAGAGTCAGGAGGTAGTTAAGCAGATCCACAGACGACTCCGCACTGTCAGGAGCAGATAGAAGAGCTCCGCGGATCGCAGACGCAGAGAGGTGCAGTTCGAGGTTGGGAACCACGTCTTCCTTCGTGTTTCGCCCATGAAGGGCTTACAGCGGTTTGGGGTGAGAGGGAAGCTCGCGCCGAGGTTCGTGGGGCCCTTTGAGGTCCTGGAGCGGGTTGGACCCGTTGCTTACAGGCTTGCCCTTCCCCCGCAGCTTTCTGGTGTGCATGACGTGTTCCACGTGTCCAACCTCAGGAAGTACGTAGCCGATTCCAGTCACGTACTGAGTCACGAGAGCGTCGAGGTGAGCGACGACCTGACCTACCCCGAGCGGCCAGTGCAGATCCTAGACCGTGCCATCCGCAGTTTGAGACGAAAGTAAGTACCCCTGGTAAAGGTTTTGTGGAGGAGCCAGCGGTACGAGGAGGCTACCTGGGAGCCTGAGGCGGCAATGCGGGAGCGGTACCCGGAGCTTTTCGCGGGTACGTCTTTTCGGACCGGCTTCGGTCCTCTTTGAGTTTGTTATGGTTAGTTGGACATCTTTTTCCCGCACCCTAGTTGGCGTAAGTTTCGGGGACGAAACTTCCTTTGAGTTTGTTATATTGTAACGAACGCGTGCCCCAGACGCCTTTTAAGACGTCTGGGAGGTGGCCCAGACGTCGGACCAGACGTCTAGGATCACATCCAGACGTCTGACCAAACGTCCGGGATCGTTTCCAGACATCTGGAGAACAGTTATGTTCGCACGGGAGATTCGTCTGCGCGCACAGACCTGCGATTCCTCTCTCTCTCTCTCTCTGCGGCTGCAGGCGCGCTGCGACCACCTTCTCTCTCCTCCTCGCGCGGCCTTAAAAGGGCCACGCCTCCCCTCCCGTCTCCATCGTCTCCTCCTTCTTCTCCTTCCTGTGCGCGAGAGCGAGCGAGCGCGAGGGCGGCAGCGGCAGCCGCAGTGAGCGCGGAGGAGGTGCGGCGTGCGAGGGCGGGGCTCTGCCGTGAGGGCGAGCTCGCCGGAGCGGCTTGGCCGGCCGGCGGAGGGCGCAGGGGGCACGGAGCGACGCGGAGAGGGACCTGCTGCGATCGGAGCAGCGGACACGCGAGGTGCGACGCGGGCGGCGTCGCGAGCGGAGGCCGAGCAGGGTCCTGATTCTGGAAAAATTTCCAGAATCAGACGTCTGGATTGATAGCCAGACGGCAAGGTCGACGTCTGTAAGATCATACAGACGTCTGAAAGGTGAGTTTCCGCCTTCTTCTTCCTTCTTGTCGACTGACCGTACTGAGGGAGGGGGTTGGCTGTGCGCAGGTTCGCTGATTCGCCATCCTTTGCGAATCAGACGTCTGTAAGTTGTACCAGACGGCGGGAGTGACCTCCAGACGTCCTGAGGGACCATCGGACGTCTGGGATCTAGGGCAGACGTCCCCGCAGACTTCTGGACGTCTGGGAAACCACGCTGAACAGGTAATTCTCTGATCCACTTTTTAAGACGTCTGATTTTGCACAGTATCATCTTTTTTGACCCGTTTACGGCCCGTTCGGGCTCCGTTTTCCGCGATTCGAGTTGCGTTCTTTTCAGAATAAATTCCTCTACTCGTCTACAGTAGCTATACACTATTTTGAGACACTCCTTGTGTTTGATCCTTGTGATAGGACCTCGTTCGGTTGCAGTCTTGAGAGTCGCGGAGGCGCGCGGGATTCCCGATCACGCCCCCATTACTCCCGTTGTACCTGGTAGAGTGGCTTAAGTTTATTAATAAAATCTGTTAAAGTATGGAACCATAACTAGAAGCTAGGACATTGCATGAATCCTAGGAATGAGAAATGTATGGAATGATAGCTCTTAGGTGATGCATGAATCCTAGGGCTGGAAAACTAGTTGTATGCTAGATCCTAGGATGTGACATGAACCCTAGGATGGAAGAACTAGTGGAATGTATAATACTGCAGTCTTGGAAAAAAAAATGGAAAGGAATATAAAGCTGCCTGTAATTTGAATTAATAGCTGTCTGTTATGAATAAAGAAACATGATTGAGATCATGGATTTTTGAGAACGTGAATCTGGAAAGTGAAACATATGATGTTCTGAGATAAATAGCTGGAACCCTATGGGGAATTAGGAGTGGAACTCCTGGAAAGAAAAAGGAATGGAAACTGAGATGTAGTTTGTACTGTCTCTTGGGTACGCAGTACCAAGGGAAGTACCTGTACCTGTTTAGTGCAGAGTGGGGCCAGCCGCCCCAGGGACCCGGGGTTAGGATTGGCCGCTCTGTACCGACTTGTTGGCCCTCGTGTACGTAGTACCGAGGAGAGCTAGTAGTGTTAGGAGAGTACTAGCTACCCCACGGGCCCCGGGGTTCTGCTAGCCTCCTTCACCGACTTGTTAGGCCCACTAGGGCAAACCAGGGTAGTCAGGCGAGGGTGCGCGGACTGTGGAGGGGCAAGGCCCCGGTTTGGTTACTGTGGAGGGGTTGGACCCCTGTTACTGAGAGGGCTCTGCCTTGGTTCCGTGCTGTGCTTTGGGCGCACCCGTTAACGGAAACGACTGACCGCGTGCCAGTGCGGGCTAGCTACTGTGCGTTTATCGCGCGTGCCGTAGTCACCGTTACGTCTGTCAGTGACCTTGGGGTGGTTGACTGAGGGTAGGATCACCACGGGGGACTCTCCCGGCCAGGAGAGCACCACATGCTACTTCTACTTTTGGAAAAGACTGCAATCAAGATCGTTCCCACGAGGACATTCGAGATCAAGTAAAGGACCTGAGAAATAAATGAAATAGTGAGAAAAATTGAAAGATGTGAATAAAGGAAGTAATAGAACATAACAGCTACTGTACACTCTACTGTTGCCTTTAGTTAGTTGCCACTCTACTCAGCGTTTTGCTGACGTGTTACACTCATTACCTTTTTCAGGACCAGGTGTTGAGCAGCCAGGGTCGGCGGCTGCAAAGGACGCTGGGCCGAGTAGGGTCCAGTAGAGTTACCACAGCCTTTTGTACCCCTTTTGTTTCTGTTCTAGTGAGTAGTTTTTGTTTCCGCTGTACCTTCTTTACCTGCAGTTCTTGTTATATGATAAATGTTGTTTTACTGTTGTGGGGTACTTACTGTAGTAGTTTCTTTCCTTACTGCTGTACTTTCTTACTGTTAGTTATATTCATGCTGAATGTTGTTTATTTTACTGTCTTTTGGTTACTTCCTCGTTGGACGACTAGGTCTTGGGATTAGTCGAGTCGGTCCGGTTCTCGTGTCTCGTAGGGACTCGGGAACCGGGTCGTTACACCCTAACCCTGTTTCTAATAAATTCATTTGAAATACGGTCCTTTCTTGTATGACCACACATCCATCTTAACATCTTCATTTCTGCCACAGACAACTTCTGTACATGCCTATAGTTTATAGCCAAGCATTCAGAACCGTACAACATGGCTGGTCTTACCACAGCTCGATAGTATTTTCCTTTGACTTTTAAAGGAACCTTCTTATCACAGAGAACACCAGAAGCACCCCTCCATTTCAACCACCCTGCATTAATTCTATGTGTAACATCTCAATCAATTCCACCATCATGTTGGAAAATGGATCCCAAGTACTTAAAAATATCTTTCATTGGAATGCACTCTTCTCCAATTTTTACATCAATCCCTTCGTTGTTCCCTCCACTACTAAACTTACATTCCATATACTCAGTCTTCGTCCTACTTATGCGTAATCCTTTATCTTCCAGGGCTTCTCTCCAAAGCTCAAGTTTTCTGTTCACTCCATCTCTTGTCTCATCAACCAACACAATGTCATCAGCAAAAAGCATACACCAAGGCACCTCAACGTGGATATGCTTCGTCAACTCATCCATAACCAAGGCAAAAAGATAAGGGCTTAAAGTCGAACCTTGATGCAGACCACTGGAGATATCAAAGTAGTCTATCAAATCATCCTTAGTCTTTACACAAGCTATAGCTCCATAGTACATATCCTTAATGAGGTTGATATATATAATTGGCACTTATCTCTTCTCCAAAATTCTCCACAAGATATCTCTTGGGACAGAATTATAGGCCTTCTCCAAATCAATAAAAATCATATGTAAATCCTTTTTCTTCACTTTGTATGTCTCCATCATACGTCTCAAGAGGTGTATTGCCTCAATAGTAGACCTGCCTGGCATAAAGCCAAATTGATTTTCAGTTACTATAGAGACTTGCCTCACCCTTCTTTCAATTATTCTTTCCCAAAGTTTCATCGTATAACTCATCAACTTAATACCTCTATAGTTGGAACAATCTTGTATATCACCTTTGTTCTTGTATAAAGGTACCACAAAACTGTTCTTCCATTCCTCTGGCATCTTCTATATTCGGTGCGATGAACATACAGCATCAAAGACGCTTCAGTAATACGAAAGATTCGGTGTATGCACATTAAAATATTTGGACCAAAGGTTAGTACAACAGCGTGAAGGATCCCACTAATTTTGTCAAGAAATTCTGTCAAAATATGCTCTTCCATAGGCGAGGAGAAAGTGCTTGAGATTCGAGCCCTTGACCCATGTTTATCCTTTCAATGGGCCTCCATGTATCTTCTCCGAAAAGCTTCGAATGTGGAATCGAAGCTTTGAAAACTTCCATTATGTACCATGCAATGGGCTGCTCCGTCTGGACTCCACTGGGGATGTTTAATTTCTTTGTTGGGAGATATCTTTGACTTAGTTGACATATTGGCGTGTCTTCTCTGCTGATGTATCATGTTTGTTTCAATCAATCTACACATGTGTCTACATCCAGATCCATTTATATTTTTCTTCCACCGTTCTGTAACATGATTAATCAACTTTGTCAACTGATTGTAGTCAACTCAAATCAAAGTCGATATCATTTGTCGAATCCTTTTGGTCATATCCTTATAGTCAGATGCTAACGTTAACCAACCCAATTTGATATCATTTATTGGACCTTGATCTACTTCATCGGAGTTGATCTTTTCGCCCTGTAGTAGGTAATCGAATGTACGTAACAGAGTTAGCCATTTTCCCTAATGGTTACTTAGGCTACCTTTGGTAAAGCCTTTGGAGATGGGACAAGGGCTTAGATATGGATTAGAGGTGGATTTTAAATTTTTTTCAAAAAATTTCACATTCTTCATTTATATTAATTATTACTATCTTTTTTATTCTATCAATATTAGCATATATTAAAATATATTTATTTTAATATAAAAAAATATATTCATCCTATCCTATCAACACTAATATATATTATAATATACTTACTCCAATATAATATACATATTCACATCCGTATCATAATATTAAAAGTCAAAAAATAAAGAAATATGTATTTAAACGTATTTTGCAATATGCATTTCTTATTTAACAAAATACACTTCACATTGGTAGAAAATTAAAATATACCAGTAAAAATTAAAATACACCAATAGAAAATAAAAATATAATGATGTATTTTCATTTTCAATAAGTGAAAAATATATTTTCACTTTTTTAACTTATTTTACTTCAATCCTAACTCAAATTTATCTAAATCTTCAACTAAATACAACCTTCCTCGGGTGTTTGGGTGATTACTTAAAGATAATAAGATAATTAAGAAACATGGAGTTGATCTTTTCCTCCAAATTCATTGGCAGATGTTGTCTAATTATTCAATCTATGACCCTGTTTATAAGGCAGGAGTCGACCTTATTTTTCTCCATAGTTCATACACAGGTGTTGTTTGTTTCGTCTGATCTCATGATTGTTGTATTTATCTTTCATCTGGTCGATTCAAGGATGCAGTCATTGTCTTTTACTCTCGCGTCTATCAAAGTACTAAAGCTTCTAATTTTCACATTTCTTTCGATCTTACAAATCATGAGACCTTGAGTTTCCGAGTAATTATATCGAGTTTAATTACGAGATCCAAGTTGTCCACGTATTTACAAAATACTTCCCATGTTATATTTTCAACTTCAATTACTTTTTTTAAGTAAATAGGAACGAGAATGATAAGATAAAACGTAGCTTTAACAGCTTCGACACTCGTCGAAGAGAGGAAACGGAACACCCCCTCTTAATATCAAAGTAAACACAACCAAACAAAATAAAAAGTTCGAAAGAAAAGAAGTGACTATCGTATCACTTTCAAAGTAGGTAAAGGAACATGCACTAAGCAACTAATTAAATATGAGAAAACATCGATGTCAATGTCGACGAATCGTATTTAAGAGTGACAATCAGTCGAAAGTGAGCCGATCATCTACTCGATCCTAATATGTCCAAATTCAATGTGGTTCCAATTAAAAACGAAATCGATCGATGAGGAGGTGAGGTATAGATGGAACGATCGATGTCAAACTGAATCCCTCGATCCATAAGATTGAACACTGCGAGCAGCCACCTCGACATGGACGATCGGATGCGATGAGCACCTATGTAGGCACAATAGCCAAACATGGCGACCAAAGCCCCTGCAATAGGCGACCCTCGCCTCTAGCAATGTTGCTGCAAGCCGCTGTAAGAAGCTAACCCACCGGGTGAGGAGGTGAGGTTGTCTGTTGAGGGCGAGGTCGTATTTTCGCATCGTCCAACTTTCTACAAGTTCATCATTCTTGCAAAAATCCCTATTGTCAAAAACCAATTAATATATAAAATTCAAAATTAATAAAGTTAATATCAAAATATTTGCTTCCTCTCTTGCCTTTTGGAGCTTTGGTACTATCAAAATTTTTCGGTAGAACGTACCTAAAATCCTTAGGAGGAGGAACGGGAAGATGAAGGAGAAGGAAAAGATGCCCACCATCTAACTAAATTCTGCATAGGGCAATGCCACAGTGACATGCAAAGGGCATCGAATCCATCGGTCTGGTTGCACCTACAAGAAGCCTTCTGACTCAACGACTCAAAAAGAAGCCACGGCGGCACCTTCTAGTGCCCACCGTTCTTCTCACGGGGGAAGAATAGAATCCTCTTCCTCTTCCTCCTCCTCTCCCACCAAAAAGCAAAGCAAAAGCAAAGCAAAGCAAAGCACATCAAAAGCAAAAGTTAAGAGCCTCCCCATCAGCATAAGCATAAGCATAAGGATCACTTCCCGCCTCGCCCTTCCCCTTTAATCTCCCACACAACGCCACCACGCCCCTCCCCGTTACCACCCATCTCTCCCTAATCTTGTTCCCCCTCCTCTACCATGCCATAGTCACTATAATGACCGGAGCACAGCCCCCTCCCCTCCTCCGCAAGCTCGTCGTGGAGGTCGTGGACGCCCACGACCTCCTCCCCAAGGATGGCATGGGCACCTCCAACCCCTACGCCGTCCTCGATTTTGACGGCCAGCGCAAGCGCACCCGCACCGTCCCCCGCACCCTTGATCCCGAATGGCAGGAGAAGCTTGAGTTCGCTGTCACCGACCCCTCCGCCATGCATGCCGAGGACCTCGAGCTCGAACTCTACAACGACAAGCGCGCCGGCTGCACCGCCGGCGCCGCCCGCAAGAGCCACTTCCTCGGCCGCGTGCGCGTCTTCGGCAGCCAGTTCGCCCGTAAGGACGACGAGGCCCTCGTCTACTACCCTCTCGAGAAGAAGAGCGTCTTCGGCTACGTCCGCGGCGAGATCGGCCTCAAGGTCTACTACCTCGACGAGCCCGAGCCCATCGACGACCGCAAGCCCGAGGGCGGCGGGGTGCCGCCGCCGCATGGCGACAGTAAGAAGGACCACCCGCAACCCGACGCCCCGCAGCCGACTGACACTGCGGTGGAGTCGCAGCCGCCGCCATCCGTCTCGGTCGTCGTCGTCGAGGAGGCCTCCCCAACGCCGGAGCCCGAGGAGCAGCCGCCGCCTCCGGAGGTCAAGAGGATGATGCAGGCGGCGCCACCGGGGCACCCCGAGATGACGAGGGTGCATTCCAAGAGGTACACCACCGGGGACCTAGCGCCGAGGGCCATATCCAGCAAGCCGACCTCCCGCGCGCCCGATCAGCCCGACCGCGTGCCGTACGACCTGGTGGAGCCGATGCCTTACCTCTTCGTGCGCGTAGTGAAGGCGAGGGGCGTCCGCCCGTGCGAGGGCCCCCCTTACGTCAAGGTACGAGCGGGGCCGCACTTGCTGCGTTCGTGGCCTGCGCACGACCCAACCGCCAGCGGCGGCAACCCCGAGTGGAACCAGGTGTTCGCCATCAGCCACGCGAAGCCGGAGTCGACCCTGGAGATCTCCCTGTGGGACGGGGAGTCCTTCCTCGGCGGCGTCTGCTTCGACCTCTCCGACGTGCCGGTCAGGGACCAGCCCGACGGGCCCCTCGCGCCGCAGTGGTACCGGCTGGAGGGCTCCGACGACCGGGACCCTGCGGTGGCCGTCACCGGCGACGTCATGGTGTCCGTCTGGATCGGCACTCAAGCCGACGACGCCTTCCCGGAATCGTGGAACTCGGACGCGCCTTCCTACGTAGGCTACACGCGGTCTAAGGTCTACCAGTCACCCAAGCTGTGGTACCTACGCGTGTCGGTGCTCGAGGCGCAGGACCTCCACGTGTCGGCCCAGGGACAGCTGCAGCCGCTGGACGTCCGCGTCAAGGTCCAGATGGGGTTCCAGTCGGCGAGGACCAGGAGGTGCACGGTCGGAAGCAGCAACAACTCCACCTTCCGCTGGCACGAGGACCTCCTCTTCGTCGCGTCGGAGAATCTCGACGACCAGATGGTCGTCCTCGTGGAGGACCGCTCCGCGAAGGAGCCGTCCCGCCTCGGCCACGTCGTGATCCCGGTGGATTCCATCGAGTCGCGCCTCGACGAGAAGCCTGTGCCGTCCAAGTGGTTCAACCTGGAAGGTCCCGAGACGACGACGACGATGATAGGAGGTGGAAATGGCGGCCCCCAGCCGCAGCAACAGCAGCAGGGCCCGGGGACGATGTCGGCGACGCCGCCTTACTGCGGGAGGGTGAACCTAAGGACGTGCCTGGAAGGGGGGTACCACGTTCTGGACGAGGCGGCGAACGTGTGTAGTGACTACCGCCCGACGGCGAAGCAGCTCTGGAAGCCGGCCGTCGGGGTGCTGGAACTGGGGATCCTCGGCGCTCGGGGGCTCCTCCCCATGAAGACGAGGGCCGGCGGGAAGGGGTCCACGGACGCCTACTGCGTGGCCAAGTACGGCAAAAAGTGGGTGCGCACCCGCACGATCACCGACAGCTTCGACCCCAGGTGGAACGAGCAGTACACGTGGCGCGTCTACGACCCCTGCACGGCCCTCACCATCGGGGTCTTCGACAACTGGCGGATGTTTGCCGACGTGGCGGGCGACGAGCGACCCGACTACCGCATCGGCAAGATCCGGATCCGGATCTCCACCCTCGAGAGCAACCGCGTGTACACGAACTCGTACCCGCTCCTCGTCCTCCTGCGCTCCGGCGTCAAGAAGATGGGGGAGATCGAGGTGGCGGTGAGGTTCGCCTGCCCGTCCCTTCTGCCGGACACGTGCGCGATCTACTGCCGCCCGATGCTCCCGAGGATGCACCACCTCCGCCCGATCGGGGTGGCGCAGCAGGAGGCTCTGAGGTTTGCGGCGATCAAGATGGTGGCGGGGTGGCTGGCGAGGTCGGAGCCGCCGCTGGGGCCGGAGGTGGTGAGGTACATGCTGGACGCGGACTCGCACGCGTGGAGCATGAGGAGGAGCAAGATGAACTGGTTCCGGATCATGAGCGTGCTGGCGTGGGCGGTGGGGCTGGCAAGGTGGGTCGACGACATCCGGCGGTGGAGGAACCCGGTGACGACGGTGCTGGTGCACCTGCTGTACCTGGTGCTGGTGTGGTACCCCGAGCTGGTCGTCCCCACGGGGTTCATGTACCTGGTGCTGATCGCGTCGTGGTACCACCGGTTCCGGCCGAGGGTGCCGGCGGGGATGGACTCGAGGCTCTCGCAGGCGGATGCAGCGGACACGGACGAGCTGGACGAGGAGTTTGACGGGGTGCCGAGCGGGAAGGCCGGGGAGGTGGCGAGGGGGAGGTACGACCGGCTGCGGACGCTGGCGGGCAGGGTGCAGACGGTGATGGGGGACGTGGCGGCCCAGGGGGAGAGGGTGCAGGCGCTGGTGAGCTGGAGGGACCCCCGGGCGACCAGGATGTTCGTCGGGGCGTGCACAGCGGCCGCGCTGGTGATGTACGTAGTCCCAACGAAGATGGTGGCGGTGGCCCTCGGGTTCTACTTCCTCCGCCACCCGATGTTCCGCGACCCCATGCCGCCGGCGGGGTTGAACTTCTTCCGGAGGCTGCCGAGCCTCTCCGACAGGCTGCTGTAGAGGCTTGATAATTAAGGAAGAACATCGAGGGCGTGAAAGAGGGGAGGTTGTCTTTGCTGATTAATTATATATTATTATTATTATTAATACAGTAAAGATTGTGTTGTTGGTTGCTTATAGAGGTTTGGTTAGGAGATCGAGTGGAGCAATAAGGATCCTCGCCGCCGCCGCCGCCGCCGCCGCCGACGACGACGACGTATGTGTGGGAAATGAGTAAATATTGGATGCGTCAAGGTTTTGTTTAGTTTCAACGTAGTTGCATGCGATGTCTTTGTATATTGCGGTCGGTAGGAGTGAGTGATTGATTATTGGACCAAGTCCAAAGTTTTATATAGGTCATAGCATATTCGTACTCTGAAGGTTGCCTTCGTCCGATTGCTAATGTATTATCGCTATGCATGTCAAGTCTTTCGAAAGTAATTTTATAATTTGTTCCCTCTTTACGTGTTTTTATTTGCTCATGTTCTCAAAGTCTATGCAAAACATCTTGTTCTCTGCACCCACACATACACACACCTCTTCCCCTTCCCCCTGCCCCCCACTTCTCTCTCGAAGGATTAGATACTACATTTAGTAGTTCTTTGTCGAGTCTTGCATCGAAGAAGAAAGTGAAAAAGGCATGTCGATGCCTTCAAAGATGCCCAAACCCCACACCCTATGTATCCAAAACGAGCATAATGGGGGTGAGAATTCGTTAAGAGCATCCATACTTACGAAAGGGGAAAATCATATTGTTACAAGAAGCAACTTTAACAGAATGACAATACTTGCCACATCCAAGATCTCATCAAAGACCTCACACTAGGCAAGTAGGCATCCCTCACCATTGGATGGAAATAAATTGGCACAGTAGATCTATTTCAATTCATGGGGTGAGATTTTTGGTGTGATTCTGGGTGCGCCAAGCATTTGTCATAAAGAAGTGAGGTGCACATAAGGATGGGCAACTGGTAACGACCATTCACCAATCGACTCTCATTGAGGCTCAACGATTTCCACTACAACAAGAGCCTTCCCGTTCCAAACTTATTTTGTATTTAGTTAAGGGTTAGTTTACACTATGGGATGTAACACTCAAATAGGAAATGTCCTCGGTTGGTGTTTACTCTAATTGAGAATGATCCAATGGTTGTGCTTACCTAAACAGGGAATAAGCTCAAGATAAATTTGAAATGGGAAAGGTCCGGCGACCTTTCTTCCTCCTTCTTGTCGCTCTGCCACAATACCAGTGGCAGAGCCATCTTCGTCTCCTTCCTCCACATCGCGCAATACCCGCGCGCGTGCTTCCAGCCCTATCGTCGTCATCGTTCTCCCTCCTCTAGAAGTCTTCTTCTCCGACGACAGTAGGTACGGCCAACCACCTTTCTACCCCCCTTCATCCACTTAGTGAGGTTAGAACTCTTCCTCTCTCTCCCCTCTTTATTTCCCTTATTTTTATTTCTACTTTAAACCCCTCGACGTCGCCGACCACCACCATCGTTCCCATCTCCGGTCGACCACCGGCGAAGGCGCTCCCGTCGCTCCACCCATCCACATGCCTTGCCACCTACCTCATCACCTCCGCCACCATCCACTGAGCACATTCCACCCCTTCACTGACCGCCATCATTTCCCTAAACACCTCCCGACCTAACCCACTTCCACGGCCACAGAGCAACCTAGGCACGGACACCTAGGCCACCCCGCGGCTAGCCATCCACCTAGGCACCTTCGCGTGCCACAGTGAAGCTCCCCATCTGGTTTAACGAGGCTGCAAGGCTGTATTGAGTGATTTCAGATCCGACCCCCCTTCTGCCATTAATGCAGAAGCAAGGAGCTTGTATCCTCGCTCCAAGTCGTGTGCTCCAGGCATAAGAGTCCCAGGTGACGCGCGAGGGTCTCACGCACGCATCCAGCCAGAGAGCAGGCTTTGCGAGGCACCCAACTGTGGCAATTGAGCGAAGCACCTCACCTGCGGGTGCAAAGAAGCAGGTGGGACTTTTAGTCCCACCTCGAAAAGCCAGGAGTGCGTAGAGTGAGTTAAATTGATTTTGTGTTTCTATCGGTTTGCCTCAAGACACACGATGAGGTCCCCTCGCCCACGCACACACGCCTCGTTCGCGACCTATGCCCTCGTGGACCTAGCTGACCAACCTGATTAACCCTCGCACTCCTCGTGCACCACACCCACACCGATGCGCCTGGACCCGAGCATGCAAAACCCGACCCAATTACCCGGCCTAGCTCTAGGAGAGCGAACCCAAGAGAGAAACAGAGAGAGAGTGTACACGGGGAAGGGTAGGGGTAGGTTTTGCTCTTCGGTGTGCAGGGAAAGAAGAAGGAAGAGGAGCTAAGGCACAACCGCAGTGAAGGAAGAAGGAGAGAAGCTAAGGCAAGGCACAGCCATGCCAAGTAGGGAAGGAAGCTGAAGCGCAGAGAAGCCAATGAAGAAGAAGGCAGGAGGAATCAAGGTAGAAGAAGACAAAGAAGGAAGGAAGAAGGCATTGTAGCTGCAGAGGAGAGCTAAGGAAGAAGCTGAAAAAGAGAGGCACAACTAAGGTAGAGGAAAGGCAAGCCAAAGAGTAGAAGAAGAAAGGCAGAGAAGGCAAGGCAAGAAGAAAGAAAGAAGAAAGAAGGCTTAAGAACAAAAGAAGAAGAAGAAAGGCAGAGAAGACAAAGCTAAAGAGAAGAAAGAAGAAGAAGAAAAGAGAGAAGAAAGAAGCTAAAGAAGAGAGCCAAGAAAAGAATCAACCTTTTTATTATGTTCCTCTCAATTTCTCTTCTATTTTTGCTACATTTTAATTCATAAACTCTTGCATTATATTCTACATTAGAGTTTGAGTAGATTCAAGTGTTCAATTACATTGATTGAGATTAGTGAATAAATTCCATTTGCTCCTTGTGTTCGACCTCGGATACTTAGGTTTTCGAGTAATAAAAACTTCTTATTTGTTATCAACACTTGATCTACTATACTATGACACAACAGCTTTTATCTTTAAAAGCCCGATCGAGTGCTGTTAACACACATGGTCAGTCGTTTCCACTAGCGGTTACGCCTAAGGTACAACACGGAACAGTATAGGGCCTTGCCCTCTCAGAACAGGGGTCTTGCCCCTCAGAACCAAATAGGGGTCTCGTCCCTCTACAGTTCGCGTACCCTCGTCTGACTAACCTAGTTTTCCCAGTGGGCTTAACAAAGTCGATGTACGGTGGCTAGCTTAACCTCGGGCCCCGTAGGGTTGCTAGCTCGCTCCTTACACTAGTAGCTCACCTTGGTACCACGTACGCGAGGGCCAACAAGAGTCAGTGTAGAGTGACCAATCCTACCCTGGGTCTCAACCCAAGGGGTGGCTAGCTCCCCCTCTACACTAAAAGGGACAGTTGCTCTCCTTGGTACCGTGTACACAAGGGCCAACTCACTTCCCGTCTACATACTAGATTTCCTTTCATACACAAGAGTTCTACTCCTAATTCCCCGTAGGATTCATACTCATATTCATCTCATTTATTAATATCCGGATCATATTGTTCATCTCTCCATTTTTCATTACATAGCAGGAGCTCATGTTTTCATATCTGACAAGGAAACTCACAAATCAACTAATACACATTGCTAGCAATATAGTTAAACATGCATCTCAAGTGAATAGTATAGCTCAACATCAAGCTTATACATTTCTATCCTAGGGTTCATTCAACATCCTAGAGTTTCAATTAATTTAATCTAAGCAAGCATATTCTTTATTTACATCTTAATAAAATAATTAAACCACTCTACTCGGTATCACAGGAGGAATGGGGACTTGCACCACAAATCTCGTCGTCTCCGCGAGCCCCGAACAAGCCACTGAATGGTAACTTGTACTAGCGACTAATTTCCATCAGACAAGCTCAAAACAATAGGTACTCTACACTAACACGTAGAGAAACTCAAATGGAAAACAATGATACTTTGTTTGAAGAAATCTGATTCCGTTTAGGCCCTGAACGGGCCAAAAACATGGTTACTATCCAAAATCAAACGTGTAGGACTAGTCCCAGATGTCTTAAAAGACGTCAGATCTTACCTTGTGTCTCATATAGGTTCCTCAGACGTTCGGATCCCTTTGTGACCATCTGAAGGAAGTTTCAAACGTCAGACTATGCCTTTTGCCTGGAAAAGTGCACCGCATGCCCTTCCAACGCCCTTCACCTACGTATGAAGCTGCAGACCCATTCTCAGCCCAACATTCCTACGCTACGATCTGCATGGTGGAAAGTAGCGTAGGGAACACGTACCTCCGCGCAATATATGCTTTCAGACGTCTGGCTTCAACTTCAGACGTCTTGATGCCTCTCCAAACGTCTAGTCGACCCTCCAAACATTTGATACTGGAAAACTTCCAGTATTAGGACTCCTTTATGCAGCTCACCCTACTCACGCCTCTGCCCTTAATCGACGCAGCGGCGGCTTCAGCAGCTGTAGGGGCTTGAGAAGCTCCCCGGCGACGTCCTCCTCTCTCCTGCGAACTCCTCCTCGAGCTCATCCGAGCTCCCACGGCCTCGAACCTCCCTTCATGATCTTCCTCTCTCTCTCTCTCTCCCTCTCATTCTCCCTCGCTCACCCTCTCTCTTGTAGCTCTTATTCTCCCTCGCTGCTGCTGCATAAGAAAGATGGCTGGAGGTGGTGGTGGTTGGTGGAGAGTGGCGTGGGTGAGGGGAAGAGGGCGTTTAAATAGGAGGGGATTAGGGTTTAAGGGTGAGGGGTGTGGAGGAGAGAGAGAAGCTCTGCGCGCCACCTTACGCAGAGTGCAGAGAATGTACGAAAATTCCCACTTTCAGACATTTGGCCCTTCATCCAGATGTCCGGACAGACGTTTGATGATTAGTCCACACGTCTTAAACACCCCAAACAGGCATCGGGTCATTTCAAGGAGCGCCTGTTGATTGCACCGTAAAATACGCCTGCAATAATACCTTCTTATGCTATTTCCTAGCATTAACTATGCATATTAGGATTCCGTAGTTGCATTTGTAAAAATATATACATTCATGCATTTAATTGAGAGGAAAGGAGAATGAAATAAAATGCTTCATAATTCGCATTTTCCTCAAGTGCCTCTTTGCAAAAATCCACCACCTCTATTTTTATTCCCACTTGATTTTTTCATTTTCCCTACGGCTGCAACTTCTTCTCCGCTCCCTCTCCCTGCCAAGCCATTCCCTGCTGCAATTGCCCTTCCCTGCGGCTGCCATTCCATCCCTCTCCCTGTAGCCGCATGCAGCATGCAGCCATGCCTTCTCTTCCTATAAGAAGCCACGTCCTCTTCTCTTCAAAGGGGGGCTAGTCTGCGGGCAGCAACAAAAATGCCCACCTTCAGCTCCATCACCACCACCGTCCTCTCCTCCTTTCCCCTCCACGTGTCGGCCCTACTCCGAGGAGATACCCGGTGAGCAGGAGCTCTCACTGTGGTGCACACCACCACAGTGAGACCACCACCGTCCAACTCTTCAACGAGCCGGTGGGCGTGGTGGCTCTTCTTTCATTTTTTCGTTCCCGCAACTTCCAGCCATTGGAACCGCTTCAAGGTCTGAAGCTTCGCAGCTTGGCGGCAGCAGCAGTAGCAGCAGCCCCAGCAACTTCCGTGCGCGTCTGCAGGTGCCCCAGCCCCTCCGCGCGGGCCTACAGACCTTCTCCGCTTCCGCTTCCTCACTCTGTCGCACGTTGCTCGCGCCCACAACCGGCCGCTGCGTGCCTCTGCAGCGGCTGGCCAAGTGTCTCCCCGCCCCCCTGCGGCACCTGCAAGCTCCACGCGCGCCTGCAGTAGCCCTCGCCCTCCAGCCTCGCGCGCTCTGTCGCGAGATCTCGACGCTCGCAACCGGCAGACGCAGGCCTCCTCTCTACTCGAACACGCACCCGCGCATTGAAGACCATCAAACGACGGCCTTCACCTACAGACGCCTTAACTCGCCTCCTGCAGAGTGGCTGTGTCCTCTCCTGCTCTCTCTTTCCAGCTCTCTCTCTCTCACTCTCTCTCACAACACTCACTCTCTCTTTACACCGACGCACACACACACCTACACCAACACTTACACACACCGACACACACATAAACACTATTATAAACATATATATATATACGTATACTTATATATAGTGATATATATATACATATGTTGATATACATATATATATATATACATATATATATCTATATATATATATATATATATATATATATATATGTACTTATATTTATACATATAGTAGTACCTATATACTTATGTATTAGTATACATATGATGAGAACCTCATCATGAACCCTAACTAGCACAATCTAACCCAGATATGTGAGAAAAAGCTCCTACATGACCCAAAGAAAGGCTTAACTCAAAGAATTCTGAGTTTAAGAGTAAAACAAATCAAAAGGGGTAAAACTGCAATTTCACCAACGCAGTTTGCAAAAATGGTAATTAAGGATCCAAGCATAGGTCAAACAAGCCTAATAAGAAGGAAAGTGTGATGATCTGATCTAAAAAGAGTTATAGCAACTTCAAGAAATTAAATAACATTCTGTAACCCTAAAACAAATCCACTTCAATTCACGAGGTTCGAGGCAGGATAAAAATCAAATAAACCCTCTAAAATTCATATAAAAATAATCTCTAAGGCTTAGAACCTTTAATTTGACGTTAGAAACCTATTTTGACCTAAAAAGAAAACTATGCCCAATTAATGACTTAATTTGGGTTTTTACGTAAATTGGCCAGCCAAACATGGTCCAACCTAGAATTAAAATTCACCATTAAAATCCTTAGGTTAAAATTGGTCTTATATAAAAACTTGAGCCTAGGGAGAAACCTCCTTTACCGACTTTGCAATTTGGTCCTCTTCATTTACTTTTTGACCCTTATCTTTCGAAATCCTTGCATTTTGGCCCCCATCTTTTCATCGTTATTTGCAGAACGGTCCTCCCTGCAAAACTCTGCGCAGCACCATACTCCGGCGACTTTGTGCGGAGCATGGCGCCGCGTAGAGAAGGGGTACAACCCTACAAAGTAGAAGCGGGGTTCCCTACGACGGACCCGGCCATGCTCTCTGCCGACAACCATACCTTCCGTGCGAACATGCGGAAGGTATGGGTGTCCCTTTCAGCCATGCTACGGCTAGGCTGGCACGTCGCTAGCCCCGCTCCTCCCTCTATGCCAACCCCTTTATAAGGACCGGCACCCTCTGCCGGTTCCATCAAGCTCTTCTTTGACGGAGAACACCTCCCCCCCACTTCATCTCTTCTAACTTCGTCAGAAGGCCCGAAGCTTCCGGGGACTTCCTCCTCTTCCTCCTCGTCGCTCTGCTGCCTTACCTGCAGCAGGGTTTTTCGTGCCCCATCGTCCGAGCCGTGCTGTACCCGCTGGCGCCCTCCGCTTGCTTCTTCGTTGCCACACTCCTCCTCCAGGGCCCTTTCTTCTCCAGCTCCGACAGATACGAGCCGACTGCTCCGCCCTCCCCCTTCATCCAAAACGTAGGTAAATGGCTTCCTCTTCTCCTCCCTTACATTTTCCCTCTCTCAATTTACCTCTTTGCTCCACCGCACGCGACTTCCACCTCCGCCTGCTCCATCTTCGACCACCTTCTCCGGCGAGCCCATCCCACCTCCACAGACCTCCTCACCCCTCGCCAACTACCCCAAAAGCTTCCCCTCACTCCACTTAACCGATTCCCCCTTTCCATTCACTGCCAAACGCCACCCGACCACCCCTCAAACAAACCCACCTCTCCGGCCACAGTCCGACCTAGGGCTACCTCCACACGCAGCCTCGTGCCTCGCCACCACCCGCACTGCCTTCGCCGCACTTCGGCGAAGCTCCCTACGTCTTCTGATTGGGCCAAGAGGCCGTATTCCTGTTTTCAGGTCGGAGCCCCTTCTTCGCCATTACCGAGCTGCTGCAGCTCCTTCACCTGCAACTGCAGGTGCTCTCCCGCCCAGGTGCACACCCCAGGACGCGCGGGTTGCCTCTACGAAGCATCCCAGGTCTGCAGCTGGGGCGAAGGCCCTGCAAGCTGCTGCAATTGCTTGCGGCTTCCTCAGCTGCAGGCGCCAATTTGGGAGGTGGGACTTTAGTCCCACCTTGGAAGTGCGTGGCGAAATGCCCACACTTAAATTAGAAAAGTGTCTAAGGCTATTTGCCTTCAAACACAGGGGTCAGGTCCGTCCTTCACGCTGCGCGCCACGCGCTCGCTCGCCCTCGCCCGTGCTCACGCCTCGCGGGTCTGGGCTGGATCCGATTACCCAAACCGCGCACTCCTCACCCACCACCGCACGTCGGTGGGCCTAGTCCCAGGCGCGATACCCGCACCCGATTACCCGGCTCTGGGAGAGCGGTCCTAAGAGAGAAATCTGAGAAAGAGAGAGACGCGGGGAAGGGTAGGGGTAGGTTTTGCTCTCTAATCCTTGTGTGAGTGTGCAGGAACAGAAGAAGGAAGGAAGGAAAAGAAGAAGGGAGGCGGCCGATTAGCCGCTCAGGGCGGCTGGAGAAGAAGAAGAGAAGAAAGGCACTGTAGCAAACCCACAGTTAAGTCGTCTGACCACTACGTCAGACGACGGAAGGACAGTGGCCAAAGCAAGAAAGAAAAGAAAAGAAGAGGAGCTGAAAGGAAAGAAAAGAAAGAAGGAAGTAGAGAAGAGAAAGAAGACACAGCCGCAAGCAAGAGAAGAAGGTTGAAGAAGAAGAAGAAATCAGAGAAGAAGAAGAAAATTACCACAGCTGCAGAAGAAGAAAAGAAAAGAAAGAAGAAGAAAGGCAGACTCTGTAGGAAGAAGAAGAGAAGGAGATTAGCTGGAAGAAAAAGAAGAGAGAAGAAGAAGAAGCCAAGAGAACTCTCTCTCTCTCTCTTATTTTTGTAACCTAATAGAGAACTTTTATATTTCTAGAATTCCAGTAGCTCCCTCAGTTCGACCTTGGGAAAACTGTTTCCGAGTAAAAATTTGTAATAGTAATCTGGTAGCTGATTTGTACTGCAACGATTGTAAACCATAATAACATAAACCCGAGACCACAGAGTTATTATTCTTGGCACCGTTGCCGGGGAGCAACGGCTATTCTAGAAGCCATAAATTCTCTATTTTTGAGTTTCTACTAATCTCTTCTCTTTTGTGTGCAGGCACAGGAAAACCAAGAAGCAGCCGCACAACAACCACTCCAAGGACAGGTAATTTCTATCCTCTCACTATTAACCCCTAAATTTCAAAGAGGAAGAAAAAGAAAAGAATAAACAATATAGGTATAACCTGTCTTTCATACCTAGTAATAGCTGCATAGTTTTCAAACCACTATTTCGGCACACACTATTAAGGGTATTTAAGGGCTAACACCTTCTTACCTGAGCCCTAATTACCCAACAAGGAGTTAATTGGACCAAGTACAACCAACATAAGAGTTAACACTAGGGTTTTAGAGATGCCTTCCTTAAGCAAGAATTGAGAAATCCCAAAAAGGAGTGTGCCCAAGCCATTATTTGAAAATATCTAACAAGAGAAACCCTAACCAATTTGGCTCTTAAACACTTGAACCTTAAAATACAAGACCTAATAAGTTCTCAAAGGAATCAATAGGTGAAGTTGACCCCTTAGGGTCAACCAACCTTCAACTTAGGTCACTCTTTGCACTGAAAAAGCTAAAAGTTCAAGTGAAAACTTAAGCACCCTGATCTCAAACTAAAATTGGTAGACTTAAGAGGTCAAGATCCCCATTCTGGTCTACCTGGAATCTCAGTGACAAGAGAGGTCGGGTGGGGGAAACCCTGTAACCCATGGGGCCGCTCTACCATGTAGGGGTCTTCGCGGGACTCACCCTCTCTGGCTGCCCAGGTAATTCTCAGGTGGTCGATCTTTTGATCAAGGGGTCCATCTGCCCCGCACCTTTATAGTCACCCAACATTTTGGGTGCCTCGATTGGGTCTAGCACCTGCTAAACTAATTTCTTCCAACAGTGTATGTTTGGTAGGAGGTCCTTGAAACCTCCTTTAGAACTTCACTCTCCTCGAGGCCGAGCCTCAGTGCCCTTGTTTGAGAAAACAACACCTCACATCGATCTCTCCTCCGACTCCGAACCCAACTCACCTTCTTCTTCCACAATGGCTCAGCCAGTTGAGGAAGAGAACAATCTGGAGCACCAGCTCCAGCGACTCAATAACCTCTTCCAGAACTTTGTGCACCCACCGCAACGTCCTATGATGCGGGACCACTATAATCCTACTGCGGTGGCTATTGAGCCTCGAGTCAGAATCCCGACTGGAGGACCTGATTCTGAATTAAAGCCCAATATGATTTATGCTATACCTAAATTCCATGGGCTTAATTCTGAAGACCCCTTCCAGCACATCAAACAGCTAAAGCATCTGACCTAGACTTTTGGGTCAGATGCACAAAATCGGGACATTCTCCTCATGAAGATGTTCTCCTTCTCCCTTATGGACAAGGCCGCTCATTGGTACCAGACTCAGACCTGGCCGATCAACAATTGGGAAGAACTTCAGTTCGAATTTTTGAAGAAGTTCTTTCCCGTTGGTCGGACCAATGCCTTGCGCCATCAAATTACCCACTTCACTCAGCAAACGGGAGAACCTCTCCATGAGGCATGGGATCGCTTTCAGGATCTCATGAGAAAGTGCCCCCATCACGGAGTTCCTAAATGGGAACAAGTCCAGACTTTTTACCAAGGACTCCGTGAAGATATCAGGCTTTTCGTCAATGCAACTTGCGGAGGGAATATCATGGGTCAACATGAGGACACCGTGTGGGAGATTCTCAAAAACATGTGCGAGAACTCCATCAACAATGATTCCATGGGATTATTCGACAGGACGAATACCCGCGCATCGACGAACCTTAGGGGAGCACATGAGATGCAGGGCCTGTCCGCAGCAGTCGACCTGGAACTGATGGCTAGTCGATTGGACAAGGTCTCCATCATTGAGAAGAAGGTGGACAAGCTGACTCAGCACTTACAGTGAGCCACCTCTACGCATAGCTCCTTTGCACAGCCTCCTTCCACACGAGAAACTGTGCAAAACATTCTCCACCGATCTTCTCCTGGGATGGATCCATATCCACCCCCATCTGATTCTCAGGTCGGAGGGTCATCTGATCCTTTCTATACCAACCCGGGGAATTCCATTCCCCCATTCTCTGATTCTTTGGAGGTTCCTCAGACCTGTGAGGTCCTCAACGCCATCCAGAACGATCCATTCTCCAACACCTATAACCCTGGATGGCGAAACCATCCCAACTTCCAGTGGGCGGGAAATTCCCAAACCCAAAGACCACCCTTTCAGCCCCATTCACAACCCCCTCGTCCTTACCAGCCGCCTCAGCCTCGACCCAACCCTACCTATCCCTCAGGGCCAAACCAGGACCAAATGTCCCTCATCCTTCAGACTCTGGCTGACATTCAAAGAACGAATGCGGCTATTCAGAAACAACACAAGGATGAACTTACAAAGGTTCGAAATCAACTGTCCCAGTTGGCTAATTCTCGCCAACCGGGCACACTTCCTTCTCAACTCCTTCCTAACCCGAATAACGTGTCGACCCAGCGGCGCGTTATGAACCCAAACCCGGGCCAAGCACACATGATTTATCAGTCCCCCTCTGTTCCTTCACCCGACGGGATGGAGGCTTCCACTTCCTATGCGGGCTGTCAGCAGCAACCCATCTTATCCAACCCTAACCAAAACCAGGCAGGACTAAATTCTGTAACAAACCGTAGTGGTAAGGAAACCCAAGATCCACCCTATCCAAACCACTCCAAGCCTGGTAGTGATCCCAACCATAGGACAGTAATCCAGGACATCCCTATCCCTATCCCAGATCAAAGACATGGACCTATCCTAGAAGAACCAATCAAGGTTCCATTTCCCGAGGCCTTGACCAAGGGAAAGAAGACAACCAAGCCCATGGCTCCTGAGGAGGACCTGGTCAAGCTCTTTGAGCAGGTCCAAATAAACATCCCCTTGATAGATGCAATTCGCCACGTACCGGCTTACGCACGATTCTTAAAGAATGTGTGTACACCTCAGCATAAGCCGCGAACCAAGAGTGGGAGTCCAATTGTACTGTCAGAACAAGCCAGCTCTGTAATCCTAAGTAGGCTCCCACCTAAGGCAAAAGATCCTGGTACTCCCCTGATTTCCTGCAAAATAGGTGAAACCCAATTTGACAGAGTATTACTAGATTTGGGTGCTTCCATAAATCTGATACCCACATCCTTACTTAGCCACCTAGAAGAATCCGAGCTAAAACCAACTGAGGTGACACTACAATTAGCAGATTAATCTATAAAGTCACCTAAAGGGATTCTCAAAGATGTTATTGTAAGAGTGCGGGATTTCTACTTTCCTGTATATTTTATAGTCTTAGACATGGACGCACCTGAGAACCCTAGGGATACACCGATCATTCTAGGGAGACCTTTCCTGGCTACTGCTAGAGCCAACATCAGCTGTGAGGAGGGCCAAATAGAGCTCAAATTTGGAAATCAAACCCTAAAAATTAATATATTTAAGGCCCAACAAGGAATCAATTGCAATGTCATCGAACAGATTTGTGATATCAGGGCTTTGGTTGATGAAATACATTTTGAGAATGACCTGATTATACCTCATCAACTACAGAAAGATCTTGAACCGCAATTAGAGGAGTCAAATCCAGATTTAGATAGACCCATAACTCCTACCCTTGAACCTCACACCTACCCTGAACCACCCGCTGCTGCTGATAACCCGGTCCTTGAACTGAAACCCCTTCCCGATCATTTGAAATACATCTTTTTGGGTTCTAATTAGACCCTTCCTATGATTATAAATTCTAGACTTTCTCTTGATCAGGAAGTCCGTCTGATTACTATTCTCTAGCAACATCGCAGAGCCATTGGTTGGACTCTCGATGACTTGACTGAAATAAGTCCCTCTTATTGCACACATCATATTTACTCAGAAGAGGGCGCATGACCTTCTCGTGAAATGCAGAGACGTTTAAACCCCAATTTGCAGGAGGTCGTAAAAAAGGAGATCATCAAGTGGTTAGATGCAGGGATCATCTACCCGATCTCCAACAGTTGTTGGTTGAGCCCGATTCAAGTTGTGCCTAAAAAGGCAGGGCTCACCACCATTACGACTGAAATCGGAGAAGTCATACCTACCCGATTAGCCAACTCGTGGAGAGTCTGCATAGATTACCGACGACTTAATTCCTCCACGAAGAAGGATCATTTCCCACTACCTTTCATTGATCAGATTCTCGAGAAATTAGCAGGAAATCGATTCTTCTGCTTCCTTGACGGGTACTCCAGTTATAACCAGGTAGCTATTCATCCTGAGGACCAAGAGAAGACCATGTTCACCTGCCCCTTCGGAACGTATGCATTCTGAAGGATGCCGTTCGATCTCTGCAATGCACTCGCAACTTTTTAGTAGTGCATGCTTGCCATATTCTCTGATATGGTAGGTGATTTTCTGGAAGTCTTCATGGATGACTTTTCAGTTTTCGGGGCATCATTTGATGATTGCCTCCAGCACTTGGTTCATATACTCAGGCGCTGCATCGACGTTAATTTGGTTCTTTCCTGGGAAAAGAGCCGTTTTATGGTGCCTGAAGGGATCATCCTAGGACATCTGATTTCTGAGAAGGGCATCCAAATGGATCGAGCCAAGGTTGATCTAATCTCTCGCCTTCCTATGCCTAGCTCGATCAGGGACATCCGTTCTTTTCTGGGGCACGTCGATTTTTACCGTCGTTTCATTCCTGATTTCTTGAAAATCGCGCGCCCCTGACGACTCTTCTCTCTAAGGATGTACCTTTTGAAATCTCCAAGGAATGCACTCAAGCCTTTGAGAACCTCCGTGACCGAGTCACCTAGGCCCCTATCCTACAATCCCCTGATTGGTCTCAACCCTTTGAGATCATGTGCGATGCATCTGACTTCGCTGTAGGAGCGGTTCTGGGGCAGAAAGTTGACGGGAAACCCGTGGTCATCTACTATGCTAGCAAGACACTTGACGAGGCTCAGCGTAACTACATAGTTACAGAGAAAGAGCTGCTAGCCGTAGTATTTGCCCTTGAAAAATTTTGATCTTATCTCCTGGGTTCCCACGTCATCGTCTACTCGGATCACATAGCTATGAGGCATCTCCTTGCCAAGAAGGACGCGAAGCCCCGACTAATCCGATGGATCTTGCTGTTGAAAGAATTTGATCTCGAGATTCGCGACAAGGCGGGAAGACAAAATGTGGTAGCTGACCATTTGTCCCGCCTTCCTTCTGAAATTATCAACCCCTCCGAACCCATCACGGAACATTTCCCTGATGAGCACCTGCTGACTATTGGTACTAGACTTCCTTGGTTTGCTGATATAGTAAACTACTTGGCATCTCATCAGATCCCGTCTAATTGGCCGAAGGCCAAGAAAGACAAATTGCGCTCTAATGCCAAGTATTACATTTGGGAAGATCCGTACCTCTTCCGCATAGGTGCTGACCAAATCATCTGGAGATGTGTCCCAGAAGGTGAAGTCAATGATATTCTTTCCTTCTGCCATGACCAGGCATGCGGTGGCCATTTCTCTGGGCAGAAAACCGCATCGAAAATCCTCCAGTGTGGCTTTTATTGGCCTACTCTGTTCAAGGAAGCATACAATCACTGCAAGGCATGCAGTCATTGCCAAACTTTGGGCAACATGAGCCATCGTGACATGATGCCTTTGCAGCCGATTCTCGTATGCGAAATCTTTGATGTTTGGGGGATTGATTTTATGGGCCCCTTTCCTATTTCGGATGATTTCGAATACATTCTGCTGGCTGTGGACTACGTGTCCAAATGGATCGAAGCCATACCGACCCGAACCTGTGATCACAAAATCATTCTCAAATTCATTTATCACAATATCTTCTCATGGTTCGGGATTCCTCGTGCTATCATCTCAGATGGGGGGACCCATTTCACGAATGCTCAGTTCAGGTCACTAATGACCAAATACGAGGTGTCTCATCGAATCTCTATTTCTTATCACCCCCAGACTAATGGTCTAGCTGAGCTATCAAATCGGGAGATCAAGAAAATCCTGCAGGTCACTGTTCAGCCTGACAGGAATGACTGGTTGTCTCGACTTCCGGAAGCCTTGTGGGCTTATAGAACCGCCCACAAAACCCAATTAGGCATGTCTCCCTTTAGACTGGTGTACGGGAAGGCGTGTCACCTTCCCGTCGAACTGGAGCACAAAGCCTATTGGGTAGTACGGAATTGTAATCTAGATCTTTCTAAGGCTGGAACCCACAGAAAGCTTCAAATCAGCGAGATCGATGAGCTATGTCTTGATGCGTATGAGAACTCATGAACCTACAAGGAGCGGGTTAAAGCCTTCCATGACAAGCATATCTCTAGAAAGATCTTTCATCTTGGTCAGAAGGTCCTACTCTTCAATGCCCGACTCAAACTTTTCCCTGGGAAGCTGCGATCCAAGTGGGTCGGACCATACTTGGTCTGACAGGTTTTTGGAAATGGGGCCATCGAGATCAGTCCACTCAACCATGATTCCGAACCTTTCATCATGAACGGTCAGAGACTCAAACCGTTCATTGATGTAACCTCTACTGATTTGGCTGAATCATCTTCTATCCTCCATTCCCCATGAGCTCATTGCGCCCAGCCGATGGCGTAAAACTCAGCACTCAACGGGAGGCAGCCCGTCATTCTCTTTGAAAACCTGAAACCTTTTCTGACACCTTTGTGCACTTAAGGTTCACCCTTTAGGAGAACCGACTCCACCTCAGGTGCTTGCATCTGAGATTAGAAATCGTCCGCAACAGTCACCCCGACCCATTCACTCACCAAAATATCTGTCCTAAGGAATGAACTAAGTTGAATAAAGACCCCCTAAGTCACAATGAGGACATTGCAAATCTTAGGCATGGGGGGTATGAAAGTGCAAAACTTGTAAAAAAAGGTTTTAAACAAAAAAATTCACATATGCCAAAAACACCATAAAAATTAAATTTTTTTTTTGAAAAAGAATAATAAAATAGAAGGAGGAAAGAAATTTTGTGGAGGAAGGAAAAAGAAACAAAATGAAAGGAAGGAGCACAAAAATGAGAGAAAAAAAGTGATAGTCATTAGTAAGAAACTAAGGAATTAACCTAAGTTCTAGACCTCATTCAAGAAAAGAAATGAAAAGTGCACAGTGAGATTAGTAAGAATGCAAACCTTAGACATTCTTGGATAGACTCTTAGTACCCATTAAGATCTAGACATTCCTCAAGAGGTTGAGGAAAATGAAAAGCTTAAGTATTAGGTCCAAGGCTTAGGAAGTATTTGGCCTCGTTAACTAACTTTTGATTTACGGGACTCAGTAACCTAAGCACCTTAACCTCACACACAGCCTGGTTCAGTAAGCATAAAAATCAGAATCACGCAGAAGAGTTACAAAAAATTTCTGAAAATGGCACCTAGAGTAGGAACGACCGATCAACACAAGTTGATTTGGACGAGTTCCAAGTGCAGAGAGGTGGGAAATTCTCCTCGAAGATGCGTAACAAAATATCATCTCCTCGGTGCTTGTCTCTTAGGATATTTACGTATCCTACTGGGGGCATGTAAGCACTCTGCTGGTTCAGATTCCATGGATGGCATTATCACGAAATGTCAATTGCCAAGATCTGAATTCAGCCACAGAACACCATGGATGGGATTATCTCGAAATCTCAAAAGCTAGGGTTCCTGGGGTTACCTTGGGCGGTGCTATCTCGAAGTATCGACTGCCAGGAACCCTTGAGGATTGATGATGGGAACAAGGAATCTGATACAGATTGTGTTGAAAAGCCAATCCTAAGAATTAAAAAGAAAAAAGAGAGAGAAAACTCTCCAAACAGATAAATCTTCTATCTCTCTTTCTTACAAAACGCACTGCGAACTAAGCCAGGGCTAAAATTATCTCAAGCACGGGTGCTTTAACCACAAAGTCTAATAAACCTTAGGTTAGTTCTTGTAGCCCTTAAAAACCTTTGCTAAGGACTGAGGCTGAGGCTAGGCAGATCTGGATCTTGGTTGATACTCGAGTACCTTTTAGGCCTGTGGTTAGCATTCTAACCTAATCTAGGTTTCAATTGAAAAAAGCACTTATCTGAAATCATTAAGAACTTCATGGTCTAGAACAAGGGTTGAAACATTAAGTTTTGCTAAGGGATTAGCAAAAGCTAGGCATGGGGGTATGATGAGAACCTCATCATGAACCCTAACTAGCACAATCTAACCCAGATATGTGAGAAAAAGCTCCTACATGACCCAAAGAAAGGCTTAACTCAGAGAATTCTGAGTTTAAGAGTAAAACAAATCAAAAGGAGTAAAACTGCAATTTCACCAACGCAGTTTGCAAAAAGGGTAATTAAGGATCCAAGCATAGGTCAAACAAGCCTAATAAGAAGGAAAGTGGGATGATCTGATCTAAAAAGGGTTATAGCAACTTCAAGAAATTAAATAACATTCTGTAACCCTAAAACAAATTCACTTCAATTCACGAGGTTCGAGGTAGGATAAAAATCAACTAAACCCTCTAAAATTCATATAAAAATAATCTCTAAGGCTTAGAACCTTCAATTTGGCGTTAGAAACCTATTTTGACCTAAAAAGAAAACCATGCCCAATTAATGACTTAATTTGGGTTTTTACGCAAATTGGCCAGCCAAACATGGTCCAACCTAGAATTAAAATTCACCATTAAAATCCTTAGGTTCAAATTGGTCTTGTCTAAAAACTTGAGCCTAAGAAGAAACCTCCTTTACCGACTTTGCAATTTGGTCCTCTTCATTTACTTTTTGACCCTTATCTTTCAAAATCCTTGCATTTTGGCCCCCAACTTTTCATCATTCTTTGCAGAACGGTCCTCCCTGCAAAACTCTGCGCAGCACCATACTCTGGCGACTTTGCACGGAGCATGGTGCCGCGCAGAAAAGGGGTATCGCCCTGCAAAGCAGAAGTGGGGTTCCCTGCGATGTCATCCGTCGCAGGGACCCGGCCATGCTCTCTGCCGACAACCATACCTTCCATGCGAACGCACAGAAGGTATGGGTGTCCCTTCCGGCCATGCTCCGGCGAGGCTGGCATGTATCCAGCCCCGCTCCTCCCTCTGCGCCAGCCCCTTTATAAGGACTGGCACCCCCTGCCAGTTCCTTCGAGCTCTTCTTTGACGGAGAACACCGCCCCCACTTCATCTCTTCCTCCTCCGTCAAAAGGCCTGAAGCTTCCGGCGATTTCCTCCTCTTCCTCCTCGTCGCTCTGCTGCCTTACCTGCAGCAGGGTTTTCCGTGCCCCATCGTCCGAGCCATGCTGTACCCGCCGGCACCCTCCGCCTGCTTCTTCGTCGCCGCACTCCTCCTACAGGGCCCTTTCTTCTCCAGCTCCGGCAGATACGAGCCGACTACTCCGCCCTCCCCCTTCATCCAAAATGTAGGTAAATAGCTTCCTCTCCTCCTCCCTTACATTTTCCCTCTCTCAATTTACCTCTTTGCTCCACCGCACGCGACTTCCACCTCCGCCTGCTCCGTCTCCGACCACCTTCTCCGGCGAGCCCATCCCACCTCCACAGACCTCCTCACCCCTCGTCGACAAACCCAAAAGCATCCCCTCACTCCACTTAACCGATTCCCCCTTTCCATTCACTTCCAAATGCCACCCGACCACCCCCCGAACAAACCCACCTCTCCGGCCACAGTCCGACCTAGGGCTACCTCCACACGTGGCCTTGCGCCTCGCCATCACCCGCACTGCCTTCGCTGCACTCCGACGAAGCTCCCTGCGTCTTCTGATTGGGCCAAGAGGCTGTATTCCTATTTTCAGGTCAGAGCCCCTTCGTCGCCATTACCGAGCTACTGTAGCTCCTTCACCTGCAGCTGCAGGTGCTCTCCCGCCCAGGTGCACACCTCAGGACGCGTGGGTTGCCTCTGCAAAGCATCCCAGGTCTGCAGCTGGGGCGAAGGCCCCGCGAGCTGCTGCAATTACTTGCGACTTCCTCAGTTGCAGGCGCCAATTTGGGAAGTGGGACTTTAGTCCCACCTTGGAAGTGCGTGGCGAAACGCCCACACTTAAATTAGAAAAGTGTCTAAGGCTATTCACCTTCGAACCCAAGGGTCAGGTCCTTCCCGCACGCTGCGCGCCACACGCTCGCTTGCCCTTGCCCGCGCTCACACCCTGCGGGTCTGGGCCAAATCTAATTACCCAAACCGCGCACTCCTCGTCCACCATCGCACGCCAGTGGGCCTGGTCCCAGGCGCGATACCCGCACCCGATTACCCGGCTCTGGGAGAGCGGTCCTAAGAGAGAAATATAAGAAAGAGAGAGACGCGGGGAAGGGTAGGGGTAGGTTTTGCTCTCTAATCCTTGTGTGAGCGTGCAGGAATAGAAGAAGGAAGGAAGGAAAAGAAGAAGGGAGGCGGCCGAAGCCTTAGCCGCTCAGGGTAGCTGGTGAAGAAGAAGAGAAGAAAGGCACTGTAGCAAACCCACAGTTAAGTCGTCTGACCACTACGTCAGACGACGGAAGGACAGCGGCCAGAGCAAGAAAGATAAGAAAAGAAGAGGAGCTGAAAGGAAAGAAAAGAAAGAAGGAAGCAGAGAAGAAAAATAAGAAAAAGAGAAGAGAAAGAAGAAAGAAGACTCAACCGCAAGCAAGAGAAGAAGGCTGAAGAAGAAGAAGAAATCAGAGAAGATAAAATTACCACAGTTGCAGAAGAAGAAAAGAAAAGAAAGAAGAAGAAAGGCAGACTCTGCAGGAAGAAGAAGAGAAGGAGATCAGCTGGAAGAAAAAGAAGGATAGAAAGAAAAGGAAGAGGGAAGAAGAAGAAGCCAAGAGAACTCTCTCTCTCTCTTATTTTTGTAACCTAATAGAGAACTTTTATATTTCTAGAATTCCAGTAGCTCCCTGAGTTCGACCTCGGGAAAACTGTTTCTGAGTAAAAATTTGTAATAGTAATCTAGTAGCTGGTTTGTACTGCAACGATTGTAAACCATAATAACATAAACTCGAGACCACAGAGCTATTAACATACATACTTATATATATATATATACTTACATCTATATATATAGTAGTATTAGTATACTTATATACATATATATATATATCTATATACTTATGTATATTTATACATATCTAGATACATATACCTATATACCTATATATATACATCCATATAGTATTATATACATACATACATACATACATATATATATATATATATATATATATATATACACACACACACTTAGCTACATATATCTATGTATACACATATTACTATATACTTATACATACATATATATATATATCTCTATATAGTTATATATACATACACACACACACACATATATATATATATATATCTACATATATATATATACCTATATATTTATAACCATATATATATACATATAGATATATTTACATATATACATATATATATATATTCACATTATTTACCATACGCTGTATCGCGGGAATATCTACACCAGTTGCTGATATTCCCTGATACACGCGTGCAAAAAGCGTGATTACATACATCTTCCACCATCCATCCCACACTCCATGCAGCACCTAGTCTTGTTGGTTGCATCTCTCTAGACGACGACCAACTCGACATCGTGCTACACTCCATCGCCACCTCCACCCCTACCCCTTTATATACATATATATACTTATTTACTTTATTTCTGTTTCGCTTTTCTGTTAGTGAAAAGATAAAAAATATATATATAAAAGAGAAAAGATAATCTTTGACTTGCAGGTACCCCATCTTGCGAATAGCAGGATTCGTTTTGGAACTCTGTTTTGGCTCAAAGCCAAGAACATAATTTTGAGGGTGTGCCTCAAGGACAAAGATTACCAGAAAAAAATCTAAATAGGAAAAACACCAAAAACACAATAAACGAACGGAAGAGACCCATTGTAGGAAAGGCGTAGAAACTTAACTTGTAACCCCACTTCACTGAGTTCGACCCTGGGCCTAAAAGTGACAAGATAAATCAAGTAGGCCAGGTTAAAAAATTTTGTAAAGATATGGTTAGGTACGATTTAGGTTAACCACTATACACATTTCAATGATAAAATCATCATATTAACAACCTATCCAGGCTCGACCACACACCTATGGAGGTTTACTGAGGGGCTCCGACCTACGATTCGAGGGTATGTGAAACCCTTGAAGTTGCCCACTTTCTCTCATGTGGTTGAGGCGACCATGACTTTTGAGGAGACTAACCCGACCGCGTGAGACACTGACGGCGGACGGAAGAGGCCCTACCAGCCAGAGTACTCCTAAGGCCGTCGGGAGAGGAGGCACATAGCGGCCGCAGGAGAGCCGTCTCATTCTGCAGGGCCACCAGTGGCCTTTAGGGGCCCCAGACAGGGGCCAACTACCATCACCAAAACCCTGCCCAGTCACCAACCGAGCCCCTCTCTGCTACTAGTGTGGCTAGCCGGGCCACATCAGGAGGGACTACCCATCTAGGGCCAGAGTACAGTAGATGCTCCCCGCACTAAGTGCTGGAAGCCGAGCTGGTAGCTGCGGTCATCAAGCACGTGGAGGAGGACAGTAGTCACGAGGAGGGTATCGGCCGACTACTGCTTGCCCGACCCAGAGCATGGCCATTTTGTCTGCACCTAGAGCTAAGAGGTGTATCAATGCCCTAACACATAGAGACGCCAGGGCTTCAAGTTTTGTGGTGGCAAGTATGGTTACCGTTTCTGGCATCTTAGTCTACATTCTTTTCGATTCTGGTGCCACACATTCTTTTGTCTTCTTGAGTTTTGCCATTAATTTGGGGCCGGGCAGCTTATTATTAGAGGTTTCGTTCCTGATTAGAGGGCCAGGTGGATAGTTGCTCGTAGTAAAGGAGGTCTTTACAGACTGTGAGGTCACTATAGGGGGACACAGTCTTCCCACTGACCTGATAGTAATCCCGCTGGAGGACTTTGGCATAATCCTAGGGATGGACTGGCTATCTGCCTATACGTCCTGGTGGATTGTTTTGGGAGGAAGATCGTCTTCTCCATACCAGAGTTACCTGCCTCTGAGTTTCACGGCCAACCGGTGGATGAAGGATTCAGGTGCATCTTCGCACTTCGGGCAGCAAAGCTTTTGGGTTAGGGGTGTGAGGGCTTCTTAGCTTGTGTGGTAGCAAAGCCTAGCCCCGTGGCCAACTTTCAAAGTATCCAGGTGGTCTGCGAGTACCCCGACGTTTTCTTAGAGGAGCTTCCAAGACTACCGCCTGAGCGTGAGATCGAGTTTGAGATCTCCCTCGTACCAGGGACTAGCCCCATTTCTATTGCACCGTACAGGATGGCACCACTTGGGCACAGTTACAGGACCTGTTGGAGAAGGGCTTTTTGAGGCCCAGTGCGTCCCCATGGGGAGCCCCTATGTTGTTTGTGAAGAAGAATGGTACCCTACGACTCTATGTCGACTACCGACAGCTGAATCGGGTAACCGTCAAGAACAAGTACCCGCTGCCTTGTATCAACGAACTCTTTGACCAGTTGAGTGAAATGACCCATTTCCTTTTTAGTCGGATAAGACGTCTGGAGTTTCAGTCAGACGTCTATCCAGACGCTTGGATACAGGCCTGGATGTCTGAAAGTGGGAAAAATCGAAACTTATCTTCCCTCCATGAGCTTTAGACGCGTGGATGTTCTCTCTCTCCTATCGCCTCTCACCCGAAACCCTAACACCCGACCCTATTTAAACCCCCTCTCCTCACCACAATCACCCCTCACCACCAGCCACCACTACCTCCCTGTTTGGATGCCCCCATACAGCCGCGGCAAGGAGGAGCGAGGCTGAGCAAGGATCGATGAGGGAGAATGAGAGAGAGAGGGTGAGCGAGAGAAAATGAAGAGGAGAGAGTGGAAGTACGTGAGAGAGGAGGACCAAGGTTGGTGGACCTTCAGGGAGCTCGTGTGGAGTCAGAGAGCCTCGCACGAAGCTCAGAGGAGCTTCGACGAAAGCTCGGGGAAGCTTCAATGGAAGATCGAAGGAGCTTGCACGACCGGCGGTGGGCACGTGCACAAGGAGGAAGGGCTCGAGGAGGCGGCCTCCCGACCCTCTACAGCTGCTGAAGTTGCTGCGGTGCGCTACAGGCGGCGGTGTGAGGAGAGCAGCGTTGCGGAGGAGGTTCTGGTACTGGAAAAGTTCCAGTATCAAACGTCTGGAGCATCGACTAGACGTCTGGAGAGGCATTAGGACGTCCGAAGCTGAAGCCGAACGTCTGAAAGCATAATATCGTGAGAGGTAGGTGTTTCCTGCACTACTTTCCCCTATGCAGAATGTAGCACAGGAAATGTTAGGCTGAGAATGGGTCTGCGGCTTTCGTATGTAGGTGAAGGGCGTTGGAAAGGCGAGCGGTGCGCTTTTCTAGGCACTTTTGGACATCTGATCATGTCACCAGACGTCTGAAGGTACTTCCAAACGATCGGAGGTTATGTCGGATGTCTAGAGCTGCCCCCAGACAGTCGCGGAGGGATCCAGATGTCTGAGGATACCACAGGAGACACAAGGTAAGATCTGAAGTCTTTTAAGACATCTAGGGCTAGTTGCAGACATCCAGACAGTAACCGTGTTTTTGGCCCGTTTAGGGCCCAAACGGAATCGAATTTCCGCAAACAAAGTACCACTATTTTCCACTCGAGTTTTTCTACTTGTTAGTGTTGAGAACCTATTGTTCTGAGCTCATCTGATGTAGATTAGTTGCTAGTACAAGTTACTAGATGGTGGCGTGTTCGGGGCCCATGGACACGACGAGATCTGCGATGCAGGCCCCCATTCCTCCCATGATACCCAGTAGAGTGGTTTACTATAACACTAAGATTTACACAATGAAAGAGCATGTTTAGAATACTTGAATAAACCCTAGGATGAGAAATGAACCCTAGGGTAGAAACAAATGCGAATGGCTGAGCTACTCTATTTACTTGAGATGCATGTTAAAATACGAGTTGCCTGTATGTGAATGAGAAATTGAACTGTGAAACCACAAGTTGCATGTATATGATTGAGAATTGAATTGTGGAAACATGAGCTGCCTGTATATGGATGAGGAACGAGTTATGCACCATGTGATTTGAATACTGATAAATGGAACGAATATGAGCATGAACCCTACGGGGAATTAGGAGTAAAACTCCTGTGTATGAAAGGAAATCTAGTATGTAGATGGGAAGTAAGCTGGCCCTTATGTACACGGTACCAAGGAGAGCAACTATCCCTTTTAGTGTAGAGGGGGAGCCAACCATTCCTTGGGTTGAGACCTGGAGTAGGATTGGTCACTCTACACCAACTCCTGTTGGCCCTCACATACGTGGTACCGAGGTGAGCTACTAGTGTAGGGAGGGAGCTAGCCACCCTACATCGACTTTGTTAGGCCCGTTGGGCAAACCGGGGTAGTCGGACGAGGGTACGCGGATTGTGGAGGGGTGAGACCCCTGTTTGGTTATGAGGGGCGAGACCCCTGTTCTAAGAGGGCAAGGCGTTATACTATTCCATGTTGTACTTTAGGCATACTCGCTAGCGGAAACAACTAACCGCGTGTCAGTGCAGGGTAGCTACCTGTACGCTTATCACATGTGCCATAGTCACCGCTATGTCACGACAGTGACCCTGGGGTGGTTGACTGGGTGTAGGACTACCGTGGGGGACTCTCCCAACCAAGAGAGCACCACATGTACCTTCTACTCCATGGAAAAGACTGCAATCAAGATTGTTCCCACGAGGAACAAGCAAGATCAAGAAATACTTGGATCCTTTGTGAAATAAATGAACCAGAAATATATAAATGAGATAAATAGAAATGAGAATAAGCCTTGTTTCTTGTTTTACTTTACTTGCACATAAATAATGTAAACACCACTCTACTCAGCATTCGCTGACTCTGTCTTTTCGTAACCCTGTTCAGGAACAAGAGTTGAGCAGCCCGAGTTTCTGGCTGCAGAGGGTGCTACACCCATTCGAGCCTAACCGTAGTCGTTTCTTTCCAACTCTTTCATTTTTCTACTATTCTAATGAGTAATAGACATCTATTTTACTATTCCTCTAACTTTCTGTTTTCTTTTCGCAGTTGTTGTTGTGGTGGCATGTATTATTTTGAGACAGTTGTTCTACTTTCCTTTACTGTTTCGTTTTTCCTTCTGCTTAGTTATAATGCATGTGTGGATGTGGTATTATTCTTGCTTTTGGTCATTTCTCGTTGGACGACTAGGTCTTAGGACTAGTCGAGGCGTGCCGGTCTCGGGTCCTGTCAGGATCTGCAAATTGGGTCGTAACAAGATGGTATCAGAGAAAGATCGTCCCGAGAAATGAATCAATTGGTCCGAGAATAACCACTCACGTGCATATAACTAGGATAGTCATCACAACGTATCGCTTTGATATTAGTTTCCGAGTCTTTTCTCGATGTAATTCGGTATCGTTGACAACTTTTGTTATATCTCTTGCATCTCCTTACAAGAGATGACTCGTCGAGAAGTTCCCGAGGCAAGTTGTAACGACCCGATTCCCAAGTCCCTACGAGACACGAGAACCGGACCGACTTGACTAATCCCAAGACCTAGTCGTCCAACGAGGAAGTAACCAAAAGAGCAATAAAATAAATCACATTCAGCATGAATATAACTAACAGTAAGGAAAGAAACCACTACAGTATATACCACCACAATAGTAGAACAACATTCATAACATAATATGAACTGTAGGTAAAGAAAAGTACAGCGGAAACAAGAACTACTCACTATAACGGAACAAAAAGAGGTACAAGAGAACAGTGGTAACTCTACTGGACCCTACTCAGCCCAGCGTCCTCTGCAGCCGCTGACCCTGGCTGCTCAACACCTGGTCCTGAAAGGTAACGAGTGTAACACGTCAGCAAAACGCTGAGTAGACTGGCAGCTAAACTAAAGAAACAGTAAAGTGTACAGTAGCTATTTCAAATTTTCTTTCTTCCTTTATTTACGTCTTTCTATTGTTTCACAATTTATCTATTTCTCAGATCCTTCACTTGATCTCGAATGTTCCTCGTGGGAACGATCTTGATTGTAGTCTTTTCCGCATAGTAGAAGTAGCACGTGGTACTCTCCTGGCCGGGAGAGTCCCCCGTGGTGATCCTACTCTCAGTCAACCACCCCAAGGTCATTGACAGACGTAACGGTGACTACGGCACGCGCGGTAAACGCACAGGTAGCTAACCCGCACTGGCACGCGGTCAGTCGTTTCCGTTAACGGGTGCGCCCAAAGTACAGCACGGAACCAGTACAGGGCAGAGCCCTCTCAGTAACAGGGGTCCAACCCCTCCACAGTAACCAAACAGGGGCCTTGCCCCTCCACAGTCCGCGCACCCTCGCCTGACTACCCTAGTTTGCCCCAGTGTGCCTAACAAGTCGTTGTGGGAGGCTAGCAGAACCCCGGGGCCCGTGGGGTAGCTAGTACCTCCCCACACTAGTAGCTCTCCTCGGTATTACGTACACGAGGGCCAGCAAGTCGGTACAGAGTGGCCAGTCCTAACCCCGGGTCCCTGGGGCGGTTGGCTCCGCTCTGCACTAAACAGGGGAGACAGTCGCTCTCCTTGGTACTCCGTACTCAAGGGCCAGCTCACTTCCCCAATTCTATTCCATTCACTTTCTAGGAGTTCTACTCCTAATTCCCCGTAGGGTTCCAGCTCTTTAACTCAGGACATTCCAGTTTCACCATTCCAGTTTCACGTTCATACATCCCATATTCTTAATCATGTTCATTTATTCATAACAGGCAGCTGTTAATTCAATTCACAGGCAGCTATTATTTCATTTCCACATTTTCCAAGACTGCAGTATTCATACATTCCACTAGTTTTCCCGTCCTAAGATTCATGCCATATCCTAGGATCTATCATACAATCTAGTTTTCCAGCCCTAGGATTCATGCAACACCCTAGGAATCTACCATTCAATCTATTTCTCATTCCTAGGATTCATGCAATGTCCTAGGTTCTATTTATGGTTTCATAATTTAACATATTATACTTAAAGCCACTCTACCGATTACAACAGGCGAACTGGGGGCGTGGTCGGGAATCCCGCGTGCCTCCGCAACCCCCGAGACTGCAACGGAACGGGGTCCAATCACAAGGAACTTCTCAAAACAGTATACAGCTACTGTAGACAGGTAGAGGATGTAATTTCGAAAAGAACGCAACTCGAAACGTGGAAACGGAGCCTGAACGGGCTCGAAACGGGTCAAAAATGACGAAACAGTGCAAAATCAGATGTTTGGAACTTCTTCCAGATGTCTTAAAAAGTGGATCAGGGAATTACCTTGCTCTGCGTGGGCTCTCAGACGTCCAGAAGCCTGCGGGGGTGTCTGGCCTAGTTCCCAGACGTCCGATGGTCACCCAGGACGCCTGGAAGTCGTTCCCGCCGTCTGTCACTGCAGCCAGACGTCTGATTCACGTTGGATGCGAATCCCTGACCCTGCGCGTACCCATTCCTCTCTCTCTTAGTACGGTCAATCAAAGAAAACGAAGGAGACGGAATAACTCACCTTTCAGACGTCTGATTCTGGAAAATTTTCCAGAACCAGGGCGCCACTCGCCCTCCGCTCGCGACGCACGGCCGCGCTGCGAGTGCTCCGCCTGCTGCTCGAGCCGTATCAGTCCTCCCGCGTCGCTCCGCACTCGCTGCGCCCCCCGCCGGTCGGCCCTAGCAGCCCCGGCGAGCTCGCCCTCACGGCCGAGCGCTTCCTCCCCCGCGCAGCACCTCCTCCCGCACCCGCCGCGGCTATCGCCGCCGCCGCTGCACCCTCGCACTAGCTCTCGCGCACGCTCTTGCGCACTGGCTGAAGGAGAAGAGGAAGGAGGCGGAGGTGACGGGAGTGAGGGAGAGGCGTGGCCCTTTTAAGGCCGCGCGAGGAGGAGAGAGAGAACGCGGCAGAGGCGTCTGTGGCTGCAGGAGAGAGGGAAAAAGAGGGAGAGAGAGAGAAAACGCAGGTCTGCGGGCTCAGGTGCGCAGACGAATAGCAGCGTGCCAAAATAATCGATTTCCAGACGTCTGGAAATGATCCCAGACGTCTGGTCCGACGTCTGTAAGTGATTCCAGACGTCTGGCACGACGTCTGGGCCACCTCCCAGACGTCTTAAAAGACGTCTGGAGCGCCCGTTCGTAACAATATAACAAACTCAAAGGAAGTTTCGTCCCCGAAACTTGCGCTAACTAGGGTACGGGAAAACGTCATAAAATCCATAACAAACTCAAAGAGGACCGAAGCTGGTCCGAAAAGACGTACCCGCGAAGAGTTCCGGGTACCGCTCCCGCATTGCCGCCTCAGGCTCCCAGGTAGCCTCCTTGTACCGCTGGCTCCTCCACAAAACCTTTACCAGGGGTACTTGCTTTCGTCTCAAACTGCGGACGGCACGGTCTAGAATCTGCACTGGCCGCTCGGGGTAGGTCAGGTCGTCGCCCACCTCGACGCTCTCGTGACTCAGTACGTGACTGGGATCGTCTACGTACTTCCTGAGGTTGGACACGTGGAACACGCCGTGCATACCAGAAAGCTGCGGGGGGAGGGCAAGCCTGTAAGCAATGGGTCCAACCCGCTCCAGGACCTCAAAGGGCCCCACAAACCTCGGCGCGAGCTTCCCTCTCACCCCAAACCGCTGCAGGCCGTTCATGGGCGAAACACGAAGAAAGACGTGGTCCCCAACCTCAAACTGCACCTCTCTGTGTCTCCGATCCGCGTAGCTCTTCTGTCTACTCCTGACAGTGTGGAGTCGCCTGTGGATCTGCTCGACTACCTCCTGACTCTGCCGGATCAACCTGGGGCCAACCTCCCACTTGGTCCCGACCTCAACCCAACTCAAGGGTGCCGTACACTTTCGTCCGTACTGAGCCTCGTAGGGAGCCATGCCGATGCTCGAGTGATAACTATTGTTGTATGCAAACTCCGCCAGGGGCAGGTGCTCCTCCCAAGAGCCCCTCCAGTCCAATACACAGGCACGCAAAAGGTCCTCAAGTGTCTGTATCGTGCGCTCAGACTGTCCGTCTGTCTGGGGTGGTAAGCTGTACTAAACCTCAACCGCGTCCCCAAAGCCTGCTGAAACTCAGCCCAAAACTGGGACATAAAGCGGGTATCCCGGTCGGATACGATCTCCCACGGAACTCCGTGTAGTCGTACCACATCCCGGATATACCTCTCTACCAACTGTGCTGGTCCCAAAGTGACTCGGATCGGCAAGAATCGCGCGGTCTTCGTCAGTCTATCCACTATTACCCAGACTGCGTCGTGTCCCCGCTGGATAACAGGTAAGCCCACCACCAAGTCCATGGTGATGCTCTCCCACTTCCACTCTGGCACTGGAAGCGGCTGTAGTGGCCCTGCCGGCCTCTGATGCTCGGCTTTCACCTGCTGGCACACTAAGCACTGCTGCACGAATTCACCCACATCCCGCTTCATCCCCCTCCATCAAAACTCACGTCTCAAGTCGTGGTACATCTTCGTGTTTCTGGGATGTATGGTGAATCTGGAACCGTGTGCCTCAGTCAGGAGCTCTCTCAACAGCTCCTCATCTCTGGGAACGCACAACCGTCCCCTCAAGCGCAGCACCTGGTCTGTGAAAGAGAAGTCCCCCGGGTCTCCCGACAGTACTCTGTCACGCAAGGACTGCAAGTACGGATCGGCCATCTGTCCTGTGATGATGCGGTCTATCAGCTCTGGCCTAGTCTACCGTGTCACCGTCACTGCCCCACAGTACCCTCGTAACTCTAGAGGTCGCCAACTGCCCACCTCCTCCAAAAGGCTCCAACTCTGTAACTGTAGACTGGCCAAGTGTGCGGGCGCCTTATGGCTCAAGGCGTCAGCCACCACATTGGCCTTTCCCAGGTGGTAGGAGATACTGCAGTCGTAGTCCTTCAGGAGCTCCAACCAACGTCTCTGTCTCATGTTAAGCTCCTTCTGATCAAAAAGGTATCTGAGGCTCTTGTGATCTGTGAAAATTTCGAAGGTCTCACCGTACAAGTAGTGCCTCCAAGTCTTCAGCGCGAAGACAACAGCTGCCAACTCTAGGTCGTGGGTAGGGTAGGTATGCTCATGGGGCTTCAGTTGTCACGAAGCGTAAGCGACAACGTGACCCCTCTGCATGAGCACACCTCCTAACCCCTGCAAGGAGGCGTCCGCGTACACCACGAACCCGCCACTACTGTCAGGGATGGTGAGCACGGGAGCCGAGGTCAACCTCTCCTTCAGCTCCAGAAAACACGCCTCAAAGGCATCTGTCCAAGCGAAGGGCACGTCCTTCCGGGTCAATTGTGTCATAGGACGTGCAATCTATGAAAATCCTCTGATGAATCGTCTGTAGTAGCCTGCCAGTCCCAGGAAACTGTGAATCTCAGTGACTGAACGCGGTCTCTCCCACCTGAGTACTGCCTGGACCTTGGTTGGGTCCACCGCCAAGCCGTCTCCCGAGATCACATGACCTAAGAAGGTCACCTCCCTCAACCAGAACTCGCACTTGCTGTACTTGGCGTACAGCCTGCGTCGTCTCAGAGTGTCCAGAACCATCCGCAAATGTTGTCCGTGCTGCGTCCGATCTCTAGAATAGACGAGTACATCGTCTATGAAAACCACCACGAACTGGTCCAAGTATGATCTAAACACCCAGTTCATCAGATCCATGAAAGTAGCGGGGGCATTGGTCAGCCCAAACGGCATGACCAAAAACTCGTAGTATCCGTACCGGGTGCGGAAAGCTGTCTTGGAGACGTCGGTCTCCCTGATCCTCAACTGGTGGTATCCAGACCTCAAGTCGATCTTGGAAAACACCGTGGCACCCTGCAACTGGTCAAATAAGTCGTCGATCCTCGGCAGCGGATATCTGTTCTTGATGGTGACCCTATTCAGCTGTCGGTAGTCCACACAAAGGCGTAGGGTGCCATCCTTCTTCTTCACAAACAGTACCGGGGCTCCCCAGGGAGACGCACTGGGCCTCACGAAACCTTTCTCGAAAAGGTCCTGTAACTGAGACTTGAGCTCTCGTAGCTCAAGCGGTGCCATCCTGTATGGCGCGGTGGAGATGGGGCTGGTCCCTGGTACTAGTGAGATCTCAAACTCGATCTCACGCTAGGGCGATAGTCCTGGTAACTCGTCTGGAAACACGTCAAGGTACTCTCTGATCACCGGGATGCTCTGGAAGTCTGCCACAGGGCTGGGCTCTACCACCACACAAGCTAGGAAACCCTCACACCCCTGGCTCAAAAGTCTCGCCGCCCGAAGTGCCGAAATGCACCTGAAACCTCCGTCCACTGGCTGTCAGTGAAACTCGAAAGAAGGCAATTCCGGAATGGAGAAGACGATCTTCCTCTCAAAACAGTCCACCAAGGCGTGGTAAGCGGACAGCCAATCCATCCCCAGAATCACTCCAAAGTCCTCCATCTGTAACATAATCAGGTCAACTGGCAGGCTATGTCCCCCGACGCTGACCTCGCAATCCGTGTACACCTCCTCAGCTACAAACAGCTGACCACTCGGACCTCTGATTACGAACGGATTCTCTAACAGTGTATAATCCCGGTCCAAACTAACTGCGAAACTGGTTGCGACAAACGAGTGCGTAGTGCCGGAATCGAAAAGCGTGTAAACGAGTCTGCTGGAAACTGAAACCATGCCTGCTACCACCGATCCCAAAGATCTGGCGTCCCTGTGTGTTAGGGCGTTGATACGCCCCTCAGCTCTAGGTGCGGACGAAGCGGCCACACTCTGCGTCGGACGGGTAGGTGCTGGCCGGTACCCTCCTCGCGACTGCTGTCCTCCTCCTCGCGCTTGGGAACCGCGGCCTCCTGCGTGCCCTCCAGTGCTCTGCGCGGGAAGTATCTGCTGACCTCCTGCCCTAGACGGGCAGTCCCTCCTGATGTGGCCCGGCTGGCCACACTGGTAACAGAGGGGAACCCGACTCCCGCCCTCAGTGGGTCCTTGTTGTTGGCTGGGCAAGGGTCCGGTGCTGGCGACTGACCCTTGTCGAGGGCCCCCAAAGGCCACTGATGGCCCTGTAAAACGTGACGGCTCTCCTGTGGATGCCACGTGTCTCCTCTCTCGCCGGCCCCGTGAAAAGTCTGGCTGAAAGGGCCTCTTCCGCCCGCCGTCAGTGTCTCGCGCAGACGGGTTGGTCTCCTCGTAAGTCATAGCTGCCTCCACCACCCTCAAAAACGTAGGCAGCTTTAGGGGTTTGACATACCCCCGAATCGCAGGCCGGAGCCCCTCGGTGAACCTCCAAAGGCGCTCCTCCTCAGTAGCTACCGCTGTCGCTGCAAAGCGGGATAGCTCCAAGAAACGCGTGCGGTACACGCTCACGGTCATCGTCCCTTGGCGGAGAGTGTGGAACTCCCGCCTCCTCTGGTCCTACCACGTCTGGGGGAAGTACTGCTCGCAGAAGAGTGCGACGAACCGGTCCCAGGTCGCCTCGTCCCTCTCCTGTCCCCAGACCGCCCTCCACCACCTGTGTGCCGCACTCTCCAGCTGGTACGTGGCAAAGGCCACGCGACACTCCACCAGGGGGCGAAGGGTGTCGAAAATCTTCTCCAACTGCTCAAGCCAGTCCTCTGCCTCGGTCGGGTCCTCATCCCCCTTGAAGGAGGGGGGCTTCAGCTTCTGGAACTGCCCGAAAAGCTCGAAGTGGCGCTGTAGGGGAGGTGCTGGTGCACCTCCAGGCGAAGGTGCCTCGTGCACGGAAGTGCCGGAGGAAGGTGGGGCTGCGGCGGCCCATCCCCTCCCCTGTGTCCAGCGCCGCATCCGTCGAGTGGTCCCACAGAGGACTCCCCCTCCGCAACCCCAAGGTGAGGTGCTCGGGGCGGTGGGTGGAGCTCCTCACGTACAATGTCTCGTATCAGCCAGGCGAGGTCCTGGGCCTGGACGCCCGGGAGCAGTGGCTGGTCCACTGGGGTGTCGGCAACGGCACGCCCACCTCGCCGACCTCGTCCTCGACCACACCCGCGGCCCGCCTCACTGGTCCCATGACGAGGCATCCCCTGCAAGGAGACGCGAAACAAAACGGAACACGTCACTACGGAACGATACCGAACGGAAACGTCTAAGAGCTCATGTCAAGAGATATGTTGTGGTGGCTACTCTAGTTATAGACATGTGAATTGGTTATTTTCAAGTCAGTTGATTCACTTCTCGGGATGACCTTGCTCTGATACCATCCTGTAACAACCCGATTCCCAAGTCCCTACGAGACACGAGAACCGGACCAACTCGACTAATCCCAAGACCTAGTCGTCCAACGAGGAAGTAACCAAAAGAGCAGTAAAATAAACCACATTCAGCATGAATATAACTAACAGTAAGGAAATACAGCAGTAAGGAAAGAAACCACTACAGTATATACCACCACAACAGTAGAACAACATTCATAACATAATATGAACTGCAGGTAAAGAAAAGTACAGCGGAAACAAGAACTACTCACTATAACGGAACAAAAAGAGGTACAAGAGAACAGTGGTAACTCTACCGGACCCTACTCGACCCAGCGTCCTCTGCAGCAGCTGACCCTGGCTGCTCAACACCTGGTCCTGAAAGGTAACGAGTGTAACACGTCAGCAAAACACTGAGTAGAGTGGCAGCTAAACTAAAGAAACAGTAAAGTGTACAGTAGCTGTTTTAAATTTTCTTTCTTCCTTTATTTATGTCTTTCTATTGTTTCACAATTTATCTATTTCTCAGATCCTTCACTTGATCTCGAATGTTCCTCGTGGGAACGATCTTGTTTGCAGTCTTTTCCGAACAGTAGAAGTAGCACGTGGTGCTCTCCTGGCCGGGAGAGTCCCCCGTGGTGATCCAACTCTCAGTCAATCACCCCAAGGTCACTGACAGACGTAACGGTGACTACGGCACGCGCGGTAAACGCACGGGTAGCTAACCCGCACTGGCACGCGGTCAGTCGTTTCCGTTAACGGGTGCGCCCAAAGCACAGCACGGAACCATTACAGGGCAGAGCCCTCTCAGTAACAGGGGTCCAACCCCTCCACAGTAACCAAACAGGGGCCTTGCCCCTCCACAGTCCACGCACCCTCGCCTGACTACCCTGGTTTGCCCCAGTGTGCCTAACAACTCTGTGTGGGAGGCTAGCAGAACCCCGGGGCCCGTGGGGTAGCTAGTACCTCCCCACACTAGTAGCTCTCCTCGGTACTACGTACACGAGGGCCAGCAAGTCGGTACAGAGTGGCCAGTCCTAACCCTGGGTCCCTGGGGCGGCTGGCTCCGCTCTGCACTAAACAGGGGGGACAGTCGCTCTCCTTGGTACTCCGTACTCAAGGGCCAGCTCACTTCCCCATTTCTATTCCATTCACTTTCCAGGAGTTCTACTCCTAATTCCCCGTAGGGTTCCAGCTCTTTAACTCAGGACATTCCAGTTTCACCATTCCAATTTCACGTTCATACATCCCATATTCTTAATCATTTTCATTTATTCATAACAGGCAGCTATTATTTCCTTTCCACATTTTCCAAGACTGCAGTATTCATACATTCCACTAGTTTTCCCGTCCTAGGATTCATGCCATATCCTAGGATCTATCATACAATCTAATTTTCCAGCCCTAGGATTCATGGAACACCCTAGGAATCTACCATTCAATCTATTTCTCATTCCTAGGATTCATGCAATGTCCTAGGTTCTATTTATGGTTTCATAATTTAACATATTATACTTAAAGCCACTCTACCGGTTACAACAGGCGAACTGGGGGCGTGGTCGGGAATCCCACGTGCCTCCGCAACCCTCGAGACTGCAACGGAACGGGGTCCTATCACAAGGATCAAACACAAGGAACTTCTCAAAACAGTATACAGCTACTGTAGACAGGTAGAGGATGTAATTCCGAAAAGAACGCAACTCGAAACACGGAAAACGGAGCCCGAACAGGCTCGAAACGGGTCGAAAATGACGAAACAGTGCAAAATCAGACGTCTGGAACTTCTTCCAGACGTCTTAAAAAGTGGATCAAGGAATTACCTCGCTCTGCGTGGGCTCTCAGACGTCCAGAAGCCTGCGGGGGCGTCTGGCCTAGTTCCCAAACGTCCGATGGTCACCCAGGACGTCTGGAAGTCGTTCCCGCCGTCTGTCACTGCAGCCAGACGTCTAATTCACGTTGGATGCGAATCCCCGACCCTGCACGTACCCATTTCCTCTCTCTCTTAGTACGGTCAATCAAAGAAAACGAAGGAGACGGAATAACTCACCTTTCAGACGTTTGGATAGTATTCCAGACGTCGTTCCCGTCGTCTGGCTAGAAGCACAGACGTCTGATTCTGGAAAATTTTCCAGAACCAGGGCACCACTCGCCCTCCGCTCGCGACGCACGGCTACGCTGTGAGTGCTCCGCCTGCTGCTCGAGCTGCAGTAGTCCTCCCGCGTCGCTCCGCACCCGCTGCACCCCCCGCAGGCCGACCCTAGCAGCCCCGGCGAGCTCGCCCTCACGGCCGAGCGCTTCCTCCCCCGCGCAGCACCTCCTCCCGCACCCGCCGCGGCTGTTGCCGCCACCGCTTCACCCTCGCGCTCGCTCTCGCGCACGCTCTCGCGCACTGGCTGAAGGAGAAGAGGAAGGAGGCAGAGGTGACGGGAGTGAGGGAGAGGCGTGGCCCTTTTAAGGCCGCGCGAGGAGGAGAGAGAGAATGCGGCAGAGGCATCTGCGACCGTAGGAGAGAGGGAAAAAGAGGGAGAAAGAGAGAAAATGCAGGTCTGCGCGCTCAGGCGCGCAGACGAACAGCAGCGTGCCAAAATAATCGATTTCCAGACGTCTGGTCCGACGTCTGTATGTGATTCCAGACATCTGGCACGACGTCTGGGCCACCTCCCAGACGTCTTAAAAGACGTCTGGAGCGCCCGTTCGTAACACAAGTCGTGGTTGTTGCCGTGGACGAGGTCGGAGGGGTGTACGTACCAAACTTGAGGCACCAGTTGACCCACCTCTCCTCCTGGGCGTTCAGGCCTAGGGTCTCACCCAGCTGATCAGAGACATCGTGCAAGAGGAGCTCCAACAGCCTCCTCGGGCACCTCTTCCTGATGACGTGGAGGGGGAGTCCTAGGTGGGATAGAGAGACCGTCGCAGCACTGGACGAGCAGGAGGGGGAGGGGTTGATCCTCCACCACCCCTACCACACTCTGACACTTTCGAGCACGAGCCCTCTTCGCTTGGAGGCGTGCCCATTCCCCACTGTAGCTACACCACGAGTTTTTTGGATAGTTCCAGAAGCTGAAGACCTCCTCCTTCAAGGGGGATGAGAGCCCGTCTGAGGCAGAGGATTGGCTAGAGCAGATAGAGAAGGTGTTCGACACCCATCGCCCTCCTTCAGAGTGCCACGTTGCCTTTGCCACTGTTGGGACTCGTAAAGTACATTTTTGATAAGAAAAAGCGTCGTAGTATAGTGCGCAATACAATCAACAAAAATATTTATAAAGATAACGAGACTTGAGTCTCGGTCGTTCGTCTCTGGGAGGCGTTTATGGAAATGCAGATTTAAAATTGATCTCTTTCTCTCTACTTGTTTAAAATCTCATGTCGGTGTATGGTGATTTACGTATTGATGTACGACATGCTAATTGCCAAAAGATAGTAATTAAAACATGCAACTTCAATCATACCAAAAGATGATAACTAGGCACATGGTGATTTTCAACATATATATTTATATATATAAAAGATGATGATGATATCAGAGTTGCAGAGCACAGGTAGAGGGATGCTTATACAGGAAAATAAAACTACTCACTACCATAAAATGACTGTATACATGAATCTATGGGGGGATTTTGCATGTATCATTGGGGGAGAATAAAAAGCTACACTACTAAGCAGTAAATAAAGCATGTAAATCTAAGAAGAACTATAATCTAGTCTAGTAGAAATAAAGGCATTCGGAGGTGGCTCCGATGGCCTTTGAGTGGTTGAGAGGAGGAGGGGTGGCCAATGGTGCTTAGGCTGGCCCTTGGGGAGAGGTTGGAGAGGTGATCCAGCATCTTGGCGTGGAGGTGGTGGTGGCCATGGTAAAGCTACTCGTGGACATGGAGGTGGAGTGGATGTGGAATGAAACTAAGCTAAATGGAACCAAGAGTGGATGGGTGCAAATGGCCACCCCTTAGGTCTATAATGGCCACCCCTTAGGTCTTTTTATAGACCTAAGGGAAGCTCTCTAGAGAATTATGGAATTCTCTAGAGAGTCCTATGGTAGGAGCTTGTGGGAGAGTGAGCGAGAGAGGATGGATGGTGGTTTTTAGATCCACCAAATGTGTATCTAAAAATTGAATGGCTCTTGGTTGCTAATTTTAGCAACCAAGGAAACAACACATGGTAGAGAGTTCTAAAGAACTCTAGGCTAGGTATTTTCGTGTGGATGGTGTGTGTGGGTCGAAACTTAGGTGGCTAGGTTGATTAGGTTAGGTTCTAGTGGGTTTAGGTAAAGGTAGGTCTCAAATTAGGATTGTAAACCCTAATTCACTAAGGTAAAGTGCAATTAAACTTAATACAAGTTTAATTGGGTGTGTGAAAACTTAATTGAGAGTAAAATAACTCAATTAAGTCAGGTTTAGGTCAATTGAACTCTCACTGGGTCCTATTGGATAGTGCGTGCTAAGATTAGGGTTCAATTGGACTCAATGAGTCCAATTGAATAGGCTGATGGAATTAACTAAGATCCAAGTCAATTAGGTTTAGTGAGGACCTAATTAGGTCCTTAGAGAGGTCTAGAGGTGATGCACTAGGGTTAGGACACCTTAATTTAGGTTCCTAGGGGGTTAGAATTGGGTTTAGTGACCTAGAGATCCAAGATCAAGGCTTGAATCTCAAAACAAGGTCTGGAGAGTAGTTCTGGACGTCCAATAATAGTATCACGCGTCTTATAGTGAAAAATCAAAAGTCCAGACTTGTTGTCTGGACGTTCAATCAGAGTCAGGAGGGATTGTAGGTTCTGCCTTGGCTATTCTGTAGAAATTGGACGTCTCACCAAGTGTTTCGACGTACAATAACACTGTAGAAGTGAGTTTAAGGTGTGCGGGAGTTGGCTAAGGGTTTTGGATGTCCTATAACTCATCTGGACGTCCAGATAAAGGCTAGAATTAGGGTTTTAAGGTTTCCTAGGGTGTAGTGACCTAATCTAAGGGTGGCTAAGGGTTGGGGAAGCTTCTATGCTATCTTAGGGCTAGGATGGTCCTAAGTTCTTCATAATTTATTGCTATATTCCTACTTAAATAGAATAGCATACCTCAACCCCTTACATTATTGTGTACTACATCTTATTCTAGGTCTTCTGCTCCTACTCTACTACAACTCCAATTATTCTTTATTCTTTAGATCCAGCTTTAGATCTATCTTCTGGTCAGCTTATTACTTGTAATTGACATAATGCTCCTAATCAACACATTAGAGCATTATTTTATGCATAGCTAAAAGAAAGTAATAAGGATGAAAGTAATGCTTATGCATGCGTGAATTGTCCTAACTTATGCTAAGTGTTAGCCTAATTTAGGTCAATTAAGACCTATGATTGCTACGCAATCATACCCCCATGCCTAAATCTTGCTAGTCCCTAGCAAATGCGAGATTAAATTATTCACAGAAAGGTCCCTAAGGGATTGATTATTTTATCAAGTGTATGCCTAGAGATTTTTCTCCTTTTTATTTTCATCCTATGCTCTAGAAATCCATACAATCATGAAAGTGTAGCTATATAGCTTTTGCAATAGATTTGAGTGAAAAACTAATTCACCTTTAAAGCCTGTATTTGACTCCTTGTAAAAATTATAGTGGGATAGGCGGACTTCTTCCCTCGGGGTATTCAAGATATTCTATGAATTCCACCCGGCTTTAAGCTTAGGTAGAGAATCTTAGAGGGAAAATATTATATATTTGGTAGCTCACTCTCACTTGGTGCTACATAGAAATTAATACTATAGAATTTAAATTCCCAAATTATTACGTAACTCAACTCAGAGAAAGACGAAAAAAACTATGCTTTCTTTTGGTTCCTTTGTATTCATTCTCTCTTTTTCTTTTTCTTTTTCTTTTCTTTTCTTTTCTTTCTTTTCCTTAGAGCTCACAATCTCACCAGATTCACACACATAACCTGTATTTGGTGGTCTCACTTGGCATTAACACTTTAATTGAGTTCTCATAACCTTAACACTAAGTCAAAATTTCTCAGCCAGTATTCGGGCGATCAGAAACACAGAAAGATATGTTAAGGCCATATTTGATAGATCTCAAATTTATTTGGTGGTATTGCCTCAATGCAAATGAAATAAACACTAAATATTCACAAACTCTTTTTCTGCTCTTTTCTTGTCTTTCTTTCTTTTTTCATCTTTTCCTTTTTTCTCTTTTTTTTTCTTTTTCTCACTTTCTCATTTTTTCATTTTTTTTCTTTTTTTTCATATATAATTTTTCTAACTCAACACAATCTAGCAACACATTCATGAATTTTATTGAAGAGGCATTATTAGGGATTTGTGGTACTCAAGAGACATTGGGTGGCTTATTTGGTGGAAGTGCTTACTCACAACACCGAGAGAGACGGATAAGACGGTGTATTTCTGACCTTGACATCAATACCCTCCTTCAGCCGAGGATTCCGTAAAGAATGGTCGTAACCATCCACCTTAACCCTAGTTTTTTTAGAACTCGCTCTCCGCGTATTTACCTTATTTGGTGGCTCTCAAAATTTCGCACAAAAATGTATATGTAGGAATCGAGAGTGAAAACTATGCCTAATCTCTGAGTGTCATCACCTAATTATCTAGGATTCCAGATTCCTTGCACTAATCATAGAGCACCAGTATACTCTACTCTCATCTCACACTATTTGGTGATTTTTTTTTTGGAAAAAGATCTGCCTGACTCTCAAAACACTGTCCAAGGGTTCAGGAAAAGAAGCACTGCTTCTTCTTGACAGACTAAAGACGTTTATCAGCATTCACTGTGAATCCATTGCAAATTCTACATGTGTGAAAAATTATACTGGATTCCAGATTAGAGGAATCAACTAAAGGATAAAATCCCTAATGCATTCTCTTGATAAAAATCTTGTTCATGAATGCAATATGTATATATGCTATAAACAAGTAACCTCGTATAATTTGTACTTCATAAAATTCCCGTATCGGGTTACAATTAGCTTGATCTGAAATTTCAGAACAGGAAGGGTGAGCGGGTGAGTCGGAAATGGTTGTTGCAGATGATTTCTAGCTCCAATGCAAGCATTGGAGGTGGAGTCAGTTGTTCTTTTATTTAGGATCCTAAAGTACGTTTGACATGCATCTTCGAGGTTTTCCTATGGGTTGGCATAAAAATTTTTCAGTTTTACTGTATCTACACCCCCATGCCTAAGTTCTTGCATGTCCTCATGCCTGAATATAAAAGAAAATAAAATTGACAGAGGATGAGTGGGTAGAAGTCACCTAGAATTGCTCCTGAAAATATACATTCAGCATCGGCCAACCTGACAGTATGCAATATGCAGAAAGAAAATATGCTAAAAGAAAAATATGCTATGTATAAAGTGAGTATGTATAGAGTGATGGTAGAATGTGGGATAGATGCTGAATTTAAAGCCTCCAGCTGGGCGCAAACTCAATCAGATGTATCAGTCTTGCATAGGAGCCGGTCAAGATAAAGAGAAAGATATGCTTGTATGCTCCCAGAATCAATGGTCCGAAGATGCGAACCAGCTGATTATTCACCCCTACTCCAAAAAGTCTAGATATAAGAAAGTGTGGAGTGGTGGAAAATAGAGGATAATCAGAGGGGGGATCATGATGTTGATTCAGCTGATTTATCATGTCCCACAATTCAGCAGGAAGTTGCTGAGGGAGTAGATCAACATGTATCTCAAAACCAAAATCTGAGTCATAGGGATCCCCATAACGATAATTGACATCAAAGATCATGCCCTCTCTAGGCTCTGGATCATATGGGGGTATTCGTGAAAGTAGAAGATCTGTGGAGAGGTCACTAAAATCCTTGTCAGAAATTACTTCATCCTCGTCCGTACTCATATCTGATTCATGAGAAGCTGACTCTTTAGGCTCTGAGTCGAGCCATCCATTAGATTGACTAGGATGATAGGTGTGTCCCCAGCTCATTTAGCTCAAAGCTTCACCCTCATATGCATTGGGTTCTTTAGTAATTCCTGCCTCAGGTAGCATATTTATTTCTTCGGTTAAATCATCCATAGCTATTTCTGGTCTTCGGATGCCAAGATCAGGGATAGAAAGTGTCATCTCAAAATCTCTAACATCCAAATTAGGGATGTAGGTGAAAGAAGAAGAGTGCAGACCAGAAGATGTTGGCTCTAGCACAGGTTCACCTACAATGGGAAGTGACCTAGACTGATCAGTAGCGTCACATGTAATGTTTGTCTCAAGATCCATATCCTCAAATGGATCTACTTCCCCTATCTTGGTTCGGTTATCTAACCCAAGAGGTATCTCCCAGGATTCAAGATAATATGATTGTAGCTCAGTCCTGGAGATATTAGTCCTTTCCTCCTAAATTTTCTGAGTGAAGTTCTCAGATGAACCCATACTGAATACTTCCCGCTCCTGTCTCATATCCAAGCTAGATTCTTCTTCCCCTGAATTACCTTTTGGCATCTGCTCCTGAGAATCTCCTATGTGTCCATCCGGTGTAGTCGTTTTAGATTCTTCGAGGTCTTCAAGGCTATTTTCCACTTGATATCTCAAAAGCAGTAGTTCTTGAGTTTCCCGATTTTGTCCAATTAGCCTTGTTATCCCTATTGTTCCCTAAAGGAGCTCCATCACAGCTTGTTGATACCGAATCTAGCTTTGTCTTTGGTTCGGCTCAGTGATAGCTTGGATTTCGTGTAGATAGAATGCGGCCTTCTCCTTAGTTCTAGCTATAGCTCTTTGTATTCTATAATGTGGTTGCATATGCATTGGTAGTTCTTCAGGGGTTCAAGGGGGTGAATCAGGTCTACCCATATTCCATGGGTGAGAAGCAGAAATATGAAATCCATATCGTGGGTTATAAGATGCGGTCCTTTGAGGGACCGACTGGTATGGGTCATAATATCCAAGGTTAGGATATAGGTTAACCATTTTGGTAACCCGAGGAGAAGGATCAGGTGAAGCAAAAAGTCATCTTCGCCACCTTGGGTTCTGATCCCAAGGTTGAGCTGATTCAGTGACCCGGGTTCTTAGATAAGCTCGTGGGTCCAACTCTTCTGGATCCTAATTAGGTCCAGTTCAGGGTTAGCCATTGTGGCTAAGGAAATAGAAGAAGAGGGTGGGGGAGAAGATGGTCTTGGCGAGGTGACTCGCCTCCTTGGGAGTGGCTCCCAAGGTCCAACCAGTTGAGGTCCAAGTGACCTCCTTCCTTGCATACACCACCCAACCCTTGGGTTGGTGTAGCCAAGCCAGACAAGGGTAAGGCCCTGTCAATCAGATGGTCCTTATGATCGGGTGACCAGATTTTTCGTTTTAAGTTCGAATTCCTGAAGAAAAATTCATCGTGGAACTGCCTGAAAGTGATTTCTGCCTCTCAAGCTAACCCAGCCAATCTAGTTACAAGGGGACTAAGGGGAAGGTTCTTCTTTTGACTTACGCCTCTGGTTCCATTACCCCTTAGCCACAGTTGTTTGACACTACCCGCAGACTTAGTCACCAGGTTTGGAAAGAGAGATTGAAAACACCCAGTAGTATGACAACGAATTCAGGTTAATTTTATGTTTTAAAATTAATTTTAGCCCTTTTTCTTCAATTGGGGTTTATGGTGAGTGACCCACAAGGTGACCAAGCTCACTGGCTAAACCTTAGACTTGATTAAGTCTAGTCTAGCCCAAATGTATGGTCTCTAGAGTGTAACCCTAAAGATGTAACGTAGGGTTCAAGCAATTCTAGAGCTTTTTCTTTCAGTAGACCATGAAATAAAAATACTTCTCTGGAAAAAATTGGAATCCAAATAAGTTGAAATTTTGCAAGTAGATTCCTTTTTTAATTGTCCTTTCAAATAATACTTTTTTGTAATTTTTACTATTTCAACCGAATTTCTAGAGATTTTTGAATGTCAGAGGGTCAGATTTGGGATTTTGACCCCTAGTCAATTTTTCAAATTGAAACATTATCAAATGACCTTCAAAAATTTGGAAAAAATATCAAAATTAAAGCCATTGAGATCAGCTTTCAAAACCCACCATTTTTAGTCAAATCAAGTTCGCGGATTGCTCGAAATTGCTTTTGGAATTTTGAAAAATTTCAAATCTGGGTCAATCTGACCACCTTATACTCCACGAATTTTTAAAAATTTTATACTTGAAATTTTTTTAAATGAATGGTACCATTTGAAAGATGGTTTGAAAATGAAGCTCTAGCTTGAATTTTAGAATTTTTTGTTCATAATTTTTTAGCAATTGAATTTTTAAATCAAAATTTGAAATTTGACCGAAAATCAGAGGGTGGTGGAGAAGCTTTTGAAAGGATGTTTGAATTTGAAATTCAAACTTTCCACCAAGACATTTTTTTTTTCAAAAAATTTTGAAAATTTTTTTGAAGGAAAAACTTTTTTAAAAGAATTTTTTTTTCTTTTTTTTTAAAGTAAACTAACCTAAGATTCAAATGGAGACCTAATCTAACTACCTAAACCTTTTTTATCATTTTTTTTTCATGAAAATAAATAGGCTTTTTTTTTTCAAATGAAATTGCTAGAAGGAAATCTAACCTAGGGTTCAAAAAAAAAATCCTAATCTAAGAGGAGATGTGCACCTGATGATTTTTCTACGCTCGATGTGTGCGCAGATCTCGTTTTTCCTATTTTCCTGCACATCAAAAGACAAGTAGAGGAAGATTTATCAGTGATAATTCAAGAGATCGAAATAAAAAATGACGTTGCCTCTCCGGCAACGATGCCATTTTGTTGGGACTTGTAAATCACGTTTTTGATAAGAAAAAACGTCGTAGTATAGTGTGCAATACGATCAATAAAAATATTTATAAAGATAACAAGACTTGAGTCCCGATCGTTTGTCTCTAGGAGGCGTTTATGGAAATGTAGATTTGAAATCGATCTCTTTCGCTCTACTTGCTTAAAATCTCATGTTGATTTATGGTGATTTACGTATTGATGTATGACATGCTAGTTGCCAAAAGGTAGTAATTAAAACATGCAACCTCAATCACACCAAAATATGATAACTAGGCACATGGTGATTTTCAACATATATATTTATATATATAAAAGATGATGATGATATCAGAGTTGTAGAGCACAGGTAGAGGAATACTTGTACAGGGAAATAAAACTACTCGCTACCAGAAAATGATTGCATACATGAATCTATGGGGGGATTTTGCATGCATCATTGGGGGAGAATAAAGAGCTACACTACAAAGCAATAAATAAAGCATGTAAATCTAAGAAGAACTATAATCTAGTCTAGCAGAAATAAGGGCATTCGGAGGTGGCTCTGATGGCCTTTGAGTGGTTGAGAGGAGAAGGAGGGGCGGCCAATGGTGCTTAGGCTGGCCCTTGGAGAGAGGTTGGAAAGGTGATCTAGCATCTCAACGTGGAGGTGGTGGTGGCCATGGTGAAGCTACTTGTGGACATGGAGGTGGAGTGGATGTGGAATGAAACTAAGCTAAATGGAACCAAGAGTGGATGGGTGCAAATGGCCACCCCTTAGGTCTGTTTATAGACCTAAGGGAAGCTCTCTAGAGAATTATGGAATTCTCTAGAGAGGCCTATGGTGGGAGCTCGTGGGAGAGTGAGAGAGAGAGGATGGATGGTGGTTTTTAGATCCACCAAATGTAGATCTAAAAATTGAATGGCTCTTGGTTGCTAATTTTAGCAACCAAGGCAACCACACATGGTAGAGAGTTCTAGAGAACTCTAGGCTAGGTATTTTCGTGTGGATGGTGTGTGTGGGCGTGTGTGGGTCGAAACTTAGGTGGCTAGGTTGATTAGGTTAGGTTCTAGTGGGTTTAGGTCAAGGTATGTCTCAAATTAGGGTTATAAACCCTAATTCACTAAGGTAAAGTGAAATTAAACTTAATACAAGTTTAATTGGGTGTGTGGAAACTTAATTGAGAGTAAAATAACTCAATTAAATCAGGTCTAGGTCAATTGAACTCTCACTGGGTTCAATTGGATAGTGTATGCTAAGATCAGGGCTCAATTGGACTCAATGAGTCCAATTGAATAGGCTGATGGAATTGACTAAGATCCAAGTCAATTAGGTTTAGTGAGGGCCTAATTAGGTCCTTAGGGAGGACTAGAGGTGATGTACTTGGGTTAGGACACCTTAATTTAGGTTCCTAGGGTTGTAGAATTGGGTTTAGGGACCTAGAGATCTAAGATCAAGGCTTGAATCTCAAAACAAGGTATGGAGAGCAGTTCTGGACGTCCAATAATAGTGTCAGACGTCTTATAGTGAAAAAGTAGAAGTCCAGACTTGTTCTCTGGACGTCCAATCAGAGTCAGGAGGGATTGTAGGTTCTGTCTTGGTTATTCTGCAAAAATTGGGCGTCTGACCAAGTGTCTGGACGTTTAATAACATTGCAGAAGTGGGTTTAAGGTGTGTAGGAGTTGGCTAAGGATTTTGGACATCCTATAACTTATCTAGACGCCAGATAGAGGCTAGAATTAGGGTTTTAAGGTTTCTTAGGGTGTGGTGACCTAATCTAAGGGTGGCTAAGGCTTTGGTAAGCTTCTAAGCTATCCCAAGTCTAGGATGGTCCTAAGTTCTTCATAATTTACTGCTTTATTCCTACTTGAATAGAATAGCATACCTCAACCCCTTACAAAAATTCTACTACATCTTATTCTAGGTCTTCTGCTCCAGCTCTGCTGCAACTCTAGTTATTCTCTATTCTTCAGATCCAGCTTTAGATCTACCTTCTGGTTAGCTTATTACCTGTAATTGACATAATGCTCCTAATCAGCACATTATAGCATTATTTTATGCATAGCTAAAAGAAAGCAGTAAGGATGCAAGTAATGCTTATGCATGTGTGAACTGTCCTAACTTATGCTAAGTCCTAGCCTAATTTAGGTCAATTAAGACCTATGATTGCTACGCAATCAACCATGTACTAGCTAGAGAGTGTAGCACACAGGTGGTGGAGGGTAGTTAGAGTCCAGGAAGGGAGAGAGCCAACGTAGGACCAGTTCATGGCTCTCTTTTGCGAGCAGTACTTTCCGCAGATCTGGTAGAACTAGAGGAGGCAGGAGTTCCACACTTTCCGCCAGGGGGCTATGATGGTTAGCATGTACCGCACGCACTTCCTGGAGCTGTCACGTTTCGCCCCGACAGCTGTGTCTACTGAGGAGTGCCTATGGAGGTTTACGGAGGGCCTCCGACCTGCGATTCGGGGGTATGTCAAACCCCTGAAGCTTCCCACTTTTTCTCGTGTGGTCAAGGTGGCCATGACTTACGAGGAGACCAACCCAATCGCACGAGACACTGACGACAGATGGAAGAGGCCCTACCAACAAAAGTACTCTCAGGGCCATTTGGAGAGGAGGCATACGGTGCCTACATGAGAGCCGTCTCATTCTACGGGGCCACCAGTGGCCTTTGTGGGCCCCAGATAGGGGCCAGTTGCCAGCACCAGACCCCTGCCCAGCTGCCAGTAGGGACCTACTGAGGGAGGAGGTCGAGTACCCCTTCGCTACCAGTGTGGCCAGTCAGGCCATACCAAGAGGGACTGCCCATCTAGGGCCGGAGCATAGCAGATGCTCCCCTCACCGAGCGCTGGAGGCCGAGCTAGCGGTCGTGGTCACCAGGTGCGTGGGGGAAGACACCAGTCATGAGGGGGGTACTGGCCAGCTGCTACTCGCCTGATCCAGAGTGTAGCTGCTTCATCTGCATCGAGAGCTGAGGGATGTATCAACACCCTAACACACAGAGACACTAGAGCTTCGAGTTCTATGGTGGCAGGTATGGTTACTGTTTCTGGCAAATTAGTGTACGTACTTTTTGATTCCGACGCCACCCACTCTTTCGTTGCTATGAGTTTGGCCGTCAGTTTGAGGCAGGGCAGTGTACTGTTAGAGGATTCGTTTGTGATCAGAGACCCAGGTGGCTAGTTGTTCGTAGCCAAGGAGGTCTACATGGATTGCGAGATCAGTATAGGGGGACATAGCCTCCCCACTGACCTGATTGTGGTCTAGATGGAGGACTTTGGCGTGATCCTAGGGATGGACTGGCTGTCCGCCTATCACACCTTGGTGGACTATTTCGGAAGGAAGATCATCTTCTCCATACCGGAGTTGCCTCCCTTTGAGTTTCAGATGCAACTCCGGTAGTCAGCCTGTGGACGGAGGTTTCAGATGCAACTCCGCACTTTGGGCAGCGAGGCTTTTAAGCCAGGGGTGTGAGAGCTTCTTGTCCTATGTAGTGGCAGAGCGTAGCCCCATGGCTGACTTTCAGAGTATCCCGGTGGTTTGTGAGTACCCCAACATTTTCCCAAAGGAGATGCCAAGACTACTGCCTGAGCGTGAGATCAAGTTTGAGATCTCACTGGTACTGGGGACCAGTCCCATTTCTACTGCACCGTACCGGATGGCATCGCTTGGGCTGCGAGATCTCAAGTCACAGCTACAGGACCTATTGGAGAAGGGCTTTGTGAGGCCTAATGCATCCCCGTGGGGAGCCCTTGTGTTGTTTGTGAAGAAGGACGGTATCCTGCAACTTTGTGTCGACTACCGATAGTTGAACGGGATCACTGTCAAGAACAAGTATCCGCTGCCAAGGATTGACGACCTCTTCGACCAGTTGCGAGATGCCACAGTGTTCTCCAAGATAGGTCTGAGGTCAGGTTACCACCAGTTGAGGATCAGGGAGACCGACGTCTCCAAGATAGCTTTCCGTACCCGGTATGGGTACTACGAGTTCTTGGTCATGCCGTTTGGGCTGACCAATGCCCCCGCTGCCTTTATGGATTTGATGAACCATGCTTTCAGGCCATACCTAGACTAGTTTGTAGTGGTGTTCATCGACGACGTACTCGTTTACTCGCAGGATCAGACACAACATGGTCAGCATTTATGCATGATCCTGGATACCTTAAGGTGACACAGGCTGTATGCCAAGTACAACAAGTGCGAGTTTTGGTTGAGACAGGTGACTTTCTTGGGCCACGTGATTTTAGGAGATGGATTGGCTGTGGACCCAGCCAAGGTAGAGGCCGTACTCAGGTGGGAGAGGCCACGCACAGTGACAGAGATATGGAGCTTTTTGGGACTAGCAAGTTATTACCGGTGGTTTATCAGAGGGTTCTCTCAGATTGCGCATCCTATGACTCAGCTGACCCAGAAGGACGTGCCCTTTGCCTAGACCGACGAGTGCGAGGCGTGTTTCCAGGAGTTGAAGGAGAGACTGACTTCATCTCCTGTCCATACCATCCCAGACAACAGTGGCGGTTTCGTGGTTTATACCGATGCTTCGTTGCAGGGGTTAGGGGGTGTGCTCATGCAGTGGGGTCACGTTGTCGCTTACGCATCGCGGAAACTAAAGCCCCACAAGAATAGCTACCCTACCCAAGACTTAGAGCTGGCAGCAGTTGTCATCGCGCTGAAGACATGGAGGCACTAACTTTATGGTGAGACATTCGAGACCTTCACAGATCATAAGAGCCTCAGGTACTTGTTTGACCAGAAGGAGCTCAACATGAGACAGAGACATTGGTTAGAGCTCCTAAAGGACTACGACTACAGCATCTCCTACCACCCAGGGAAGGCCAATGTGGTGGCCGATGCCTTGAGCCGGAAGGCACCCGCCCACTTGGCTAGCTTACAGGCATAGAGTTGGAGACTCACGGAGGAGGTGGGCACTTGGCGACCACGGGAGTCACAGGGGTACTGTGGGGCAGTGACAATGATGCGGCAGACACAACCAGAGCAGATAGACCACATCATCGTAGGGCAGATGGCCGATCCGTACCTACAGACGCAGCGAGACAGGGTGTTGACAGGGGACGCAGGAGACTTTTCCTTCTCAAACGAGGTACTGCGCATGAGGGGATGCTTATGCATTCCTAGGGACTAGGAGTTGTTGAGAGAGCTTCTGACTGAGGCACACGGGTGTAGGTTTACCATACATCCCGGGAACACAAAGATGTACCATGATTTGCGACACGACTTCTGGTGGAGAGGGATGAAGCGAGATGTTGGTGAGTTTGTTCAGCAGTGTTTGGTATGCCCGCAGGTGAAGGCCGAGCACCAGAGACCTGCAGGGCCATTGCAGCCATTCCTATGCTAGAGTGGAAGTGGGAGAGCATCACCATGGACTTGTATCCAGTGGGGACAGGACGCAGTTTGGGTGATCGTAGACCAGTTGACGAAGACGACACGGTTTCAACCGATCCAAGTCACCTTTGGGCCGACACAGCTAGCAGACAGATATATCAAAGATGTGGTGCACCTGCACGGAGTTCCTTATGAGATCGTATCTGACAAAGATACTCGTTTCACTTCTCAATTCTGGGCAGAGTTCCAGTAGGCCTTAGGGACGCGTCTGAGGTTCAGCACAGCCTACCACCCCCAGACCGACGGGCAGTCAAAGTGCACGATGCAGACACTCAAGGACCTTCTGTACGCCTGCGTACTAGATTGGAGAGGCTCCTGGGAGGAGCATTTACCCCTAGCAGACTTTGCATACAATAATAGTTACCACTCGAACATCGGCATGGCACCTTACGAGGCCCTGTACGGACGGAGGTGTATTGCACCCTTGAGTTGGGTCGAGGAGGGCACCAAGTGGGAGGTTGGTCCCAGGCTGATCCGGCAAAGTCAGGAGGTGATAGAGCAGATTCACAGACGACTCCGCACTGTCAGGAGCAGGCAGAAGAGCTACGCTGACCGGAAGTGAAGAGAGGTGCAGTTTGAGGTTGGGGATCATGTCTTTCTCCGTGTTTTGCCCATGAAGGGCTTGCAGCATTTTGGGGTGAAGGGGAAGCTTGCGCTGAGGTTTGCGGGGTCCTTTGAGGTCCTGGAGCAGGTAGGACCTGTTGCTTACGATCTTGCCCTTCCTTCCCATCTCTCTGGAGTGAATGATGTGTTCCATGTGACCAACCTTAGGAAGTACGTCGCTGATCCCAACCACGTTCTGAGACACAAGAGCATCAAGGTGGGGGACAACTTGACCTATCTCGAGAGGCCAGCACAGATACTAGACAGAGCCGTTCGGAGTCTGAGACGGAAGTAGGTACCACTGGTGAAAGTTCTATGGAGAAGCCAGCAGTACGAAGAGGCGACTTGGGAGCCTGAGGCGGCAATGCGAGAGCGGTACCTGGAGCTTCTTGAGGGTACATCTCTTCAGACCTACTTCGAGCCTCTTTAAGTTTGTTATGCATTTTTACGTTCCTTTTTCCGTACCCTAGCTAGCTCAAGTTTCAGGGACGAAACTTCCTTTAAGTTTGTTATGATGAAATGACTCGTTGCCTTTTTAGTCAGATAAGATGATTGAAGTTTCAGTCAGACGTCTAGACACAGACCTGGTCGTCTGAAAGTGAGAAAAATCGAAACTTATCTTCCCTCTGCGCGTGCAGGAACGTTCTCTCTCTCCTATCGCCTCTCACCCAAAACCCTAACACTCGACCCTATTTAAACCCCCTCTCCTCAGCACCCTCACCCCTCACCACCAACCACTGCTACCTCCCTGTCCGGACACCCCCATGCAGTCGCGGCAAGGAGGAGCGAGGTCGAGCAAGGATCGGCGAGGGAGAACGAGAGAGAGAGGGTGAGCGAGAGAAAACGAAGAGGAGAGAGAGTAAGAGCATGAGGAAGGAGGACCAAGGTTAGTGGACCTTCGAGGAGCTTGTGTGGAGTCGGAGAGCCTTGCACGAAACTTGGAGGAGCTTCGACGAAAGCTTGGGGAAGCTTCGACGGAAGATTGGCGGAGCTCGCGCGGTCAACGGCGGGCACTCACACGAGGAGGAGGGGCTTGGGGAGGCAGCCTCCCAGCCTTCTGCAACTGCTGAAGCTGCTGCGGTGTGTTGCGAGGAGAGCAGCATCGCGGAGGAGGTTTTGGTACTAGAAAAGTTCCAGTATCAGACGTCTGGAGCATCGACCAAACGTTTGGAGAGGCATCAGGATGTCCGAAGCTAAAGCCGAACGTATGAAAGCATAATATCGTGCGAGGTACGTGTTTCCTACGCTACTTTTTGCCATGTAGATTGTAGCACAGGAAATGTTGGGCTAAGAATGGGTCTGCGGCTTTCGTATGCAGGTGAAGAGCGTTGGAAAGGTGTGTGGTGCACTTTTCCAGGCACTTTTGGATGTCTGATCACGTCGCCAAACATCCGAAGGTACTTCTAGATAACCGGAGGCTTTGTCCGACGTCTAGAGTTGCCCCCAGACAGTTGTGGAGGGATCCAGACGTCTGAGGATACCACAGGAGACACGAGGTAAGACCTAATGTCTTTTAAGACGTCTAGGACTAGTCCTAGACGTTTGATTTTGGACAGTAACCATGTTTTTGGCCCGTTCAGGGCCCAAACGAAATCGGATTTTCGCAAACGAAGTACTGCTATTTTCCACTTGAGTTTCTCTACATGTTAGTGTTGAGTACTTATTGTTTTGAGCTCATATGATGTAAATTAGTCGCTGGTACAGGTTACTATCCAGTGACATGTTCGGGGTTCGTAGAGATGACGATATCTGCAGTGTAGGCCCCTATTCCTCCCGTGATACTTGGTAGAGTGGTTTACTATAACATTAAGATTTACATAATGAAAGAGCATGTTTAGAATAATTGAATAAACCCTAGGATGAGAAATGAACCCTAGGGTAGAAACAAATGCGAATGGTTGAGCTACTCTGTTTACTTGAGATGCATGTTAAAATACGAGTTGCCTGTATGTAAACGAGAAATTGAACTATGAAACCAAAATTTGCATGCATATGATTGAGAATTGAATTGTGAAAACACGAGCTGCCTGTATATGGATGAGGAACGAGTTATGCACCATGTGATCTGAATACTGATAAATGGAACGAATATAAGCATGAACCCTACGGGGAATTAGGAGTAGAACTCCTGTGTATGAAAGGAAATCTAGTATGTAGATAGGAAGTGAGTTGGCCCTTGTGTACATGGTACCAAGGAGAGAAACTATCCCTTTTAGTGTAGAGGGGGAGCTAGCCACCCCTTGGGTTGAGACCTGGGGTAGGACTGGTCACTCTACACCAACTCCTGTTGGCCCTCGCGTTCGTGGTGCCGAGATGAGATACTAGTGTAGGGTGGGAGCTAGCCACCCCACGGGGCCTGGGGTTAAGCTAAACACCCTACACCGACTTTGTTAGGCTCGCTGGGCAAATCGGGGTAGTCGGACATGGGTATGCGGACTGTGGAGGGGCGAGACCCTTGTTTGGTTCTTAGGGGCAAGACCCCTGTTCTGAGAGGGAAAGGCCTTATACTGTTCCGTGCTGTACTTTAGGTGTACCCGCTAGCGGAAACGACTGACTGCGTATCAGTGTGGGGTAGCTACTCGTGCACTTATCACGCGTGCTGTAGTCACCGCTACATTGCGACAATGACCCCGGGGTGGTTGACTAGGTGTAAGACTACCGTGGGGGACTCTCCCGACCAGGAGAGCACCACGTGTACCTTCTACTCCATGGAAAAGACTGCAATCAAGATCGTTCTCACAAGGAACAAGCAAGATCAAGAAATACTTGGATCCTTTGTGAAATAAATGAACCAGAAATACATAAATAAGATAAAGAGAAATGAGAATAAACCTAGTTACTTGTTTTACTTGACTTGCACATAAATAATGTAAACACCACTATACTTAGCGTTCGCTGACTCTATCATTTCGTAACACTGTTCAGGACCAGGAGTTGAGCTGCCCGAGTTTCCGGCTGTAGAGGGTGCTGGGCCCAACCGAGCCCAGCCGTAGTCGTTTCTTTCCAGCTCTTTCATTTTTCTACTATTGTAGTGAGTAATAGACATCTATTTACTATTCCTGTTACTTTGTATTTTCTTTCCAATGTTGTTGTTGTAGTGGCATGTACTATTTTGAGACAGTTGTTCTACTTTCCTTTATTATTTCGTTTTTCCTTCTACTTAGTTATAATGCATGTGTGGATGTGATATTATTCCTGCTTTTGGTCATTTCTCGTTGGACGACTAGGTCTTAGGATTAGTCGAGACAAGCAAGCCTCGGGTCCTGTCAGGATCAGGGAACCGGGTCGTAACATTGAGAGATGCTACAGTGTTCTCTAAAATAGATCTAAGGTTAGGCTACCACCAGTTGAGGATCAAGGAGACCGACGTCTCCATGACAGCTTTCCGTACTCGATATGGGCACTACGAGTTCTTGGTCATGCCATTTGGGCTGCCCAACGCCCTCGCTGCTTTCATGGACATGATGAACCGTGTTTTCAGACTGTACTTAAACCAGTTTGTGTTGGTGTTCATCGACGATGTCCTAGTCTACACACGGGATCAGGCACAGCATGGACAGCATTTACGTGTGGTCTTGGATACCTTGACACGATGCAAGTTGTATGCCAAGTATAGCAAGTGCGAGTTTTTGCTAAGACATGTGACTTTCTTGGGCCACATGATTTCGGGAGATGGATTGGCTGTGGATCCAGCCAAGGTTGAGGCCGTGCTCAGTTGGGAGAGACCACGCACCATGATAGAGGTATGCAGCTCAATGGGACTAGCAGGCTACTACCGGTGGTTTATCAGAGGGTTCTCTTAGATCTCACATCCTATGACCCAACAGACTCGGAAGGACGTGTCCTTTTCCTGGATCGACAAGTGCGAGGTGTGCTTTCAGGAGTTGAAGGAGAGACTAACTTCAGCTCCTGTGCTTACCCTTCCAGACAGTAGTGGCGGGTTCATGGTTTACACCGACTCTTCATTGCAAGGGTTGGGTGGTGTGCTCATGCAGCAGGGTCACGTTGTCACTTACGCTTCGTGGCAACTGAAGCCCCATGGGCATAACTACCCCACTCATGACTTAGAGTTGGCAGCAGTTGTCTTCACGCTGAAGACATGGAGGCACTACCTGTATGGTGAGACATTTTTGATCTTTACAGATCATAAGAGCCTTAGGTACCTATTTGACCAGAAGGAGCTCAACCTGAGACAGAGGTGTTGGTTAGAGCTCCTAAAGGACTACAACTGCAGCATCTCCTACCACCCAGGGAAGGCTAATGTGGTGGCCGATGACTTGAGCCGGAAGGCGCCTACCCACTTGGCCAGTTTGCAGGTGCAGAGTTGGAGACTCATGGAAGAGGTGGGCAGTCGGCGACCACAGGAGTCACGGGGGTACTGTGGGGCAGTGACAGTAACGCAGCAGGCACGACTAGAGCTGATAGACCGCATCATTGCAGGACAGATGGCCGATCCGTACTTACAGACACTATAAGACAAGGTGTTGACAGGCGACCCAGGAGACTTCTCCGTCTCAGACGAGATACTGCGCATGAGGGGATGCCTATGCATACCTAGAGATGAGGAGTTGTTGAGAGAGCTCCTGACTGAGGCGCATGGGTCCCAGTTCACCATACATCTCGAAAATACAAAGATGTACCATGATCTGCAACGCGACTTCTGGTGGAGAGGGATGAAGCGAGATGTTGGTGAGTTTGTCCAGCAGTGCTTGGTATGCCAGCAGGTGAAAGCTGAGTACCAGAGGCCTGCAGGGCCGTTACAGCCACTTCCTGTGCCAAAGTGGAAGTGGGAGAGCATCACCATGGACTTGGGTGTTGGGTCTACCAGTTACCCAACGGAGACACGATACAGTTTGGGTGATATTAGACTGGTTAACGAAGACGGCACGGTTCCTGCCGATTCGAGTCACCTTTGGGCCAGCACAGTTAGCAGAGAGATACATCAGAGATATGGTGCGTCTGCATGGAGTCCCTCACGAGATCGTATCCGACAGGGATACTCGTTTCACCTCCTAGTTTTGGGCAGAGTTTCAGCAGCCATTGGGGACCTATCTGAGGTTCAATACCGCCTACCACCCTCAGACCGATGGGCAATCAGAGCACACCATACAGATACTCGAGGATCTCTTACGCGCTTGTGTAATAGACTGAAGAGGTTCTTGGGAGGAGCATCCGCCCATGGCAAAATTTGCATACAATAACAGCTATCATTCGAGCATCGGCATGGAACCTTACGAGGCTCTGTACGAAAGGAAGTGTATCGCACCCTTGAGTTGGGTTGAGGTGGGGACCAAGTGGGAGGTTAGCCCTAGGCTAATCTGGCATAATCAGGAGGTGATAGAGCAGATTCACAGACGACTCCGCACCGTCAGGAGCAGGCAAAAGAGCTACGCCAATAGGAAGCGCAAGGAACTGCAGTTCAAGGTTGGGGATCACGTCTTCCTCCGTGTTTCGCACATGAAGGGCTTACAGCGTTTTGGGGTGAAAGGGAAGCTTACGCAGAGGTTTGTTGGACCCTTTGAGGTCTTGGAGCGGGTTGGACCCATTGCTTACCGGCTTGCCCTTCCTCTCCATCTCTCTGGAGTGCATGATGTGTTCCATGTGACCAACCTCAGAAAGTACGTCGCTGATCCCAGCCACGTTCTGAACCACGAGAGTGTCAAGGTGGGAGACGACCTGACCTATCTCGAGAAGCTGGTATAGATACTAGACAGAGCCATTCAGAATCTGAGACAGAAGCAGGTATCACTGGTGAAGGTCCTATGGAGAAGCCAGCAATACGAGGAGGCAACTTAGGAGCCCGAGGTAGCGATGCGAGAGTAATACCCGGAGCTTTTTGAGGGTACGTCTCTTCAAACGTACGTTGGTTCCCTTTAAGTTTGTTATGTGCTTTTACGTACTTTCCACACTCTACTTAGCTCAAGTTTCGGGGATGAAACTTCCTTTTAGTTTGTTATGTTGAAATGACACGCCGTTCTTGGGTTGGATAAGACGTCCGGAGTATTCATCAGACGTATGGATAGATGGCCAGATGTCTGAAAGTAGGTAAAAATTGTACATTCTTTGCTTTTCGCGTGCATGCGTTCTCTCTAGCCTCCGGCCTCCTCACCCAAACCCTAAACACCACCTATTGTAACGACCTGATTCCTGAGTCCCTACGAGACACGAGAACCGGAACGACTCGACTAAACCCAAGACCTGGTCGTCCAACGAGGAAGTAACCAAAAGAGCAGTAAAATAAACCACATTCAACATGAATATAACTAACAGTAAGAAAATATAGCAGTAAGGAAAGAAACCACTACAGTATGTACCACCACAACAGTAGAACAACATTCATAACGTAATATGAACTGCAGGTAAAGAAAAGTACAGCGAAAACAAGAACTACTCACTACAGTGGAACCAAAAAGAGGTACAAGAGAACAGTGGTAACTCTACTGGACCCTACTCGGCCCAGCGTCCTCTGCAGCCGCTGACCCTGGCTGCTCAACACTTGGTCCTGAAAGGTAACGAGTGTAACACATCAGCAAAATGCTGAGTAGAGTGGCAGCTAAACTAAAGAAACAGTAAAGTGTACAGTAGCTGTTTTAATTTTCTCTCTTCCTTTATTTATGTCTTTCTATTGTTTCACAATTTATCTATTTCTCAGATCCTTCACTTGATCTCGAATGTTCCTCGTGGGAACGATCTTGATTGCAGTCTTTTCCGAACAATAGAAGTAGCACGTGGTGCTCTCCTGGCTGGGAGAGTCCCCCGTGGTGATCCTACTCTCAGTCAACCACCCCAAGGTCACTGACAGACGTAACGATGACTACGGCACGCGCGGTAAACGCACGGGTAGTTAACCCGCACTGGCACGCGGTCAGTCGTTTCCGTTAAAGGGTGCGCCCAAAGCACAGCACAGAACCAGTACAAGGCAGAGCCCTCTCAGTAACAGGGGTCCAACCCCTCCACAGTAACCAAACAGGGGCCTTGCCCCTCCACAGTCCGTGCACCCTCGCCTGACTACCCTGGTTTGCCCCAGTGGGCCTAATAAGTCGGTGTAGGAGGCTAGCAGAACCCCGGGGCCCGTGGGGTAGCTAGTACCTCCCTACACTAGTAGCTCTCCTCGGTACTACGTACACGAGGGCCAGCAAGTTGGTACAGAGTGGCCAGTCCTAACCCCGGGTCCCTGGGGCGGCTGGCTCCGCTCTGCACTAAATAGGGGGACAGTTGCTCTCCTTGGTACTCTGTACTCAAGGGCCAGCTCACTTCCCCAATTCTATTCCATTCACTTTCCAGGAGTTCTACTCCTAATTCCCCGTAGGGTTCCAGCTCTTTTAACTCAGAACATCCAGGTTTCACTTTCCAGTTTCACGTTCTTACAATCCATATTCTTAATCATGTTCATTTATTCATAACAGGCAGCTGTTAATTCAATTCACAGGCAGCTATTGTTTCCTTTCCACATTTTCCAAGACTGCAGTATTCATATATTCCACTAGTTCTTCCCATCCTAGGATTCATGCCATACCCTAGGATCTATCATACAATCTAGTTTTCCAGCCCTAGGATTCATGCAACACCCTAGGATCAACCATTCATTCTAGTTTCTCATTCCTAGGATTCATGCAATGTCCTAGGTTTTTCATAATTTAACAGATTATACTTAAGGCCACTCTACCGGTTACAACAGGCGAACTGGGGGCGTGGTCGGGAATCCTGCGTGCCTCCGCAACCCCCGAGACTGCAACGGAACGGGGTCCTATCACAAGAATCAAACACAAGGAATTTCTCAAAATAGTATACAGCTACTGTAGACAGGTAGAGGATTTAATTCCGAAAAGAACGCAACTCGAAATGCGGAAAACGGAACCCGAACGGGCCCTAAACGGGTCGAAAACGACGGAATAGTGCAAAATCAGATGTCTGGAACTTATTCCAGACGTCTTAAAAAGTGGATCAGGGGTTACCTTGCTCTGCGTGGTCTCTCAGACGTCCAGAAGCCTGCGGGGGCATCTGGCCTAGTTCCCAGACGTCCGATGGTCACCCAGGACGTCTGGAAGTCGCTCCCGTCGTCTGGTGCTACAACCAGACGTATGATTCGCGTTGGATGCGAATCCCCGAACCTGCGCGTACGCATTTCTCTCTTTCAGTACGGGCGGTCGTAGGAAAGGAAGAAGGTATGAAAATAACTCACCTTTCAGACGACTGAGCAGTCTTCCAGACGTCGTGCCCGTCATCTGGCTAGAATCCTAGACTTCTGATTCTGGAAAAGTTTCCAGAACCAGGGCGCCACTCGCCCTCCGCTCGCGACGCCCGGCCGCGCTGCGAGTGCTCCGCCTGCTGCTCAAGCTGCAGTAGGCCTCCCGCGCCACCCCGCGTCTGCTGTGCCCCCGTTGGCCGGCTCCCACTGCCCTGGCAGGTTCGAGCCCTCACGGCCGACGCCTCCTCCCCCGCGCAGCACCTCCTCCCGCACCCACTGCGGCTGTCGCCGCCGCCGCTCACTCGCGCTCACTGGAAGAAGAGGAAGGAGGAGCGGAGGTGATGAGAGTGAGGGGCAAGGCGTGGCTTTTTAAAGCCGCGCGGGGAGAGAGAGCGAGAGAGAGGGGCGCAGTCTGTGCCCATAGGAGGAGAGGGAAAAAGAAGAGGCGGAGTAGGTCTGCGCGCGCAGGCGCACAGACGCAACGGTGCGTGCCGCAGAAAAATGAATCCCAGACGTCTGGAAGTGATACCAGACGTCTGGTACGACGTCTGGGCCACCTCCCAGATGTCTTAAAAACATTTGAAAGCACGGTTCGTAACAATATAACAAACTCAAAGGAGGTTTCGTCCTCGAAACTTGCGCTAACTAGGGTGCGGGAAAACGTCATAAATACCATAACAAACTCAAAGAGGACCGAAGCCGGTCCGAAAAGATGTACCCGTGAAGAGTTCCGGGTACCGCTCCCGCATTACCGCCTCAGGCTCCCAGGTAGCCTCCTCGTACCGCTGGCTCCTCCACAAAACCTTTACCAGGGGTACTTGCTTTCATCTCAAACTGCGGACGGCTTGGTCTAGAATCTGCACTGGCCGCTCCGGGTAGGTCAGGTCGTCGCCCAACTCGATGCTCTCGTGACTCAGTACGTGACTGGGATCGGCTATGTACTTCCTGAGGTTGGACACGTGGAACACGCCATGCACACCAGAAAGCTGCGGGGGGAGGGCAAGCCTATAAGCAACGGGTCCAACCCGCTCCAGGACCTCAAAGGGCCCCACAAACCTCGGCGCGAGCTTCCCTCTTACCCCAAACCGCTGTAGGCCCTTCATGGGCGAAACACGAAGAAAGACGTGATCCCCAACCTCGAACTGCACCTCTTTGCGTCTCCGATCCGCGTAGCTCTTCTGTCTGCTCCTGACAGTGCGGAGTCACCTGTGGATCTGCTCGACTACCTCCTGACTCTGCCGGATCAACCTGGGGCCAACCTCCCACTTGGTCCCCACCTCAACCCAACTCAAGGGTGTCGTACACCTCCGTCCGTACAGAACCTCGTAGGGAGCCATGCCGATGCTCGAGTGATAACTGTTGTTGTATGCGAACTCCGCTAGGGGCAGATGTTCCTCCCAAGAGCCCCTCCAGTCCAGTACACAGGCACGCAAAAGGTCCTCAAGTGTCTGTATCGTGCGCTCAGACTGTCCATCCGTCTGGGGGTGGTAAGTCGTACTAAACCTCAACCGCGTCCCCAAGGCCTGCTGAAACTTAGCCCAAAACTGGGACGTAAAGCGGGTATCCCGGTCGGATACGATCTCCCGCGGAACTCCATGTAGTCGTACCACGTTGCGGATATACCTCTCTGCCAACTGTGCTGGTCCCAAAGTGACTCGGATCGGCAAGAATCACGCCGTCTTCGTCAGTCTATCCACTATTACCCAGATTGCGTCGTGTCCTCGTTGGGTAATAGGTAAGCCCACCACCAAGTCCATGGTGATGCTCTCCCACTTCCACTCTGGCACTGGAAGCGGTTGCAGCGGCCCTGCAGACCTCTGATGCTCGGCTTTCACTTGCTGGCACACTAAGCACTGCTGTACGAATTCACCCACATCCCGCTTCATCCCCCTCCACCAAAACTCGTGTCTCAAGTCGTGGTATATCTTCGTGTTTCCGGGATGTATGGTGAACCTAGAACTGTGTGCCTCAGTCAGGAGCTCTCTCAACAGCTCCTCGTCTCTGGGAACGCACAACCGTCCCCTCATGCGCAGCACCTGGTCTATGAAAGAGAAGTCCCCCGGGTCTCCCGACAGTACTCTGTCGCGCAAGGACTGCAAGTACGGATCGGCCATCTGTCCTGTGATGATGCGGTCTATCAGCTCTGGCCTGGTCTGTCGTGTCACCGTCACTGCCCCCGTAACTCCAGGGGTCGCCAACTGCCCACCTCCTCCAAAAGGCTCCAACTCTGTAATTGTAAACTGTCCAAGTGTGCGGGCGCCTTACGGCTCAAGGCGTCAGCCACCCCATTGGCCTTTCCCGAGAGGTAGGAGATGCTGTAGTCGTAGTCCTTTAGGAGCTCCAACCAACGTCTCTGTCTCATGTTGAGCTCCTTCTGATCAAAAAGGTATCTGAGGCTCTTGTGATCTGTGAAAATTTCGAAGGTCTCACCGTACAAGTAGTGCCTCCAAGTCTTCAGCGCGAAGACAACAGCTGCCAACTCTAGGTCGTGGGTAGGGTAGGTATGCTCATGGGGCTTCAGTTGTCGCGAAGCGTAAGTGACAACGTGACCCCTCTGCATGAGCACACCTCCTAACCCCTGCAAGGAGGCGTCCGTGTACACAACGAACCTGCCACTACTGTTAGGGATGGTGAGCACGGGAGCCGAGGTCAACCTCTCCTTCAGCTCCAGAAAACACACCTCATAGGCGTCTGTCCAAGTGAAGGGCACGTCCTTCCGGGTCAACTGTGTCATAGGATGCGCGATCTGTGAAAAACCTCTGATAAATCGTCTGTAGTAGCCTGCCAGTCCCAGGAAACTGCGAATCTCAGTGACTGAACGTGGTCTCTCCCACCTGAGTACTGCCTCGACCTTGGCTGGGTCCACCGCCAAGCCGTCTCCCGAGATCACATGACCTAAGAAGGTCACCTCCCTCAACCAGAACCTGCACTTGCTGTATTTGGCGTACAGCCTACGTCGTCTCAGAGTGTCCAGAACCATCCACAAGTGCTATCCGTGCTGCGTCTGATCTCTAGAATAGATGAGTACATCATCTATGAAAACCACCACGAACTGGTCCAAGTACGATCTAAACACCTGGTTCATCAGATCCATGAAAGCAGCGGGGGCATTGGTCAGCCCAAACGGCATGACCAAAAACTCGTAGTGTCCGTACCGGGTGCGGAAAGCTGTGTTGGAGACGTCGGTCTCCCTGATCCTCAATTGGTGGTATCCCGACCTCAAGTCGATCTTGGAGAACACCGTGGCACCCCGCAATTGGTCAAACAAGTCGTCGATCCTCGGCAGTGGATATCTGTTCTTGAATGTGACCCTATTCAGCTGTCGGTAGTCCACACAAAGGCGTAAGGTCCCATCCTTCTTCTTCACAAACAGTACCGGGGCTCCCCAGGGAGACGCACTGGGCCTCACGAAACCTTTCTCCAAAAGGTCCTGCAACTGAGACTTGAGCTCTCGTAACTCAAGCGGTGCCATCCTGTATGGCGCAGTGGAGATGGGGCTGGTCCCTGGTACTAGTGAGATCTCAAACTCGATCTCACGCTCAGGCGGTAGTCTTGGTAACTCGTCTGGAAACACGTCAGGGTACTCTCTGACCACCGGGATGCTCTTGAAGTCTGCCACAGGGCTGGGCTCTGCCACTACACAAGCTAAGAAACCCTCACACCCCTGGCTCAAAAGTCTCACCGCCCGAAGTGCCGAAATGCACCTGAAACCTCCATCCACTAGTTGTCCGTGAAACTCAAAAGAAGGCAACTCCGGAATGGAGAAGACGATCTTCCTCTCAAAATAGTCCACCAAGGCATGGTAAGCGGACAGCCAATCCATCCCCAGAATCACTCCAAAGTCCCCCATCTGTATCATAATCAGGTCAGCTGGCAGGCTATGTCCCCCGACGCTGACCTCGCAATCCGTGTACACCTCCTCAGCTACAAACAGCTGACCACTCGGACCTCTGATTACGAACGGATTCTCCAACAGTGTATAATCCTGGTCCAAACTAACTGCGAAACTGACTGCGACAAACGAGTGCGTAGCGTCGGAATCGAAAAGCGTGTAAACGAGTCTGCCGGAAACTGAAACCATACCTGCTACCACCGATCCCGAAGCTCTGGCGTCCCTGTGTGTCAGGGAGTTGATACGCCCCTCAGCTCTAGGTGCGGACGAAACAGCCACACTCTGCGTTGGACGGGTAGGTGCTGGCCGGTACCCTCCTCGCGACTGCTGTCCTCCTCCTCACGGTTGGGAACCGCGGCCTCCTGCGCACCCTCCAGTGCTCTGCGCGGGAAGTATCTGCTGACCTCCTGCCCTAGATGGGCAGTCCCTCCTGATGTGGCCCTGCTGGCCACACTGGTAACAGAGGGGAACCCGGCTCCCGCCCTCAGTGGGTCCCTGCTGTCGGCTGGGCGGGGGTCCGGTGCTGGCAACTGGCCCCTGTCAAGGGCCCCCAAAGGCCATTGATGGCCCTGTAAAACGTGACGGCTCTCCTGCGGACGCCACGTGTCTCATCTCTCGCCGGCCCTGTGAAAAGTCTGGCTGAAAGGGCCTCTTCAGCCCGCCATCAACGTCTCGCGCGGACGGGTTGGTCTCCTCGTAAGTCATGGCTGCCTCCACCACCCTCGAAAACATAGGCAGCTTCAGGGGTTTGACATACCCCCGAATCGCAGACCGGAGGCCCTCGGTGAACCTACAAAGGCGCTCCTCCTCAGTAGCTACCGCTGTCGCTGCAAAGCGGGACAGCTCCAGGAAACGCATGCGGTACGCACTCACGGTCATCGTTCCTTGGCGGAGAGTGTGGAACTCCCGCCTCCTCTGGTCCTGCCACGTCTGGGGAAAGTACTTCTCGCAGAAGAGGGCGACGAACCGGTCCCAGGTCAGCTCGTCCCTCTCCTGTCCCCGGACCGCCCTCCACCACCTGTGTGCCGCACTCTCCAGCTGGTACGTGGCAAAGGCCACGCGGCACTCCACCGGGGGGCAAAGGGTGTCGAAAATCTTCTCCAGCTGCTCGAGCCAGTCCTCTGCCTCGGTCGGGTCCTCATCCCCCTTGAAGGAGGGGGGCTTCAGCTTCTGGAACTGCCCGAAGAGCTCGGAGTGGCACTGCAGTGGGGATGCCGGTGCACCTCTAGGCAACGGTGCCTCGTGCACAGAAGTGTCGGAGGAAGGTGGGGGCTACAGCGGCCCATCCCCTCCCCCGTGTCCAGCACCGCGTCCGTCGAGTGGTCCCACAGAGGACTCCCACTCTGCAGCCCCAGGGTGAGGCGCTCGGGGCGGTGGGTGGAGCTCCTCTCGTACAATGTCTCGTATCAGCAGGGCGAGGTCCTGGGCCTGGACGCCCGGGAGGAGTGGCTGGTCCACTGGGGCGTCGGCAACGGCATGCCCACCTCGCTGACCTCGTCCTCGGCCGCGCCCGCGGCCAGCCTCACCAGTCTCGCGACGAGGCATCCCTGTAAGGAGATGTGAAACAAAACGGAACACGTCACTACGGAACGATACCGAACGGAAACGTCTAAGAGCTCATGTCAAAAGATATGTTGTGGTGGCTACTCTAGTTATAGACATGTGAATTGGTTATTTTCCAGTCAGTTGATTCACTTCTCGGGACGACCTTGCTCTGATACCATCTTGTAACGACCCGATTCCCGAGTCCCTACGAAACACGAGAACCGGACCGACTCGACTAAACCCAAGACCTGGTCGTCCAACGAGGAAGTAGCCAAAAGAGCAGTAAAATAAACCACATTCAACATGAATATAACTAACAGTAAGAAAGCACAGCAGTAAGGAAAGAAACTACTACAGTATGTACCACCACAACAGTAGAACAACATTCATAACATAATATGAACTGCAGGTAAAGAAAAGTACAGTGGAAACAAGAACTACTCACTACAGTGGAACCAAAAAGAGGTACAAGAGAACAGTGGTAACTCTACTGGACCCTACTCGGCCCAACGTCCTCTGCAGTCGCTGACCCTGGCTGCTCAACACCTGGTCCTGAAAGGTAACGAGTGTAACACGTCAGCAAAACGCTGAGTAGAGTGGCAGCTAAACTAAAGAAACAGTAAAGTGTACAGTAGCTGTTTTAATTTTCTCTCTTCCTTTATTTACGTCTTTCTATTGTTTCACAATTTATCTATTTCTCAGATCCTTCACTTGATCTCGAATGTTCCTCGTGGGAACGATCTTGATTGCAGTCTTTTCCGAACAGTAGAAGTAGCACGTGGTGCTCTCCTGGCCAGGAGAGTCCCCCGTGGTGATCCTACTCTCAGTCAACCACCCCAAGGTCACTGACAGACGTAACAGTGACTACGGCACGCGCGGTAAACGCACGGGTAGCTAACCCGCACTGGCACGCGGTCAGTCATTTCCTTTAACGGCTGCGCCCAAAGCACAGCACGGAACCAGTACAGGGCAGAGCCCTCTCAGTAACAGGGGTCCAACCCCTCCACAGTAACCAAACAGGGGCCTTGCCCCTCCACAGTCCGTGCACCCTCGCCTGACTACCCTGGTTTGCCCCAGTGGGCCTAACAAGTTGGTGTAGGAGGCTAGCAGAACCCCGGGACCCGTGAGGTAGCTAGTACCTCCCTACACTAGTAGCTCTCCTCGATACTACGTACACGAGGGCCAGTAAGTCGGTACAGAGTGGCCAGTCCTAACCCCGGGTCCCTGGGGCGGCTGGCTCCGCTCTGCACTAAACAGGGGGACAGTTGCTCTCCTTGGTACTCCGTACTCAAGGGCCAGCTCACTTCACCAATTCTATTCCATTCACTTTCCAGGAGTTCTACTCCTAATTCCCCGTAGGGTTCCAGCTCTTTTAACTCAGAACATCCAGGTTTCACTTTCCAGTTTCACGTTCTTACAATCCATATTCTTAATCATATTCATTTATTCATAACAGGCAGCTGTTAATTCAATTCACAGGCAGCTATTGTTTGCTTTTCACATTTTCCAAGACTGCAGTATTCATATATTCCACTAATTCTTCCCATCCTAGGATTCATGCCATACCCTAGGATCTACCATACAATCTAGTTTTCCAGCCCTAGGATTCATGCAACACCCTAGGATCTACCATTCATTCTAGTTTCTCATTCCTAGGATTCATGCAATGTCCTAGGTTCTATTTATGGTTTCATAATTTAACAGATTATACTTAAAGCCACTCTGCCGGTTACAACAGGCGAACTGGGGGAGTGGTCGGGAATCCCGCGTGCCTCCGCAACCCCCGAGACTACAACGGAACGGGGTCCTATCACAAGGATCAAACACAAGGAATTTCTCAAAATAGTATACAGCTACTGTAGACAGGTAGAGGATTTAATTCCGAAAAGAACGTAACTCAAAATGCGGAAAACTGAACCCGAACGGGCCCTAAACGGGTCGAAAACGACCGAACAGTGCAAAATCAGACGTTTGGAACTTATTCCAGACGTCTTAAAAAGTGGATCAGGGGTTACGTTGCTCTGCGTGGTCTCTCAGACGTCCAGAAGCTTGCGGGGGCGTCTGGCCTAGTTCCCAGATGTCCGATGGTCACTTAGGACGTCTGGAAGTCGCTCCCGCCGTCTGGTGCTACAGCCAGACGTCTGATTCGCGTTGGATGCGAATCCCCGAACCTGTGCGTACCCATTTCTCTCTTTCAGTATGGGCGGTCGTAGGAAAGGAAGAAGGTATGAAAATAACTCACCTTTCAGACGTCTGGACAGTCTTCCAGACGTCGTGCCCGTCGTCTGGCTAGAATCCTAGATGTCTGATTCTGGAAAAGTTTCCAGAACCAGGGCACCACTCGCCCTCCGCTCGCGACGCCCGGCCACGCTGCGAGTGCTCCACCTGCTGCTCGAGCTGCAACAGCCCTCCCGCGCCACCCCGCGTCTGCTGCGCCCCCGCCGGCTGGCTCCCGCTGCCCCGATAGGCTCGAGCCCTCACGCCGACACCTCCTCCCCCGCGCAGCACCTCCTCCCGCACCCGCCGCGGCTGTCGCCGCCGCCGCTCACTGGAAGAAGAGGAAGGAGGAGCGGAGGTGATGAGAGTAAGGGGGAGGGCGTGGCTTTTTAAAGCCGCGCGGGGAGAGAGAGTGAGAGAGAGGGGCGCAGTCTACGCCCGCTGGATGAGAGGGAAAAAGAAGAGGCGGAGCAGGTCTGCGCGCGCAGGTGCGCAGACGCAACTGTGCGTGCCACAGAAAAATGAATCCCAGACATCTGGAAGTGATACCAGACGTCTGGTACGACGTCTGGGCCACCTCCCAGACGTCTTAAAAGAAATTTGAAAGCACGGTTCGTAACACCTATTTAGACCCCCACACCCCTCCTCTTTCTCCCCATCACCACTAGCCACCACCACCATCTCCTTTCCCCCTGCCGACAGCCACCTTCCTCCCCCGCCCCCAGTGTAACGACCCGGTTCCCGAGTCCCTACGAGACACGAGAACCGGACCGACTTGACTAATCCCAAGACCTAGTCGTCCAACGAGGAAGTAACCAAAAGAGCAGTAAAATAAACCACATTCAGCATGAATATAACTAACAGTAAGAAAGTACAGCAGTAAGGAAAGAAACTACTACAGTATATACCACCACAACAGTAGAACAACATTTATCATATAACATGAACTGCAGGTAAAGAAAAGTACAGCGGAAACAAGAACTACTCACTATAACGGAAACAAAGAGGTACAAAAGACAGTGGTAACTCTACTGGACCCTACTTGGCGCAGCGTCCTCTGCAGCCGCTGACCCTAGCTGCTCAACACCTGGTCCTGAAAAAGGTAACGAGTGTAACATGTCAGCAAAACGCTGAGTAGAGTGGCAACTAAAACTAAATACAACAGTAGAGTGTACAGTAGCTGTTATGTTCTATTACTTTCTTTATTCACATCTTTCAATTGTCTCACTATTTCACTTATTCCTCAGATCTCTTACTTGATCTCGAATGTTCCTCGTGGGAACGATCTTGATTGCAGTCTTTTCCAAAAAGTAGAAGTAGCACGTGGTGCTCTCCTTGCCGAGAGAGTCCCCCGTGGTGATCCTACCCTCAGTCAACCACCCCAAGGTCACTGACAGACGTAACGGTGACTACGGCGCGCGCGATAAAGGCACAGGTAGCTAACCCGTACTAGCACGCGGTTAGTCGTTTCCGTTAACGGGTGCGCCCAAGCACAGCACGGAACCAGTCCAGGGTAGAGCCCTCTCAGTAACAGGGGTCCAACCCCTCCACAGTAACCAAACCGGGGCCTTGCCCCTCCACAGTCCGCGCACCCTCCCTGACTACCCTGGTTTGCCCCAGCGGGCCTAACAAGTCGGTGTGGGAGGATAGCAGAACCCCGGGGCCCGTGGGGTAGCTAGTACCTCCCTACACTAGTATCTCTCCTCGGTACTACGTACGTGAGGGCCAGCAAGTCGGTATAGAGTGGCCAGTCCTAACCCCGGGTCCCTGGGGCGGCTGGCTCCGCTCTGCACTAAACAGGGGGACAATCGCTCTCCTTAGTACTCCGTACTCAAGGGCCAGCTCACTTCCCCAAAACTATTCCATTCACTTTCCAGGAGTTCTACTCCTACTTCCCCGTAGGGTTCCATCCTTTTTACTCAAACATCCAGGTTTCACTTTCCAGTTTCACATTCTTACAATCCATGTTCTCAACCACATTATCTATTCACAACAAGCAGCTGTTAATTCAAATTACAGGCAGCTTTATATCTCTTTCCATTTTCCAAGACTGCAGTATTATACATTCCACTAGTTTTCCCATCCTAGGATTCATGCTATATCCTAGGATCTATCATACAATCTAGTTTTCCAGTCCTAGGATTCATGCAACACCTAGGAGCTATCATTCCATCTATTTCTCATTCCTAGGATTCATGCAATGTCCTAGGTTCTATTTACGGTTTCATAATTTAACAGATTTTATTAATAACTTAAAGCCACTCTACCAGGTACAACGAGAGTAATGGGGGCGTGATCGGGAATCCCGCGTGCCTCCGCGACTCCCAAGACTGCAACTGAACGAGGTCCTATCACAAGGATCAAATACAAGGAGTGCCTCAAAACAGTGTATAGCTACTGTAGACGGGTAGAGGAATTAATTCTGAAAAGAACGCAACTCGAATCACGGAAAACGGATCCCAAACGGGCCCTAAACGGGTCGAAAAAGATGATACTGTGCAAAATCAGACGTCTGGAACTTCTTCCAGACGTCTTAAAAAGTGGATCAGAGAATTACCTGTTCAGCGTGATTTCCCAGACGTCCAGAAGTCTGCGGGGACGTCTAGCCTATCTCCCAGACGTCCGATGGTCACCCCGGACGTCTGGAGGTCACTCTCGCCGTCTGGTACAACTTCCAGACGTCTGATTCGCAAAGGATGGTGAATCAGCGAGCTTGCGCACAGCCAACTCCCTCCCTCAGTACGGTCAGTCGACAGGAAGGAAGAAGAAAGCGGAATACTCACCTTTCAGACGTCTGTATGAGCTTCCAGACGTCTCCCTCGCCGTCTGGATATCAACACAGACGTCTGATTCTGGAAATTTTTTCCAGAAACAGGGCGCCACTCGGCCTCCGCTCGCGACGCCGCCTGCGTCGCACCTCGCGCGTCTGCTGCTCAAACCGCAGCAGGTTCCTCTCCATGTCGTTCCGCGCCCCCTGCGCCCTCCGCCGGCCGGCGAAGCTGCTCCGGCGAGCTCGCCCTCACGGCAGAGCTCCGCCCTCGCACGTCGCACCTCCTCCGCGCTCACTGCGGCCGCCGCTGCCGCCCTCGTGCTCGCTCGCTCTCGCACACAGGAAGGAGAAGAGGAAGGGGACGGTGGAGACGACGGGAGGGGAGGCGTGGCCTTTTAAGGCCGCACGAGGAGGAGGGAGAGAGTGCGCGGCAGGTCTGTAGCCGCTGAGAGAGAGGGAAAAAGAGAGAGAGAGAGGAATCACGGGTCTGCGCGCACAGGTGCGCAGACGAATCTCTCGTGCGAAAAATAACTATTTTCCAGACGTCTGGAAACGATCCCAGACGTCTGGTCAGACGTCTGGATGTGATCCCAAACGTCTGGTCAGACGTCTGGGCCACCTCCTAGACGTCTTAAAAGACGTCTGGGGCACGCGTTCGTAACACCCAGCGTAGTGAGTAGAGAGGTTGAAGTGGAATGGGACGCGGAGGAGAAGGAGAGGAGAGTGTGAGCGAGGAGCGAGAGTGTGTGTCACGACCCGAACCCAGATCCCAACAGGACCCGAGACCGGCTCGCCTTGACTAATCCCAAGACCCAGTCGTTTAGTGAGAAATAACTAAATAACATGCATCAATCCACAACCACACAAGTACAGTAGCTAACAAGAAAGAAAATGGCAACGAAAGAACAATAATTCTAGAATATTACATGCCTTCAAGAACAGGAATATTTCCATCACAACAGAACTAGTATAGGTAGAGAACATAACGAAAAGTGCTGAAAAATATAACTACAGGAACTCACTACAACAAGCAGTAGAAACTATAGCTGGGCTTGACTAGGCCCAGTATCCTCAACAGTCGGTAGCTCAGGTTGCTTAAATCCCTGATTTGTACAAAATTATATAACTGGAGTCAGCTAATGCTGAGTACAGTGGTAGCTAACATAAAAATGCATTTAACAAGTAGTTTAACATATTACTTTCCGATCCAAATTATCCTACAATGGTTTTCTATGTAGAGATCTCTAATCAAGGTTCATCTCATTAATCTTCTTGTTCTCTAAAGGAATAATTTTGCTTGCAGTTTCCCGTGATGTAGGATGCACACGTGGCACCCTCCTGGCCGGGAGAGTCCCTCCATGGTAGTCCTACACCCGGTCTACCACCCAGAGGTCACGGTCGTGACGTAGCGATGACTACGGCACACATGATAAGCACGCAAGTAGTTACCCTACACTAGCATGCAGTTAGTCATTTACGCTAGCAGGTACGCCTCAATGTACAGTGTGGAACAGTATAGGGCCTTGCCCTCTCAGAATAGAACAGAACAGGGGTCTCACCCCTCCTCAGTCCGCGTACCCTGGTCTGACTATCCCGGTTTGCCCAAGGGGCTAACAAGAGTCAGTGTAGGGTGGTTATACCTAACCCCGGGCCCCCTGGGGCGGCTAGCTCCCCCCTACACTAAGTAACTCACCTCAGTACCACGTAAACGAGGGCCAGCAAGAGTCGACGTAAAGTGACCAAACCCACCTCGGGTCTCAACCCAAGGCCAGCAAACTCCGCTCTACACTACAAGGGATAGTTGCTCTCTTCGGTACCATGTATACGAAGGTCAGCTCACTTCCCTTAATGGCCGCTCGTGGGCGGCAATTCCAGAACCATCCGGTTCTCTGTTACGGTAGTGTTCTTATCTCGTTCTACATTCCCATAGGGTTCGTACATGAACTTTTCTTTGTTCCATATCTGGTTTGTTACATACAAAGTAGGCATCTCTGTTTTCACAGTATGAGTTATTTTTCTTTCTATCATTAATGTAGTTCATTACAGGCAGCTTATGATTTATTTAATCATCCATCTTTCCACACATGCATCTTTTCTATCCCTGGTGTTTATGTCATAACCTAGGGTTCACTTGAATAGCTGTATTCTAGAGCATGCATTTATCACTTCCTAGGATTCAACTCACATCCTAGGTTTTAACTAATTACATGTATTTTATTAACTTGGAGAATTTGTTAGAACCACTCTACCAGGATAACCGGGGGGAATGGGGGCTCGTACAGTAGCTCCTGACGTCTCCGTAGGTCTCATATGCTCGACGGACTGAAGACCTAGGACGTGGATGGACAGGTCAAAAGGATTCCAAAAGATACAGACAAGCTACCATTACGTGAAGAAATTTGTACGAAAAACAATGATGTTTCGTTTACAGAAAAGCGACATCGTTTAGGCCTTGAACGAGCCCAAAAACAAAGGTTCTGACAAAAATCAAACGTTTGGGAGAGATCCCAGACATCTTAAATCAACTCTCAAGTGTACCTCTCTTGGGAGGCCTCTATCGGACATCTGGAACGTAGTGCCGACGTCCAAGGGTTTCGTCAAACGTCTGGAGGTGCTCTCGGACATCTGAAACTGCCTCGGTTCGCCTTCCAACTTCTGACACATATACGTACACTGTCAGGACTTTGGCAGAGGAGAAATACGGAAAATAGATCTCTACCTGACGTCTCACTCTACCTTCGGACGTCCGGTAAGACGTCTGGATGTCTCCCTGGACGTCTGATTCCGTGGAAAAATGACTTCTGCGGAACCGCTCTGGCTTTCCTCGTTGCAGGCACTACAGCAGAACAACACAGTGCCCTCTGCTCTCGCACTTAGACTCGCGATTAGCTCTCCGCTCTCCACTCACTCTTGCTCTGGCTCCCTGCTCTCTCTCTCACTCTCCCGCTCGGCTGTGGTGGTGTGAGACGAATAGGAGGAGGGGAATTATAAAGGGAGGGAAGGTGAGGGGAGAGGGATGGCTATTGCAGGGAATGGTGCAAGGTGCGGGTGAGGTCGTTGCAGGGTGAAGCGTGAGGCATGGGTGAGAGAGTTGCGTGTGCACGATGCACGTCAAAAAGAAAAAGCGTTTTCAGACGTCTGGCTCTCTCTCCAGACGGCTGGTGAAAATCCTAGACGTCTTAAAGGATCGAAAGGTGACGGGTCATTTCAGTGTGGGAGAGGAGACTTGGGGTAGCTCGCGAGCGCACGGTCGAGGGCTCGTGCGAGGAGAGGGTCGTGCGAGGAGGAGCTCACAAAGGGGAGCTTCGCGACCTTCTGAGGCTGCTGACGTAGCAGTTGCGGGTGACGTGGAGGAGTCCGTGTGGAGAAGAAGGCTCGCGAGAGAGTTTTGCGTACTGGATATTTTCCAGCATCAAACGTCTGGAGCATCTCCCAGACGTCTGGAGTAGCAGTGGGACGTCCGGAGTTGAAGCCGGACGTCTGAAAGCACGCTTAATGCCAAGGTACGTATTTTTTGCACGGGTTCCAACCATACAGGCGAGACTTTTAGCCATTTTTGGCTCTGTGCATGCGTACGTAGGTACAGAGCTTTGGAAAGGCACGTGGTGTGTGTTAGCGATTTCACGCGGTTTGTTAAAATACGTCGTTGTAACGCATAAAATCGATCAACTCTTAAATTTATAATCCTAGATAGGGAAGTATCTAGGGTCGTCCAAGGAGGAAATATGGTTGCAAAATTGATTCTCTTGCTTGGAATAAATCTCAACTTTCTTTTTTGGTAATTTTCAATATACCATTTTTTTTATTTTTGAACTAAGGCAACATGCGAACTGATGGCGAGAAAAGTGTTTACACTTCCAATTAAGTAAACAACTCTAAAGTAGCAAGTAGAGCCTCTCCCTAAGCTCACTCTAGGCAAGTGGAAACCTAGAATAATTAGGGAGAGGAAGTGAAGAATGCTGAAAATAAGCAAATAGAAATGCAAACAAGATATGCGAAGAAGGCAACTAGATAATTGATAAAGTGTTTAACAAAAATGCCTAGTAGAGGAATGCTTCTACTACTAGATAATTGAAGTAAAAGAAAACACAAATCCTCTAAATAGATGGTGAAGAAGAGGGCTTCTTGCTCCAAGGTTGGTGGCTCCCAAGCTTGAAAAGAATCCTTCAACTCCTTCCTTGCAGAACTCCGCCAAGGTGATGACCTCCAAGGCAAGCCCTAAGGGGGCGTGCCATAAGTTTCTCTCCAAGGGTGGACGTCCACCCTAAGCTTTTCTCCTTTGCCTGGCCGTCCTCCTTGAAGTGGGAGAGTCCTCCTCCTTGGCATGGCCCAAGTTGAAGAGAGTGGGGAGAAGAAGGCACCAAAAGGGCTGGTGGTGTGCCCCTTTAATCTCCTTCTCTACTCCTTCTCCTTGGGCGTAGGTATAGGTGGATGTAGGTAGAAAATACACTAAGGGAGGATGCCCCAAAATGGTGGTAGGTGGTGGCTTTTTACAGAATAGGATGGGGGGTTAAGGTGCCCCTTGAAATGGAGGGCTAGGATGGAAGGATGAGGGTGGTTGGTGATCCTATGGCTAGGGTGAGTTGGCGCCAACCCAAGGGGTGTTAAAGGGGGTGGTTATGGTGGTGTTGGTGTCTTTTGGTGGTGGAGAGACACCCCCATGTTGGCGCCAACATGGGTTCTTCTAGAAGGGGAGTTAGGTGGATGGTGGAGATGGATTCAAGGGGGATTGTGTGGTGGAGATGAGGGGGGATTTTGGAGGGAAAAGTGGCGCCATTAAGGGGTGGTTATGGGTAGTTTTTGGCGCCACTTTTAGGTGTCTTTTGGAGGTGGTGGGTAGGTTAGGTTGGTGCCAAGTGGGTTAGCTTATGTGGAGCTTAGGTGGAGCTAGTTGGGTGGAGTTGGTAGGTTGGTTTTTTGGGGTGGTACAAGCCAAGGAAGTTGGAGCATAGTTAAGCTAAGATAAGCTAAGCTAAGCTAGCTTAGCTAATGGAGGAGTAGAGGAGAAGATGTTGGAGCTAGGGTTTGGAGGAAGGAGCTGAGGAGAAGAAGTCTGGAGTTGGAGCTGGAGCTGGCTGCTGCTGAAGAGGCTGGCATGGGGCTACTCTAGCTGGCTTAGCTTGCTAGTTCTTTGCTAGTTGCTAAGCCAAGCTAAAGTGAGCTAGCTTCTACCAAAATGAGCTGAGGTGAGCTAGGTCTGGTGCTCCCGGGGAGAATCAAGCTGGTTGAGGCAGCTAAGGTAGCTTAGCTCAACTGAGTTGAGCTAAGCTGAGTCCTCGGGAGCTGGACTTGAGCTTCCTGAGCTGAGATGAATTCTTCTTCAGCTGGTTGGAGTTGAGTGGAGCTGAATGTAGCTGGATCTGAGCTGGGGTGAACTCCTGTCAACTCAGTTGAGCTAGCTAGAGCTCCCTGTGAACTAGTGGGAGCTGAGATGAGCTAGACTCAGCTAAGTTGAGCTGGGTCTGAGCTGACTTGAGCTAGGGTGAGCTGAGATGAACTCTCTTGAGCTGCCATCCAGCTAAGATTAGCTGAATGGAGCTGGGATGAGCTAACCCTAGTTCAAGTAAGCTAGGTTCCAGCTGCGGTGAGCTGGATCAAGCTGAGGTGAGCTGGATCAAGCTGAGGTGAGCTGGATTAGGCTGAGTTCCAGCTAGTCTGGGCTTCTCCTTCACCATTTGCCTTCTTGAGTGCTAGGGTTTTAGGGATCTGTGCATCTGTACATCCCTAACACTCACAAAAATACATTAAAACGACAATAAAAAATGCAATGCATGCCTATCCCAATTTATGCCTAAATGCAACCCAAAAACCCATTTGCGGAGTAAAATCCTAAGAGCTAGGTTTGTTTTAATACATAAGAATGATGATAAACTGGCGTTTATCACACCCTCATGCTTATCTTTTGCTAGTCTCTTAGCAAAACTTAAAACGGAATTTTTGGGAAATCTATTTTTTTTTTTTTTTACTTTAGAGGAGAAAAAGAGATCAATGGACCTTGGTAGATTAAAAACACTGGAGGTACGGGATTTGTTAAAGATAAACATCGGGATTTATTTTTGGATTCAACCATTAGATAGAACGGGATCAATATATCTTCCAAAAAATTCTCAAATTAACCCCTTGTTAATTCAGATGACTTGAAATGTTTGTTTTTAGGAATTTTTTGGCTCATGAATCTGATTCTCAACTTGCAAAATCCTTTAAAACCTTGTGGCTGTGCTTGTGAAAAGCCAACATTTATAAGGGCGTGTTAATTAATTTATTTATTTATATATATATATATATATTTTTTTTTCTCCCCCATGCTTATTTTTAGCTTTGTTTTACAACAGATGTGTCGGAATCATCATTCCCGTTACCATTCCTCGAGGGAGTTCTGGCGCCAGTACTTCGAGATAGCACTGTCCATGACACCACCCAGGAGCTCACAACCCCAGAACACGATGCGGTGAAAAGGGGCGCTCCAAACAAACTCAAGCTCTTGCTCCGACACTATAGGTAGAGCACCGTCCAAGACACTTGAGCTGCTAAAATGCGCTTTAATGCTCCGTCTAAAGATATGAAATATAGATATGGAGCAACGCCGAGGCGATAACATGTTGACATCGCATCCTTAAAGGAGGCATTTTCCTCCTTCTCGGCGGTGGGAACTCAAACCAATGATCTGCTTCAGACTTTCACTAAGTCCAAACAAGGGAGTTTTTCAAATTTTTAGTTATTTTAAGTGTTGGCTTGTGTGTGAAGAGTGACACAAGAAGTTTCTCAAAACATGCAAGTTTTTGAATCAGAAGCTAAGTCAAATAATTTCCATATTGCAAAATAGGATCAAGTCACCTGAACTATCATGAGTTCAGGTGGAATTTTATAGAAGGATATCTGATCTTGTCTAAAATAGACCTTGGAATTCTAATGATTAGATCCATATCCTTATCCTTAGTTTGTTAAAGATTAAATCCCATTGTACCAAAAGTGAATTTTTCGACCTTAGTCCCGATTTCAAAATTTTTCCTCAAAAAGTTTTGAACATTTTTATTTTTCTGGGTATGCAAGCAGGAAATAAATTAAACAAAGATGCATGTTTTTAGGTTTTGAAAATCCTAAATCGATCGTAAAATTTAAAAACACCCCCTATGCTTAAGATATGCCATGTCCTCATGCATTAGGAGGGAAAAGTGATCACCTTAGTGAAGAACGGTCGGGTTTAGGAGGAACAAAACCTGGAAAAAGAAGAAAAAAAGGGAAAGCAAGAAAAAATGATGGGTTACCTCCCATCCAGTGCTATCTTTTACGCCATTCAGCCGGGCGTGAAGGTATGCACGGAAGACGTAAGATCATGTAAATAATTGGACACTTGGATGCCCGCAAAAAAGGTGTCTTCTTTTAGATCCCTAGAAAATTGATTAGAAATAATATTGGGATCAAAGTTGGATGGAAAATGATAAGTGTAGCCCGAGTCTAGCCATGGGTTTAAATTAGGTTGAGTGCCAAACTCAGGCTGGGTTGGTGGCAGGTCCATAAGAAAGGGGTCGGGGAAGGAATGGTGAGGATTGGGTGAAGTTAGTGTGGAAAAGTTAGGTGCGTGAATAGTGGGTGGGTTAGGGGGGGTATCAGGAATAAATTTGGGGTCAAGACAAGTTTCCGGATCACAGATTTCGCCGACCACTGATTCTGAATCAGAGTCCTCAAAAAAATTGTGGTCGATAAGGGTATCTATTAACATTGTCTCCTCCACCATATTGGAAATTTCAGTATCTGAGTCCTCAAAGAAGTTATCATCATGGAATCTCCTGGAGGATTTAAAAATATCTAAAGTGATAGTTTGGCCTGCACAGTTGATATCCATTTTGCCTGTGTGGCAATTGATATTTGCCTTTGCAGTGGCCAAAAAGGGGCGTCCAAGGATTATTGGGGAGTCCAGTAATGATTCAGGTGCCTCAATGTCAAGAACCAGAAAGTCTGCAGGGAAGACACAATTCTGGACCTTGATTAAAACATCCTCGATAATCCCACGAGGTTTGATTGTAGATCGGTCGGCTAATTGCAGGGTAACCTCGACGGGTTTTAATTCACCGATCTGAAATTCTTCGAATAAACTCGTGGGAATAATATTAACCGAGGCACCAAGATCAAGGAGGGCGCGATTAAATGTAGTGTTATCAATAATTACAGAAATTAAAGGCGCCCCCGGATCTTTCATCTTAGGAGGCAGCTTACTCTGTATGACAGAGCTTACTGTCTCTGAAAGATGCACCTGTCCTAGATTTTTAGCCTGCCTTTTAGGAGTACAAATATCCTTCAAAAATTTAGCATAGGCAGGTATATATTTGATGGCATCTAGGAGAGGAATATTGATATGAACTTGCCCAAATAGTTCCATGAGTTCTTCTGTAGTGGGCTCAGATTTCTTTTTTTTGTTGGTGGTGGGGTAGAGAGCTTGTGGGAAAGGGACAGGAATCTTGTCTTGAGATTTTTGTTTTTCTCTTTCTTCCTGATGGGGAGGTGGGGAGTCAATTTGCATAGGTATCTTACCAGGTTCGTGTGAAGGCCCGGGGTCAGTGGTGGTTTTCCCACTCCTCAAAGTAACTGCATGTGCAGTCGGATTATTATTTAGAGGAGGTGGGGGGGCCTGTGATTGCAGAAACCTGGGCGGTTGCTGAGGTGGTGGATTAGGAGGAGGCTGATGTGGATAATGTGGATTTCTGCCCATATAATGGTTTCCTTGGTGATTAGGGTTGGGTATGGGTTGGGACGGAAGATGTCCTACAGGTCTTTGCGTGGGAGTAACCCCAATCTGATTGTTCAGATTTGTGATGTTGCGGGTTACTTCCGTCATTTTTGTTTGCATATCCTGCAGGGTTCGCAGCATCTGGGCATTGATATCTTGTTGGGAAGGCCCAGGATGGAAGTTTGGATTCGACCCATACCCATTAAAATGATATGGTTGGGAGGAAACTTGATTATTCCAGGAGTAGTTCGGGTAATTTTTCCAATTGGAAGAATTTTTAAAGGGCTCCTGGATGGCAGAAATATTTTGAGTGGGGTTAAGATCAGGATAGTTGTAGTTCCCCAGTGAATCATGGGCAACCTCAGAATAATCAGCAGTAGTGTTGAGATTGTGCAAATTTTTTCTTCGTGGAAAGTTAGGTTGGGTTAGATGTGGGTGTGGAGCTTGAGTTGATGTGGTGAGTCTTTCCTCAATTTTCTTCTGATTAATATGCATCTGGTTGAGTTTCTGAGCGATCAATTGAAGATCGTCTTGGGTGACTGGGATAGATTGAGTGCTTATTTCATGAACATCGAACTGCGGGTTTTGGGTTCTGCAAAATGTGTTCATGGAAGCTTGATTAAATGAGTTTTCACTCATTTCTTCAAACAGGTCATAGGCACTTTCAGCATCTTTATTTAAGAAGTTGCCGCCACACGAGGCGTCGACAAACTGTCGGATTTGATCTTCTAATCCATGATAGAAGATTTGCACGAGCTGCCATAAAGGAATCTCGTGGTGCGGGCAACTTCTTAAAAGGTCTTGAAATCTTTCCCAAGAATCATGGAAAGTTTCGCCAGATTTTTGGTGAAAGGTCGTAATAGATCTTCGTAAGGAATTGGTACGACCTATGGGAAAGAATTTCTTGAGGAAGGCACTCTTGAGTTGAGGCCATGTTGTAATGGGTCGGCCAATGGTCCTGAACCAATAAGCGGCCTTATCTTTGAGAGATAATGGAAAAAGCCGCATCAGCCATATGTCTTCTTGCACATTTCGGGAACGGGTTGTCTGTGCAAGAAGAGTTAGCTCTTCAAGGTGGCTGAAAGGGTCTTCCTTAGGAAGGCCATGAAAGTGTTTAATTAGGTTCAGGACCGCAGGCTTGATCTCAAAGTCCCCTTCTGGTATGACCACCCCTGGTTGTTCCTCATAATAAGATGGATCATAGAAATCTTTTAGAGGAACAACAGGCTGCTGACAGGGTGGCAGGTTTGGCCTTGGATTGGCTAGGTTTTGGATGTTCCTAGTCAATGTTTGTTGATTGGAATTTAATTTATTAATCTGATCGACCATTAATTTTAAAAGATCAGGAAGGGGGTCTTGATGTTGTGTGTGGGGCAACTCAAGATTAGGGAGCTCCAAGTGTGGGAAGTTAATGGTGGGTGGGTTTTGGGTGGAAGGGTTAGAAGGGTTAGTGATGGGGTTAGAGGTAAAGTTAGAGGTGGAAGTGGAAGGGTCAATGGACCTATTTTGTTGTGTTTCCATTTTTTTTAGGAGAAGAAGATAGAAAAAGTGGCCTTTTTACGTGGGGGGCGAAATCAAATGGTCCTTCCAAGTGCGGATTTTGAGACCGTCGCCCGTGCATAAAATGGAAGAACGGGGAGGGGAGGAGAAGAGAAAGAGATGAGAGAAAGTGTGCAAATCAAACAAACAAACTATACCTAACTTAAATGTGACTCCCTAATAATAACCTAAGACTTGGTCTATATAGGAAATAAGTAGTCAATAGTGAATACCCGTTCTATCAACAAATCTAGCCAAGTTGCTTAAGGGGAGGTTTGGGCCCAAACGTTTCCCAGGGAAAACCCTAGGTGCTTGTACAAACCCGCGCCTGGTCGTTTGACACGGCCCCTCAGCCTGAACACCAGATACAGATGACAGAATTGGTATTAACTAAAGAGAACTTAAGATCTAAATAGCAAGCCTAAGTTGATAAAGCCTTAGGGGTCAAGTTGCTACAAGTTTTAATTAGGTCTAGGATGCTATAGTGTACACGGAATGTGGAGGGCGTTTATTGGGTTGTTGCCCTGTTATTTGATTTTTTTTTTTTGTGTGTGTGCAGGAATTGGAGAGTGGCTCCAATGAAAATCAAGTTGTCACACTATTTTTATGTATTTTTGTCTTTTAGGATTTGATTTAATTAAATGAGTTTTAGGGTTTTTCTCTTTAAGTTTTCAAACAAGTTTAAAAGTTCACAATCAAAGGAAAGACAAGTTGTATGTGTGATTGTATATTTCCTTTTAATTGCGTCTCTAAAGAGAAAGAAATCCTAAGCCAATTATCCCTAAGACAGAAAATTACTACCAGTGAATTGATTTTTGGCTTTTTTAATTAAGTAGTGGTCCAAACAAGTCAAACAACACCACTAATTTCAATAAAATCAAACAAGGATTCCAGAAAAGATTTTTGTAAGATTTTAGGAATTTGTTTGATACTTGTTTTGAATTTTTAATTGTACTGGTGTCAAAGTCCAGAAATGATACCTGTGGGTCTTTTGGACTTTTCAGTATTACCACCAACCTCAAAAAATTTTTATGATTTTATATGATATGTAAAATTTCACAAGGATTCCAGCAAGATAAATTTCACAAAAATTGGATGAGTATAAAAAATTTAAAAATTCGCGGATAGTAGCAAAACAGGAAGAGTAGAGGGTGTGACCCCTCTGCAATCCACTAATTTTTAAAAATTAAATACAAATCCAATTGATCTGAAATTTGGAAAAGATGTTCCAAACTTAATTGGGAATAACTCTATGAAATTTTATGATTTTAGGAGGCCTGTGATGTTAGGAATCGATTTTTCAAGTCCAGACAGAAATCTGGACCTGAAAAATAGAACACCAATACTTGCAAAGGAGTGGTGTTAAAGAAGCATACAAGCAAACAATGGATTTTATAATGCACCACTCCACTTAATTAAGTTTTTTGGGATCCTGAAAGCCAAGTTTAATATATTTTTGGTAGTTTTAATTAATTATGTGACCAGAAAGAGGAACCAACCTGAATTTCGCGGGAAGAAAAGGAACTTTGAGCTCTCGCTTCCAGATTCCCGCCTTCCCGCTGTAGTTCCTGCACACACAAAAGAAAGAAAGAGAAGGGGATGAGATCCACTTCATGCAAGAGAAAATTAATTAATGCAAAGCCGTGCCTCCCCGGCAACGGCGCCAAAAAGTGTTAGCGATTTCACGCGGTTTGTTAAAATACGTCGTTGTAACGCGTAAAACCGATCAACTCTTAAATTTATAATCCTAGATAGGGAAGTATCTAGGGTCGTCCAAGGAGGAAATATGGTTGCAAAATTGATTCTCTTGCTTGGAATAAATCTCAACTTTCTTTTTTGGTAATTTTCAATATACCATTTTTTTTATTTTTGAACTAAGGCAACATGCGAACTGATGGCGAGAAAAGTGTTTACACTTCCAATTAAGTAAACAACTCTAAAGTATCAAGTAGAGCCTCTCCCTAAGCTCACTCTAGGCAAGTGGAAACCTAGAATAATTAGGGAGAGGAAGTGAAGAATGCTGAAAATAAGCAAATAGAAATGCAAACAAGATATGCGAAGAAGGCAACTAGATAATTGATAAAGTGTTTAACAAAAATGCCTAGTAGAGGAATGCTTCTACTACTAGATAATTGAAGTAAAAGAAAACACAAATCCTCTAAATAGATGGTGAAGAAGAGGGCTTCTTGCTCTAAGGTTGGTGGCTCCCAAGCTTGAAAAGAATCCTTCAACTCCTTCCTTGCATAACTCCGCCAAGGTGATGACCTCCAAGGCAAGCCCTAAGGGGGCGTGCCCTAAGTTTCTCTCCAAGGGTGGACGTCCACCCTAAGCTTTTCTCCTTTTCCTGGCCGTCCTCCTTGAAGTGGGAGAGTCCTCCTCCTTGGCGTGGCCCAAGTTGAAGAGAGTGGGGAGAAGAAGGCACCAAAAGGGCTGGTGGTGTGCCCCTTTAATCTCCTTCTCTACTCCTTCTCCTTGGGCGTAGGTATAGGTGGATGTAGGTAGAAAATACACTAAGGGAGGATGCCCCAAAATGGTGGTAGGTGGTGGCTTTTTACAGAATAGGATGGGGGGTTAAGGTGCCCCTTGAAATGGAGGGCTAGGATGGAAGGATGAGGGTGGTTGGTGATCCTATGGCTAGGGTGAGTTGGCGCCAACCCAAGGGGTGTTAAAGGGGGTGGTTATGGTGGTGTTGGTGTCTTTTGGTGGTGGAGAGACACCCCCATGTTGGCGCCAACATGGGGTCTTCTAGAAGGGGAGTTAGGTGGATGGTGGAGAGCGCCAACATGGGGTCTTCTAGAAGGGGAGTTAGGTGGATGGTGGAGATGGATTCAAGGGGGATTGTGTGGTGGAGATGAGGGGGGATTTTGGAGGGAAAAGTGGCGCCATTAAGGGGTGGTTATGGGTAGTTTTTGGTGCCACTTTTAGGTGTCTTTTGGAGGTGGTGGGTAGGTTAGGTTGGTGCCAAGTGGGTTAGCTTATGTGGAGCTTAGGTGGAGCTAGTTGGGTGGAGTTGGTAGGTTGGTTTTTTGGGGTGGTACAAGCCAAGGAAGTTGGAGCATAGTTAAGCTAAGCTAAGCTAAGCTAGCTTAGCTAATGGAGGAGTAGAGGAGAAGATGTTGGAACTAGGGTTTGGAGGAAGGAGCTGAGGAGAAGAAGTCTGGAGTTGGAGCTGGAGCTGGCTGCTGCTGAAGAGGCTGGCATGGGGCTACTCTAGCTGGCTTAGCTTGCTAGTTCTTTGCTAGTTGCTAAGCTAAGCTAAAGTGAGCTAGCTTCTACCAAAATGAGCTGAGGTGAGCTAGGTCTGGTGCTCCCGGGGAGAATCAAGCTGGTTGAGGCAGCTAAGGTAGCTTAGCTCAACTGAGTTGAGCTAAGCTGAGTCCCCGGGAGCTGGACTTGAGCTTCCTGAGCTGAGATGAATTCTTCTTCAGCTGGCTGGAGTTGAGTGGAGCTGAATGTAGCTGGATCTGAGCTGGGGTGAACTCCTGTCAACTCAGTTGAGCTAGCTAGAGCTCCCTGTGAACTAGTGGGAGCTGAGATGAGCTAGACTCAGCTAAGTTGAGCTGGATCTGAGCTGACTTGAGCTAGGGTGAGCTGAGATGAACTCTCTTGAGCTGCCATCCAGCTAAGATTAGCTGAATGGAGATGGGATGAGCTAACCCTAGTTCAAGTAAGCTAGGTTCCAGCTGCGGTGAGCTGGATCAAGCTGAGGTGAGCTGGATCAAGCTGAGGTGAGCTGGATTAGGCTGAGTTCCAGCTAGTCTGGGCTTCTCCTTCACCATTTGCCTTCTTGAGTGCTAGGGTTTTAGGGATCTGTGCATCTGTACATCCCTAACACTGACAAAAATACATTAAAACGACAATAAAAAATGCAATGCATGCCTATCCTAATTTATGCCTAAATGCAACCCAAAAACCCATTTGCGGAGTAAAATCCTAAGAGCTAGGTTTGTTTTAATGCATAAGAATGATGATAAACTGGCGTTTATCAGTGTGCCCTTCGAGGCACTTTTGAATGTCTGGGCACATTGTCAGATGTCTAACTATACTCCTAGATGACCGAAAGGAGAGCCTGACGTCTGAGACTTCCCTCAAATGATTGCAGAGGGGTTCGGACGTTTGAGAAAGCCGCAAGAAAGAAAGGTGAGATTTTGAGCTCGTTTAAGACATCTGGGTCTAGTCTCAGACGTCTGATTTTAGACAGTATGCGTGTTTTTGCCCGTTTAGGGCCCAAACGGAATCAGATTTTTGCAAACGAAGTACCGTTGTTTTCCACTTGCATTTCTCTACAAGTTAGTGTCACTTGTGTATAGTTTTGGACTCGTTTGACGTGGTTGGTCAATTGTATAGGTCTCCAGCCAGTTGAATACGTGGAGCCCGTGGAGGTGACAGGACCTGTGGTTCTAACTCCATTCCTTCAATGTTTCCTGGTAGAGTGGTTTGCTTTGATATCAAGATTTAACAAAACTAAGCGTATGTTTAGAATAACTTAATTGAACCCTAGGGCGTGAAGGCAAAAATGAACAAATATTGCTTGAGCTACACTGTCTTCCTTGAGATGCATGTTAAACCAATTTGCTAGCAAATGTATTAGTATATTGATGTGATGCTATCTTTAGAAAAACATGAGGTGCCTGTTATACGAATGAAACCCGTAATGTGAATAGTGAAATCTAAATGTTGGAAAATGGAATGAAAGGAATACAAGCATGAACCCTAAGGGGAATTAGGAGAAGGACTCCTGTGCATGGAAAGAACTTTGTAAGTAGACGGGAAGTGAGCTGGCCCTTTTGTACGCGATACCAAGGAGAGCAACTGTCCCTTTAGTGTAGAGGGGAGCTAACTGCCCCTTTGGGTTAAGACCTGGGGTTAGGCCTAGTCGCTCTACATTGACTTTTGTTTGGCCCTCGTGTACATGGTACCGAGGTGAGCTACTTAGTGTAGGGAGGGAGCTAGCCGTCCCACGGGGCCCGAGGTTAGGACTAGCCGTCCTACACCGACTCTTGTTAGGCCCACTAATGCAAAATGGGATAGTCGAACGAGGGTACGCAGACTGTAGAGGGGTGAGACCCTTGTTCTATTCTAAGGGGCAAAACTCCTGTTTTGATAGGGCAAGGCCCTGTACTATTCCATGCTATACCATTAGGCGTACCTGCTAGCGGAAATGACTGACCGCGTGCTAGTGCGGGAGAGCTACCCATACGTTTATCGCACATGCCATAGTCACCGCTACGATGCGACCGTGGCCTCAAGGTGGTTGACTAGGTGCAGGATTACCACATGGGATTCTCCCGGCCAGGAGAGCACCACATGTACATCCTACATCACGGAAAAGACTGCAATCAAGATAGTTCCCATAAGGAACAGACCAGATCAAGAAATGACTAGATGAATAAAAGAGCACACAAATTAGAACTACTTGGTTGAGCTAAATGAAAATTAATAATTAATTAGTTGCTTGTCTTAATTGCATATAAATGGCTTAATCACCACTCTACTCAGCGTTCGCTGACTCCAGAATTTTATAACTTTGCTCAGGTCAGGGAGTTGAGTAGCCAGCATCACCGGCTGCAAAGGGAGCTGGGCCCAGTCGAGCCCAACCTTAGCTGTGTTTCCTTTCCGTTTCCTAGCTTCTTTTGTGGTAGTAAGTATTTTGTTATATGGAATACTATTTTTGTTATATTTTTCACTTTACTTCCACTGTACTAGTTGTGATGACCTATATTATTATAAGACATTCTATTTTGGTTCTTTTACTTTCTTTGTATTATTTTTCTACTTAGTTACATTGTACTTGTGGTTGTAGAATATTTTCTACTTTTGGTTATTTCTCATTGGATGACTAGGTCTTTAAATTAGTCGAGGCAGGCCGATTTCGGGTCCTATAGAGATCTGGAATCAGGTCGTAACACTTTTGGCCCTATCCTTGAAAATTAATGAGGTTGGCTAGCTATTTTTGCGACTAATTAAGATAAAATTAGTAAACATTTGAGGAAAAGTAAACAAACGCATGTTACAACACGTTTTGTAACTGCATGAGAATTGTAGTTTCAATCAATGTATTTTAGATTTTCACCGGTGGAAACCACTTGTCATTGATGAAAAATAACTTTCGAAGTTAAAAATCACTCACTATAGATAGAAAATCATTTTTCATTGGTAAAAAGGTAAAACAATCAGGTATATTTTTATTTTCAACTTGTATATTTTAATTTTCAACCGATTGAAAATTATTTCCAAATGGATATATTTTTAATTTATATGATTTTTAAATTCTAATTTTCAATCACATGTTGTAAAACATGTTGCCATACTCACGTTCTAAACATTATATGTATAAAAATCATGAGGTGGCCATTTGTCGCTTGATCCCAATATGCATGTTTTTTTTTTTTTTTTTTTGTTATTCGTGTGTGTCGCTCAAAATATGAACGTAGACTAAAGTATTACATCTAAGGAAACTTTGCCCAATTAATAAAGAAAAAATATTAAAGGTTCCGTTCCACATGTCAGGCAGCCATCCATCTTCTTCTCTTGACTGGTCGCGTGGCATTCTCCCCGCATGCACAGATCGCCCTGCTAATTAAGAAGCAGCCAACAGTTAATAACAGCCTCCGAGATCAAGGTGGGGCGTGCCATGTGGGGGCTCCCACGGCCCCTCGTGTGTTCGAGCGACGGTCCTCCTTCCTCTCCCCTCACCTCCCTCCCCCCACATCCTTCCTTCATAACCACACCAACGTTATTACGCCGAATCCGGTCGGGTCTGGTGCAAAATCTCAGGCCCTTCCCTCTCGGCTCGTTGCTCCAGCGAAAACAACCTGCACCGAAACAATAAACTGAAAATAAAAATAGGTTGAGCGGACGGGGGGTGGGGGGTGGGGGGAAGAGAAGCTTGGCTAAAGCAATAGTTAAAGCAACCATGGAGCTCAAATCCATGGTCCTCCTCCTCTCTTTCCTCCTTGTCGCCACGGCCTCCGTTGCGTACGCCAACATCGTGGACTTCGATGAGACGTGGCAGAAACGCGCCGAGGAGGCCCAGACGGCTGCCTTCGAGGCGTACCAAGCCGATCCCGATGAGGTTACAGATCACATCAACGAGAAGATCCAGTAGTACGTCCTCCTCCCTCCCAATCATACATGCATGATGCATGCATCCACCTGTCAAGCTTTCGAACATGATAATTAATAAATATTTATTGATATAGCCAGCTGCATTAATTAATTAATTAATTAAGCGAGAGCATCGATAAATCACCGGTAATAATTAACATATATATATAATGGTAACAACATTTTCTTCTCTTTGAAAATAATATATAAAGGTAACATGCATGATATTGAATCTTTACCCTTTTTTTCTTCCTTCCACTCTGTTTGGAAAAATAGTAACTAAAATCATTAAATATTAAGCACTTCACAATTTATTTACCTAAAAATACTTTTTCTTTCTTTTTTTATTTTTTAAAATATATTGGTTTTATTGATCCTTACGTACCTTAGACATGCGTACATGGTATGTACACGTACTCTTTCATACATATAATTCGTATGCTTAATTGCTTGGCACATATATATATATAGTGCATTGGAGGGCAACAGCACGAGGAGGAACCTGAGAAGACGGCACCATGGCCCGTGCCGGGCGACCAACCCCATCGACCGGTGCTGGCGGTGCGACCGCAGGTGGGCGAGGCACCGCAAGCGCCTAGCCAAATGCGTCCTGGGGTTCGGCCGCAAGACCGTCGGCGGCAAGAGGGGCAGGTACTACGTGGTCACCGACGCCTCCGACAACAACCTCGTGAACCCGAAGCCCGGGACACTCCGCCACGCCGTGACCCGAAGGGAGCCCCTGTGGATCATCTTCGCCCGCGACATGATCATCACCCTCAGGGAGGAGCTCATCGTCGCCAGCTACAAGACCATCGACGCCCGCGGCGCCAACGTGCACGTCGCCTACGGCGCGCAGATCACCATCCAGTACGCGAAGCACGTGATCATCCACGGCCTCCACGTCCACCACACGAAGCCCGGTAGGGGGGGCATGATAAGGGACTCCTACAACCACGTCGGTTTCCGCACGGCCAGCGACGGCGACGGCATCAGCATCTTCGGCTCCAGCAACATATGGATCGACCACGTGTCCATGTACAGCTGCACCGACGGCCTCATCGACATCATCCAGGGTTCCACCGCCATCACCTTGTCCAACATCCACCTCACCCGCCACGACCACGTACGTAATATTACCAATTACTACGTAATTACTTACAGTTGTTTCCATCCATTAAAATTATATATACGATCGACGTTATATGTGCATGGCGATCTGATTGAACGTCGTACGTACATATGCACGTAGGAAAGTTAAATTAGGGTTTCCCCTGCATGCAGGTGATGCTGTTTGGCGCGAGTGATACGTACTCGGCGGACAAGATCATGCAGGTCACTGTAGCGTTCAACCACTTCGGAAAGGGGTTGATCCAGAGGATGCCAAGGTGATGAGTTCAGACTCGATCAGTAGCTCTTCTTCTTTTTTTCTTCCCTTCTATTTTATGAAAATTAACTGCCCTAGGGAAAATCGGTTCTAGGATTCTTAAACGCATATCTGTTGCACCCTTACATATAAGCTACAAAGGGACTAAAAAATAAGCATTATATCTTCTTGTACTAAAAGATCGAGGATTACATAGTACTACTCTATATTACATGTCTTTGAAATGTTCCAGCTGGTTTTCTCATCAAAACCGGATGCAAGTATCCCGTCCATCCAATGAAGGTCGAGTTTTCAGCAAAGTCTTAATTGCTGTCTTGAGGAGCATTGGATAGGGGGCTATCGTTCGTTTGAGATCTCACTAATTAATATACTCCAAAAACGTAATACGAGAATATTGTCGAACAATTCTGAAATTTTTACATAGACGACCCTCCGAAACAGTTCTAATTAAGCTGTAGACATGAATTTGATTATGACCATTTCATCTGTTTGTCGTTTTTATTCATCTGAAGAACAGCGTTTTGTGTAACGTACGTATAACATTATCATTGTTAATATTCCTGGCATAGCATGTGGGTACTATACGTATAAGCCATGTATGCGTTTATATACATATGCAGGTGCCGAATGGGCTTCTTCCACGTGCTGAACAACGACTACACCCATTGGGAAATGTACGCCATTGGTGGCAGCATGAACTCCACCATCGTCAGCGAAGGCAACAGATACATCGCCCCGAATCACCCATTCCACAAGGAGGTATATATTGATACATTCACTATCTATAGATACACACCACTCATCTTAGCTAATTAGCAATAGCTGCATCTTAATTTAAACAAATTGGAAAACATAAAAATACAACTTCGTTATTCTTTCTTCCGAGGTATCAAACATTTGTTTGCATGTTTTATTCTTATTTTGAACACACACACACACACGCGCATATATATGACCATAAAATGTACCTATCGATAGCGAAATTTCCTTTTACGTTATGATTAATCGTAGAATTTTGCTTCGAGCTGGACTTTTAGATAGCATAATCATATTTATCTTAAGACCTTCAAATATATATGTGTGTGTGTGTGTGTGTGTGTGTGTGTGTGTGTGTGTGCGCGCGCCAATAATGATGAATTTTTGTGAACATGAAAACAGGTGACCCACAGAGCCATTCCAACTGATCCATGGCAGAGATGGAGATGGACCACGCATAAGGATCTCTTCAAGAACGGCGCCTTCTTCGTGCCCTCGGGAACGAAGAAACAAGACCGCCACTACTCCAAGAAAGACGTAATCACCGCCAAGTCCGGTTCCTGGGTCACCAGGCTGACCCGATACTCTGGTGCACTCACCTGCAGGGTCAACAAGCCCTGCTGATCATGTGTGTGTGTGTGTGTGTGATATACCACTCCAAGCCCTCTCCCCATATACGCAAGTGTGTATCTCCGTATGAAGTCGCTGTCTTCTTGTTGAGATCATGGGTTAAAGGGACGAACATTCGATGGATTTGTTCAACCAGACATGATGCATGATCAAGTTCTTGATTTGTTTTAAGCCCCCATATGGTGACTAGCTCATTGTGTGGCATGGAAATTATGGCAGCTGCCACGTTTGGAAGCTCAGGTGTAACTCTTTTTTTTTGTAATCTAATGTAATAAGTTCTGATAGTTGGATGTTGCAAGATTGCAATTTTAATTAATCCCAATGTTGTTACTATTCTAACAAAAATCAAGGAGCATGATTATGATGCGAATCGATATTTATTTATTTATTTAAATGCTTTATTTATTTATTTATTTATTTAAATGCTTCGTTTCCTTCAAACAAATTATTCCCCTGCGTGAGTGGTAGTCGTTGTAACCGCATGCGAGTTTTAACTCCTCGAGTTTACACGTGGTGAAATTTTGATTTCTTTTCTTTTCTTTTTTTTACACCGTTTTGAGTCCTCAAGAATGTAAGTTGGGATTTCTATTATTTTGATCTTATACTCCAAAACGAAGTCTTATTCACCATATTCTTCCACCTGTCAACTCCTCTACTTTTTCTTTTCCCCCTTCGATTGCAACATTCTAATAGGAAAATATTTAAGGCAGACAGATTTGATCCAAAATTTCACCCATGGATGGAGGAAATAACATAAAAATCTATTAATCCCTTATTTTTGTCTTATTCCCTCCCATAAATGACTACTAATTTCAACTCCCCCACCACCTCTCCACCAACCAATCCTTCTCTATCCCTCTCTCAACTCCATGTTACTAATCTCCCTCCCAGTCAGCCTCCTTCCTCCTTTCAACTCTTCTGGGAAGCACGTTGGCTGGCCACTTCTTGTCACGTTTGGTTAAATGAGAGAGCCAAAGCCACACATATATAGTTGTCATAGAAATATTTCAACGCCATGAATATTTGGAAAACCCAAATTGAATAAAAATTCCTAGTTCGTTAAAAAATGGTTAAGATATTTATGCAACCATGCATAACTTATCTGTTAAATTTTGGAGAACATAATAGGTTTTTAGCACCTGCAATGGGATCAGGAGATTTCGGTAATTCCATAGGAGATGGTCTTTATCTTTTAAATTTTAGTGGCAAAATTAATAACCACAGGAACCGTACAGTAAAAAAAAGAAAAAAAGAAAAATTTAGGTTTTGACCTAAAAAGTGGACGTGGGTGTTATTTTTGTATTTCATCTAATATTAAGAATGTGAGTTTATTTGATAATTAATATTTAATATAAAAAAATAAAAAAATATAATATTTGTTATGTAGTGGTTCCCACCACATTAAAAAAAATCACCACTTCTCTTTAAATTAAAATACACAGGTGATAAATAACTTTACACCGGTGATAAATTATTCTAAAGTATCTTTGCACCGGTGTAATTTCATTTTTCACCCGTAATAAATTATTTCAAGGGCAATTTCACTTGTCTAAAGTAATTTTGCACTTGTGCACAATGATTTTAACTTATGAGCTTATGATTTAGGGTTTAGGTTTTTGAAAAATAATTTTACATATGAAAAATGATTTTACATTTGAAAGGTGATTTTTCACTTTAAGGTTTAGGGTTTAGTCTTTATTATTCGCTAAATCTTAAACCTTAAGGTGAAAAATCACCTTTCGAGTGTAAAATCACTTATCATAAGTGAAGAAACACTTGGAATTTAATTTTACATTGGTACAATCTTACTATGCACCCGTGCAAAATAAGATTGCACGGTACAAAGTAGTTCAAAGTAAGATTACATCAGTGTAATCTTACTTTGCACCCGTGTAAAATTATTTTGAAGATGCAAAATAAGATTGCACCTGTACAAAGTGATTTTATATCGATATAAAGCGATTTCGAAGATAATTTGAATGGTTTACACCCGTACCAAAGTAATTTGTTGTTGTTTTAAACAGTGATAGATTCCATCATGTTTAGCATTCTTTTTACAAAAGAATAAAGGATACAAGTTGAGACTATATTTACACTGTTATACATCAATTTTTACGTCAACTTTTATATTTCTCACCCAGCATCCAAATATATATATATATATATATATATATATATATATATATATATATATATATGTCAAGGTTCATAAGAGCCACACCGTCAGTGCGGATCACTCCTTTGTTATGCACAGCATATATGGGTAGGAGCTTGGTAAAACAGTAGCCCTATGTATTTCTTGCTGCTTACACATTCTCCTGCAGTATCTTTACACCTCACATTTGAACACTCAATCTTCTATAACCAAATAAGTAACAAGTGCAATTTTTTTTGTATTATATTCTAGTCTAAACCAATGTTTTGTCGTCCCATGTTATGCCTCTCTGGCGTAGATTTTGTTACACAATCATGGAAGAGTGCGCACGTACATGTAAAGATCGATGATATCAATTTGGAACTTCTTTTAAGTAAATTCAAAGAGACTAATGTCGGTTGCAGCTAGCTAGAAGGGAGTAGATAAGTCATTGAATCATGGGATCTGTATCGAAGTAAAAGGTTATAACTTAAGTGTTAGTTTACTTGATAGGTTAGAAAATTGATACTAAAAAATGTAAAATTATAGTTAATTACAATTTTTGTTTACTTGTACGGTGGTGTCAATATCAATTTTTATTTACTTAAATTGATGTTAAAGCTATAATGTTAATTCTTGTGGTGTTTATTTAAACTGATGTTAAAGCTATAATATTAATCTTGTGGTATTTATTAAAACTAGTGTTAACACTAATTTTTGTAGAGTGACATTTGGGTGTGTGAGAATTGCGAAGTTAATACCTATTTTGCTAACATCACTTAAAACTGATGTTAGCAAAATAGGTGTTAACTTTTCAAAATAGATGTTAAGATTGTGAAGATTAACCTCTCAAGTAAGTGAAGGTTATCCCCTTAAAAGAGATATTAACATTCCAAGTAAACTAACCCTAAGAGCTCTATCCATCTGCTCATGATTTATGGATGGCGATAATGACAATCCCCATCTTGTGTGTACAAGACTCCATGTGGATGGTTTAAATTGGTAAAACGAGATTTGGTCAGTTGTACCTAACCCCTAGCAAGTCATTTGATTCTTTTCCCTTTTTTAAGAAGGCCACGTAGGTTTGACCTTTGGTAAAAGAGTCTTGGTGTTATTCTTGGTTTTAATGTTGATTCGACCTTTTTTTATTTGATTTTTAGTTATCTTTTAGTTGATTTTTCCTTTTCCTTTGGGGGTTGTTGATGTTTCAAATTGGGGTTGTTGGGTTTTACTTTCCTTGTGGGATGTTGATGTTTCTCTTGGGGGTTTGTTTTGGGAAACATGAGAGAATCTATGCTTCCTACAATAGGGATTGCCCGAATTGTGTTCCAGTGCCCGACTTTAGCTAATTTTCCATTAGCAATGATGGCTAGGGATTATCCTAGTAGCGCTGCCATATCTATGAGCATGTTACAGCGATTGGTTTTTCGATCACTATTTGAACTCTATATTTGTGGTGCTTTTTATTTATTTTTTAGACTTAGGTTGAAGTTTGGTTTCGATTTCTTCCCCTTGTGGGATAACAATGTCATCCTTTCTATCTTTGCATCCCCTGTAAATAGAAGTTTCCTTTGGAAAAAGAAAGATATAGCACATGAGCACAATAATGCTACACCTCCGTAAATGGTAATTCTCTGAAAACCCACCAATCCCTTTGAGTTTGATACTCTACCCTATAAACATCAAGGTTAAATAAAACCCTTACCATTTTGGTATTTATGCATATAACATTTAAAAAGTTAATTTTTACACAAATGAACCAAAATCATGTCATAACAAGAGCTTCGTAATTTTTATAGAAATTGACCCAAAGAACATGTCCTTTCCTTATATCAAAATTTTTTGACTAACGTAAATTGTGCTTTATATCATAGCTTCATGCCCATATGGCATCCAGATCTTCGTGAGGAGATTCTTCCTTTTCCATTAACTACAAATTTTGAATTGCAATCTATTTATGAAAATTAACATCTTATTTATAGGTACTCTTAAGCTTATGCTAATAAAGGGGTATACATATAAGTTGAATAATTTTACAAGGGCATCCACGCAAACTAAGGTTGTATTTGACTACTAAAGGCTAACTCAAGGGTTATTCCTCAAATAAAGGATTATTACAGAAAGTCAAATAAATTAATTTAAAAATTAAGTAATATAATTTATTTAACTTTACCTATCAACATCAACATCAATAAATATTAAAATATATCAATTTTAATATAATATATCTATTAACATACATTTATTATATCACATCAATTAACTCACACATATATTATAATATTAAAAAATCATCCACTAATATCACATCACACTAACAATTATTTTATATCAAAATTTCTTATCATAATAAAATCAAATATCCCACAATTTATCACTATATTATTTTATCCTAATATTACCACGGAAGAGGAACCATGAAATGACGGAATTGGGATTGCTATTTTGAGAACTTGTCATTAGTGGAAGCTAATTCGGAGCTTGATTTTAGGACTCCCTACATTCTTGAACCAATTCGTTTGTGCCTAGAGGCTTACTGCACAGAAGGAAAGAAGAGGAAATCTCTCATGTCATACTTGTAGCAGGGAACTAAAGTATTGATGCCGTAAACGTTAACGTAATTTATATACAAGTCCTCAATTCTGGATAATGTTATTACGCAGTGATCAAAGTTCAAATTTTCGAACTTGGTCAACCGTCCTAAGCAGTAGACTCTAAACCTGCTTTGATTTGCAATCATCCTGTTCAACTTATCATTGATCCCATGGTACCCGAAAAGTTACCATTCGGAAATAAACATTAATTTAAAAAATTCGATGTCACCACTCTTGGCTGTCACTTTCATCCCATGTCTAATCCAGCCGTAGTCCAACATGGAAAAGAAAATAAAAGAGAAGGTGTCAGACGTAAATTGTCAAGAAATTAAAAAAAAAGGCAATCAAAGACTACACTCAACGCTATACTTCACACTCGAGTATCCAAAAAGAGTAATAATATATGTATGCTACAATTCATCACTTTTTTCAATTCAGTAATTCTTTATAAATAGCACATATCACTTACACCCCTCATGCATAGGGATGCCCACAAGTGCATGTGTTTTATGTGTCGTGTGTTGTGGGTCGTCGGAGTACAGAGTATAAGTGTCGATGTGCTGTGGGTTTCAAATCGACAGAACACAGCTACACACAGCCCATAGCCCACCGCATGGGCCCACGATCTTGCCGATGTGTCATGTGTTATGTGCTGTTCAGCAAGGAAGTGTGGCATCCAATGGCTAGTGAAGCTGGAGACCATGTGCTGTTGTGCAAGTATTGTGGCACACGCATCCTTAAGCACACAATGCAAGCACCCAAAGCACACGCAAGCACACAGCGACAGAGCACACACATGTATGTATTGCATGTAGGCGCAACACAGAGCACCTTGAACGGGTGCTCCCTTAACGTAGTGAAGCAACACCTTGGTGGAAGCCGAGGACAAGGAGGTGCCTTGGTTTGAGCTGCATTGCATAAGGAGCATAGGAGATATGATGAAAATGGGTTTGGGTTTGGGTGGCAAAGACACGATCTTTGGATGGTGTGAATGGGTTTTTTGACAATTTCGGATGTCTCCTGCCCACTTTGTTTTGTTGAGTGGTTTTGCTTGAATGTTATACTTTTGGTCACTCATGTGCGGCTGTATTTTGCTTCCTTCCCTTTCTATCATATAAAGTCATACTTTTAAACTTTTATGACTGTGTATGTTTGAATCCTAACGAGTGTTTGAAATGAGCCTTCCCACGGGTCGTTTGGCATTTTTGATATTTTTAGGAATATTTGTGCAATTTTAACCCCCCTAGATTTTATTGTGGGTATGTAGGGGAAAAAAGAAAATGTGTGGGGGTGCCCCCGCAATTTCTCCTACACCATTCCCCTACCCCATGTACACCACCACCCTCCCTCACCATACGCCACCCCCCTCACCGACGACACCTCACCCCTCCACCATACCTCTCCCCCATTCCTCCCCACTCCTCCCCATTCCACTCCATTCCCTCCCCCACGTCCCGAACTCCATATAAGCCCCCCTCCTCCTCCATTCGTTCCCACACCGCAGATGAGAGGAGAGGGAGAGCAGGGAGTAAGAGGAGGAGAAAGCAGAGAGCAGAGGAGGTCGAAGGCCTAAAAGCAGGAGTCAGGGAGGTGCTGCAGCTTCTGCAGTGCGAGAGAGAGAAAGAGAGCTCGCAAACAGTTCTGCGGAATTATTTTTCCATAGAAACAAACGTCTAGAGAGACCACCTAACATCTGTCTAGATGTCCAGAGGTAATACCATATGTCTGATAGCGCATTTCTTTTCAATTATATTTTTCCCTGCTGAATTCTGACTTCACGTGCCTGTATCAAAGGTTGGGGAGACGCGTCGGTGAGAGGAAAAAGGTGGTTTCAGACATTCGGGAGCATCTCCAAACATCTGAAGGCACCTAAGACGTCTACATGAAGTTCTAGACGTCCAAAAGAAGGCACCTCGAGCAAGGTGAGCTCCTGAGTGCATTTAAGACATCTGGGACTTTTCTCAGACGTCTGATTTTAGTTAGAGTGGTGTTTTTAGGCCCGATCAGGGCCCAAACGGAGTTGGATTTTCACAAACGAAGCGTCATTGATTTCCGTTTGAGTTTCCCTACGTAATGATATAGTGTCTATGCAGTTTTGAGCTCGTTTGACCTGTTGATCCATGTTGTAGGTCTCCAGTCCGTAGAATATATGGGCCCTGCGAAGACGTCAAGAGCTACCGTACAAGCCCCCATTCCACCCAGTTAGCTGGTAGAGTGGTTTTCTTTAACTCTAGAATTAATAATTGAATTACATGCTTTATAATTATTCAATTGAACCCTAGGTTGTAAGATGAACCCTAGGGCCGAAAGAGAAGAATGCATGCTACTTTAAATATACTCGATTAAACCTTAGGTTATGAAATTAACACTAGGGATGGAAGAAATGCATGTGTAGCTAATAAATGAATGAGTTACCATAAATCATGAGCTGCTTGTGCTACCTGTATTACATACTTGTACTGAATAATCGATTATGGAATCTTGAGTTTCTTGTTATGCATTATGTAAATGAGAAAGTTTATGTACTAACCCTACGATAAATTTAGGAAGAAACCAAGAATATTGTAATACTAAAAACCTGATGGTTTTGGAACGCGTTGCCTACGAGCGAATATTCGGATTTAGTTAAGGGAAGTTGGTGTAGACCCGGATAGGTTGTGTTAATATGGTGATTTAATCATTGAAATGAGTATAGTGGTTAACCTAAATTGAGCCTAACCATCTTTTTACAAAATTTTTAGCCTGGCCTACTTGATTTTATCTTGGTCACTTCTAGGCCTAGGGTCGAACTCAGGGAAGCTGGATTAGAGGTGAATAAGTTTCTACGTCTTTCCTACAACGAATCTCTTCCGTTCGCTTATTATGTTTTGGTGTTTTTCTATTTAAGATTTTTTTTTCGATAATTTTTTTGTCCTTGAGGTACGCCCTCAAAATCAGGTTCTTGACTTTGAGCCAAATTAGGGTTTCAAAACTGGTCTTGCTATTCACAAGACTGAGTACCTACAAGTCAAGGATTATCTTTTCTCTTTTGTATATTTTTTTATCTTTTTAATGGCAGGAAAGAGAAATAAAAATAAGGTAAATATAGTATATATATATGTATCTATATTATATATGTATATAGGGGTGGGGGTGGAGGTGGAAATGGCGTGTAGTATGGTGTCGAGTTGGTCGTCGTCTAGGAAGACGCAACTAACAGGATGAAGTGCCGCGTGGATTGTAGGATGGATGGGTGGAAGATGTGTGCGAAGACGCTTTCTGTACGCGTGTATCGGGGAATATCAGCAACTGGTGCAGATATTCCCACGATACAACGTGTGGTAGGTGATATGAAAATATATGTATATATATATATATATGTAAATATATATCTATATAGGTGTATGTGTACTTATATATGTATATATATATATATATATATGTATATGCATATATATATATATATATATATATATATATATAGATATAGATATGTAAATATATATATATATAAGTATCTATGTATATAGATATATGTAGATAGATATATATATGTATATATGTATGTATATTTGTATATATATATATATATATGTATAAATATATGTGTGTGTGTGTGTGTGTATATATATATATGTATGTATATATATATGTATATATATATATATATATATATATATAGGTATATATATATGTATATATATATATATATATAGGTATATATATATATATATATATATATATAAGTGTGTATATAGGTGTGTACCAGTGAGAGTGTGTGTGTACGAGAGAGAGTGTGTGTGTGTATGTGTCTGCGGGAGGGAGTGAGAGAGTGATGTGAGGGAGAGAGAGAGAGCGTCTGTTGGAGGAAGAAGGCGCGGTGAGTTAAGCCGTTTGGATGCCTCAGCCGTCGTCTGATGGCCACGCGCAGGCATAGGCACGTAGGCGTGCGAAGATGTGCGCGCATGCTGAAGGGAGTGAGCGCGAGGGAGGAACTGCAATGAAGCGCACTGCAGATCGTAGCGCACCGCACTGCGCGTTGAGGGGAACGCGGGCGAAGAAGCGGGTGCAAACGCGAGAGAGGGCGCGGGCGTGCATGGATGGGCTGGCGATGGTAGCGGTGCGGAGAGAGAGCACACGATGACCGGATAAGTGAGAAACTTTCCGGTCACCGCACTGTAGCCACAGTGTCGCGCTCTCTAGCGTGAGTAGTGGCTACAGTGCGCGCTCGGCTCGCACGACCGGGTGCTGGCGGTTCTGCGTGTGTGGGCGTTGCTGAGCGAGCTGGAGTGCGCGTGGAAGGACAGCGCCGACTGTTGGCGTGCGCTGTGGCCTGCGCGTGGGCGAGAGGTGGCCGGTTCCTTGCTACAGCTGCGGTTGAGCTTCAAAGCTCGGCTCTGTGGTAATGGCGGAAATGGCTTGGAACGACGAAACAGAGAAGAGAACCACCACACCCACTGGCTCTTTGATGAGCTGGGCGGTGGTGGGACTCACAGTGGTGGTTGTGTACCACTGTGAGTTACTCCTGCCCGTAGCGTGGCTCCTCAAGAAGAAGAGAGGTTGCGTATGGAGGGGAGAGGGGAGGAGACAACCTGGAGAAGGAGCTGCTATTGGTGTGTTCTTTTTTTCTATGTTGGACCAGGCTCAACTACAAGGAAGATGGCTGTGCCCTTTTTAAAGAGGAAAGAGGCATGCACAGCCATGCCCTGGGCTGTGCATGGCTCTGCATGTGGTTGGCAGGGCAAGCTGTGCAGAGCATGGCGCGAAGAAGATCAAGGCATGCCTTGCAGCCGCGCGAAGAAATTCAAAGCCAAATAGAAATAAAAAATAAAGATGAAGATTTTGCGAGGCAGCACTTGAGGAATACATTAATTTCAAGGCTATTTTATTCACTCTCCTCCCCTCTCAAATAAATGCATGCATGCGTTTATTTTTACAAATGCGACTATGGCTACCTAATATATACTGGCAATGCTTGGAAATAGCACAAGATGGCACAATTGTTGGTGCATTTTTGCTGTGCAATTAGAAGCGAGCTGGCCCACGTGTACATGATACCGAGGAGAGAAACTATCCCTTTAGAGTAGAGGGGAGCTTGTCGCCCCTTGGGTTGAGACCTGGGGTGGATTTGTCCACTCTACGTCGACTCCTGTTTGGCCCTCGCATACATGGTACCGAGGTGAGCTGTTTAGTGTAGGGGGAGCTTGCGGCCCCATGGGGCTCGAGGTTAGGTTTGTCCACCTTACACCGACTCTTATTAGGCCCGTTGGGCAAACCGGGATAGTCGGACAAGGGTATGTGGACTGTGGAGGGGTGAGATCCCTATTCTATTCTGAGGGGCGTGACCACTGTTTTGAGAGGGCAAGGCCCTGTACTATTCCGTATTGTACATTCGGGCGTACCGCTAGCGGAAATGACTGACCGCGTGCCAGTGCGAGGTAGCTACCTGTAAGCTTATCGCATGTGCCGTAATCACCGCTACGTCACGACTGTGACCTCGGGGTAGTAGACCAGGTGTAGGACTACCACGGGAGACTCTCTCAGCAAGGAGAGTGCCACGTGTACATCCTACATCGTGGGAAAACTACAAACAAGATTGTTTCCTTAGGGAAAGGAAGATTAAGCAATATCATGGAACCTAATTAGCGGAAACTCATAAACCAAAGAATTGGAAACAAATAAATAACTGACAATTGAATGTTTAGTTGATTACTATTTTAAATTATGTTGCATGAAAATAAATTAACCACCACTCTACTTTGTGTTAGTTGACTTCGGATTTTATAATCATGTTCAGGTCAGGGATTCGAGTAACCAGAGCCACCGGCTGCTGAAGGCGCTGGGCCCAGTCGAGCCCAGCTATAGTTCCTTTCTTTAGTTTCACTGCAGAGAGTTTTGTTGTAGTGAGTAGCTGTAGCTTGTTGTTATTTCTAGTTATGTTTCTACCAGTTCCCTGTTGTGATAGCTATATTTGTAACCATACTTTTCCGCTGTATCATGTGAGATTCTAATGGTTTGCTATTTTCGTTCTTTTATTATCAGTCATATATTTTCTGATTAATTACAATACTCATGTGGTTGTGGAATGAATATGGTATTTGGTTATTTCTCGTTAGATGACTGGGTCTTGGGGATCGTCGAAGCGAGCCGTTCTCGAGTCCTGTAGGGAGCCGAGAGTGGGCCGAGAGTGGGTCGTGATAGTGTTGTTAATGTGTAATGAATTGAATTTGTTTTGTTATAGAAGATCTCCCCTCCCTATAATTTGATTCCTGCATAGTTGCTTTCCTTACATAGAATGATCAGTTTGGGTGCCTATTACACAAGTAATTTGCACATACAAAACTTACCATCAGGTGCCTTACATACTTCGTTTCTTTAGAAAGTTAAGAGATTGGGCATTAAAGATTGATCATATGTTCGGAGAATGCTGACAATAGTATCTCTTTTATTCAGCTTGATCATTAGAAGAGGGCTAATGGGAATACCATCATGAGCCCTAACTAGCTCATTTTGACCCAAAGAAGAGAACAAAAGCTCCTACATAACCAACTGGAGGTCTTAATTCAATGAATAACTATTCTGAGAGAAAAGTAAGAAACAAGGGGTAAAACTATAATTTTACCATTGCAGTACAACAATGGATTTTCTCATGGGCTAAACATAGGTTAAATGGTCTTAACAAGATAAAAAGTGAGTTGGTTCAAACATAAAATGGTTCATGTGAATTCTGGGAATTCAGTGACTTCTTGTAATCCTAAAATAGACCCACTTGATTTAACAAGGTTCTAATCAGAATAAAATTCACCTAAACCCTCTAAAAATCATAAAAAAATATTCTCTAGGGTTTAGAACCTTCAATTTGACCCTTGGAACCTATTTTGACCTAGAATGGGGTCTCACACAATTATTTGCCATAAATTGGGTCTTTACATAAATTACCCAGTCAAACGTGGTCAAAACCAAAATCCAACTTCACCATTGGATTCCTTAGGTCCAAATTAGGTTTGTACCAAAATTTAGACCTAAGGGGAATTCATCTTGACCTACTTTGCAAAAAGGTCCAGCCTAATTGTACTTCTAACCCTATCTTTTGAAATCCTCTGAAGAAATCCCCCTAACTTCTTCTTCGTTCTTTGCAATTAGGCCCCTATGCCATCATAGCGGAGGGAATCCTACTCCGACGAGTTTTCGAGGGTAAGATCTCCCTGATCTCTCAAAGAATCTCCTTCAAAATTGAAAGGGAGATTCCCTAAGAAATCTCCTCCAGTATGAACAAAATTTGAAGCCCTGTTTGGTACTCAATCTCTCCTGCGAACGCATGAGAGATTCAGATCACTTTCAAGTTTCCATCTCCGGCGAGCTTGCCATGTTTGGAAGCTTGGCTTCCAAGCACAAATCCATCCTCTAAGGCCTATATAAGCAAACCCAAGTCACCCCGCATCTCTCAAGCTTGAAATTGGTTGGAAAATCCCTCAAATTCATCTCTTCCTCCGCCAGCCAGTGACTCAGCAAGCTCCAGCGACTTCCCTCTCCCTCCCTCGTCGCCTAGCCACAATATCAATGGCAGGTTCCTCTTCCTCCTGCTCATCCGCATTGCGTCGCACCCGCCGACGCCTCTGCAGCCCCTTCGTCCTCGTCGTCCTCCCCCACTGAGCACCTTCATCTCCGGCGACGGCAATACGAACCGGCCGCCATCCCTACCTCCCCCTTCGTCTCTTTATGCCTAATAACATTACATAAGGGGGTGATAATTATGTTGAATATGGCTCATCTTTAGAATAAAAGGCACAACATAAGTAGAATAGGAGCATTGCATGCATCATGCACCAAGATTGCTTACAAACTGTATTAATGGCCATTTGTGTAAGCATTTGTCAAAGCAGGCCTCAGATGAGCAATCGGACCGCACGGATTGATTCAGAACGACGAACGGAGTCCAACGGACTCAAGATCGGCCAAATCTGACATCCGAAGCTCCTACAATGGGCCCAAGAAGTTCTGACAGTTGATCTGGAGATCAACAACTCAGATTGCGCCACGTCAGCCCCGCCCCCGCGCTCGCCGCGCCGTCAGCCAGCCGAGATCAAATCTCGGTCGTCGATCTTCGATCGAACAACCGAGATTCGCACGCCCGCCCGCAGTCGCCACGACAAAGCGCGGGCGTGGTGCAACAGTGAGCGCGCACGCCCGCACCCATGCGACTTGGGTTCGAGCCGCGTGGAGTGGGATTTGAAGATGGGCGACGGGTGCAGAGAAATTGGGCCACCCGATCAGCAGCGGTTAGCCGGGATCTTGCCACGCGGCGCGACCGCAGCTCACGAGCGTCCACGCACGCGCGCACACGCGCGCCCGAGGCGCGATCCCAACACAGGCGAGGAAGGCTCTCAGCCGTCCGATCTTCTATCGGACGGCTCTCGTTCAGCGGCCGCGGATCGCACGAGAAGGAACGAGGCTGGTGGCTGACCGGCGGCGAGAGGGCTTCACCGACGCTTTTGGAAGCGGTTTTAGCGACTCTCTGGATGTCGCTAAAGCCCCTTCTTCTTTTAGGAAGCCCTTAACTCTATTTAAACCCCCTCCAACCACCATTCAAGGCATTGACTCCCCTTTGCAACTACTCCACCCCTCTCTTAGCTAGCCTTAGGCACTCTTGTAATCGCCGAAGGTGACGAGCCGCCGACGGAGCCTCCTCCACCGCCGTGGCTGCCTCGTCGCTCTCCACACACACTCTCTTTCTCTCTCTCTCTCTCTCTTTTAAGCTTTTTATTATTTTTGTTGAAGCATGTATTTAATGTTGTAAGTCATGAACTAGAAGTGCATGTTTAATGAAGTTATTTTCTCGTTCAGTTGCCATTTTAATTTCTGTTCAAGTTGCATGATCAAAATAAAGAGCTTTCTAACCCCAAACCTTCTCTCTCTCTCGCTTTTCAAAATCGCACCTTTCGCAAGCAAAACTCCACACTTTCCGTGACAACAAGTGGTAAAGTAAAAATCCGATTTTCATGCCTCCCTGAGACCGACACTCGGACTCACATCCGTTTAATTATTTTAAAACCGACATTGCAAGTGCGACTATAACGACACTCCTTAACACACACGCACAAAAGCACGTCAGTTTTTGGCACCGTTGCTGGGGAGGCAACGGATTTGTTTTATCACCTCCATTCCACATTCATTCTCACATCGTCTAATGCCCTATTTTCCTTTTTACTTGACGGATGCAGGAATTCGGCTCATGGACGGCGAAGCGACGCATCCCACGACGGTAGCAAGGGAGTAGGCGCCTCAAGGACCGATAGTGAGTAACCTCTCTCTCATTGTTTGCTTGCGTGAAAAAAAAACTAAAAAAATTTGTAAAAACTGAGAAAAATTGGTATGGTGTATGATTGCTTGACCCACATCCTTAATACATCACCCCACAAAAAAAATGTACACTCTAACATTCTGAATAAATTCTTGGAGTGTTCTTTTCTTTTTCTTGAGTGGTGTTTGCGAAGCCACCATGAGTTGACCTGGGCCGCACCACTCAACCCTAAAACTGACTCATCTAATAGAAGTTGCATGATCATTAGGATGAGTACACTAGGGTTTTAGAGCCTCTACAAAATAAAAGGAAATCTACTTTCATCAAATTGTGTGCAGAACTTGACGTGCCCACTGAAACTTGTTTGAAAACATTAAGACACGTCAACCCTAAAAAGTACTAAAGTAAGGATGAAACACTAAAAGACACCACATCTTAACAAATCCTTGCTTGAAAATCATGTTTTGCTAGAAGCATACACCTTGAAAGTGGAAAATTAAGAGGCACCACCCCAATCAACGCCTCATCACATCACCCTAAGCACAAGCACTATCCTAGCCCTTTAAAACTGAGTAGACGTGCCCTAAGCAGGACTGAGTTAAGTCTCAAAAGGCGAGGTTTTGTCCGCTAGGCACTTGGCTTTCATTCCCTTGGTAGAATCTGGTGACTAGGCTGCGGGGCAGTGTCAAACGACCGCGGTTGTAGGGTCTATGGAACCAGAGGCGCAAGCCAAATGAAGAACCTTCCCTGCAATCCCCTCATAATCAACCTAGCTAGATTAGCCTTGGGAAGGGGAGTCTAGCGCTTACGGACTTAATCACCCTTTGTGAGATTTCTAGGTCTCCTAGGGAATACACCCTAAGGACTAGGCTTGGGTGCTTGATTGAAACACATTTCTCGCATCTGTCGCCCTCCGCATCCCCTCCTGTTCTTCTCTAGTGTATGCACGGGAGGCACTCACTGCATCCCGAGTTGTGTGTTTTGGGGCAGGAAACTAGGCAACGTAATTCTGTTGAAAACATGGCTGAACCTAGGGTAGATGAGGCTGAAGATCAACCCCCACCAGACGCTATGGCCATCATCCAAGCTCAAATCAATGCTAACCATCGACTTCAGCAACAACAAATCCACACCATCATCAAGCCATACAACGGTTACAGAACCCACAAGAACAACCACCACCACCTTTCCATGACATACCAGGGAAACCACCACTTGATTTACCGCCATTTCAGGACCAGCCAAGACCCCTCTGTGATTTCTATAACCCTTCTGCTATTAGAGTCGAGCCACACCTTAGGATCCCCGAGGGGGGAGATGATTTTGAGCTAAAATCGAATGTCTTAAGCCTGATCCAAAGCCACTTTCATGGAAGCTCAAATGAGGACCCCTTTCAGCACCTAAAGGATCTCGACCGCATAGTACGAACGGTGAAACCTAGGAACATAAGGCTTGACATTGTTCTAACCAAGATGTTCCCTTTCTCATTAAGAGACAAGGCTTCTCATTGGCTTAGAACCTTAGGTAGACCCATCACCACCTGGGAAGAACTGAGGCATGCATTTTTAAAGAAATTCTTCCCCATAGGAAAGACCAATGCCCTCAGAAGAGCTATCACTACCTTCACACTCCAGGGTGGGGAACAATTTCATGAGGCGTGGGAAAGAATTAATGAACTTTTGAGGAAATGCCCACACCACGAAGTTCCAAGGTGGCAATTGGCCCAGATCTTTTACCACGGTCTGGATAGCAACCTACGGAACTTCGTCGATGCCTCATGCGGAGGAAACTTCCTAAACAAAGACGAGGAGAGCACGTTTGAGCTCTTTGAGTCTATGAGCGAGAATTCGCTCAACAATGCCTCCATGAACCAGTTTAACAGGTCCAGTCAACCTCATGGCGGGATTTATGAGGTGCAAGCAAATTCTAGAATGGTTGACATGGACATCATTGCCAAAAAGATTGATGAGCTACTGAATCTGACCAGGAACCCCTTGCAGACTTTCTCCCTGGCAAAGGGAGCACATAATGTTGACCTGGTCCAGCCCTTCACCCAACTGAACCTGGAACAACCCCTGACCACATTCCAGGGAGGGACCTTTGCTCCCTCGACCCTTGATTACTCCCTTCCCTCTTCATCAACATCGGCTATCTTAGAAGATGTGCAAGCCGTCCAAGGATATGCAAAACCTGACCCTTTCTCCAACACTTACAACACTGGCTGTCGTAACTGATAACACCACACAAGGGGGTAATAATTAGGTTGAATATGGCCCATCTTTAGAATAAAAAGCACAACATAAGTAGAATAGGAGCATTACATGCATCAAGTACCAAGATTGCTTATAAACTATATTAATGGCCATTTGTGTAAAGCATTTATCAAAGTAGGCCTCAGATGAGCAATCAGACCGCACGGATGGATTCAGAACGACGAACGGAGTCCAACGGACTCAAGATCGGCTAAATTCGACATCCGGAGCTCCCACAATGGGCCCAAGAAATTCTGACTGTTGATCTGGAGATCAACAGCCCAGAGAGCGCCACGTCAGCCCGCCCCCACCGTACGCACACCCTCAGCCAGCCAAGGAAAAATCTCGGCCATCGATCTTCGATCGAACAGCTGAGATCCGCGCGCTCGCCGCGGTCGCCGCGACAAAGCGCGAGCGTGGCGCAACAGTTAGCGCGCACGCTCGCATCGCCGCGACGCACGTTCGCGCCGCGCGGAGCGGATTTTGAAGGCAAGCGGGGGGGCGTGGAAAAATTGGGCCGCCCGATCAGCAGCGGGCGGCCAGGATCTCACCACGCGGCACGACGACAGCTCGCGAGAGCCCACGCGCGCACGCACGCCGGGCGGAAACGCGCGCCCAAGGTGCCTTCTTAGCGCGGGCGCAAAAGGCTCTCAGCCGTCCGATCTTCGATCGGACGGCTCTCGTTCAGCGGCCACGGATCGCGCGAAGAGGAAGACCGGGGTGGGCAGTTGACCGGCGGCAGGAGGGCTTCACCGACGTTTGTGGAAGCGGTTTTAGCGACGCTCTGGATGTCGCTAAAGCCCATTCTTTTTTTAGGAAGCCCCTAACTCTATTTAAACCCCCTTCTACCACCATTCAAGGCATACTCTCCCACTTGCAACTACTCCACTCCTCTCTTAGCTAGCTTTAGGCACTCTTGTAATCGCCAGAGACGACGAGCCGCCGACGGAGCCTCCTCCACCGCTGTGGCTGCCTTGTCGCTCTCAACTCTCTCTCCATCTCTCTCTCTCTCTCTTTTAAGCTTTCATTTACTTTTGTTAAAGCATGTATTTAATGTTGTAAGCTATGAACTATGAATGCATGTTTAATGAAATTATTTTTCGTTCAATCGCCATTTTAATTTCTGTTCAAAGTGCATGATCAAAACCAAGAGCTTTCTAACCCTAAACTCTCTCTATCTCTCGCTCTCGCTTTTCAAAATCATCTCTTTCGCAAGCAAAACTCCGCCTTTTTCGTGACAAGTGATAAACAAAATCCGATTTCCACGCCTCCTTGAGACCGACACTCGGACTCACCTCCATTTACTTCTTTTAAAATCGACGTATCAAGTGCGACTATAACGACACCTCTTAACACACATGCACAAGAGCACGTCAGTAACCACCCCAACTTTGGTTGGACAAACCATAAATCACCGCAATTCCAAAACCAACCCAGGCCAAACCAGCAGCCACACTTGCCCCCTATCAGTAAGGACCACCAGTTAGACCCCAATATAACCAAAATAGGGCGGCCCCTCCCCCACAAAACCAAATGGATACCCTAATAAAGATGATGGCTAACATGAACCAAAAACATCAGGAGGAAATGGCCTTGGTAAAGGGACAGTTAAGCCAACTCTTGGACTGTAAACAACAAGGATCCCTACCTTCCCAACCACAACCGAACCCGCGAAACATAATTAACAGAGGCCCCAATTCACAAGGGTTCCAAAGCAACCCCGAGCAGGCTAACATGGTCCAGCCAGCCCCGCAAACACCTCCTGGGTTTGGCGCTTCTTCGTCTCGTCTTCTCAAGGATCACCCCATGGCCTCAATGCCTCTGCGAATGCGGTGACCTTGAGAAGCGGCACCAAAACCCAGGATCCCAAATGGCCGACTCTCCCTAAGACTTTACCTGCTGAAATACCCGACTCAGAAGAGGCACCAACCAAGGACCTAGACATGGAACCAATCCACATTCAGACACCCTACCCTGAGGCCTTGGAAACAATCAAGAAAAAGAAGAATACTGTGGAAACTGAGGAGTTGTTGGAAATTTTTAAGCAAGTACAGATTAATATTCCGCTCCTAGAAGCCGTCAAACACATCCCTGCTTACGCCAAGTTTTCAAAGGATGCCTGTACACCCAAGCGTAAGCCGAGACCACAATCACCTAGGAAGGTTGTACTTTCTGAGCAAGTAAGTTCCGTGATATCAAGCAACCTTCCACTCAAGCAAACTGACCCAGGAGCTCCCCTGATTTCCTGCAATATCGGGGACATGACATTTGATAGAGAGCTCATGGACCTAGGTGCTTCTATCAATCTAATTCCAACAACCCTGCACCACCAATTTGGTTTTGGGGAGCTGACACCAACCCCTGTCACCATCCAACTGGCTGATAGATCAGTGAAAACCCTGAAGGGGGTTGTCGAGGATGTAATTGTAAGGGTCAAGGACTTCTATTTCCCGGTCGACTTTTTGGTGCTCGACATGGAAGTCCCTGAAAAATTACAGAACGCACCCATAATCTTAGGTAGACCTTTCTTAGCTATGGCTAAAGCAAACATTGATTGCGACATGGGATGTATGGAAATCGCCTTCGAGGACAGGAAAATGCAATTGGATATCTTCCAGGCGACAAAGTCTTTTGATTGCGATTACATTGAGGAACATGATCCCGTGGAAACTTTAATCGAGGAATGCCTCACCCTCAGTTCTATCTCAGACCACCAAACCCGTAGTGACTGTTCTGACCCGTCACCATCATTACCCATGGACCTCTGTAAGGCTAAGTATCATCACATGACACCATTTGAAGAGATCGATGTTGATCAACTTCCGCCCTTTCCCTTCCCATCGACTATGGTCCCACCACCAGAACTAAAACCATTGCCCGAGAATCTCAAGTATGTATTCTTGAGACCTGACCAGACCTTCCCAGTGATTATTAATTCTCATCTAACCAAGGATCAGGAACTCAGGTTGACTGCGACCCTTTCAGAACATCGGGCTGCCATTGGTTGGACCATTTCGGATTTAAAAGGAATTAGCCCCACCTATTGCACCGACAAGATTTACCTGGAAGACGGGGCCTGACCTTCTCGCCCAATGCAGGGACGTTTAAACCCAAACATGCGGGAGGTCGTTAAAAAAGAAATTATCAAGTGGCTTGACGCCGACATCATCTACCCTATCTCCGATAGCCCCTGGGTGAGCCCCACTCAAGTGGTTCCAAAGAAGGATGGGCTCACCGTTGTCACCAATGATCATGGAGAATCCATCCCCACCCGCACCACCACCGCATGGCGGGTGTGTATTGATTATAGGAAGCTTAATGAAGCCACTAAGAAGGACCACTTCCCCTTGCCATTCATTGACCAAATCCTTGAAAGATTGGCAGGGTAGAAGTATTTTTGCTTCCTGGATGGATATTCAGGATATAACCAAGTCGCAATTGCTTCGGAAGATCAGGAAAAAACCACATTCACTTGCCCGTATGGCACGTTTGCATTCCGTCGAATGCCGTTTGGGTTATGCAACGCACCCACGACCTTCCAGCATTGCATGCTAGCCATTTTTTCAGAAATGGTGGGTGAATACTTAGAGGTCTTTATGGATGATTTCTCTGTGTTCGGGAATTCATTCGACCATTGTTTGAGCAACTTGGAGAAAATCCTGAAACGATGTATCGAGGTTAACTTGGTGTTAAGTTGGGAAAAGAGCCATTTTATGGTTCAAGAAGGAATTGTCCTCGGTCACATCATTTCGCATAGGGTCATCGAGGTAGATCGAGCCAAGGTTGATTTAATTTCCAAACTTCCTCCACCTAGTTCGGTCCAGCAGATTCGCTCCTTCCTAGGACATGTTGGCTTCTATTGAAAGTTCATCCAAGACTTTTCCAAGCTTTCCAAACCCTTGACCGACCTTCTAGCCAACGACGCCATATTCCACATGTCTCCTGATTGCATCCAGGCTTATCACATCCTCCGGGACTTAGTCTCCACCGCACCTGTACTTCAACCCCCAGACTAGTCCCAGGACTTTGAGATTGTGTGATGCATTAGATTTTCCATAGGCGCTGTCCTGGGACAAAGGCAAGACAAAAAGCCCGTGGTGATCTACTATGCGAGCAAAACATTGGACGAGGCCCAACGTAATTATACCGTCACAGAGAAAGAGTTGCTCGCTGTAGTATTTGGACTTGAAAAATTCCGCTCATACTTGCTGGGATCCCACATGACTATTTACACTGACCATTCAGCCATCCGGCACCTGTTGGCCAAAAAGGACGCAAAGCCCAGGCTCATCAGATGGATCCTGCTTTTGCAGGAATTTGACCTGAAAATCCGAGACAAGGCCGGATCGAAAAATGTGGTGGCTGACCACTTATCGAGACTTCATCCAGACCACATTGGACCCTCCCTACCTCTATCTGATACCTTCCCGGATGAACACATCCTAGCCATGCAAGACAAGAAAATGTCATGGTATGTTGACTACGTCAATTACCTGGTTATAGGACAAACCCCGCACAGCTGGTCTAGACAGCAACGGGACAGGTTCTTGGCTGAGGCCAAGCACTGTTTCTAGGATGATCCCATGCTGTTTCGCCTCTGTGCTGATCAGATCATCAGAAGGTGTATCCCTGAAGATGAAGTTCAGAGTGAGCTTTCCTTTTGTCATGACCAAGCATGTGGTGGCCACTTCTCTGGAAAGAAAACAACTGCAAAAGTTTTGCAGTCTGGATTTTACTGGCCATCCCTATTAAAGGATTCACACATCTTTGCCAAGACTTGCTCACGCTGCCAAACACTGGGGACTATAACCAAGAAAGATATGATGCCCCTTCAGCCCATTTTGATTGTCGAAATCTTCGACGTTTGGGGTATCGATTTTATGGGCCCCTTTCCACCATCCAACGGCTTCGAGTACATCCTGGTCTCAGTAGACTATGTTTCCAAATGGATTGAAGTCGTCGCCACCCAATGATGTGATCACAAGACTGTCATGGACTTTGTGAAGAAGAACATCTTTTCCCGGTTTGGAATACCCAAGGCCATGATCAGTGATGGTGGAAGCCATTTTATCCATTCCCAATTCCAAGCCCTACTTAGAAAATACGGGGTAAACCACCGCATTGCCACCCCGTATCATCCACAAACAAATGGGCAGACTGAGGTCTCCAATAGACAAATCAAGAACATTTTACAGAAGACTGTGAGACCTGACAGGAAAGACTGGTCCACACGACTTGATGATGCCCTGTGGGCATACAGGACCGCTTTCAAGACCCTGATAGGCATGTCGCCTTATCGCCTGGTCTTCGGCAAGGCCTGCCATCTTCCTGTCGAATTGGAACACCGAGCTTACTAGGTTGTCAAGCAATGTAACATGGATCCCTAGTTAGCCGATGCGCAGAGGACGCTGCAATTGTCTGAGCTCGAAGAAATCCGTCGGGACGCCTTTGACAATAGTCGACTGTATAAGGAGAAAATGAAAGCCGTCCATGACCAACTCATTCATAGAAAAACCTTTGAGCCTAACCAGCAAGTTTGGCTGTTTGATGCATGCCTGAAACTCTTCTAAGGGAAACTCAGGTCCAAATGGATAGGACCATTTCTGGTGGTTAAGCCCTATTCTAATGGGGCAGTTGAAATTGTTGATCTTAACACTGGGCACACTTTTACAGTTAATGGTCAAAGATTGAAGCATTTCCGGGCCCAGGAACCCCCCAAGGAAAGTGTCACCCTCGTTGAGGGCTGACACCAAGCACCGCCCAGCTGGAGGCGTTAAACTTAGCGCTTCCTGGGAGGCAACCCAGAGGATTCAGAGTGATCTAGTAGTTTACGTCACTCAGGTACTATCTTTTTGAACCCTTTTGCATCCATGAATCTGCCAATGAGGACATTGTCCAACTTAAGCATGGGGGGGAGGGGGGGTAAATTGCATAATCCTGAGCTCAATTAATCAGTCTAAATGAATAAATTAATTAATTTAAAAAAAAATTTGAATTTAGGAAGAAAACTTAGGCATTAGAAACTTGTCAAAAGTGGGAAATAATACAGAAATAACTTAAACACTTAGACTTTTCAGGCCTTCAGGCTTAATCAGCCCTGATGTCCGTTAAAATATGGATTTAGCGGTGAATCCTTGCAACCTTAAGCTATTCTAATCCACCTACTAAATAAGGTAATAAGTATACGACTTATCAACTCACCCTCTAACTCAAAAAAACTTTGAGTCTAAGCATCTGCACACATTTTTGCACAGACTCACTTCTCGGAGATTTTGACAGAAATTGGGTAGCTAATGAACTCTCTAGGGTGGTATGGCTGGCAAGTTGTCGTGGGTACCAGCCCATTGGCAGGTTATCCAGAACCCAGCCATAGGCCATTTCTTCTTCATTTCCTCTAGGTACATTTGAGATCAGGGAAGCCACCTACAAAAAAAAAAGAAGAAGAAAAGAAAATAAACCACACTTTACCGCACAAGTATGGCTGGCAAGTGATCGTGGGTAACAGCCCATTGGTCGGTTGTCTAGAGCCCAGCTCAATAATTGCACAAAAAAAGACCAAAACACCTAAGGAAGAAGCGGGGAAGTAGTACAAGCCGGGGAGATATACACTGGAAAAATCCTTGTATTGACCCCAATTAAAACAAATGTAGGGAGAAAGCTACCAATCGAACAAATACACCTTCAGGAAAATTTATTTCCTTTTCCGGTCACCTAGAGGCGTAGAAACTCGAAGTCTGTCTCAATTACTGTTAAGTGAGTCTATCACAACATTCACACCAAGATGCTTAGCACTTAGGGTTTTGACCGAGTTTTGGGTGGGTTGGATAGCTGTAAAAAGTTACAAACCCACATTGAATTCCGAAAAAAAAAAAATTCTAAAAAAAAAAAAATATATATATATATACGTATACATATGTATAGTTATATATACATTAAAGCAAGGATCCGGGCGATTCGTATTTTGGTAGACACCCGAGCACTGCTTAGTCTTTGTAGATTAAGATCTGCATATATTCCCTCTTATTGACAAGTAACAAAGTGCCTAAGCAATTACTTCTTGAATTCTGCAAGGAAATAAAGACTAGAATAAACCTTGCTAGGGACTAGCAAGGAGTAAGCATGAGGGTCTGATAACACTACACAAGGGGGTGATAATTATGTTGAATATGGCCCATCTTTAGAATAAAAGGTACAACATAAGTAGAATAGGAGCATTGCATGCATCATGTACCAAGATTGCTTATAAATTGTATTAATGGCCATTTGTGTAAGCATTTGTCAAAGCAGGCCTCAGATGAGCAATCGGACCGCACAGATGGATTCAGAATGACGAACGGAGTCCAACGGACTCAAGATCAGCCAAATCCGACATCCGAAGATCCTACAATGGGCCCAAGAAGTTCTAACCGTTGATCTGGAGATCAACGGCTCAGATTACGCCACGTCAGCCCCGCCCCCGTGCTCGCCGCGCCGTCAGCCAGCCAAGATCAAATCTCCGCCGTCGATCTTCGATCGAACGGTCGAGCTTCGCGCACCCGCCCGCCGTCGCCGCGACAAAGCACGGGTGTGGCGCAACGGCGACGCGCACGCCCGCACCCACGCGGAGTGGGATTTGAAGACGGGCGACGGGCGCGGAGAAATTGGGCCGCCCGATCAGCAGTAGGCGGCCGGGATCTTGCCACGCGGCGCTATCGCAGCTCACGAGCGTCCACGTGTGCGCGCATGCCTGGCGGAGACGCGTGCGCACACGCGCGCCCGAGGCGCGATCCCAGCACAGGCAAGGAAGGCTCTCAGCCGTTCGATCTTCGATCGAACGGCTCTTGTTCAGCGGCTGCGGATCGCACGAGGAGAAGGAATGAGGCGGGCGGCTGACCGGCGGCGAGAAGGCTTCACTGACGCTTTTGGAAGAGGTTTTAGCGACGCTCTGAATGTCGCTAAAGCCCCTTCTTCTTTTAGGAAGCCCTTAACTCTATTTAAACCCCCTCCAACCACCATTCAAGGCATTGACTCCCCCTTGCAACTACTCCACCCCTCTCTTAGCTAGCTTTAGGCACTCTTGTAATCGCCGGAGACGACGAGCCGCCGACGGAGCCTCCTCTACCACCGTGGCTGCCTCGTCGCTCTCCACACACACACTCTCTCTCTCTCTCTCTCTCTTAAGCTTTTTATTATTTTTGTTGAAGCATGTATTTAATGTTGTAAGTCATGAACTACAAGTGCATGTTTAATGAAGTTATTTTCTCGTTCAGTTGCCATTTTAATTTTTGTTCAAGTTGAATGATCAAAACAAAGAGCTTTCTAACCCTAAACATTCTCTCTCTCTATCTCTCTCTCTCGCTTTTCAAAACAGCACCTTTCGTAAGCAAAACTCCGCACTTTCCGTGACAACAAGTGGTAAAGTAAAAATCCGATTTTCACGCTTCCTTGAGACCGACACTTGGACTCACCTCCGTTTAATTATTTTAAAATCGACGTTGCAAGTGCGACTATAACGACACTCCTTAACACACATGCACAAAAGCACGTCAATGCCCAGATAAGTTCCCTTTCCCTCCTACTACTTTTTCCCCTCTTTATCTCTCAAAAACACCCTTTGACACAATCCACCACCACCATCCCTTTCATCTCCGGCCAGACCTCCGGCGAGGCGTCCTCGTCGCTCCACACCTCCATCTGCCTCGTCAACCATCCCATAAGCTCCGCAACACCTCACTGAACATAAATCCTCACTCCATACACGCCATCACTCACCCACAAGGGCCCCCAAACACACCCACACACACAACCACAGGTTGCCCTAAGCACGTGCACTCAGGCCGGCCCCCGCCACACCGACCCCTGTAGTGCACCCGTCGTGCCTTGACGAAGCCTCCTGAGCATTCTGACGTGGCTGCGAGGCCGTGTGCACGATCGTAGGTACAAGAGGGTCACCGCCATTGACGACAGCAAGAAGCTTGCTTGCAAGCTCTCTCCAGGTTCCCTCACTCCAGGCCAATAGTCCCAGGTTGTGCAGACTTCCTTTGCGCATAGCTCCAAGTAGCTAATTGGCATTGAAGATCGAAGTAGCAGCCGCGATTGAATGAGGATCCCTGCTGCAGACGCACGTAACAAAAGGTGGGACATTTAGTCCCACCTCGGAAACTCTTGATCGCCCGCACCTGCATAAAAGTAAAAACTGTATAGGCTTTATCACCTCAGTACCACGGGGTGAGGTCCCACTCACCTTCACCAGCCTCGTCCGTGACCTTGCCTCCATGGACCTGGCGTAACCCGTTTACCCGACCCTGTACACCTTGCCCACCACCGCACGTCGATGGGCCTGGTCCCGGGTGCGTACCCAACCCGATTACCCGAAACGGTGGCTTCGGGAAAGCAAACCTAAGAGAGAAAGAGGAGAAGAGAGCGTGCGCGGGTAGGGGTATGTTTTTCTCTTGCAAGCAAAAGAAGAGGCCAAGGGTTGAAGCCAAGGAAGAAGAAGGCGGAGGCCAAAGAAAGCTAAGGAAGGAGAAGACAAGGCTGAAGAGGAAGAAGCTAAAGTCAGAGACTAAGGAGCTGAAGAGCTGAAGAAGAAAGAGAAGGAGAAGGATTGAAGGCAAAAGAAGAAGGAGCCGCTAGAAGAAAGAGAAAGAAAGCAAAAGAAAGAGAAGCAGCTGAAGGCAAAGAAAGGCTAAGGCACGAAATCAAAAGAAGAAAGAGAAAGAAGAAGAAGAAAGAGAGCATCCAGAGATAGAGAAGAGATCAAACAAGAGAAGAAGGAAGAAAAGCACAGCATTGTAGCAGCCATATTTTAAGACATCTGATTTGTCCAATTTTTGTGCTTGTCTTCATACATTGATTTCTTTAATCTTCTGTGCTTACATTTTTGCATTATAACTCTGGTTTTTATTGCATATTATATTCGATTTCTCAAGTTGTGCTCTTGATTTTTAAACCGTAATTTGCTCCCTATGTTCGACCTTGGACTTAAAACTTCAAGTAATAAAATATATTTATTTTCAAAGCGATTTCAACTATATTATAATGCTTTATTTTAAAACCCGATTTCGTCTTGTCAACAAGGGTCCTATCGCAATGGGGTCCATTATTTAAGTAATCAAAGTATATTATAAAAATGGACGTCAAGGCTTCAAATAATGGAACTAAAAATGGTCTTACCCTTCTGTGAGCCCTTCACATAGCAGTAGCCTTATGCATTAGGTTGCTGATTATTTATTTCTAGGCATGCAAAATAGGATCTCTTCATTTTTCTAACGACGTTTCCAACCAAATTTCACAAATAATAGCACTTTATGATGGTTATGAAATCATACTTTGGTTATGCTCTACCCAATCTGACAAGGCTTCCTTGTTGCAGAATGGGATCCATGGGGTATTCCAGATGACTATGAATGTGAGGTAATTGATAACGATGCTCCCATCCCAAAGCATGTACCTTAGCACCAGCCTGGTCCACTTCCTGAAGGATTCTACATGACCCTTGAAGCAGTTATGTCTAAAGAGTCGAAACAGGAGCTACAACCCTCCTCTCAACTTGATGCATGATTTTTATTGATGTTTTCTGTTCAAGCTGGTGCTGTTGGATCATAATCCAACATATGGACTAGTATATGTATTTGTACATATAGATATAATCATTCAACATAAAGATTATAAATTGTCATGTAATTGCCTATCACTAAAGTGATCGATTTAAGGTTTATTAAGAGTATAAGCATAAAATGCAAGAGGATTGTGTGGTTCAGATTATTATATGTACAGAGACCAGGTTTGCAATTGTAATTCCTTGATGGGTGGAATTGTAATTTGCTAATAGTAATTAGTTTTGCCTAATTACTAATAAGGAGAGGTTAGGTCCCCAAGGGTTCTCACCTTCGGTTTTGACACCCTCCCCATTGTGTGTTGAGAGAAGAACAGAGAGAAAAGGATTGCTGTGTGGCAACAAGATCAGAAGAAGACTTTCCCCTGATTACCCTTGTTCTAAGGAAGGTGGAACACCCTTGGAAGAACCTAACTCGTGGGTTCTTGTTCTGCATTCAATATGAACCCAAGTATGTCCCTATACTCAATGAATATGAATGGATTAAGGAGAATAGAGATGCATGTATAAGTATTTGTTTATGTCCATCATGTTTCCACATATATGTACTATTTCATGCAATTTTATTCTTGTAATCATCAGAATAGATGCATGTTTAGATTTAACCTTTCATGTTCTAGAATACTCAGAAATATTCCTATAACCGTCAACAAGTACTGGTACTAAAGTCGTGTATCGGTACTGTTGCTATTATGTTTAGAACTAATAAAGACACTTGTAGCTAGCTTGTACCAATACTCATTATCCAACACCAGGACATCTTAAGTCCAATACTGGTACTTGCATGTATCGGTACTCATCATGAGTACCGGTACAAGTGAGTCCCAGATCAGGGTTTAGATTTGAACTCACCAGGACCTATAACTTACAAGTATTGGTACTTATCACGTGTACCGGCACTGGTAGGCTACATGTGGTATTACCAGTACTCAACAAGTACCAATACTCCTCATGAGTACCGGTACTCATTGAGATCAGTTGGTTCCTGGAGGGATACCCGTACTCACTGAGTACTGGTACTCATCATGACTACTGGTACATGGTGGGTACTAGACGAGTACTAATTTGGACTTGAGTTATAAACAGTATCTCATAAGTACCGATATTTAGCATCAGTACCAGTACCATTGAATATGGAACCCATGACAGTAAGTCATGGGTACCGGTAGTGGTCTACTAATACCGATACCCAGTCAGAATGAAGTCCAATTGAGACATGATATTGTAATAGTCCATCCTAAGTTAGAGGTGAGTTAATTTTAGTTAAACCCCTAAGGGTTTAAGGAATTAACGCCAACAAGTGGTATTAGAGCCAACCCACTCTCTGCTTAGTATAATTAAGTTTAGTTTGATTAATAAGGTACATTATTCTAGGGTAACCTAGTTGAAGCAGCATCTCACCAAAGTGAGCTCTCCTATGAATACTAGGATTATCCGTGAATAATAAATGGATGAATGGGTGTTAGTAGGTGAGTGTGCACTAGGCCAAAGGAAAGTGCATATTCGTTGTACTTTCAATCATTTGCGTGGGAGGAATGATGTGTTGGTTATTAGGTTTTCTGGGTAGTCATCGAATTGACCCAATGGATGGTTCATGACTGACTTGGATTTGAACCAACAGTCGTTACATACCACATCATGTCTTTAATTACAAGTCAACCTTTTGCCCAAAGATAAAACCCTTGATGGAGTTAACTAAGACATGTGATGGGATCATTAAATTAATCAGACACATTATTTTTTAAAGGAGCTAATTTCCTATTTATCTACATTTATTTTTCAAAAATATTTTCTGCAAATATTACTGCCACCTTAAATTTCATACCCATGCTAAGTGGGTCAAACTTTAAGTCCTGAAAGGAGAATTTATTGATTGACCTCGGGTTATGGACTTAGATTTGGCAATTAGGGAACCCTCTCCCATTCTTACAGACATGAGTACTTCTGAACAAAAGAAGGAAAGATGGGAGAGGTTTAATCTGATAACAATGATGATAATAAAGAAGGCCATACCTAAGACTTTCAGGGGCACAATGTTAGATGACATTAGTACGGCTAAAGATTTTCTTGCCAATATTGAAAAGCGGTTTGCCAAGAATGAGAAGGCTAAAATTGGTACGCTCTTGGCAAGCCTCATCTCAAAAAAGTATAAGGGGAAGGGTAATATACGTGAGTATATTATGGAGATGTCCCATATAGCTTCTAAGTTGAAAGAACTCAAACTTGACCTCTCAGAGGACTTGTTAGTGCATCTGGTTTTGATCTCTCTTCCACCTTCCTTCAACCAGTTCAAGGTGAGCTACAACTGTCAGAAAGAGACTTAGTCTCTGAATGAGCTCATCTCACACTGTGTGCAAGAGGAAGAGAGAATGAAGCATGATGGGATAGAGAGTGCTCACATTGCCACTTCCTCTAATAACAAAGGCAAGGAAAAGAAAAGAACTACAGAAGCTATAGATACAGCTTCACAGAAGAAGCAGAAGGGGAAGGCTGTAGAATCTTCAAAGTTAGGATGCTTCTTCTGTGGAGCTGAGAGGCACTAGAAGAAGCATTGTACCAACTACCATGCTTAGCGTTCTAAGAAAAGTACGGCTCTCAGTTTGGTTAGTATAGAGAGTAATTTGGTTTCAGTACCAAGTCATACTTAGTGGATGGATTCAGGGGCAACTATTTACATTAGTGTGTCTTTACAGGGCTGTCTGAACTACAGAAAACCAAATGAGGCTGAGCAGTTCATCTATGTAGGAGACGGGAAGCCAGTTACCGTAGAAGCAATAGGGACTTTTAGATTATTAATGAAAACTGTAATGTACTTGGATTTAGAAAATACTTTTGTTGTACCGTCTTTCAGGTGCAATTTAGTTTCAGTTTATGTTCTTGATATACTAAATTATTTTTGTAATTTTAGAGATGGAAAAGTGAATTTTTCTTTGATTCAAGATTGGTTGGTTCTGGTTTTCTTTCAGCTATTGATAATCTGTATTGTTTGGATATTGTTACTTCATTTCAAGAAACTTCTCTTTCCTGTACACATAGTGTGAAAAGAAAATATGAAGATGAGAACTGCGCTTTCTTATGGCACGAGAGGTTAGGTCATATCTCTAGAAGAAGAATGGAGAGACTTGTGTCAAATGGAATTTTAGACCCCTTAAACTTTTTTGATTTTGATCAGTGTATAGAATGTATTAAAGGGAAGCAAACCAATACTAGGAAGTTTGAAGCCAATAGGTCAAATAGTGTGTTGGATGTGATTCATGCGGACATATGTGGGCCATTTCTTACGCCTGCGTGGAATGGCCAATAATATTTTATCACATTTATATATGACTACTCAAGATATGGCTTCATCTACCTAATTCGTGAAAAGGCACAGTCACTGGACAAGTTCAAGAATTATTATGATGAGTTGCGACTCATTATAGCTAAATCACCTAAATTAAGTTAGAAATTAGGTTAAACACTATCAAATTAATACATAAAAGGGTTAAGTATGGGAAATAGAGAAAAATACCTAAAACATCAATTTTGTGTTAAAAATGCATAATTAGGTCATTAAATGAGATATTCTTCTAAATAAGATTAAATGGTGATCCAAGTGCAAATTGAGCACACAGATGAATTTAAAAGTTCAAATCAAAAGTATAATTAACTTCTTAAATGTTCAATTAAGCTTCTATAAAAACTTGGATGCATTTGGACATCATTAGGGCCTTGTACTTAAAGATTAACATTTAGGTCCTTAGTACATTACATTTCATTTAAAGAAAACTAGCCAAGGACCTTTTTGCAAGCCCAGAAGGACTGCTCTGAATTTATTCTTTACCACTTATGGGCTGCTGCACAATTTCTCTATCCCTTCGCTGAGGGGCTTTACCTGTGAAAACACCAACAGAACCTGCGCCCACCAGCAGCTTGCGTCCACTATAGCATCGCAAGAACTTGAGAGATTCTAGCCATTGATTCTCTACACCCTGCTCAATCTGTGGCTCACCTTGATTGGAAGCTTCAAGCGAATCGGCACGTGTGATCACCACCTCACCCAAATCCCATCCAACAGCCGCTTTTTTATTTGAATTGGCATGCACTCTCTCCTCAAATCCCCACCTCCCACGCCCTTGGAGCCTAATCGCACCACCATGGTGCTCTAATTCACTGTCAGCTCTATAGCCTCGCGCGCCAGGGATCGCTCCCTTCTACACCTCTCGAGCTGATCATTCTTCCCCTCTATCTCTTCTCCTCACATTTCCCCATTTTCACGACCACCGACGGTGAATCCCACTTCTCCAACTTTCCTCACCGCTAAGGACTCCGTAGTACCTGAGGGCGACCCAGAACTCCACTAGCGAGTTTTCACTCCGCTGGGGCACTTCCTCCATTTTTCCTCTCCATCCATCGGGTGGAGATCCAAAGGTCTCATTCCTCCATTTAGATTAGGTTTACTGCTTTCTAGATTAGCTGTAGTGTAATTAGAGTAGTTTAGTAGTAGAATTTAGATGTAGATTAGTTCTGATCTGTGCGTGAATGTAGTGTAGCTTAGGAGTAGAGTTAGTTTAGAAATTGACCTTTTCACCTCCTCTAATCACTTCAGATCAGAGGAGACGAATTCCCCCATTCACTGATCATTGTTTTCTCCCCTTTGCATTTCCATTTCACTTTCTGATTTCCTCGTGTTTTTCACCAATCACCCATCCATCAAAGTACCAAATTAGGCATGATTCTCTTGAGTATTCATATCTGATTTGGGCATTCATTAGTCACTTGAGGGACTTCCCATCCATCTCATCAAATTCACAAAGTCCTTCTATTTGTTTTTAATGCGAATATGATGATTTGGGTTTGTTTTCAATGGTTTTATCATTGGATTTAGATTCTCTCTTCATGCTGTCTATGGCATAAGAGAGAGTGCAAATTAGATTTCTCATTGGTTTTCAAGATTCCCTCAATAGGGAATGAATCCTGAATTTTTCAGAATTTGTTTGAGACACTTTTGATTTGATTTTCTCTCATTGAAATCCTAATTTTCCACCTTAGTTTACATTGTCTATAATGTAAGGTGAGGTGCTTATCAGGATTTCAATACATTTTTTGGGGAGACTTATCTGGATTTCTCTCCATTTTCTCGCTAACTAAAAGAGTTTTCAGGTTTGTCTCATGAATTTTTGAAGTATTGATGATGATTGCATTGCTTGGAGTTGCTTTTGAGTGAGTGTCTAGACTGATTATGTTGTAAACGGTCACTTGAATTTCTGATTTTAAAGTCAAAACTCCCCCCATTTTAGTACATCAAAAGGCTACACAGCAGCAACATTTTAAGGGATTAACTCTTATTTCAAGCATTGGAGCATTTTAATTTGGTTTTCAATGGAATTCATTATCTGATTTAATTTTCTTTACTCTACTGTCTATGGTAGCACTAGAAAGATTAAGTTAGAATTTTAATTGAATCCCAGTTCATCATATTAAATTGCTACATGTTGTAGCTACATTTTAACTAAAATCAAGAAAATTATTCCCTGGTTCAAACATTTTTTATCTCTGATCAGACTTTTTCAAGTCTGATCTGGGATATAAATGTAATGAATCAGGAAATAAGTTGCTGAATTGGAGGTCTGGACCTGCTGCAGATGGTTTCTCTGATTTCTGGACACTGCAGTAAGGACTTGAGCTAAGTTAAGACGTCTAATATGAGTTAAGGACGTCTGGGAAGTCCTTGAGCTATTGCTGTAGTTGCTGCTACTGTTCTGTTGGAGTTCAGCAGCATCACTGCTGCACCTGTTGCCAGTTGGGTGATTTGGATCAGAGGGACAGTAGGCTTAGGTTTAATTGTTTAAAATAGCTGATATGTGTCATATGTTGTGTATATTAGGTATAAGCATTCCTGTACTGGTATAGGTCTTATAATTGCATGTAAATTGCTTGTAATTTCAATTAATCATACATTATCGGCTGAAATGAGTACCTAACTGTCCAATGTTAGAAATTGATGGAATCTGAAATAGAAGATCAGCTTAACTAATCAAATATCTCTTTTATAGTGTGTTGGATATTTTTAACTATTTAGACTTCTTTTCCAGTCATTAGAAAGGTTTTTTAGGCCTTAGGTTCACATTAGAAAATCCTTTTTAGGCCTAGAATGTGCTTCACTTGCACACAAATAAAAATTCTATAAAAAATCAAAAAAATAAAATAAACCTATCTTGGTGAAGATTAGGTATACTTTTAAGTATATACCAAGTTTCATGGTATTCTGAACTCCCGGCTTGGCAGAACATGCCAGCTGATGGTTCAGTATACCTTGAAATTTAATAAAAGAACTCAACTATAAACAACACCAAAAATATCTCCATTCTTCTCATCTCTCTCTTTCTTTCTCATCTCCTATCTCTATAAAACTCACAAAGCCCATAAAAATCAGAAAAATCACAAAAATACCTAAAAATACCTTGTATATTATGTATATACATGTAAATATAAGCTATATAGTAAGCTATATGTGTATATTGCAAAATATGTATATAGTAGGTGTAAATAACTTATTTATATATTATATAACATAACTTAAATATTTAAGATAACTTAAATTGTACATAGCTTATTTATATAATTATTTACTAATTATACTAACTTATAAGAACTATACTCTAAGTAAATTAATAAAACCCTATAAATAAACATATTTACTACTAATAATGTACATACACGTATATGTATATATATTGTACCTTAATATACCTGTACCATAATTTAATTATGTATACAGAATAAATAATTAATTTATTAAGTTACTAGCTAAGTTATTATATTAAATTAAAATAAATTAGTAATTTAAGTTATAACCGAACTAACTTATGTTGTACATTTGTATTAATGTATTTTAAGTAAATTAAGCTAATTTAACTATATTTATAATGTATTATACTATTTAAACCTCATTTGTATGTAAAATAACATAAAAATAGGTATTTAAATGTAAATAAAATCAAAATAAATGCTTAAAAATACAATAAAAATTTGTATTAAATACTTAAATATGTATATTAATACTGTACAGGGTCAATTAGACCATACATTAACTAAATTATACATAATTAACAAATAAAATCTAATAAACAATGTGAATAAACTGTAAACTTTGACTAATTTATTTATATAGTAAACGTAATTAATTTTGTAAATTAATTATACAATTATGCAGTCCTATGTAAATACTTTAATATCATATAATTTAATTTTTAATCTTAATAATTTATGACCCTCAAATCGAGGGCCAAAGTCATGAATCCAAAACATGCACGCTTGAATTCCAACGTTGAGAAGCAGCGCATATAGCACCACATCGTGGATGCGCAAGTGCATGGGGTGCCTTTTATTGATTTTGTTATTCTCTCTTAGCCCATCAGTCGACATGCGCTGGGCGCAGAGAAACCATTGACCCCTCTGAGCATATGTTACGAGTATATTTGAGCATTGACCTGTGATTTGAGAATGGTGTGCGGTGTGAGCTAGGGGCCTGACACTGTGTGTGGGCTTATATGGGCCTAGTGATGAGCTTAAACCAGAATTAAGAGGCTAATTAAACAATCAGGGTGGCCTTAGTAGAGGCTTTGGTCCCACCAGAGAGGGTGTTGTGTATCCCTCAAAAAAGTCGCTCGCCAACCTAAAACCTAATTTTTGTACTAAGTGAGGGTTAATGAGGGGTTAAGAAGAGAAAACAAAGAAGAAGAAATGGCTAAATACAGAAGAACAAAGAAAAAGAAGCATGACCATATGCCTTGTATATCCATATAGTGTATATATATATAAGTATACTATAAATAATAAGTATATGTATATTAAGTATACGTAGTATAACATATGTTTGAGTTATATATGTATATAAATAACAGTCTAGCTTTACTGACAGAATAATCCGTCACTGTAGATAGAATAAGTGTTGGTGTAGACCCGGATAAGTTGTGCTAATATAGTGATTTAATCGTTGAAATGAGTATAGTGGTTAACCTAAATCCAGCCTAACCATCTTTTTACAAAAAATTTTTTAACATGACCTACTTGATTTTATCTTGGTCACTTTTAGGCCCAAGGTCGAACTTAGGGAGGCGAGATTAGAGGTGAATAAGTTTCTACGCCTTTCCTACAACGAATCTCTTCTGTTCATTTATTATGTTTTTGATGTTTTTCTATTTAAGATTTTTTTCTCATAATTTTGTCCTTGAGGTACACCCTCAAAATCAGGTTCTTGGCTTTGAGCCAAATTACGGTTCCAAAACTGGTCTTGCTATTCGCAAGACCGAGTACCTGCAAGTCAAGGATTATCTTTTCTCTTTTATATTTTTTTATCTTTTTAATAGCAGGAAAGAGAAATAGAAATAAGATAAACATAGTATATATATATATAGATATATATATTATATATATATAGGGGTGGGGGTGGAGGTGGAAATGGCGTGTAGCACGGTGTTGAGTTGATCGTCGTCTAGGAAGACGTAACCAACAGGACGAAGTGCCGCGTGGAGTGTAGGATGGATGGGTGGAAAGTGTGCGGAGACGCTTTCTGTATGCGGGTATCGGGGAATATCAGCAACTGGTGCAGATATTCTCGCGATATAACGCGTGGTAGGTGATATGAATGTAAGTTTATATGTATATATATAGATAGGGTTATAATTATATAGGTGTAAATGTAGTTATATATATATATATATATATATATATATATATATATATATATATATATATATATATATAGATAGATATATGTGTGTGTATATATATATATATATATATATAGTAATATGTGGATATAGATATATAGATATGTATATATATATATTTACGTATTTATGTATATAGATATATTAGTATAAGTATCTATGTGTATATATATATATGTAGATAGTTATATATATATATATATGTATGTATGTATGTATGTATGTATGTATGTATGTATGTATGTATGTATGTATGTATAAATATATGTGTATATATATGTATATATATATATAAGTATATAGTCGTGTACAAGTGAGTGTGTGTGTACACGTGAGTGTGTACAAGTGTGGTGTGTGTATGTGTGTGTCTGCGGGAGGGAGTGAGAGAGTGACTGTGAGAGAGGGCACGGCAAGTTAAGGCGTCTGGAGCCCGCAGCTGATGTCTGGACGCCAACGCGCAGGCGTAGGTGCGCACAAGCGCAGGTGCGCGAGGGTGCGTGCGCACGCTAGAGGCTGCAGGTGTGAGGGAGAGTGCAACGCACCGCGCTGCGGGCTGGAGTGGACGCGGGCGAAGACGTGGATGCGGGCGTGGGGGCAGACGGGTGCAGAAGCAGGCGCGCGGACGGGCTGGAGACGGTTGCGGCACGCAGAGAGAGCGCGCGGTGACCGGATAGGTGAGAAACTTTCCGGTCACCGCACTGTAGCTATAGTGTTCCGCAGAAATGCGTGAACAGTAACTACAGTGCACGCGCGGCTCGGACAACCGGCTGCAGCCGGTTCTACATGCGGGGGAGCTGTGGAGCGAGCCTGCACGCGTGGAAGGAGATGGCACCGGCTGCGAGCGTGCGCGTAGGGGCTTGCGCACTGCGTGGAGCTGCCGGTGCCGTGCTGCTGCTGCGATTGAGCTTCAAAGCTCGAGTCTGCGGCAATGGCGGAGGAGCTTGAACGTCGAAATAGAGGGTGGAATCCACCACGCCCACCTGCTCTTGGATGAGCTGGGCGGTGGTGGGACTCATAGTGGTGGTCGTGGACCACTGTGAGCTGCTCCTGCCCGCAGCGTATCTCTTCAGTGGAAGAGGTGCTACGTATGGAGGGGACAGGGGAGGAAGATGGCCTGGAGAAGGGTGTGCGGGTGTGTGTTGCATGGACCAGGCTCCCCTCCGCAAGGAAGATGGCTGGGCCTTTTTAAAGAAGATGGAGGCAAGCTCAGCCATGCCCTGAGCTGCGCATGACTAAGCATGCGGCTGGCAGAGCATGCTATGGCAGAGAGTGGCGCGAAGAAGAAGCCATGCCCTGCAGTCGCGCAGGGAAGAAGAAATTCAAAGCCAATAAAAAATGAAGATGGTGAATTTATGAGGCAGCACTTGAGGAATATGTTAATTACAAGGCCAATTATTCACTTTCCTCCCCTCTCAAATAAATGCATGCACGTGTCAATTTTTACAAATGCAACTATGGCTACCTAATATGCAATGGCAATGCTAGGAAATAACACAATATTGCATAATTGTTGGTGTATTTTTGCTATGCAATCAAGTGTCACCATAGACCCTAGGTTTTACCTCAGGTTATGTACATAGTTTTTCCTAAGGTTTAGCGACGTTCATATATGTCGTTGTACATATTATATATGTTACTGTATATGTTAGTATATTAAGTTAAGTTAATATAGGATATATGATCACTTATTATTGTATATATATACAAGTACTGTTATTATAAGTTATAAGTATATGGTATATACTATTCATTTATAGTGTTTGATGCCTGTTTGTATATATATGTTTGCAAGCATTTCAATGCATTCTTTTGTATATAAATTAGTTTATTCATTCATTAATTCATTCATTTCATCAATCTTTTTGGAATTAAAAATAATATTGGATTTAGAGAGTGATATATATCAATAACTACCTCCTAGTGGACGACCTAGAATAAACCAATAAAAATTATGTAATTAAATAAAATTGACATGATAACGGTTTGTATTTGTGGCATATACTATAATGACAACGATTTTTTTTATACGAACTGTGGTCAATTGTATCAATTAAAAGTCGAAGTTGAGAATCAACTCGACAGAAGGATTAAATCTGTTAGATCTAACTGTGGTGGTAAATACTAGGTAGACATGACGGATCAAGTGAACAATGTCCAGGACCATTTGCCAGATTCCTAGAGGAATGTGGTATCGACCCTCAGTACACTATGCCGGGCTCGCTCACTATGAATGGGGTTGCTGAGAGATGAACAGGATGCTTAAAGACATGGTAAGGAGTATGATTGCTCATTCTTCCTTATCAGATTCACTCTGGGGAGAGGCTTTAAAGATTGCGGCTTATCTTCTGAATAGAGTCCCAACTAAGGCAACTAACAAAACCCCATATGAGCTATGGACTAGGTAGAAACCCAGTCTTAAGGACTTTCATGTGTGGGGATGTCCAGCTAAGGCTAAGCCTTATAGGCCAAATGAAAAGAAACAAGACAAAATGACTATTAGTTGCTATTTTGTTGGGTATTCTGAGAGGTCAAGAAAATATAAATTTTATGATCCCACAACTAAGGCAATTTTTGAGTATGGTAATGCCAAGTTCTTTGAAAGTTTTAAACCTGCCCAAGTTAACAGGATTAAAGACTTTATCTTTGAAGAGGAAAACGTAGTTATTCCTCCTGGAGTTACTCAAGTAGATGAGGAGCATGTCTTTGACATACCTCAAGATAACTCAAATGAAGACAATGATACTGTTTTAGCCCCTGTAGAGCAGCCTCAGACACACAGAAAATGTGCCATTAAGGAGATCCACTAGAGAAAGGAGTGCCATTTCAGATGATTATGTGGTATTCCTTTAGGAGCATGAAACGGATATTGGGGTGATGGAAGATGATCTTGTCAGCTTCCGTCAGGTAATGGAAAGTCCGAATCATGAAAAGTGGATTGAGGCTATGGAAGAAGAAATGAAGTCAATGAAAGACAATGATATTTGGGATATTGTTCCACTACCTGAAGGTGCGAAACCCATTGGTTGCAAGTGGATTTTTAAAACCAAATAGGATTCGAAAGGAAAAGTGGAGCGATACAAAGCACATCTTATCGCAAAGGATTTTATCCAAAAGGAGGGCATTGACTATAAGGAGAAACTTTCTCTTGTTTCTTCTAAAGATTCATTGAGGGTTATATTGGCACTTGTGGCCCACTTTGATCTTGAGTTGCATCAGATGGATGTAAATACTGCATTCTTTAATGGTGATATTGAGGAAACCATTTATATGGCTCAGCCTAAACATTTTGTTAAGGGTGATCCAAAGAGTATGGTTTGCAAATTAAGGAAATCCATCTATGGACTCAAGTAGGCATCTAGACAATGGTATTTTAAATTTCATCAGGTGATCCTCTCGTTTGGTTTTAAGGCGAATCTGGCTGATGAATGCATATCTCATAAGTTTTATGGGAGCAGATATATCTTCTTGGTCCTGTACGTTGATGATATTTTGCTTGTTACTAATGATATGAGTATCCTCTTAGACACCGAGAAATTTTTTGCCAAACACTTTGACATGAAAGATTTTGGAGATGCTTCATTTGTGTTAGGGATTGAAATATGTCGAGATCATTCTCATCATATTCTTAGTTTATCCCAACAAAGCTATATGATAAGGTGCTCAAAAGGTATGGCATGCAAGATTGCAAGCCACTGGACACTCTTGTGGCTAAGGGAGACATGTTTAGTCTCAATCAATGCCCCTTAAGTGATTTGGACAAACAGGAGATGCAAACAGTTCCTTATGCATCTGTTGTTGGCAGTATAATGTATGCTCAAGTTTGTACTAGACCAGACTTGGCATACATTACAGGCATATTAGGCAGATACCTAGTAAACCCAGGAAAAGACCACTGGAGAGCAACCAAGAGAGTACTGAGATATTTTCAGAAGACACGGGATTTTATGCTCACCTTTAGGAGGTCAGAAAAGCTTCAAGTCTCTGGTTATACTGACTCAGATTTTGCTGGGTGCCAAGATAGCAGAAAGTCTACTTCAGGATATGTATTTCTGCTTGCAAATGGTGCTATCTCTTGGAAGAGTGCAAAACAGTCTCTTATTGCATCTTCCACTATGACAGCAGAATTCATAACATGCTATGCAGCATCCAATCATGGAGTATGGCTGCGGAATTTTATATCGAGGCTACACATAGTAGATGGCATTGCCAGACCACTACAAATGTTTTGTGATAATTAGTTTACAATCCTCTACTCTAATAACAACAGGAGCTCCTTCAAATCGAAGCACATTGAGATCAAGTTCCTGATTATTAAAGAAAGGATACAGAATGGACAACTGTCTATAGAGCACATCGGTACAGACTCTATGGGTCTTATGTCCTTATCGAAATTTCAGCTTTAGTGGGAGTTTGTAATTTGTATAGTACTCATTTTGTAATAAACAATTTTGTAATTCAGTGATTCAGTTTTTGGTTATGTATAAAGGTTATGTATAAAGTTTTGTAAAGCTTCATTTTTGTTATGAAATAAACAAAACTTAAAGTTTTCAGTTCATTGTGATTGTCCATTCTGAAAAGTAATTTGGTTTTGGTTTTGGAAGTAATCTCATATTCAGAGGACCAGTTGGGAATAGGCATGCATTGATCACATTGGCATGTAATTTCCATACTGCACATCCACACGTTTCTGGTTACCTTTTGCATTAGTGTACATGGTCATTGTTGGTTTAGTTACTGGGATGTAATGAAAGCTACCTTGACTCTATTACTAGTGTAATTGGTAGATCAGATTGGTTTTAGATATGCATTTCAAGATATGACAGCAAAGTTGAGCTTAAATTCAGTTTTAATGTTGTTTGATTAATAGGTTACATATACAGTCCAAGTGGGAGATTGTTGGATCATAATCCAACATATGGACTAATATATGTATTTGTACATATAGATATAATCATTCAACATAAAAATTATTGACTATCATGTAATTACCCATCACTAAAGTGATCAATTTAAGGTTTATTAAGGATATAGGCATAAAATGCAAGAGGATTGTGTGGTTGAGATTATTATATGTGCAAAGATCGGGTTTGCAATTGCAATTCTTCGATAGGCGGAATTGTAATTTGCTAATAGTAATTAGTTTTGCCTAATTACTAATAAGGAGAGGTTAAGTCCCCAAGGGTTATCACCTTCAGTTTTGACACCCTCTCCATCGTGTGTTGAGAGAACAGAGAGAAAAGGATTGCTGTGTGGCAACAAGACAAGAAGAAGACTTTCCCCTGATTACTCTTATTCTAAGGAAGGTGAGAACATCCTTGGAAGAACCTAACTCGTGGGTTCTTGTTCTACATTCAATATGAACCTAGGTATGTCCCTATACTCAATGAATATGAATGGATTAAGGAGAATAGAGATGCATATATAAGTATTTGTTCATGTCCATCATATTTCCACGTAAATGTATTATTTCATGCAGTTTTATCCTTGTAATCAACAAATCAGATGCATGTTTAGATTTAACCTTTCGTGTTCCAGAATACTCAAAAATATTCCCATAATCGTCAACAAGTATCGGTACTAAAGTCGTGTACCGGTACTGTTGCTATTCTATTTACAACTAATAAAGACACCTATAGCTAGCTTGTACTGGTTCTCATCATGAGTATCGGTACAACTAGCATCAGACCAAGTCCAGGACGTCTTAAGTTCAATACCGGTACTTACATGTACCGATACTTATCATGAGTACCGATATAAGTGAGTCCCAGATCAGGGTCTAGACTTGAACTCACCAGGACCTGTAACTTACAAGTACCGATACTCATCACGAGTACCGGTATTGGTAAGCTACAGGGGATATTACCAGTACTCAACAAGTACCGGTACTCCTCATGAGTACCGGTACTCGTTGAGATCAGTTGGCTCTTGGAGAGATACCCATACTCACTGAGTACCGGTATTCATCATGAGTACTGGTACATGGTGAGTACTGGACAAGTACTCATTTGGACTTGAATTCCAAACAGTATCTCATAGGTATCGGTACTTGGCATTAGTACCAGTACCCATTGAATATGGAACTCACGACAGTAAGTCATGGGTATCGGTAGTGGTCTACCAGTATTGGTACCCAATCAAAATGAAGTCCAATTGAGACATGATATTGTAATAGTCCATCCTAAGTCAGAGGCAAGTTAATTTTAGTTAAGCCCCTAAGAGTTTAAGGAATTAACGGTGCAAGTGCCTATAGTGCACATCTCGCGCTAGTCTCTCAAGAGATTTATTCATCTAACTTTGTTTAATTCTAAAGCCACATGATAGATTTATCTTAGGTATCCACGTTGATCTTAACGCCCTTGTGATGTTTTCCCCCTTGTGATCGGCCTTGATGGAATTGAAATATTTTACCATTGGGAACATATGTCGAGGGAGAGGTTGTAGGACCAGAAGGTAGCCATAGTAGGCCATTTCATCGAGCACCTGGTGTGTATTCTTTGGTTGCCCATACCGAAACATCACCTGCATGAAGAGGAGCTCCTTCAGCACGACACCCTCCTCTTTGGCCCTCTCCAGGAGGGTGTCATGGCAGCACACAGGAAATAGTGCTTGTGGAGGAGCGTGCATGGCCACCAGCGAGCACGTCCTATAGCCACAAGCACGTCGTCACTCCCTTACCACACGTGCCACCCGCACGCAGCACTCGGCCACTGACCTTGCTCACAGCACTCACCCCACGACCAAGGCCATGAGCTACTACTCCTTGCAGTAGCACCCACCACCTTCCTCCTTGCCGACCAGTGAGCTCCGGGCGTCCCACTCCTTGTCGCGACCACCGTCAGGTGTGGCTCAATCTTGTCAATCTCCCCTGAGCTCCTCGTCGCAGGTCGTCCCTCCTTCCGTGCGTGGGAGCTCCTCGAAGGAGCTCCCTTGTTTTGCTAAAGTTGAAGGTTTATTAAAAATTATGACCTATGTCATTGTTGGTTATCATTTTTTTCATTTCATTATTGAGGTAAAATTACAAAGGCATACCCGAAAGCCATTTTACAGTGGAAGCTAGGTCAAAGGAGGTGACAACAATGAGGGAGAGGTCGAGGAGTTTGGTGTGATTACTTTCCTTCCACTCATCGTTGATTCCATTGATATATTTCGGAGTAAATTAGCAACATGCAGCACACATTAAAACTTCAAATTTGAAAAAACATCAGTACGTTACACTGAAAATCAACAAAAACATTTTTTCATGACCTCGAAAAATGAAAGATGTGAACAATGACGCAAAAAATCGCATATATTTCCCATTTTTCATCCGAAAAAGAATACGTAGGAACTACCGTTCAATACATCGACTTGTGCAAACTAATGCTCAATTGTCAATCCTCTCCCGCAGTGATGGGATTAAGTAATAATTTAGTACGAATAAAACTCTAGCTCTCAAGAAAGAAAAAAAAAGAATAAAATTAGAACTCCTGCTATGCCAAGGAAAGTTTGCGTGAACTCTAGGGCCAAACAATTTGTCGAGAAGTATCGCTTATTATATATTGTTAATTTATCCGAAGATGTATTTACTTAAATGTAAAAGTTATTAGGAGGATCCCCTCCTATTCACAAAAGAAAAAGCTATTCACAGTGGGTACGGGCTCCTGAAAAAGCCAGCTTGGGTCATCCGAGGCCAGAGTGAAGGGGGCAGCCCCCTTGCTGTGTTAGTAAAAGGGCTACGTTTCTGGTTGATTGGTCAGACAATGATTACCATGCCTTTGTTGGGAGGATCCACCGCTGCTGCTCCATGGAATGGGATGGAATTCAAAAGAGGCAAGGCACGAAAATGAGGGAAAGAAGGGATGCTTGTTCAAAGGCAAGCTGATACACACTGCCTTTCTTGTTTGACTTGAAGAGTCCACCCATCTTTCTCAACTGCCCTCAATCTTTGAAAAAAGCTCGTCCCATGTACGATTTTGAGACCAAGACTTGCACCATTGCTATTCTCGGTTAGATCTATCAATGAATGAGCTAACGACTAATTGAACTTATTTAAAAGCAGCTGCCCTCTCCATCAATGGCTCCTGAGCCCCTATTGAAATTAGGGGAAAGCCACAACTATTTTTTCCTAGTTTGAAGAGAAGGGTGATAATGCAACATAATTGAGTAGTCACACGTTAACTTCAGCCAGTGGTCGTACTGCAACATGACTTCTTTCATGCTCGCAAGTGGAATCGATTGGACCCTCTTGGGAGTTCTTAAGAAGTCTCTCATGGAGGCCTTCCCTTTTGGATGAAAAGGGCAAAGCAAGAAGTTGCCCATTCTCCTATACCAACCATCTTTCCAAAGGGAGCTATCAAAGTTCAATCCAATAGATGGCACCAAAGTCCAACCTCTATTGTGAGTTTCTTTGTTAACCGGTCTTCTCTAGTAGTGTCTAGGATTCTAGTTCTACTCTAACGAGTCGTGGTGGTAGTTGGTCTCGCAATAGTGCGAGTAAATAACGCAGAGAAATGAGTAATCTCAAAGCTACAAGACACTGTTCCACTCCCTTTTCTCTTTACAACTCACACCTACAAAGTGAAGTGGGCTAGTTTAGTAGTACAAAACTGAACTCAACAATATGAGATGGATTATGATGAGACCCTTACTTTCGTGGCTAAGATGACCACTATACACACCTTGTGAATCAGGGAGCAACCAAATCAAGTGGGAGTGCATATGGAACTCTAAATAGTGTTGGTTTTAGGAGCTTGACTGCATCAATCGGAATGCAATTGATATAAAATGATGTAGGAAATTCATGTTGAAATTAATAAAATTTGATAGAGATTTTTAATCACATACTAAAAGTTGATAAATCTCTTGATGTGTATATCTATGGCTTATGTAGTAAAGAGTAAGTGATATGGCTGGGGACCACGCACACACATACGCTCGCCTTACCCCAGGCAGCCCAAATCAACTCGGACTCAAGTAAGAATCAATTTGGAATTTGCAGCTTCGGTTATTTTGCTATGCATTTTTAATCTCATTATTTTGTCATGGATTAGTCAATCAAAAGGTAAAATTGATTGATTAATTATTTAAATCAATCAATGAGTCAAATTTGATTAATCAATTAACAAATTTCAATAAAAACATCGAGTCGTGAGCTCTATATAAAGGCCATGATGGAGCTCTAATTTGACATACAACAAGTGTAGAAAAGTTCTCCACTCTCTCTCCATCTCTCTCATTCTTATCTCTCTTTCACTTGGTGCATTCGTTCGATGTAAGATTAATAGATCAATCTTCAATAAAATTTGTTGATTTCGCATAAGGTGCTTTAGAGTGATCCGCGAGAAGTATTTGATTGATCAACCAATCAAATTGGTTGTTCAATTAGGAATTTGGTTGATCAACCAAATTAATTGACTAAATTATCTCAGCTTCATACTTTTGAGGTGATTGTTGAGGATGTCCAAGTTTGAAATGCAATGAAACTTAGAGGTAGATCGTTGTATCCTGTGAGAAGTTCATCAGAACCCGATGTATCAATATTGTAACGAGTGATATCTTCTTTAAGGAAAATTTTTCATGAACACTTCAATCAAAGTAACTTCTAACCTTTTTTATTTTATTTATTTATAATATTGTATGTTCTTTATTTTTTATTTTATTCCAGATCTTATCATACTATGTTTAATTTATTTAATTTAATATTTTCTATCTATGCAAAATTGTTAAAAATGTATATGATTTTATTTATTATTCTCCGTATGTGTTAATTTCAACAAAAAGTTGGCGACAAAATAATTTGATTGAGAGGTTATCTCATTGAAAAGAGAAATCATCTACGGTATCAATGAGCTATCCTGGAGATGGAGTTAGCTTTACAATTTCTAATATAATATCCTCCGCCACAACTTTTCCCAATTCTATAATCAATTCTATTACAATTAATCATCACTTTCAACCAATCGCTCATCCCATCACGCAAACAATTAAGCACCTTTAACCACACTTACCTCCCTCGTCAACTTATCCTACTTTCAACTTATCCCGCTTCCAATGGTGCCGGAACGATATCCCCATAGAAGCCTGAAATTAGCAATGAAAGAAAATCCGAGCGAGTCCGTAGTTTTGGAAGCGTTGAGACCAATAGATGGAGGGGAGGGGAGTCTGTGCAATTTAGCCACTCAAGGGCAAGATAAGATGCCGAGTTAAGTGCAGTAGTTTAACAACCTATTGAAACACATCCTATAACAGACTCCATCCATCCGTACCGGCGTCCCCTCTGTGCTCTCTCCGTAGAGGTTTTCAGGGAGATATCGTATCTCTCTAAACTATTTACTGGTGCGTGAGGTCATCGTCCTTTCTTTCTCTACTTTTGAGCGTAGCGGAATCATCATCAGTCTTCTCTTTTTCACACACACACACACACACATATATATCCTTCATATCATTCGATCCAACGCGTTGTGATCATACGTACCATTATTGTTATTGTTAAAATATTCTTTGTTGTGAGGGGGGTCGTCCAACTCCTCATTGCTCGTTGCAATTCCACGACGACATCAGTTACCTTTAACCGCGAGTGCACGTATAGGTCCATCTATATATGTTTCCTTTAGAATCGCTGTCTTTGTCGATTGATCTCATCTTACGTCCTTATCATCTTTGGTGCCAGGCAGACATGTTGGATTTCCATCAACAACTACATCCTTTTTCTTTTTTGGGTTGGGGTGCGGGGGGTGGGGGGATATATTCCTGGAAAAAGCTTATCACTGTTGGTTTGACTTTCCACAAAGCATATAACTTTATTCCGCTGGTTTTTTATTTTCAGAAACTTCCAGGATTTTTCCGTGAGCTCCTTTCACAATTTTACATTCCCTTGATTTGACTGAAGTTAAAGGGCCACTTGCTGCTAACGAATGTCCCCTGACTGGGATGGAAAAAAATCTAGACGTAAACGTTGCTGGGGATAAGGTGTGAAATTGAGGCGGTTTTTATCGATTGCTGTCCACGTCATGTGCTCTTCCATAAGCCAGATATTTGTAAGGTGAACATCTGGAAACAAAAAATGTGTGTGTGTGTGTGTGTGTTTTTTTTTTTTCGTTCTTGCCATGATTTGGAGAATCCAAGGTCTCCAAGAAGAGTGGAATCAGACCAGTTCCCAACTTTGTGTCAGAACTACGTGCCTCTTTGTGCGACGTAGAGGAGGAGACCTGCCACCGCCTCTTCTTTGGATGCCGCTTCTCTTCCTTTGGTGTGGAAGAACGTTTGGAACCTTTGAGGACTTCTCGGCAGTAGCGTTGGCCAAACAATCTCTGCCACCATTTGGAACCTTTGGAAGGTTAGGAACGAAAAACTCCACGCAGATACGCTTAAACCCTCTGACAACATTATCCCACGTTGTTTGAGGGATTTGTCTTAGCCGCCTTGCTAGGCTTTTTGTTACTTTGACCCCACTTGGGGGGACTTTTGGTTTTTATCTCCCTTTACGGGGCTGTAAGGGTGCAATCCTGCCACCGGCCGGTTGGTAAATATTTATTTCTTCCTCTTCAGAATATATAACTTTCTGGCTAATCTATTCATCTAATCCAGACGTGTACATTTTAGTATTTCATGCTTATTCTTCCAACCAAATGCATGGCATGATTGTGCTTTAACGTGCTGCACTTAGCCTTCGTGCACAAACTGGTTAACGTATAATATTGGCTTGCGTCGTCTACTGTTTGCTTCCTTTGGATACTGCAGAGTGGCTGCAAAATTTCAGGTTGACTCACTTCTGTCTAAACAGCCTAAACATATAAGCAATCCACCATTTCCTAATCCCCTTTGTTGCCTAACAAAATTCACGAGAAAGTGCATTGACATCCATTTGGGTTCGAGAAGGACTAAGAGATATATTTGTCCAGAGAGTGCACCCCTGGTGGGAGGAAATGTCTTGTGACCTTGTTCCCTTGTTTCTCTAGCAAGTGGCCCATCTCTCCTTCTATGGTTGTGGACCTTGTGGGGTTCTACACCAACTCGTATTTATGGGCATGGCTCTCCTGGTATTTAAGGAAGCATTGTGTCACCAAAAATTCTCAAGTATTGCCCAACCTGTCTGATCCCATCGAAGATCTACACAGGATCTTGTTCTCTTGCTAGACAGGAAGGATAGGTTACCCAGTTGAATTTTTCTCATTGGGTATACAGTGTTCATTTTATTTCCATAATTTTCTTTCTTTTAAGAAAAAGAATATCTTGGGTTTTTAGACATGAATATGTAATGTTTACCTCCTTTCTGGAATATTAAGAAGGGGCTTGGAATTTTAATAGAAGGATGATGAGTCAAACTATTCATTTTTATGAACTCTGTTTCTCTTTGTCTCTCTGGGAATAAGAGTAGTCTCTGGTTTCATGGCTTATGTCTCCCTATGGATTCTGCAGCAGTCAAAACTGCTGCTGCCATCCGAGATTGCATATCCTTTTGTTTCCTATGTTCACATTAGAATTCTTTCTGCTCGGGAAAAGAAGTAAAGGATAGAAGCTTTAGGATGGTAAAAGATGGAAGATATACGGTTTAAACAGACCATGGAATAGCATGGTTTTCCATCCATTTAACAGATCTACCCAATTCTTAGGCTTTTTCGAGATTGCGAGATCATGGCAATACTTGCTGTCTATTAAAACTTCACTTGCTTTTCCTTTACAGAATTTCTATTCTTTTTTTGCACATCGTCTTCTGTTTTTCTTGAGAGAGCATAGGTGGTTTAAGTTATATTTATGATTATTACATACCTGGCTTACAAGCGTAATAAATATGACCCACAAGCATACTTGCATAATTGGGATTGCATTTTTGGAAATGGATGTCTTTAGGCTTGCTTGAGTCTCCATAATTTGAAAGTTAAAAGACCAAAAATTTTCATATGGATTCAACTGTAACATGAACTTAAATATGCTTTCACGGGAAGCTTATTTCTTCTTTCATAGCAGAGTAATTATTAAATAACTCACGTTCCTTTCTTTTAACATATTATTTATGGCATAGAAAGCCCATCTTTATCATTCTATAGATAAACTTGTGCAAATTTTAGTGTTAAAAATTTGAGAAATTGTTTATTATAATAGGTTACTCTATTTTCATTTGAGGATGTTAACGAGATGCTCGTTTAGATGGATTCTTTTTATTTTTTGGATTTAAAAGACAAGTTAATTGATTTGAATAGATTATTTCATATATACAAAATTAGGTTGCAATGGGACCTTCTAAGTGCTTGCCCTATCTTAGCACAAATAATTGCACCATTGGAAATTGCACCACATTACAAGCAGAAATCATGGAAAAGAATTCCATTTCATGAAGTCCAATATTATTATGATAACTAGGAGAGGCCTTTGGACATGACTGTTCAATGCTTTCTGTAGTTTGATTTTAACTCTTGCATGAAACCATCCTGAAATATATGGATTGCCTTTTTGGACCATGCAGATGCTATGATTTAATTCTCTCTGTGTTCTTGTCCTATCAATTAAGGCAACTTGAATTTCTATGTTGAAGATACATTCTTTGAGAAATGAGAGGAAATGCACTTTTTACCACCTAATATTAACATCTCTGTAAGATCAGTTCTAGGGCAAAAATGGGACAGTTGCTTTGTTGTGTTCAAGTATCTCAATCCACTGTGGCAATCAAAGAAAGATTTGGAAAATTTGATGAAGTTCTTGAACCTGGATGTCGCTGCTTGCCTTGGTTCCTTGGTAGCCAACTAGCTGGGCACCTCTCTCTCCGTTTGCAGCAACTGGATATCAAATGTGAAACAAAAACAAAGGTACTTATCCTCATTTCTTGACTATTCGTGAATTTCCTGACTAATTTCAGTCAGACTGTTGTGTCCTGCCATACCAGTTGATTTGTCATTTGAGTTTTCACAACTCTAATTAGCTCTAATTTATGAAAATAATTTTATTTATGGGATCTCCATTTTTAATTCCTCGAGTTATCAACCCATATATGCATGTGAAGAAGAATGGATAAACTCCTAAGTAGTTGGGCAAGCAGAAGTATGTCCTTTTTGCAGTTTCCTGGTTATAAACATCTTTCTTGTAGGAAAAATATCGATCTCACAAGTTGGCCCTTTGCTAGTTTGTTCTGAAGGGTGGCTCTTTACATTATTATCAATTCCTGTGAAATTAAATCCATTTTGAAGTTGATTTCAATAGGAAGAGTCGCTCTACATATTATGCCTGTAAACTTTTATATCCGTGGAAACTTCTCGAAAAAGGAGAACACCATTTTAAATGAAAACCATTCAACTAAATCCAAAGGTTGCTGCCAACTACCATTCTTCTGACTTTACATATCATACTGATTTAAGAAGTTTTTAACCCAAAGTGAATGTCGTTAATAACTTGATCCATGACTTAAGACCTGATATGCTACAAAAGTTAAGCATGTTGCTTTGAGATTCGTCTGAGACTGAAACAGCTTCTAGTCTTGATTACTATCATTGATTTTCTCCAACTTTTGCAGGACAATGTGTTCGTCAATGTTGTTGCATCTGTACAGTACCGTGCCCTGGCTAACAAAGCAAGTGATGCCTTTTACAAATTGAGCAACACTCGAGCTCAAATCCAGGCATATGTTTTTGATGGTACAACTTTATAAACCAAGATGGATTCTAAGATTCTAGTTAACCGTCATACATCGATCCTATTATGAAAAATCGATATAAAATCATTTCAGATCAGTAAGTTACAAAAAAGCTTAAAAGGAGTAAACAAGATAAAGTAAAACAACTCATACGCCGCGATTATGACCAGAAAAGGCATCTCACACTTCTCTAATGAATGATAACGAACAAACAAGCTTTGTTGGTTAGCTTTTTATGATTTCCAATATGACGTTGAAAATCATGACAAATGCAGAGATTGCATTTCTTCCTTCGTCCATAGTTTTCGGTTTATGCTGTGTAATAATTAAGCTTTGCATTGTCCAGTCATCAGAGCAAGTGTCCCGAAGCTTAATCTTGATGACGCCTTCGAGCAGAAGAATGAAATAGCTAAGACAGTGGAGGAGGAACTGGAAAAGGCTATGTCAGCTTATGGGTATGAGATCGTGCAGACACTCATCATTGACATTGAACCAGATGTGCACGTAAAGCGGGCAATGAATGAGATCAATGCTGGTAAGAAATCCATCCATCCCCTCAGATGGGCTCCTCGCGATTGCCGCACATGTTGTTTTAATGCTTCATCGGAGTCACTCTTGGAGTCATTGGATTTTGTCGGATTTCCGGAGCTAATATAGCAATTTATTTATCCATTTTATAAGCCTCCCATGCCATAATCAAAGAAAAACAATGATCTTTTGGTAATCCAAGAATATCCACCTAGTCCTACCAAATTAGCAAATCTAAACTTATAACAGACTCCAGTAAAAGCCCCACAATGCCCTTCACCATTCCTGATAAGTTACAATCAGTATGAACTACAAACAATGTCGTCGGTCAGAAGCCAAGCCACATTGTTTGCGTACCTATCTGCATAGAGTTTGGAACAGTGTCATGCGTGAAGACAATCTTGACCAAGTATGAGTCCTATGAAATAGATCTTTGCAGATAAACTGAATCCATAAGAGAGATCATTAGAAACCACGATGCTCTGTGGTTGAACTGCGCATATGATATACGTCTATGTATATACAAATAATTACTGGAATTTTTCTTTTCTTTTTTTTTTTGGAAAGGAAATAATTATCAGAAATCGGAGATATCTTAGCATGATGCAATTCCGAATCAAAAAGAGAAGGATAAGATGGTGTAAGTGGGAATGAGAGATATGATACGAGAAAAGATCAAGGACTAAAAGTTATTTTTCCTGCCTCCCCTATGAGATATCTTTCTCTACTCTAATTTTTAAGTATTCCAGTTACAGAGTGAAAGGTATCAACCCTTATTTCACCAAATGAATGGGGGTATCAACCAAACCAGAGGATTTCTTTTCTTTTCTTTTCTTTTTGCTCTATTTGTCTGATTATTTCAGAATCTCCATAGTGTATCTAAATGGATCTGTTGGGACATGAATTACTAGATATGTATGTATTCATGGGAGCATATACGGTGAACCTTCATCATTTTGTCTACAATCTTTTGTCTCCGGCTGCAAGGTTGAGGGTGGCAGCAAACGAGAAGGCGGAAGCTGAAAAGATCATTCAGATCAAGCGGGCCGGGGGGGAGGCAGAATCCAAGTATCTTTCTGGTCTGGGAATCGCTCGTCAACACCAAGCGATCGTGGATGGCCTGAGAGACAGTGTTCTGGGCTTCTCTGTCAATGTCCCTGGGACAACTGCAAAGGATGTCATGGACATGGTTTTGGTGACCCAGTACTTTGATACCATGAAAGAGATTGGTGCAGTTTCAAAATCCTCCTCCGTTTTCATCCCCCATGGTCCAGGCGCTGTGCGGGATATCGCTTCTCAGATTCGTGAGGGCCTGCTTCAAGCTACAGCCGCCAACCACTAGCGTGTTTCCCCCACCTGGTAGCCATAATCACTTAGAAGATAGGAATTGCCACCACATGCACATGGTTTTATTTTTGTAGTCTCAACTCCTCCCACCATCTGCATTGCTTAGAGGTTGTGCCCATGCATGCTGTCCTTGCATCTCAATTTGGATTGTTAGCAACTTTAGCTTGTGGATGCTTGGTTTCGAGTGCAGATTCAAGAGCTATTCTCTGTTCTCCGTTAACTTCTCATAAGGCTATATATGTCTTCTAGCCAAAGCATTGTTGGAGATTTAAGAAAGATGTTTTCGAGGGTAGTGAAAAAAGACATAAGGTTTGCCAAAATAAGGGAGATATCAGCAGAATTGCACTAGGTACCACTCATGACATGGTACTGAATTCCGGTCTAGTCGAGGATACAGGTTTAACCGATTCCTCTTGTCATCAAATGTTCAAGCAGGAAAACAAGAACATTTACCTTATGTCAGTAGGAATTGTGTTAAGTCTTCTTTCTTTTTTTTTTTGAGAAGGGAAAGGATGGCTATCGCCTATAAGAGGCCAATGGCTGTCTACTATATTACTTCAGCAAAAATAGAAGGGGCCAAAGACAAATGCTGGGACCAAAAAGATATATATATATATATATATATATATATATATATATATATATATATATATATTAACGTTCTTCCCTTGCAATATTTTCCAGCCACACCCTATCCCCCCTTGAGAACTGCCGATTTCCTTGCAGCTAAATTGACCATAAAGCAGCAGCCAGTTTAACCTGAAGCGAAGGATCTGCCAATGGCCAAATGCACACAGAACTTCAGAAATCATCCAAGGAGGCTGCCTCAGGAATTGGTATCCCCAGGCTTGCGAGAAGTTCCTTCACAAAATCACACAATGCAGTAGAAGGTGTGTCACTGCTTCACGTGTTTGTTTCCAGAAGCCATTGTTGGACTCGTGTCTTAGTTGCCAGCCTGTTTCTCCTCAAAGGGAAAATCTTAACCTTAGAGGTACCTTTATCTTCCAAATCATCTTGCAATCCACACCTAGGTATGTATCTGTAACATACATTAGCCACCCCACTCAGAAGTTTGTAGGCCTTTTTGGTGGAAAAATTTCCATGTGCCCTAGACAACTGATCAGGTCTACCATGATCCAACCAAAAAGCCTCCAAATAACCCAACATCTCATGCAAGTCACAAGCCCTGACTCCAAATAACTGACATGGTGATGTTTGTCCACAGTTGAGGCATGGAGTCTAGGAAATCTAGAAGCGAGGCTCCCCAGCCCCATCCAATCATCCTGCCAGAAATTGAAAGTGCTTCCATTCTTCCATACTGGTCCAGAGAAAGGGGCAAGGCAACCCATAACCACAAAGGAAAACGTTTTGTACAACCTTTTTTCCAAGCCCTTTTCCAAGCACTTCATTTTTCAAGGTCATGAAAAGGTGTTTATCGTTGATTTCAAATGCAATGTGATGTGATTTAGACATGCATGCTTTTGTTTTTTCAAATTTTGAATTTTTGATGTGTGTTATGTGTTGCATTGATTTAAACATGATGTGTTGTGATAGCGAAAGGCAACACACATGAACCCATTTCTCCTCTCTTCATTTTTTAAAAATATTTTTTTAAGGTTTATCTTAGGCCTATTTTTTCTGTTTGATTTTTTTTAGGTTCTCTTTTTTAGTTTCATTTTTTTGCTTATTCTCTTTTTAGGGGGGCCAAAATTCCTTTAAAAGGGTATGCTAATGGAGTGTTGAGGTTGTTATGTGTTGCTGATGTGCTGGGCGTTGAGAGGAGGACGAGAAGTTGACTAAGCAGGTGGAGAAGGAGGAAGAGCATGTTGTGTGCTCAAAGGGAAGGATGGGGAGGTGGATGGATGGATGCTAATCGGTGGAGAAGGGGGAGGGCTAGAGGATGGAGAAGGAGGTGGTGGTGATGGATGTGTTGCACATGCGTTAGCCGAAGGTGGTGGTAGGCAACGAGTGCTCCCCAATGTGTGTTGGTCGACGTGTGCTCCCAACATGGCTGGCATGTGATGGCCAATATGGTGTGTCCTGTGGGGGCAAGTGCATGTGCTGGCAAGGTGTATTGTGTGCTCCGGCGTGTGATGTATGCTCCCACATTGGGGGAAGGGGGGGATGTCGGCTCATGGGTAGGTGGAGGGAGGGGGTGATTATGTAGGGGGCGGAGGGTGTGGAAAAGGATTTGTAATAACCCTTGCAAAATTGCATAAGGTCCACGTGGAATTGCTCTTCTTTCTTCCCATTGTAGAGTGAAGCCATAAGAGTCATGTATCACCCTATGCCACAAAATGTTCTCATTCAGCAATAATTTGATGAGCCATTTAGCCAGCAAAGAATCACCAAAATGTCCACCCATTTAGTCAGTTCTAGAAATATAGTTTACCAACGAAGAGTGATGCACTGGGAAAAAAACACACACACACTATACTAGCACCTGTAAGAAAAACATTAGCTATCGAAAAACAACGTAGGAATTCAGGGAAAATGCAGCAAATGTGCATGATCAGTGTCTGGCATGTGGAAGAACCTGACCTTAGGGTAAAAAAATAGGAAGGTACCCCACCTGCACCAATCTAGGTAATCTCCAAATATTTTTCCCTTTAATTCACAATCTTTTTCCACCTCTTGCTTTTCTTTTTTTTTTTTTTTGTGAGCAGCACTTTATTCGACAGCATAGAGATATCCCTTTCAAGATAATAGGAGATATCACCCTGCATGCTGTTAAAAACTAACCAAATCCACAAAACCAGCCTAACTTGCGGCTCTAATAATTTAAACACTAGTGTCTTTCTACTTCGCTAGAGTTCAGATGAAAACAGAGATCAATCTAAAGAGTCGTCATAGCTAGTGCAACGTGCTCTCAATCAGGCTATGGAACCCCTTGCCAATGACATGCCAGGGTCCATAGGAAAGGCTTCACTTAACTAACTGAAAGCATCCCTGCCACCGAATGCTAGTCATGCTACTAGAGATGCATATGGATCGGGGCAGGCTAAATCCACAATCCAATCCAACCATATTGGATTGGGACTCTTTCTGATCTGATGCAGTCAAACTCAAGGCTAACCGACCTACTTCAATCCCCAATTTCCACTGAATCAGATTGGGTCAGATTTTCTCTGTATGTCTAATAGGTTAAGCATGTTTTTGCATTTTCTTTCTAACGATTAGTACGAAGTGTAAGATAAATCCTAGATTGCATCTCTCATTGAAATTGGATGTAAACGCTGGACTACATGCTATAATGGACAAACGAATATACATACGTACCATATTAATGAGTACTAATACACATGAAGAAAATGTTTACATATTGTAACAACCCGTTTCCCGAGCCCCTACGAGACATGAGAATCGGACCGACTCAACTAATCCCAAGACCTAGTCGTCCAACGAGGAAGTAACCAAAAGAGTAGTAAAATAAACCACATTCAACATGAATATAACTAACAGTAAGAAAATACAGCAGCAAGGAAAGAAACTATTATAGTATATACCACCACAACAGTAGAACAACATTCATAACTAAATATGAACTGCAGGTAAAGAAAAGTACAGCGGAAACAAGAACTACTCACTATAACGGAACAAAGAGGTACAAGAAACAGTGGTAACTCTACTGGACCCTACTCGGCCCAACGTCCTCTGCAGCCGCTGACCCTGGCTGCTCAACACCTGGTCCTGAAGGTAACGAGTGTAACACGTCAGCAAAACGCTGAGTAGAGTGGCAACTAAAACTAAAGAAACAGTAGAGTGTACAGTAGCTGTTAAGTTCTGTTACTTTCTTTATTTAAGTCTTTCAATTATCTCACGATTTATCTATTTCTCAAATCTTTCACTTGATCTCGAATGTTCCTCGTTGGAACGATCTTGATTGCAGTCTTTTCCGAACAGTAGAAGTAGCACGTGGTGCTCTCCTGGCCGAGAGAGTTCCCCGTGGTGATCCTACACTCAGTCAACCACCCCAAGGTCACTGACCGACGTAACGGTGACTACGGCACACGCGGTAAACGCACGGGTAGCTAACCTGCACTGGCACGCGGTCAGTCGTTTCCGTTAACGGGTGCGCCCAAAGCACAGCACGGAACCGGTACAGGGCAGAGCCCTCTCAGTAACAGGGGTCCAACCCCTCCACAGTAACCAAACAGGGGCCTTGCCCCTCCACAGTCCGCGCACCCTCACCTGACTACCCTGGTTTGCCCCAGTGGGCCTAACAAGTCGGTGTGGGAGGCTAGCAGAACCCCGGGGCCCGTGGGGTAGCTAGTACCTCCCTACACTAGTAGCTCTCCTCGGTACTACGTACACGAGGGCCAGCAAGTCGGTACAGAGTGGCCAGTCCTAACCCCGGGTCCCTGGGGCGGCTGGCTCCGCTCTGCACTAAACAGGGGGGACAGTCGCTCTCCTTGGTACTCCGTACTCAAGGGCCAGCTCACTTCCCCAATTCTATTCCATTCACTTTCCAGAAGTTCTACTCCTACTTCCCCGTAGGGTTCCAGCTCAGAACGTCTAAGTTTCACCTTCCAGTTTCACGTTATCACAATCCATGTTCTCAAACACGTTTATTTATTCAACAGGCAGCTATTTGTTCCTTTCCATTTTTCCAAGAGTGCAATATTCATCTGTTCCACTAGTTTTCCCGTCCTAGGATTCATGCCGCATCCTAGAATCTATCATACAATCTAGTTTTCCAGCCCTAGGATTCATGCAACACCTAGGATCTATCATTCAATTTGTTTTTCATTCCTAGGATTCATGCAATGTCCTAGGTTCTATTTATGATTCCACAATTTAACAGGTTATACTTAAAAGCCACTCTACCAGGTACGACGGGAGTAATGGGGGCGTGATCGGGAATCCCGCGTGCCTCCGCGACCCCCAAGACTGCAACGGAATGAGGTCCTATCACAAGGATCAAACACAAGGAGTGTCTCAAAACAGTGTATAGCTACTGTAGATGGGTAGAGGATTTAATTCCGGAAAGAACGCAACTCGAAATGCTGAAAACGGAACACGAACGGGCCCTCAACGGGTCGAAAACGACGACACTATGCAAAATCAGACGTCTGGAACTTCTTCCAGACGTCTTAAAAAGTGGATCAGAGAATTACCTTATTCTGCGTGATTTTTCAGACGTCCAGAAGCTTGCGGGGACGTCTGGCCTAGTTCCCAGACGTCCGATGGTCACCCCGGACGTCTGGAGGTCGCTCCCGCCGTCGGGTACTACAGCCAGACGTCTTATTCGCGTTGGATGGCGAATCACCGAGCCTGCGCGCACCCAACTCTCTCTCTCAGTACGGTCAGTCGACAGTAAGGAAGAAGACGGAAGAACTCACCTTTCGGTCGTCTGGATGGTCTTCCAGACGTCGCCCCCGTCGTCTGGCTATCAGCCCAGACGTCTGATTCTGGAAATGTTTCCAGAATCAGGCCGCGACTCGCCCTCCACTCGCGACGCCGCGCCTCGTCGCACCTCGTGCGCCTGCTGCTCGGACCGCAGCAGTCCCCCCCGCGTCGCCCCGCGCCCGCTGCGCTCCCCGCCGGCCGGCCCTGGCAGCCCCGGCGAGCTCGCCCTCACGGCTTAGCGCCGCTCTCGCACGCAGCACCTCCTCCGCGCTCACTGCGGCCACCGCTGCCGCTGCAACCTCGCGCTCGCTCTCGCGCTCACTGGCCGAAGGAGAAGAGGAAGGAGGCGATGGTGACGGAAGAGCGCGTGGCCTTTTAAGGCCGCGCGAGGAGGAGAGAGAAGGAGCGCGGCAGGGGAATCTGCAGCCGCAGAAGGAATAAGCGAATATGCGGGTCTGCGCGCTCAGGCGCGCAGACGACCAGTGCGTGTCAAAGATAATAGATTTCCAGATGTCTGTCAACGATCCCAGACGTCTTATGCGACTTCGGGAAGTGATTCCAGACGTCTGATCCGACGTCTGGCCCACCTCCCAGACGTCTTAAAATACGTCTGGGGCACGCGTTCATAACAATATAACAAACTCAAAGGAAGTTTCGTCCCCGAAACTTGCGTTAACTAGGGTGCGGAAAAGACGTCCAAATAACCATAACAAACTCAAAGAGGACCGAAGCCGATCCGAAAAGACGTACCCGCGAAAAGCTCCGGGTACCGCTCCCGCATTGCCGCCTCAGGCTCCCAGGTAGCCTCCTCGTATCACTGGCTCCTCCACAAAACCTTTACCAGGGGTACTTGCTTCCGTCTCAAACTGCGGACAGCTCGGTCTAGAATCTACACTGGCCGCTCGGGGTAGGTCAGGTCGTCGTCCACCTCGACGCTCTCGTGACTCAGTACGTGACTGGGATCGACTATGTACTTCCTGAGGTTGGACACGTGGAACACGCCGTGCACACCAGAAAGCTGCGGGGGGAGGGCAAGCCTGTAAGCAATGGGTCCAACTCGCTCCAAGACCTCAAAGGGCCCCACAAACCTCGGCGCGAGCTTCCCTCTCACCCCAAACCGCTGTAAGCCCTTCATTGGCGAAACATGAAGGAAGACGTGATCCCCAACCTCAAACTGCACCTCTCTACGTCTCCGATCCGCGTAGCTCTTCTATCTGCTCCTGACAGTGCGGAGTCGTCTGTGGATCTGCTCAACTACCTCCTGACTCTGCCGGATCAACCTGGGGCCAACCTCCCACTTGGTCCCCACCTCAACCCAACTCAAGGGTGCCGTACACCTCCGTCCGTACAGAGCCTCGTAGGGAGCCATGCCGATGCTCGAGTGATAACTGTTGTTGTATGCAAACTCCGCCAGGGGCAGGTGCTCCTCCAAGAGCCCCTCCAATCCAGTACACAGGCATGCAAAAGGTCCTCAAGTGTCTGTATCGTGCGCTCAGACTGTCCGTCCGTCTGGGGGTGGTAAGCCGTACTAAACCTCAACCGCGTCCCCAAGGCCTGCTGAAACTCAGCCCAAAACTGGGACGTAAAGCGGGTATCCCGGTCGGATACGATCTCCCGCGGAACTCCATGTAGTCGTACCACATCACGGATATACCTCTCTGCCAACTGTGCTGGTCCCAAAGTGACTCAGATCGGCAAGAATCGCGCCGTCTTCGTCAATCTATCCACTATTACCCAGACTGCGTCGTGTCCCCACTGGATAATAGGTAAGCCCACCACCAAGTCCATGGTGATGCTCTCCCACTTCCACTCTGGCACTGGAAGCGGCTGAAGCGGCCCTGCAGGCCTCTGATGCTCGACTTTCACCTGCTGGCACACTAAGCACTGCTGCACGAACTCACCCACATCCCGCTTCATCCCTCTCCACCAAAACTCGCGTCTCAAGTCGTGGTACATTTTCGTGTTTCCGGGATGTGTGGTGAATCTGGAACCGTGTGCCTCAGTCAGGAGCTCTCTCAACAGCTCCTCATCTCTAAGAACGCACAACCGTCCCCTCAAGCGTAGCACCTGGTCTGTGAAAGAGAAGTCCCCTGGGTCTCCTGACAGCACTCTGTCGCGCAAAGACTGCAAGTACGGATCGGCCATCTGTCCTATAATGATGCGATCTATCAGCTCTGGCCTAGTCTGCTGTGTCACCGTCACTGTCCCACAGTACCCTCGTAACTCTAGGGGTCGCCAACTGCCCACCTCCTCCAAAAGGCTCCAACTCTGTAACTGTAGACTGGCCAAGAGTGCGGGCGCCTTACGGCTCAAGGCGTTAGCCACCACATTAGCCTTTCCCGGGTGGTAGGAGATGCTGCAGTCGTAGTCCTTCAGGAGCTCCAACCAACGTCTCTGTCTCATGTTGAGCTCCTTCTGATCAAAAAGGTATCTGAGGCTCTTGTGATCTGTGAAGATCTCGAAGGTCTCACCGTACAAGTAGTGCCTCCAGGTCTTCAGTGCGAAGACAACAGCTGCCAACTCTAAGTCGTGGCTAGGGTAGGTATGCTCATGGGGCTTCAGTTGCCGCGAAGCGTAAGCGACAACGTGACCCCTCTGCATGAGCACACCTCCTAACCCCTGCAAGGAGGCGTCCGTGTACACAACGAACCCGCCACTACTGTCAGGGATGGTGAGCACGGGAGCCGAGGTCAACCTCTCCTTCAGCTCCAGAAAACACGCCTCACAGGCGTCTGTTCAAGCGAAAGGCACGTCCTTCCGGGTCAACTGTGTCAAAGGACGCGCAATCTGTGAAAATCCTCTGATGAATCGTCTGTAGTAGCCTGCCAGTCCCAGGAAACTGCGAATCTCAGTAACTGAACGTGGTCTCTCCCACCTGAGCACTGCCTCAACCTTGGCTGGGTCCACCGCCAAGCCGTCTCCACAGATCACATGACCTAGGAAGGTCACCTCCCTCAACCAGAACTTGCACTTGCTATATTTGGCGTATAGCCGGCGTCGTCTCAGAGTGTCCAGAACCATCCGCAAGTGCTGTCCGTGCTGCGTCCGATCTCTAGAATAGATGAGTACATCATCTATGAAAACCACCACGAACTGGTCCAAGTACGGTCTAAACACCTGGTTCATCAGGTCCATGAAAGCAGCGGGGGCATTGGTCAGCCCAAACGGCATGACCAAAAACTCGTAGTGTCTGTATCGGGTGCGGAAAGCTGTCTTGGAGACGTCGGTCTCCCTGATCCTCAACTGGTGGTATCCAGACCTCAAGTCGATCTTGGAAAACACCGTGGTACCCCGCAACTGGTCAAACAAGTCGTCGATCCTCGGCAGCGGATATCTATTCTTGATGGTGACCCTATTCAGCTGTCGGTAGTCCACACAAAGGCGTAAGGTCCCATCCTTCTTCTTCACAAACAGTACCGGGGCTCCCCAGGGAGACACATTGGGCCTCACGAAACCCTTCTCCAGAAGGTCCTGCAACTGAGACTTGAGCTCTCGCAGCTCAAGCGGTGCCATCCTGTATGGCGCGGTGGAGATGGGGCTGGTCCCTGGTACTAGTGAGATCTCAAACTCGATCTCACGCTCGGGCGGTAGTCCTGGTAACTCGTCTGGAAACACGTCAGGGTACTCTCTGACCACCGAGATGCTCTAGAAGTCTGCCACAGGGCTGGGCTCTGCCACCACACAAGCTAGGAAGCCCTCACACCGCTGGCTCAAAAGTCTCGCCGCCCGAAGTGCCGAAATGCACCTGAAACCTCCGTCCACTGGCTGTCCGTGAAACTCGAAAGAAGGCAACTCCGGAATGGAGAAGACAATCTTCCTCTCAAAATAGTCCACCAAGGCATGGTAAGCGGACAGCCAATCCATCCCCAGAATCACTCCAAAGTCCTCCATCTGTATCATAATCAGGTCAGCTGGCAGGCTATGTCCCCCGACGTTGACCTCGCAATCCGTGTACACCTCCTCAGCTACAAACAGCTGACCACTCGGACCTCTGGTTACGAACGGATTCTCTAACAGTGTATAATCCTGGTCCAAACTAACTGTGAAACTGGCTGCGACAAACGAGTGCGTAGCGTCGGAATCGAAAAGCGTGTAAACGAGTCTGTCGAAAACTGAAACCATACCTGCTACCACCGATCCCGAAGCTCTGGCGTCCCTGTGTGTTAGGGCGTTGATACGCCCCTCAGCTCTAGGTGCGGACGAAGCAGCCACAATCTACGTCGGACGGGTAGGTGCTAGTCGGTACCCTCCTCGCGACTGCTGTCCTCCTCCTCGCGCCTGGGAACCACGGCCTCCTACGCGCCCTCCACTGCTCTGCGCGGGGAGTATCTGCTGACCTCCTGCCCTAGACGGGCAGTCCCTCCTGATGTGGCCCGGCTGGCCACACTGGTAACAGAGGGGAACCCGACTCCTGCCCTTAGTGGGTCCCTGCTGTCGGCTAGACGGGGGTCCGATGCTGGCGACTGGCCCCTGTCGAGGGCCCCCAAAGGCCACTGATGGCCCTGCAAAACGTGACGGCTCTCCTGCGGACGCCACGTGTCTCCGTTCTCGCCGGCCCTATGAGAAGTCTGGCTGGAAGGGCCTCTTCCGCCTGCCGTCGGTGTCTCGCGCGGACGGGTTGGTCTCCTCGTAAGTCATAGCTGCCTCTACCACCCTCGAAAACGTAGGCAGCTTCAGGGGTTTGACATACCCCCGGATCGCAGGCCGGAGCCCCTCGATGAACCTCCAAAGGCGCTCCTCCTCAGTGGCTACCGCTGTCGCTGCAAAGCGGGACAGCTCCAAGAAACGCGTGCGGTACGCGCTCACAGTCATCGTCCCTTGGCGGAGAGTGTGGAACTCCCGCCTCCTCTGGTCCTACCACGTCTGGGGAAAGTACTGCTCGCAGAAGAGGGTGACGAACTGGTCCCACGTCGGCTTGTCCCTCTCCTGTCCCCGGACCGCCCTCCACCACCTATGTGCCGTACTCTCTAGCTGGTACGTGGCAAAGGCCATGCGACACTCCACCGGGGGGCGAAGGGTGTAGAAGATCTTCTCCAGCTGCTCCAGCCAGTCCTCTGCCTCGGTCGGGTCCTCATCCCCCTTGAAGGAGGGGGGCTTTAGCTTCCGGAACTGCCCGAAAAGCTCGAAGTGGCGCTGTAGAGGAGGTGCTGGTGCACCTCCAGGCGAAGGTGCCTCGTGCACGGAAGTATCGGAGGAAGGTGGGGGCTGCGGCAGCCCATCCCCTCCCCCGTGTCCAGCGCCGCATCCGTCGAGTGGTCCCACAGAGGACTCCCCCTCCGCAACCCCAGGGTGAGGTGCTCGGGGCAGTGGGTGGAGCTCCTCTCGTACAATGTCTCGTATCAGCCGGGCGAGGTCCTGGGCCTGGACGCCCGGGAGTAGTGGGTGGTCCACTGGGGTGTCGGCAACGGCATGCCCACCTCGCCGACCTCGTCCTTGGCCGCGCCCGCGGCCCGCCTCACCAATCCCGTGACGAGGCATCTCCTGTAAGGAGACGCGAAACAAAACGAAAAAACGTCAAAACAAATGGTACCTAACGAAACTTCTAAGAGCTCATGTCAAGAGATATGTTGTGGTGGCTACTCTAGTTATAAACATGTGAATTGGTTATTCTACAGTCAGTTGATTCACTTCTCGGGACGACCTTGCTCTGATACCATCTTGTAACGACCCGTTTCCCGAGCCCCTACGAGACACGAGAACCGGACCGACTCAACTAATCCCAAGACCTAGTCGTCCAACGAGGAAGTAACCAAAAGAGCAGTAAAATAAACCACATTCAACATGAATATAACTAACAGTAAGAAAATACAGCAGTAAGGAAAGAAACTACTACAGTATATACCACCACAACAGTAGAACAATATTCATAACTAAATATGAACTGCAGGTAAAGAAAAGTTCAGCGGAAACAAGAACTACTCACTATAACGGAATAAAGAGGTACAAGAAACAGTGGTAACTCTACTGGACCCTACTCGAACCAGCGTCCTCTGCAGCCGCTGACCCTGGCTGCTCAACACCTGGTCCTGAAGGTAACGAGTGTAACACGTCAGCAAAACGCTGAGTAAAGTGGCAACTAAAACTAAAGAAACAGTAGAGTGTACAGTAGCTGTTAAGTTCTGTTACTTTCTTTATTTAAGTCTTTCAATTATCTCACGATTTATCTATTTCTCAGATCTTTCACTTGATCTCGAATGTTCCTCGTGGGAACGATCTTGATTGCAGTCTTTTCCGAACAGTAGAAGTAGCACGTGGTGCTCTCCTGGCCAGGAGAGTTCCCCGTGGTGATCCTACTCTCAGTCAACCACCCCAAGGTCACTGACAGACGTAACGGTGACTACGGCACGCGCGGTAAACGCACGTGTAGCTAACCCGCACTGGCACGCGGTCTGTCGTTTCCGTTAACGAGTGCGCCCAAAGCACAGCACGGAACCAGTACAGGGCAGAGCCCTCTCAGTAACAGGGGTCCAACCCCTCCACAGTAACCAAACAGGGGCCTTGCCCCTCCACAGTCCGCGCACTCTCGCCTGACTACCCTGGTTTGCCCCAATGGGCCTAACAAGTCGGTGTGGGAGGCTAGCAGAACCCTGGGGCCCGTGGGGTAGCTAGTACCTCCCTATACTAGTAGCTCTAATCAGTACTACATACATGAGGGCCAGCAAGTCGGTACAGATTGGCCAGTCCTAACCCCGGGTCCCGGGGGCGGCTGGCTCCGCTCTGCACTAAACAGGGGGGACAGTCGCTCTCCTTGGTACTCCGTACTCAAGGGCCGACTCACTTCCCCAATTCTATTCCATTCACTTTCCAGGAGTTCTACTCCTACTTCCCCGTAGGGTTCCAGCTCAGAACGTCTAAGTTTCACCTTCCAGTTTCACGTTATCACAATCCTTGTTCTCAAACACATTTATTTATTCAACAGGCAGCTGTTAATTCAATTACAGGCAGCTATTTGTTCCTTTCCATTTTTCCAAGACTGCAGTATTCATCTGTTCCACTAGTTTTCCCGTCCTAGGATTCATGCCGTATCCTAGAATCTATCATACAATCTAGTTTTCCAGCCCTAGGATTCATGCAACACCTAGGATCTATCATTCAATCTGTTTTTCATTCCTAGGATTCATGCAATGTCCTAGGTTCTATTTATGATTCCACAATTTAACAGGTTATACTTAAAAGCCACTCTACCAGGTACGACGGGAGTAATGGGGGCATGATCGGGAATCCCGCGTGCCTCCGCGACCCCTAAGACTGCAACAGAACGAGGTCCTATCACAAGGATCAAACACAAGGAGTGTCTCAAAACAGTGTATAGCTACTGTAGACGGGTAGAGGATTTAATTCCGGAAAGAACGCAACTCGAAACGCGGAAAACGGAACCCGAATGGGCCCTCAACGGGTCGAAAACGACGACACTATGCAAAATCAGACGTCTAAAACTTCTTCCAGACGTCTTAAAAAGTGGATCAGAGAATTACCTTGTTCTGCGTGATTTTTCAGACGTTCAGAAGCCTGCGGGGACGTCTGGCCTAGTTCCCAGACGTCCGATGGTCACCCTGGACGTCTGGAGGTCGCTCCCGCCTTCGGGTACTACAGCCAGACATCTTATTCGCGTTGGATGGCGAATCACCGAGCCTGCGCGCACCCAACTCTCTCTCTCAGTACGGTCAGTCGACAGGAAGGAAGAAGACGGAAGAACTCACCTTTCGGACGTCTGGATGGTCTTCCAGACGTCGCCCCCGCCGTCTAGCTATCAGCCCAGACGTCTGATTCTGGAAATGTTTCCAGAATCAGGCCGCGACTCGCCCTCCGCTCGTGACGCCGCGCCTCGTCGCACCTCGTGCACCTGCTGCTCGGACCGCAGCAATCCCCCCCGCGTTGCCCCGAACCTGCTGCGCTCCCCGCCGGCCGGCCCTAACAGCCCCGGCGAGCTCGCCCTCACGGCTTAGCACCGCTCTCGCACGCAGCACCTCCTCCGCGCTCACTGCGGCCGCCGCTGCCGCTGCAACCTCGCCCTCACTCTCGCACTCGCTCTAGCGCTCACTGGCCGAAGGAGAAGAGGAAGGAGGTTGTGGTGACGGAAGAGCGCGTGGCCTTTTAAGGCCGCACGAGGAGGAGAGAGAAGGAGCGCGGCAGGGGAATCTGCAGCCGCAGAAGGAATAAGCGAATATGCGGGTCTGCACGCTCAGGCGCGCAGATGACCCGCGCGTGTCAAAGATAGCAGATTTTCAGACGTCTGTCAACGATCCCAGACGTCTTATACGACATCTGGAAGTGATTCCAGACGTCTGGTCCAACATCTGGCCCACCTCCTAGACGTCTTAAAATACGTCTGAGGCACGCGTTCATAACACATATGCAGAGAAATGCAGCAATAGCAAATGAAACTTCCATTTATCTTCTCCAGGATAACGTGAAAACACATCCAATGTTACCAAAACTTAAATAAACTCGATGCCCGACATATATTTCAATTAAAAGCAGGCACCACATATTTTGGGACAAGCTCCAGCAAGTTTGGAAGTATGATCCACCTGAACTCAATCCCAATTATGATGATATGCATGACATGACCTTGCACCATGCACTAACGATGATCACTGAAACTCAAACCCCCATTCCTTTGAAATGAAACCTTCAGAGAAATGACTTGCGCTAGAGGTAAAAGGCTAATCAAAATTGGGTGTAGCCGGTTTTTTCATAGGATCTATCTCAGCATAGTGTATGAGGTCGGTAGCATCAGGTAGAGACACTCAGGTGGCTTTCGCTTGGCCAAAAGCCAAAGGAAACCCATACATATATAGGCTATCATTGTTTAAAAATATGGACACGTAACAATCCAACAAAAATAAAACCTCCACAGAACAACAAATTTTAACTGACTAAAACAGGAAAGAACGAACAATCGCTCAAAGCTGAAGGCCTTAATGATTATGCCCCATTGGGATTTCCATCAAGCTCACTTCAATCTACGCAGCAACTTCAACAACAATACCTCCTTTTAAAACCATCCCTCAACAATCCAAATTGGATAAGGTGGGATGATACCGACTGGAAAGCTAACAAATTTTAGGGACATGAGGCAACCGATAATGTGACAAACACCCTCTAACATGTTGGTGATCCAATTGATGCGAGGGAGCTTCCGTTCAACAAGGAAGTTGATTATACATGTATGACATGTAAAATAGAAGACATCACTTGAATATGAAGGGGAAGAAAATTAGTGGAGTTTGGGGAAAGAAACAGATTGGGAAAGGATTTGAAATCAAGATGCAACGGAAATGCTCCCATGGAAAAACTTGTGTAAATTTAAATATTGTATATTGGATTGTAAAGTCCGAATCATAACAAGCTTGATGGAGGTAGAGAATTTGATTGGATCATTTTGTAATTCGAGGTGTACCCCTACGTGTCATCGAAAATAAACAAGAAGTGAACACATGCTACAACTGCAATCGGGTGCCCTTTTCTAACTGGAATTCCTTCCAAACAAAATGATCTCGGAAGTCACATATCTTGAAGTGGAGCCGGTGGTCGAACATATCTTGTACGAGTTAATATCTCGTTTACACATCAACATTTTTTTTGTTGAAAAGGCTTTCACATTAACTGGATCTTAAAAGGTGTTGAAAAGGTTTACCGAGAGACGTTTATAGAGACATAAAAAAAAAAAAAAAATCCAGAAAAAAAGGTGATTGAAGATGGTCAAGACAATTGGACATCAGCCTTCCATGCCAGATGGATCCAGTTCGAGTCTCGCCAACCTCAAAAATACATCAAGCACTCGGTTGGATTTTGAGGCCACTCGTGTACATTACGAGATCCCACAAGGTGCAACAGCACCCCATACATAGAAACAACTGGCCAAATAGAGATAAGGTAGACACACGAATCTACCTACCATAGTAAAAACCTATCTATCTATACTAAAACTGGGTTTGATCAAGTCACGTGTCGGGGCCCACGGTCTCCGTTGCTGCCGCGCTCTTGCACACCCACCCCCCCCCCCCCCGGCTCCCTTGTCTCTCTCATTAAATGCTCCCCCATCCTTCTCTCTCTCTGCACATCTTTCCCTCTGTTTCAATGCACGTGCTTTTTTTACCTTATCTGCGTTAATCACTGACCTCCACCCCACCCCCCCATCTTTCCTTGCAACAAGTCTTCTATTTTTTAAATGGATAACCAATTTTCCACACCTCACACTTCCCTATGCATGAATGTGTTGCTATTTCATATGTTGTGTGCTTCGACAATATAAAGCCCTCTTCAACAACTGCAACTTCGGGTGCTCCCCTCACTCCATCCTGGAGGCCTTCTCTCTATCAGGTCTTGTGCCTCTCCCAGGGTGACCCCTTGTACTTCTAGCAAGTGACCCCCCTCCTCCACACTCGCTTTGTCGTCCACGACATCATCCTCACCGACCACCTCAACCACACCATCATCACCACCACCCTTGTCGACCACCACCACCACTGTCCACGACACCCTCCACGCCACCCCCACCCTCCAAGATGTCCAACGCACCTTCCACCACATCCTCTTCTTTCGTTAGAGCTTCAACGATGACGTCCTCATCCTCTAACACGCATCTAGCTCCATCAAGTGGATGTGTTGTACTGAATGAATAGGTCACAAGGGTCTCGCCATTGGTCTTGTTGGCTTGGTGTTTTCCTCTTCGTGGTTGTGTGCTGCATGGTCCACGCCTATGTGTTGCGTTAATAATGTGGTTTTGATCAATGTGTGTCCTCCCCTCTGTGCTTCCCATCTCCATCCCTGTTGTGTGGTTTTGCCATTGGTCTCGTTGGGTTGGTGTTTTCCTCTCTTTGGTTGTGCTGAGTGGTCCATGCCTATGTGCTACATTAAGAATGTGCGTTGTGTAAGTGGTCGTTGTACTGGGGTGTTGTGCTAGGATGCAGTGTGCTGGGACAACATGATCCCTCAAAGGTGCGGTCCTGATGTGCATTGCGCCTAAGATTCTTGTGTGGTTCCTTCGGTGATGTGGTTTCCTTTACCTTAACTCCTTTAATCTTGCTATGCGGTTGGGGTCCTCTGTGTTGTCTGTTTATTGCTACTTGAACGTGTTCACGTAGTGTTCCACTTTCATCTTTTCTTTTATGTTGTGTGTTTGTTGCTACTTGATGTGGTGGGGAGTCCGTATCATGCATTACTGGAGGTCTTACGCAAGCATTATGATCCTGAAGCGGATGTGTGGAGCACTGGGGTCATCTTGCATATCTTGTTAAGTGCAGTTCCACCCTTCTCGGTAGGTTTGTTATGTTTTTGATATTTGTTGTCATCGTGTCTGATATGAGTTTGTTTGGATTTCTGAAGTAGTGCTGCATTTCCGGTTACTTGTGTTTCTTGCCAAGGCAAAGAACGGAGGTGGGATCTTCAAGCAAATACTGCAAGGACTCCTAGACTTTCAATCACCCATGGATTCTAGACGACAATGTTGCCCCAGATAGGCCTTTGGATTCTACCGTTGTTTCTCTCTTGAAGTAGTTCTCTACCATAGTATATAGAAGAATCGGCATACGCAAAAACACACACGACCCCCGAACCAATATAAACACCTCCTCACGGGCAAGCTGGGTTTCGGTTTGTTTCCACCCCCATTCCACGAGCAAGTTGAGGGGTTGCATGCTGGGGTAGGTGTCGGTCGCGAAGGTACTTGGTGCGAAGGTGCTGGGCGAGTGTGGGTGGTCTGCCCGAGCGAGTGTGCCTGCGCAAGGTGAGTCCTGGGTGCTTGCCGTGTGTACTGAGGTAACTGTGTGCTACTTCAGGAGTCCTGGGAAAGGTGGAGGTGTGGGGTGTTTGCTCGACCTCGCATGGGTGCGCTGGGTATGTGTGCTAGAGGGGGTACATGCTGGGTCCTTTTCCACTCATGCAGGTGCTATGTGCGGGTGTTGGAGGTGGGGACCCATGAAGGTGAGGTTTCGTGTGCGTCCTGGTGCAAGTGTGTGTTGGCCGGGTGTGCCTAGAGTTTGGGTGTGGGTGCTATGTTCGTGGCAGGGGCTTACACAGCAAGAACTAATTCTCCTAACATCAATGTACAGCACTCATGATAGGGTCCGAGAACAAAGGATTAAACCTTCAATGCATTGAACATTGTAAACAATTTTCCTATAACAAACGTATATATATTTCAATTTCCAAATTGATCACTAATTTCGTAAAAGCCATTTCAACATATCCAAAACATACAAGTAATACCTCATTACAAGCTCAAGAACAGAACACTGGAAATTCCCAACAACACAGTCAAGTTCGTCTTCATTGACCATGGACCCAATATATTCTTCCAAGATATAACGCACCTTCTTTATCAACTTCAAGCACACAGTCATCACTGACATTCGGACTCGTGTTGAGGTCAAAATCCATTGCCGAGAAGGCACCACACATATTGCTGAAGTAGAGCTTGTGGGAAGGCATGGGCAGAACTTCAAACAAAACTCTCGCAACACAAGGGGGAACTGTGAGATGTGGACAAAACGAAGGAAGGGTCTACAGCACAAATGCACCAGAAGGCACACAGCATGGAATGAAACTTACATAGGATTAGAGATGATGGATTCCAATGAAAGCACACAACATTGACATGTTCACCCACGAAAGCACACAACACTTACACATGCAACACCAACAAAAGACCACAACATCAGCCCAACATGCAACACCAACCCCAGAAGCATAAACGTTGGTAGCACCTACCCACGTGACAGCACGTGCAAGAAAATATGTATCGAGAGATGAGAGATATGCATCGAAGAATGAGAGGATACAAGAGATATGCATGGGAAAATGAGGAGCGTAGGAAAGAACATTGAAAATGATATTGCGTTACCCTTTTCTCTTCTCGGCTATGAACAACCTCAAGAAAATGGATTTGAGAGTAAGACAATCCATTTATGATGATTGCCCTGGGTTATTTGTGAAAATGGCCCTAAGTTATTTATGATAATGGTAACTGAATGTTAAATGTTGTACTGAACGTGCATTTCATATCTGTGAGTATAATTAAAATAAGTGGGTGTTAAATTGAAAGTGCATATATTGATGTTATTTGGAAGGCTTTGTTTGTTGAAAGTGACGATGAGAATATGTCAAAAAGAAAAATTGTTATTGTAACAATGATGATGATGTTACTATAATTTTTGTAGGGAAGGTAGGAACACAGATGCTATTTGAATGGCAGAATCTTGCAATACAAGTTCTTCCTGCACTTTCGTAGTGGCAGTTTCTGGTAGTGGAACATTGAAGTTTTTAGATCAACTTGGGTGGATGTATTGGTTGCATGGATGTAGCGACCCACGTCTGCACAGATTTTTTTTTTTAGTAACATCTGTATTTATTGAATCATGCGACATGGAGTGGTCCATAAAATGATCTAACAATAGCCAAAGGTAAAGTTCCAATGAGTACAAATTCGATAAAGACCACATACCTTTAATCACATAGTTGATCCGATACATTATAGAATAATTCTATTTCCTATAAGTAACCTATGGTGCCCAATTTTGTAGACTTTCAAAAGAAACATATGAGTTGACAAAATTTAAGAGAAACAATTAATATTTCAAAACCTTTAACATAATTAAATAACATAATTCTATAATTCCAATAGATATCTTACTATATCCAATTGTACATTATCAAAATATAATGATAGTCTCTCATCCGAACTTAATTTCCATTAGACAAAAGGCATGAGTCATAATGATACTTTACACTAATTACACTCGCCTTTTTTCTATATTGCATTGTTGTCTTAAACTTCTATGAAGCAAAAGATAACACAGCACACAAAGGATATTATTTCATAAATAATTCTTTCATAATAACACAAGCAATAAGTCATCATTAATGCCATAATTCATGTAATTGTTCAATCCTTGATAACGCTACATTTTATGATGATAATTCTGTCAATCGAGGTTTATCTTAAGCATAATATGCACAAAGAACACACCATAAATGGGCATGGGAGCATTACATGCATCACACATTGAGATTGCTTATAATTCAATGTTAGTGGCCATTTATACAAGTTCATGTCAAAATAGGCTTCAGATGAGCAATCTAACCACACGGATAGATTCAGAACGACTAATGAAGTCCAACGAACTCAAAATCGACCAAATCCGACATCTGGCACTCCCGCAATTGTCCCAAGAAGTTCTAACCGTTAATCTGATGATCAACAGTCCACAGCGTGCCACGTGGTGCAAGATCGGTGCATGAAAACCATCGCCCCGCTTCATCCATCAGCCGCAAGATGAATCTGAGTCGTCCGATCTTCGATCGGACGGCTGAGAATGGATCCCAGCAACGCCTCCTTCGCCTAGCAGCACGACGAAGAGATGAATGTGAGCCGTTCGATCTATGATCGGATGGCTGAAAACCGCACACACCCACAGCACCCCCGACCCTCCACCAGATCCCAACCATTGGATTCCTATCCAATGGCCGCCAGGGCCGCTCCAGCTCACTACATCCATGACAATGCATGAGCGCAACGCAGCGGGTAGCGCCTCATTCGCGAAGGCAACGACAGGCGTTTGAAACCTCGCACGTTGCCAAATTGAACTCTCACGTAGGCACGGCTGATTAAGGACGTGGATCCGGGCACGAACGGCGTGGATTGCATCCACACGGCACCTCCACATGCAAGCGGATGCCGACACCGAATCACACGTGCACTCAATGCACGATCCGCAAGTGTGCCCTCCGCGTGATCTCGACCATTCCATCTTCGATCGAATGGTCCACAGCGAAGGCACACGGATCGCGAAGGAGAAGAACGGTGCGCACGTGAGACTGGCGGGCAGGGGTCTTCACCGACACTTTCGGCATGGTTTTAGTGATGTCCCGGACGTCGCTAAACCTCATACTTAAATTAGAAACCACTTCTTCCTATATAAACCCCTTCCAACTACCCATGTAAAGCATTCAATTCCCTTGCAAGCCTCCCATCCTACTCCTAGCCATCTTTAGCACCTTTTTGTGATAGTCGGAGCCAACGAGCCACCGACGGAGCCCTCCTCCACCGCCGTGGCCACCTCACCGTCTTCTCTCTCTCTCTCTCTCTCTCTCTCTCTCTCTCTCTCTAGCTTAGCTTTACTTTACTTGTGCTTAAGCATTTATCTAGTGTTGTAATTGTAAAACTGAAGTTACATGTTAAATGATGATGTTCCCTATCTAGTTATTGTCTCTCTTTTTCTTGAATTTTTCTCATCTTGATTTACACGAATGCTGTGCTAAAAAGAACTCTAACCCTACTCTCTCTCTCTTTCTCTCTCTCTTACTCGCTTTTCTCCTGCATTTTCTTGCAAGAAAAACTCATCATTTCCGTGACAACTAAGTGATAGAAAAATTTGATTTCACGCCTCCCTGTGTTCGACACTCGGACTCGCATCCGATTCTTTATTTAAAATCGACGCAATAAACATGAGCTACAAGGACCAATTTATACAAATGCATCCGGAGCGCGTTAGTTTTTTGGCGCCGTTGCCGAGGAGGCAACAGATTTATTTTGTCGCTTCCATTCTACATCCACACTCACATCGTCTGACTCATTTTCTCCCTCTATTTGATTGATCGCAAGAACTCGGTGCCGGGGCGACGAAGGAGCGCGACTCGTGACGATAGGGATGGAGTAAGTGCAATAAGGACTGATTGTGAATATTTCTTTTTTCATGGTTGTTTGCTTGCTTAAAAAAATCTAAAAAAAATTTTAAAATCAGAAAAAATTGGCGTGGTGAATGATTGCCTGATCCTCATCCTTAACTTACCACCTAATAAAAAAAAATACAGTCTAACGTTCTTAAAGACTTAATCTTTTTGGAATGTTCTCTTTCTTTTTAAGTGGTGTTTACGAAGCCACCGTGAATTGACATGGGTCGCACCACTCATCCTTAAAATCGACTCATCTGATATAAACTACATGAACACTAGGATGAGCACATTAGGGTTTTAGAGCCTCGCTAAAGGAAATTCACTCTTACCTGTTGTATGCAAAACTTAGCGTGTCCACTTGAAACTTGCCTGAAAACACTAAGACACGTCAACCCTAAAAGACACTGAAGTAAGGACAAATGTTAAAATACACCACATCTTAAATCCTTGTTTGAAAATCATGTCTTGTTAGGAGCACACACATTTGAATTGGATAACTAAGAGGCACCACCCCAATTAACGCCTCATCACATAACCCGAGCACAAGCATTGCCTTAGCCCCATTAAAACAGAGTAGACGTGCCCTAGGTAGGACTGGGTTAAGTCTCATGAGGCGTGGTTTTGTTTGTTGGGCACTTGGCCTTCATTCCCTCAGTAGAATCTGGTGACTAGGCTGCGGGGAAGTGTCAAACGACCGCGGTTGTAGGGTCTACAGAACCGGTGGCGCAAACCAAAGGAAGAACCTTCCCCACAATGCCCTCGTAATCAACCTAGGCAGATTAGCTTTGGGAAGGGCGGTCCCGTGCCTACAGACTTGATCTTTCTTTTGGAAATTTCTAGGTCCCCCAAGGAATACACTGTAAGGACTAGGCTTGTTTGTGCACATACAACTCTCTCTCATCTGTTCTTCCCTCGTTCCTCCATTTCTTCTGAACCATGGATTTCAATGCCTATCCATCTTACCCAAACTACCCCCAACATGATTTGTATGCTAACCCAAGTAGACCATATCCATAGCCTACTTGGGCTAACCAACCACCAAGTTGGGGGTACGACCTAGAATATCCCTCTTCGCCCAACTGTCCCAGTTATGACCAAACCGCACCAACCTCTTATTGGGATACACCCAACATATCCACCCAAGGGTATGATTCAAACCTTGGGAATCCTTATCTCGATTTTCCTCATGTCGACTCATCATTTACATCCTACCCACTCACTAACCACTTTGATGGGACCTTCACTCTAGGAGAACACCAAGAACCCTACCCTTCCCAGGACAATAACTAGGAAAGGTCACCTGAATTCAACGATCTCTCCTACTTGACCTTTGGATAAGAAGGAATGCTAGACAAATGAAAATCAAAGGATGATCAAAAATCTAGGCAAATGAAGAATCATCAACCTTTGATTTGGTCCCCTGATAAAGAATCTAACTGGGACGAGGACTTAGAACCTCAACTATTCTGGAGTAGGATTAAACAAAGAATGATTCCTTTTGAAGAACTGGACCCTGAACATGATAGAATAGAGGACCCACCCAAGAACCTAAACCCCAGTATGGATTCTAATCCACAACCTCAACCACACCCTCTTAACCTGGATTTCAAGGAGGAAATCCAAAGGACACCAAATGATACCCTGTCAATTCTTGATAACCTCCAGTTAGAGTTACACCGACAAAATTAAGAATTGGTTAAAGGGCAACAGGCCATGTTGGATATGTTCCAACAATTGGGGGAAGAAGGCCAAAGAAAGCTGTTGCACACAATGCCATCCTTGGAATTCGTGAATCAAGGACCTACCGTGATCAATTGAACTATACCTAGTCACCCCAATTTGGTTCAGTCCACCATTGATGCCCCCCAGGAGTCAGACAACTCAATGGATAAGGTCATTAAGGATTCCTCGAAACACAATTTGGGAGCATTGAGGACATACATCAAGAGGAAACTGAGAATGTGAGGGGAAATGCCTTGGAATCCAAATCTAATTAGCTCGAGAGAAGTGATCTGGTGGGAACAATAGCCAACATAGGAGATGGGGAATGGAGTTACAATTTCAAAGAAATCGATTCTGAATCGGTTGAAACCCCCATCACAAATCTGGAGGAGGGCCAAGAGAAGGAACATGAACTAGAGGCTAAAGTCAGCCCTACCGCTAATGCAACCTCGAACAGTGAATCTGATATGAATGAGGTTGAAGAGGATATTCTTGAGGGAATGAGCAATGAAACCATGGCTACAAAAGAGATGGATTCTTCTTTGGAGAGAGACCTCATGCTTGATTGTAGGGCTCATTATGAAACTTTTGATTTTGTTACCTGCCCTAACAAAATAAAGATCCCGCGACTCGAATGCACTAGAATTGATACACCTTTGACAGATTACAATTTTATGGGGACACAAGCTGAGTATAGAACCTACATCTTTAGTGTTTGGCATATCATATTCAAGATGCGCTCGTCCACATCAACTTCTCTGCATGCCCGTAAACAAATAGAGGAACTGACATAGTCACGCATGATACATCTGTTGCAGAGTTCCCGCCCCTTAGGAATGGGACTCCACCAAAACCTTGTTCGCATCTGCGGACTTCTAATTTTGGGTCTGGCTGATTTTGTTTATGCCTCCTTGACCCAAACCATTCTGATTTTGTTTATGCAGCATGCCCAGCCGAAGGCATTAAACTCAACACTTCCTAAGAGGCAACCCAGAAGATTCAGACTGATCACGCATATTGCATCGCTCAGGTAACTTCTTTCTGAACCCCCGTTGCATCAATTTGTGTTAATGAGGATATTGTCCAACTTAAGCATGGGGCCTGGTAATTTGCATGTTTTGAGTTCATTTCATCAGTCTAAATAAAAATAAAAAAAATGATGAATCTAGGAAGAAAACTTAGGCATTAGGAACTTATCGACAGTGGGAAATAATACAAAAAAACCTGATCACTTAGACTTTTCAGGCCTTCAGGCTCAATCAGCCCTAGTGTCCGTTAAAATATAGATTTAGCCTCGAATCTTCGCAACCTTAATTTAATCCACCAATAAAATAGGGTGATAAGTATACGATTTATCAACCCATCCTATGACTTGGAGGGACTTTTAGTCTAAGCATCTGCACACATTGTTGCACTGACTCACTCCTTGGAGATTTTGACAGAAATTGGGTAGCTAATGAACCTTCTAGGGTGGTATGGCTGGCAAGTTGTCGTGGGTAACAGTCCATTGCCGATTGTCCAGAGCTCAGCCACAAGACCACTTTCTTCTTATTGCCTTTAGGTAAATTTGAGATCAAGGAAGCCACCTACTAAACAACGAAAGAAAAAAAAAGGAAAAAAGTATAGAAAAGAAGAAAAAAAGAATAAAATAAGCCACACTTCATCGCACGAGTATGGCTGACAAGTGGTCGTGGGTAACAACCCATTAGCCGGTTGTCCAAAGCCCAACTCACTAAATGCACAAAAAGATCCAAAATACTTAAGGAAGAAGCAGGGAAGTAGAGCAATCCGAGGAGATATACACTGAAAACACCCTTGTGTTGACCCCAAATAAAATAAAAGTAGGGAGAAAGCTACCGATCGGACAGATACACCTTCAGGTAAACACTTCCTTTTCCGGTCACCTAGGAACGTAGAAACCCAAAGTCTGTATGAATTACCGTTGAGTGAGTCTATCACGATCTTCACACCAAGATGCTTAGCACTTAATCTTTTTCGAGTTTTGGGTGGGTTGGGTAGCCGTAAAAAGTTACCAACACACTCTCAACTCTAAAAATCCAAAAAATGACAAAAGATGAAAAAGAAAAATATATATATGCTTTAAAGAAAGGATTCAGGCGATTCACATTTTGGCAGACACTCGGGCGTTATTTAGTCTCTATAGATTACGATCTTAGTATATTTCCTCCTATTGACAAGTAACAAAATGTTTAAGTAATCAACTCCTGAATTCTGACTGAGAATAATGGCTAGGATGAACCTTGCTAGGGACTAGTAAGGAATAAGTATGGGGGTATGATAACTCTACATTTTATGGTGATAATTCTAGCAATCGGGGTTTATCTTAAGGATAATATGCACAAAGAACACACCATAAATGGACATGGGAGCATTACATGCATTGCGCATTGAGATTGCTTATAATTCAATGTTAATGGCCATTTGTACAAGTTCATTCAAAATAGGCCTCAGATGAGCAATCGGACCACAAGGATAGATTCAGAACAACGAACGGAGTCCAACGGACTCAAAATCAACCAAATCCAACATCTGGCGCTCCCGCAATTGGCCCAAGAAGTTCTGACTGTTGATCTGATGATCAACAGTCCACAGTGCGCCACGTGGCGTAAGATCGGCGCATGACAGCTACCGCCCCGCTTCTTCCATCAGCCGCAAGATGAATCTTAGCCGTCTAATCTTCGATCGAACGGCTAAGATGGATCCCAGCAACACCTCCTTCTCCCAGCAGCGCGACGAAGAGATGAATGTGAGTCATCCGATGTTCAATAGGATGGCTGAAAACCACGCACACCCGTAGCACCCGCGACCCTCCAGCAAATCCCAACCATTGGATTCCTATCCAACGGCCGCTAGCGCCGCTCCAGCTCACCGCATCCTCGACAAAGTACGAGAGCAGTGCAGCGGGTAGGGCCTCGTCAGCGAAGGCAGCGATGGGCGTTCAAAACCCCGTGCACTACCAAATTGAATTCTCACGCAGGCACGACTGATAAAGGCCGTGGATCCAGGTGCGAACGGTGTGGATTGCATCCACGCGGCACCTCCACACGCAAGCAGACGCCAACGCCAAATCACACGCGCACTCAACGCACGATCCGCCAGCATGCCCTTTGTGCGATCTCGACCGTCTGATCTTCGATTGGACGGTGCGCAGTGAAGGCACACGGATCGCGAAGGAGAAGAAGAACGACATGCGCGTGAGACCGGCGGGTAGGGGTCTTCACCGACACTTTCAGCATGATTTTAGCAACGTCCCGGACGTCGCTAAAGCTCATACTTAAATTAGAAACCCCTTCTTCCTATATAGACCCCTTCCAACTACCCATGTAAAGAATTCAATTCCCTTGCAAGCCTCCTATCCTACTCGTAGCCATCCTTAGCACCTTTTTGTGATAGCCGGAGCCGACGAGCAGCCGATGGAGCCCTTGTTACGACCCAGTTCCCGAATCCCTACAGGACACGAGACCGAACCGACTCGACTGATCCCAAGACCCAGTCGTCCAACGAGAAAGTAACCAAAAAGCAGGAAAGTAAACCACATTCACCATGCTAAGCAACTAACGGAAGTATAGTAGTAAAGAAGTAAAACTACTACAGTACACACCACCACAACAGTAGGAAAGTAAATAGGTACAAGAATATAAAGTACAGAATGTCAGAGTACAGGGGTGCAAGAACTACTCACTACAACTGAAAAGGAGTACAACAAGAAGCTACCACTACTGGGCTCTACTGGGCCCAGCACCCTCTGCAGCCGTAGGCTCTGGCTGCTCAACACCTGGACCCAAAAAGGGATTATGAGTACAAAACGTCAGCGAATGCTGAGTAGAGTGGCAACCAACTAACTAAAGCAGTAAACGTGGAAAAGTAGCTGATTGCACAGCAATCATAGGTCTTAATTGACCTAGATTAGGCTAGCATAAGTTAGGGAAATTCATGCATGCATACACATTATCTGCATCCTTACTGCTTTCCTTTAGCTATGCATAAATAATGTTATAATGTGCTGATTAAGTGCATTATGTCGATTGCAGGCAATAAGTAGATCTAGAGCTAGATCTGGAGCAGGATCTGAAGTTGGATCTGGAATAACGGGAGTTGCAGCAGAGCTGGAGCAGAAGGCTTAGATTAGATGTAGGAATAATAATGTAAGGGGGTTAAAAGTTTGCTATTCTATTAAGTATAAATAAAGCAGTAAAATGTGAAGAGCATAGGTCCATCCTAGCCCTAGGATAGCCTAGAGACCTCCCCAAGCCTTAGCCACCCTTAGATTAGGTCACAACACCCTAGGAAGCCTTAAAACCCTAGTTCCAACCCTTATCTGGACGTCCAGATAAGTTATAGGACGTCCAGGACCCTTAACCATCTCCCACACACCTTAAACCCACTTCTGCAGTATTATTGGACGTCCAGACACTTTGTCAAACGTCCAATTTCTGCAAAATACCCAAAACAGAACCTTGATTTCCCCCTGACTCAAATTGGACGTCCAGAACTGAAGTCTGGACATCTGATTTTTGAGTATAAGTTGTCTGATCCTATTATTGGACGTCTGATACTGGTCTCCAGTCCCTATTTTGAGATTCAAGTCTTGATCTTGGATCTCTAGCTCCCTAGACCTAATCCCAACCCCATAGGAACCTAAATTAAGGTGTCCTAACCCTGGTACACCACCTCTAGACCTACCTAAGGACCTAATTAGGTCCTCACCAAACCCAATTGACTTAGATCAAAGTCAATTACCTTCACCTAAGTCAATTGGACTCATTGAGTCCAATTGAGCTTAGATCTCAACCCACACAAGTTCAATTGGACTTAGTGAGAGTCCAATTGACCTAAACCTAACCTAATTGAGTTATTTCACTCTCAATTAGGTTCACACTCATTCAATTAAACTTAGGTTAAGTTTAATTGCATTTTCACCTTAGCAATTAGGGTTTGCAACCCTAAAATCAAGACCTACACCTACACAAACCCCTTAGGACCTACCCTAAGCCACCTAGCCATGTAGAGCACGACCATATACACACACACACCCATTCACACACACACACTTCTCTAGAATTCTATAGAGATCCCTTGAGATGGCGCCACCTCTTGGTTGCCAAATTTAGCAACCAAGAGGCATTCAAAATGAGATCCACAATTTTTGTCTCTCAGAAACCACCTCCACCCAAATGTGGTCGGCCACTCTTGGACTCTCTCTAGAGAGTTCCACACCTCTTTAGAGAGAAGCCATTGGGTCTATAAAAAGACCCCATGGGTGGCTATTTGCACCCATTCACATCCCTTGGCTTCCATTGGCACCACTCACTTCATTAGCTTCATACACGCCCACTTCCACTTAGCTAGCCACACCACCTCCACGAGCTCAACACCATCATGGAGGACACCATGCCGGGATGCTGGATCAACCCTACCTCTCTCCAAGGGTCGGCCTAAGCGACATTGGCCGCCCCTCATTCTCCTCTCGACCACTCCAAGGCCATCGGGGACCACCCCTGAATGCCCTTTATTCTTCTTGATTTAACTCATGCTCTTTATAATTTTATTGCTTTTATTTACTGCTTAGTAGTGTAGTCTTACTTCTCCTTGTATGCGATTATTTTCTGGTAACTAGGTTTAATTTTCAAGCATTTATGTACAAGCTTTCCTCTAGATTCCTTGTGCAAACAACTCCCCAATGAATGAATGAAAACACACACACACACACACACACACACACATATATATATATCTGTGTGTGTGTGTGTGTGTGTTTGAAATCACCACGAGCTGAATGATTATCGTTTTTGTGTGATTTAAGTACCTGCTCTTTAACTGTCAATCTATTATGCACCAGCATGTCATTTCCTAAGGATATTGAAAATCTAACAATATATGCTTTCTCCATAACTAGTCACCACCTCACTAGAATCGTGCGCACAGAAACTCACACATTCACTTTCGCAATTTACTTGACGCAAGCACATGTGATCCAAGTTAATAACAGAAGTGGTGAAGTTTTTGTTAGGAGATTGGAAACCGGCGTGCGTCTTTAAACGAAGTAGAGTAGTAAAAAGATCTATTTCAAAAGTGAAAGCAACGCCTCCCAGTTACGAATGACCGGGACTCAAGTCTCATAATTTTTACAAACTAAATCTTTGACAAATGTTTTTGCGCGACTATACTACGATTTCCGACGACTTTCAAGACGTGCGAAAATGGTTTCTGTCAAATGGAGTCGTTGCCGGGGAGGCAACATCATTTTCTTTGATTTCGATCTTTTAGACTATCACTGACAAATTTCTCTCTACTTTGTTTTTGATGTGTAGGAAAAATGGAAGAAAAACGGGATCTGCGCACACAAGCGCGGAAAAGAAATCAAGTGCACATCACATTCTCTTAGATTAGGTTTATTTTCTGAACCCTAGGACTAGATCTACTTCCTGCAATTTCCTTTGTGAAAAAATAAAAATAAATAAAAAAAAAGAAAGATTTTGAAAAAAAATCTAGATTAGGTTTCCTTTCAAATCTAGGTTAGTTGGAAAAAGAAAAAAAAAGATATTTTTCGTTGAATCTTTTGAAAAATTATTTTTGAAAAAAAGAAAAAAAAACGTGCAAGAGTTTTGAAAAAACAAAAAAGAAATCTTTTTGGTGGAAGGCTTAAATTTCAAATTCAACCCTCTTTAAAAAGCTTTTCCACCATCTCCTTATTTTTGGCCAGATTTCAAACTTGATTTCAAAATTTGATTGCGGAAAAATTAGTAAGCGAAAAATTATGAAATTTGGGCTAAATTTTTATTTTCAAACCATATTTCAAACACCACCGTTATTTTGAAAAGATTCCAAGTATACAATTTTTAAAAATTCTCAAAGTGCACGGGGTTCTGACTGACCCAGATTCAAAATTTTTCAAATTTCAAAAAGCGATTTCGAGCAATCTGCGAATCTATTTTGACTAGAAATGGTGGGGTTTGAAAGTTGATCTCATTGTCTTTATTTTCCATATTTTTTTTCAAATTTTTGAAGGTCATCTGATATTGTTTCAAAGCGAAAAATCGACTAGAGGTCAAAATTCCACATCTGACCCCCTGATATTCAAAATTCCCTAAAAATTCGGTTGAAACATTAAAAATTATAAAAAAATATTCTCTGAAAAACTAATTAAAAAGGAATCTACTCGCAAAATTTCAAATTAATTGGATTCCAATTATCATCAGAGAACCAACTTTACTTTTGTGGTATGCTGAAACACAAAAAAAAAAAAAAACCCTAGAAGTGCATGCAACTTAGGTTGAACCTTTAAGGTCACTAGAGACCACACTTTAGGCTAACCTGGACTTAATCAAGTCTAGTTAGCCGGTGAGTTTGGTCACCTTGTGGGCCACTCACCACAAACCCCACTGAAGAAAACGGGTTAAAATTAATTCTAAAACACGAAATCAACCCGAGTTCGTTGTCGTACTACTGGGTGTTTTTCACCTCTCTTACCAAACCTGGTGACTAAGTCTGTGGGGTAGTGTCAAACGATCGCGGCTCGGGGGTCAATGGAACCGGAGGCATAAGCCAAAGGAAGAACCTTCCCCTTAGTCCCCTCGTAACCAGATTGGCTAGGTTAGCTTGAGAGGCGGGATTCACTTTCAGTTGGTTGTACGACGAACTTATCTTCAGGAATTCAAATCCCTAATGAAAAATCTAGTCACCTGATCTATAAGGACCATTTGATTGACAGGTCCTTAGCCTTGTCCTGCGTGGCTACACCAACCCAGGGGTTGGGTGGTGTATGCACGGAAGGAGGTCACTTCGACCCCACCTGGTTGGACCTTGGGAGCCACTCCCAAGGAGGCGAGTCACCTCGCTCGGACCATCTTCTCCCCCCATTTTTTCCACTTTAAGAGTCACCATGGCAAATCCTGAACTTGGACCTAGACCGGGTCAGGATATTGAGAATCTGGACCCGATGGCTCGTTTAGAAGCCCGGGTCATTGAATCTGAGGAGCGGCATCAGCAGAGCATGGATCGCATTCTTACGGCACTTGACAGGATGCAGCACCTGCCACAAGGAGAACAACTGCGGGATTTCTACGACCCAGCAACACAAATCGTCGCACCTCTTGTCAGAATTCCCACAGGTAGAGACACGTTTGAGCTCAAACCCAATGTAATTGGGTTGAGCAGCACGCATTTCTACGGGAACTCAAGCAAAGATCCATTCTAGCACCTTGAGGACCTGAGTCAACTCACTGAAACGATTCAACCCAGGAATATTGATCTCGGGATTGTTCTGATGTAGCTTTTCCCTTTCTCTCTGAGGGACAAAGCTTCATATTGGTTCAAGACGATTGGGAAGCCAATTGGAACCTGGCCGAAATTACGACGTGAACTCCTGCAAAAGTTCTTCCCAATCGGTTGAACAAACACAATGCGGCGCACAATCATGGCTTTCTCCCAGGGAGCTGGGGAGAAATTACACGAAGCATAGGACAGATTCCAAGACCTTCTCTGAAAATGCCTGCATCATGGTATACCCAGATGGCACCTAGCTCAGATTTTTTACCATGGGCTAGATGACACACATCGGTTGTAACCGTGGTTTCTGTCTTGTTATGTTTTTATGTTTATTATAGTTTAGTTACAATCATTATAGTATATAACAAAACAACTACCAGATTACTATTTAAAATTTTTTACTCGGAACAAGGTTTTCCCGAGGTCGAACTCAGGGAGCAACTATGTTTCTAGAAGCATGCATAAGTTCTCAATTAGGTTACAAAAATAAGAGAGAGAGAGCTAGGGTTCTCTTGGCTTCTTCTTCTTCTCTTTTTCTTCCTCTTCTTCTTTCTTTCTTTCTTCTTTTCCTTCCTGCCTTCTTCTTTTCTTCTTTTCCTTCCTGCCTTCTTCTTTTTTCGGCAACTGTGGTGATCTTCTTCTTCTTTTTCTTCTTTTCTTCTCTGGCCGACTTTCCTTCTTCTTTTCTTCTTCTCTTCTCTTTCTTCTTTTTCTTCCTGCCTTCTTCTTCTTCTTGGCGGCTGCAAAGGCTTCTTTCTTCTTCTGCAGCTGTAGTGATTCCAACGTTTGATGTAGTGCTCAGACGACTTATCTGTGGCTTTGCTACAGTGCCTCCCTTCTTCTTTCTTCTTCTCTTCTTCTGTTTCTCTCCTTCCTTCCTTCTTCAGCTGCCTCGAGCGGCTAAGGCTTCGGCCTCTTCTCTTCTTCTTCTTTTCCTTCCTGCCTTCTTCTTCTTCTTTTCTTCCTACACGCTCACACAAAGGTCAGAGCAAAACCTACCCCTACCCTTCCCCACATCTCTCTTTCTGCCTCGAGCGGCTAAGGCTTCGGCCTCTTCTCTTCTTCTTCTTTTCCTTCCTGCCTTCTTCTTCTTCTTTTCTTCCTACACGCTCACACAAAGGTCAGAGCAAAACCTACCCCTACCCTTCCCCACATCTCTCTTTCTCAGATTTCTCTCTTAGGACTGCTCTCCCAGAGCCGGGTAATCGGGTGCGGGTATCGCGCCCGGGACCAGGCCCACCGGCGTGAGATGGTGGGCAAGGAGTGCATGGTTCGGGTAGTCGGATCCTGCCCAAACCCGCGGGGCATGAGCCCGGGCGAGGGCGAGCGAGCGCGTGGCGTGCTGCGTGCGGGAGAGGGACCTGACCCCTGTGTTCGAAGGCAGTAAGCCTTAAGCACTTTTTCAATTTAAGTGCGGGCGCTTGGCCACGCACTTACGAGGTGGGACTAAAGTCCCACCTCTCGATTTAGTGCGTGCAGGCGAGCAATCTACGGCCCCAACTGCAGGCCTGGGTGTCTTCGCGACTCCTGCCCGCGTAGCTTGGGACGTGCACCTAGGTTGGAAGATGCCTGCAGCTGCAAGTGAAGCTGTTGCAGTTCGTCAACAATGGCGGCGAGAGGGCGCGAACTTGAAATCATAGCTACGGCCTCTCGGCCCAGTCAGAACACGTGGGAAGCTTCGCTAGAGTGTAGCGAAGCTTGTGCGGTGGTCGGCGGGGTGCGGGAGTGCATGCAGAGGCTGACCTAGGTCAGACTGTGGGCAGAGAGGTGGGTTTGTTCGGGGGGTGGTTGGGTGGCACTTGGCAGTGGATGGAGAGGGGGGATCGGTGGAGTGGAGTGTGAGGGAGCTTCTGGGCTGGTCGGCGAGGTGTGAAGGGTTCTGTAAGTGTGGGGTGGACTCGCCGGAGGGGGTGATCGGAGGTGGAGAAGGTGGGTCTCGACAGTGGCTGGCGGGTGGTCGAAAGGGCAAATTAGAAGAGGGAAAATACAAGAGAGAGAGAGAGAGGAAGCTATCTACCAAATTACTCGACGAAGGGGGAGGGCAGAGCAGCCGGCTCATATCTGCCGAAGCTGGAGACGAAGACACCCTGGAGGAGGGTTTCGGCGATGAGGAAGCAGGCGGAGGGCGCCAGCAGGTACTGCCTGACGCGGACGATAGAGTAGGGGAAATCCTACTGCAAGTAGGGTAGCAGAGCGACGAGGAGGAATAGGAGGAGTTCGCCGGAAGCTTCGAGCTCTCTGACCGGAGGAGAAAGGGATGAAGAGGGGGTAGTTCTCCGTCAAAGGAAGCTTGCAGGAGTCAGCAAGGTGTGCCGCTCCTTATAAAGGGCTTGGCGTAGAAAGAGGGGCGAGCTGGCGTCGTGCCAGCCTCGTCGGAGTAAGGCCGGAAGGGACACCCATGCCTTTCGCACGTTCGCACGGAAGACATGGTGGTCGTCAGAGGTCATGGGTGGGTCCCTGCGACAGAGGACGTCGCAGGGAACCCCGCTTCTGTTCTAGAGGACGGCAGCCCTGCCCTGCACAGCGCCATGCTTCGCGCAAGGTCGCCGGAGTATGGCGCTGCGCAGAAGTTGCAGGGAGGACCGTTCTGCAAAGAATGATGAAAAGTTGGGGACCTAAATGCAAGGGTTTCAAAAGATAAGGGTCAAAGAGTAAATAAAGAGGACCAAATTGTAAAGTCGGTTAAGGAGGTCTCTTCTTAGGCTCAAGTTTTTATACAAGACTAATTTGAACCTAAGGATTTTAATGGTGAATTTTAATTCTAGGTTGGACCATGTTTGATCGGCCAATTTGTGCAAAAACTCAAATTAAGTTATTAATTGAGCATGGTTCTCTTTTTAGGTCAAAATAGGTTTCTAAGGCCAAATTGAAGGTTCTAAACCCTAGAGAATATTTTTCTATGAATTTTAGAGGGTTAAATTGATTTTTTTCTTGCCTCGAACCTCATGAATTGAAGTGGATTTATTTTAGGGTTACAGAATATTATTTAATTCCTAGAAGTTGATATACCCTTTTTAGATTAGATCATCCCACTTCCCTTCTTGTTAAGCTTGTTTGACCTGTGTTTGGACCCTTAATTACCCTGTTTGCAAACTGCATTGGTGAAATTGTAGTTTCATCCCTTATGATTTGTTTTATTCTTAAACTCAGAATTCTCTGAGTTAAGCCTTTCTTTGGGTCATGTAGGAGCTTTTTCTCACATATCTGGGTTAGATTGTGCTAGTTAGGGTTCATGATGAGGTTCTCATCAATTGGTATCTGGCCAATGCATCTAGCGGCAGGAATTTTCTCTCAAAAGATGAGAACAACGCATTTGAGCTGTTCGAATCATTAGTGGAGAACTCGATGAATGCTGCATTTATGAACCAGTTCCAACAGCCTGGTCAGCAGCGAGTTGGTGTCCACGAGGCTCACACCGAGTCTATTCGAGCCGACATGGATATCATCGTCAAGCAGCTGGATGGAATAAACTTAATCGAGAAGAAGATTGACCAGATTAGTCAGGGTCAATCCGACTTGAGCTCTACTACCTCACGACCCTCCTATGCACCCCGAGCCCCACCTTCTCGAGTTAATCTACTCACTCGGGATGCATGTTCTCCGTATTTACGAGATCCCGCATATCAGGATCCCGTGAATAATCCAAATATGGCACCTTACAACCAGGGTTATGCACCACCCGTAGATTATAATGCGTATCCCCTTGACGAATATACGTCTCAGACATCTTCGGCCTGCGAGGACGTCAGCTCTATCCAAGGATATGGGTGTAATAATCCATACTCAGAGACGTATAAACTTGGTTGGCGCCAGCATCCGAACTTCTCCTGGTCTGGTAATTCACAGAGACCACATCAAGATCCACACTAACAGACCAAGCAATACGGGAATGCGCAAAACACGTACCCTAAGCAACAGCCATTCCCGCCTCAGCAGCAGCAACCCTGCTCGTTATACTAGCCGCTGCACCAAGCTGCCAACCACCCTCCAAGGCGGGCTGACCCTTTGGAGGTGTTGAAAGAGGAGCTGCAAGAATCGATGAGGAAGTCTACACAAGATAGCTTGCAGATTATGAAGGCGATGGATGATCAGATTCAGACCATACAGAACAAGCAGAACCAGCTGCTGCAGGAGCATAGGACTCAGGGAGCCTTGCTCTCCCAACCTGTCCCGAATCCTCGATATGTGTAAAACCAGGGTGCCCCGCCTAGGTTTCAGGCACCACAGGGACAGGCACACGCCATACTGCAGGCGCCTCTTGCACCACCCGGTTACGCGCAAGGCTAGCCGCCTTTGCAGAATCCCGCATATTCTACCCCTTCCGCTCCCCCACCACCTCATGGACAGCAAGCCGATGCACACGCTGTTTCTTTGCGAAGCGGAAGGAAGACATTTGACCCACCACCAAGGCAGGCGGGTTCTGATGTTTCCCACACCTCTCCGCAAGCAAATTCTACTCCATCATCTCAGGAGCCACCTGCGGTAGATAAGGGTAAGAGGCCAGTTAACCCTGATATTCTCATCCCTTTTCCTGAGGCTCTGACATGAAATGTAGTACGGAAAAAGGACACGTAGAATTTTGACCTGAAATCGATGTTTAAGGAAGTACATATTCAGGTCCCCCTCCTCGAAGCAAACGATCACATTCCCACTATCGCTAGGTTCTTCAAGGACTATTGTACCCCGAAGCGACAGCTGAGAATTGGATGACAGGCGGTACTGTCGAAAGAAGCTAGTGCCGTGATTCTAGCTGACCTACCGCCGAAGAAGAAAGACCCTGGTACCCCACTCATATACTACTTCTTACAGGATTCTCCATTTAATCGAGCCCTTCTAGATTTGGGTTCGTCCATCAACTTAACTCCCACGGCCGTATTTGATCGATTTCGATTTGGGGAGTTGAAACCCACCTCGGTTACGATTCAGCTGGCTGACAAATCAGTCAAAACACCGAGGGGGGTGGTTGAGAACGTGATCGTGAAACTCCGCGGGCTCTGCTTTCCCGCAGATTTTTTCGTTCTCGATATGGAAGTTCCTCCTAATCTCCGAGATGCACCAATTATTTTGGGTCGCCCATTTCTGGCGACAGCCCGAGCGAACATCAATTGTGCATCCGGGTGTATGGAGATTGCCCTAGGCAATGAGCGACTTCGACTAGACATATTCAGGGCAGCAAAGAACTTCGACTGTGATCGAATAGAGGAGGATGGTGAAGACGAAGATTCGGCTTACTGTGGTAACATTGGGCTCCTTTATGATGACCCAATGTCTCATTCGTCTACACTATCAGGGTTCTCGAACCTTGATCCACACGGGATTGAAACCACTGCATTACACATATCTCCCTGAGGATCTGACTGTTTAGGTGTGCTTCTGACCACAACACCCCTAAATCCAACTATCCTGATCCTTATATTACTGAATCGCCCTTGTTATTGCAAAAAGACGTGACTACAGCTAACGGGTTTTCCGTTAACTCAGTTACAACCGATTTTGCAGGTAGCGAATCAGCGGGAATTCACGTGCACATGGATCAGCAGATTCCCACCCTCGATTCTGCTCCTCCCACTCTCATATCTATTTTTAACCTACCCATGATTGAATTGAAGCCCTTACCTGACTCACTTAAGTATGTGTTCTTGGGTGAAAGTGAGACATATCCAGTCATTATCAATGCCCACATAACCCAAGAACAGGAGCATCAATTGATTTCTACGCTTCAAGACCATAGGGCTACTATCAGGTGGAGTATTGCTGATCTCCGCGGTATTCGCCCCTCGTATTGCACTCATCACATTTACACGAATGGGGGGGTGAAACCTTCGAGACAACCTCAAAGACGGCTTAACCCGAATATGCTAGAGGTTGTTAAGAAGGATATCATCAAATGGCTGGATGCAAGCATTGTATATCCAATCTCAGACAGCTAGTGGGTGAGTCCAATTCAGATAGTGCCCAAGAAAGCAGGACTCACTGTCATGAAAAATGATAAGGGCGAATCCATCCCGACCCGCACTGCGACATCTTGGCGGGTCTGCATCGACTACAGGAAACTGAACATAGCTACCCAGAAGGATCACTTTCCTTTGCCATTCATTGATCAAATCTTGGAACAGTTAGCCAGACGCAGTTTCTTCTACTTTCTGGATGGATACTTTGAGTATAATCAGGTAGCGATTAGCCCGGAAGATCAGGACAAGATCACATTCACATGCCCCTTTGGAACATTCGCCTTCAAGCGGATGCCCTTTGGCCTCTGCAACGCACCAGAGACATTTCAGCGTTGTATGATGGTTATCTTCTCTCACATGATTGGGGATTATGTGGAGGCGTTCATGGATGACTTCTCCATTTTTAGAGATGATTTCGCATCTTGTCTTGATAACCTCAACAAGATCCTGAAACGGTGTATTGAGGTAAACCTAGTACTATCCTGGGAGAAAAGTCATTTCATGGTGAGGGATGGCATAGTATTAGGGCACAGGATCTCTAAAAATGGACTCGAGGTCGACCAAGCTAAATCAGAGATCATCTCCCACTTACCGCCACCTAGCTCAGTCAAGCAGATTAGATCATTCTTGGGTCACGTTGGCTTCTATCGGAGATTTATACACGATTTCTCAAAAATTGTGCGGCCTTTGATGAATCTCCTAGTTACCGATGTCCCATTTGAATTTGACACCTCATGTCTCAGTGCCTTCGAGACTTTACGAAGCGTTGTTTCCGACTCCCCGATTCTCCAACCACTCGACTGGTCGCTTGATTTCGAAATGATGTGCGACGCTTCTGATTTTGCCGTCGGTGCTGTTTTAGGCCAGCATCGGGAGAAAAAACCCTTTGTCATATACTATGCTAGCAAGACGTTGAATGAGGCTCAGCGCAATTACACTGTCACCGAAAAGGAACTGCTAGCTGTAGTATTCGGGTTGGAGAAATTCATATCATATTTATTAGGGTCCAAGGTCATCATCTTCACTGACCACTCCACCCTCCGGCATTTGTTGTCAAAGAAGGATGCCAAACCACGGCTCATTAGATGGATCCTTTTATTGCAGGAATTTGATATCGAAATCCGCGACAAAGCCGGAAAATAAAATGTTGTGGTGGATCACCTATCCAAATTGGACCCAGACCACATTCCTTATTCCCTACCTATCTGTGAACAATTTTCGGATGAATCTCTTTTCGCAATTCATTTTGTTGAGTTCCCCTAGTATGCGGATTTCACGAACTACCTTGCCACAGGCAAAATTCCCGCGAACCTATTCAAGGACCAGAAACTCAAATTCATTGCAGAGGCTAAATACTACCTCTGGGATGACCCACTGCTCTTCCGCATTGGAGCGGATCAGATTATTAGCAGATGCATCCCAGACTCTAAGATCCCCAGTGTGTTATCTTTCTGCCATAATGATGCGTGTGGTGGCCACTTCTCAGGATGGAAACCGCTACAAAAATTTTACAGTCGGGATTTTTCTGGCCAACCATCTTCAGAGATACACACGATTACGCCCAACACTACAAACGATGTCAGTCGGTCGATTCTATGACTAGGAGAGACATGATGTCACTCCAACCCATCATGGTCATAGAAGTGTTCGATGTCTGGGGCATCGATTTTATGGGCCCTTTTCCGAACTCGTATGGCTTCGAGTACATATTGCTAGTCGTTGATTATGTCTCGAAGTGGGTTGAGGCCATCCCAACGAGACAGGCTGGCCACATGACCGTCATTTCTTTCGTACGGCAAAATATTTTCATGAGATTCGAAATACCCCGTGCTTTGATTAACGACGGGGGAAGCCACTTCATCCACGCTCATTTCAGGTCGTTGTTAAAGAAATACGGGGTACATCACCGCATAGCCACCCCGTATCACCCGCAGACCAATGGGCAGGCTGAAGTGTCTAACCGTCAAATCAAGCTGATTCTTCAGAAGACGATTAGACCAGATAGGAAGGATTGGTCTGACAAATTAATCGATGCACTCTGGGCATATCGGACCGCATGCAAGGCCCCACTCAGAATGTCACCATATCGCATGGTATATGGTAAGGCCTGTCACCTTCCTATAGAGTTGGAACACCGTGCCTTTTGGGTGGTGTGAAAATGTAACCTTGACCTCGACGCAGGAGGTCGAGAACGGAAACTCCAGCTCAGCGAATTAGAAGAGATCTGGCGGGAGGCCTATGAGAATGCATTAATATACAAGGACAAGACCAAGGCCTTTCATGACCGCCACATCCAGAGGAAGGTATTCACGCCCAACCAGCAAGTCTGGTTATTTGATTCACAGTTGAAACTATTTGCGAGGAAGCTTAAGTCCAAGTGGACTGGCCCGTATGTTGTGATGCAGCCATATCCTAATGGGGCAGTCCAGATCAAGGACCTAAAATCTGGACATATATTCACAGTAAATGGCCAGCGCCTCAAGCCATTTTTGGCCTAGGAACCTCCTCCACCTGACGAGACTGTTCATCTTAGTGAGGACGTGTGATTGAGTGCTCGCCCAGCTGGAGGCGTTAAACTCAGTACGTATAAATACCATTCACTCCACATTCCACCATCATTTATATATAACCATTTTTATACATAGCATATTTTGTTTTAGCATATGTCCCTTTTGTATAATGCATGTTAACAGGTTGGCCAATGCTGAATATAATTTCAGGAGCAATTACAGGTGTGCTCTTTGCGGCTAGATCGTGTTTTAACAGATATCTCGTTGTAATATAGATGAAATCTCCGCGAAAATAAATAAAAATTTATAACTCAAAATTTAAAATATTCTGAGGTCGAACTCAAGGAGTACACGTAATTCTAGAAGCATACAAATTCACAATTCACTGTGATATACTACTTTACAAAAATTAAAGAGAGAGAGAGTGAACAAAATTCCTGTTCTTCTATTTTTTTTCTTTTCTTTCTCTCTTCTCCTCTTCTCTCTTCCTTCTCTTCTTTCTCTACCTTTCCTTTCTTGGACGTCTGAATTTTGCATCAGACGCCTTATCTGCCCCTTTGCTACAATGCCTTGCAAGTTCTTCTTCTCTTGGTTTCTTCTTCTTTTCTTCTCTGCTCGGCTTCCTTCTTCTTCTTCTTCTTGCACAGTGCCTTTTCCTTCTTCAGTTGGCTCCTCTTTAGCTTCTACTTTGCCTTTTCTTCTCTTTCTTCAGCTGCTCTGTGCGATTCAGTGTCCTCAGCCGCCCCTCTGCTTGAGTTCTTCCTTCTTTCTTCAGCTGCTGCGGCTCTTCTTCTCTTCGGCTCTGCTCCTCCTCCTTTCCTGCTTCCCTGCACATTACATGGTTAGGCAAAACCTAACCCCTACCCGCCTCACATCTCTCTCTCTATTTCTCTCTCAACGGTTCGCTCCCAGAGCATTCGTGGGTATACGGATCGGGTAACGCACCCAGGACCAGGCCCACCGACGTGCGGTGGTGGGCGAGGAGTGCACAGTAGGGTAATCGGGTTCTGACCCAGGCCCGCAGGGTGTGAGCGCGGGCAATGGCGGGTGCGAGTGCGTGGCGCGCTGCATGCGTAGGCGAGGGACCTAACCCCTGTGTATCGAAGGCGATAAGCCTAATACACTTTTTCAATTTATGTGAAGCGCTGCGCCCAGCCGTTTATGAGGTGGGACTAATGTCCCGCCTGCTATTGCTCGCACGCCGGCAGGAGACCTTCCCTCCAATTGCCACAGCCTCAGTCGCCTGCTGAGCCAATTGCTTGGCTGTGTGGATTCGCGACGCCAATCCACACATCCTGGAGCTCGCAAGCAAGCTTCTTCGCGCCTGCGTCAATGGCGGAAGAGGTCAAGAACTGAAATGCGAAAACACGGCCTTGCGGCCCTGTCAGATCAGAGGAAAACCTTCGCCGTATCACGGCAAAGGTGAAGCGGGTGCTGGCTGGCTGCAGGGTGGCCTAGGCGTGTGTGCCTAGGTCGCTCTTTGGCCGGAGTTATGGGTTAGGTCGGAAGGCCTTTGTGGTGGTGTAGACGATGCGTGAGTGGGTGGATGATGTTCAGTGGAGTATGGCAGAGGTTGTGAGGTGGGTGGGGAGACGTGTGGGGTTGCGGAGTGATGGAGGCGTCTCGCCGTAGGGTGGTCGGAAATGGGGAAGATGCGGGCGGATCGTGGCTGTCGAAGGGCGTTCTGTGAAATAGGTTGAGGGGAATTGAAGAGGGGAAAGAGGCGAGTAGTTCTAACCTAATTGAGTAGACGAAAGGGGAGAAAGGGTGGCAGGCAGTACCTACTGTCGTCGAAGAAGAAGGCACCAGTGGAGGGAGAGCGGCGACGACGACGGGGCTGAGGGCACTCGTGAGGGTGTTGCACGACGCGGAGGAAGGAGTTGAAGACAGCTCTGCCACTGGTATTGTGGCAGAGCGACTGGAAGGAGGAGGAAGAGTCATCGGAGCTTGCTGGTCACCTGGCTGGAGGAGAAGAGACAAATTTTGTGGGAAATCTCCATCCAAATCAAGTCTGCTTCAAACGGCAGCCCCTGCCGTTCCTTAAATAGGTGCTGGCAGGGGATGAAAGTACGAGGAGGAGGCGTGGACAGGCGCCGGAGACGTGGCCGGAGAAGAGACCCATACTTCTCACGCGTTCGCACAAGAAGTATGGGTATCGATAGGGCATGGGAGGGGGTCCATGCGGAAGAAGACAACGCCGGTGACCCCCCGCGTTTCTGGGGCCAGTCCCCATACCTTGCGCAGCGCCATCCTCCGCGCAAAGTCGCCGGAGGCATGGGCAGCTGCTGCGGGTGGCAGAAGGACCGGCTTTCAAAGAACGAAGGGAAAGTTGAGGGGCTAAGTGAAAGGGTTCAAAAAGTTAAGGGTCAAAAAGTAATTATTGAGGATCAATTTGTAAAGTAGGTCAAGGCAAACTTTCCTTTGGTCCAAATTTTGATATAACCCTAATTTGGACCTAAGGAATCTAATGGTGAAGTTGAATTTTAGGTTTGACTATGTTTGACCAATCAATTTGCACAAAAACCTAAATTAGGTCAAAAATTGGGTATGGTTCTCAATCTAGGTCAAGATAGGTTCCAATGGCCAAATTGAAGGTTATAAACCCTAGGTAATATTTTTTCATGAATTTTAGAGGGTTTAATTGATTTTTATCTTTCCTGAAACTTCGTGAATTAGAGCGGGTTTGTTTTAGGGTTATAAAATATCATTTAATTCCTAGAAGCTGTTATAACCCTTTTCAGATCAAATCATCCCACTTTCTCTCTTATTAAGCCCATTTGACCTATGTTTAGATCCTTAGAAATTCCATTTGTGTAATGCATTGGTAAAATTACAGTTTTACCCCTTGTGATTTGTTTCATACTCAATTTTATAGTTCTCTGATTTATGCTTTCCCTTAGGTTTTGTAGGAGCTTTTGTATACTTATTTAGGTCAAAATGTGCTAGTTAGGGTTCATGATGAGGTTCTCATCATACCCCCATGAATAGTTTTTGCTAGTCCATGAATGTCGTTCATCAAATTTTGACAAGTGCTTTTCCTCTTGTTTCCTTGATTAGGTCAGAATGCCAATCATAGGCCTAAAAGGTACTCTAGTACCAACCAAGATCCAGATCTGTCTAGCTTTAGCCTCAGTCTTTAGTAAAGGTTTTTAAGGCCTACAGGAGCTAACCTAAGATTTATTGGACTCTGTGGTTAAAGCACCCGTGCTTGAGATAGTTTTAGCCTTGGTTCAGTTTGCAGTGTGTTTTGTAAGAGAGAGACAGATGATTTATTCGTTTGGAGAGTTTTCTCTCTCTTTTCTTTTTAATTCTAGCTTTGGATTGGCTTCACAACATGATTTGTATCGGATTCCTTGTCCCCATCATCAATCCTCAAGGGTCCCTAGCAGTCGATGCTTTGAGATAGCACCACCAATGGTAACCCCCAGAACCCTGATTTTCGAGATTTCGAGATAATCCTGTCCATGGTGTTCCGTGGCCGAATTCAGACCCTGGCAATTGACACTTCGTGATAATGCCATCCATGGAATCTAAACCAGCAGAGTGCTTACATGCCCCCAGTAGGATATGTAGATATCCTAAGAGACAAGCACCGAGGAGATGATATGTTGTTACGCATCTTCGAGGGGAATTTCCCACCTCTCCACGCCTGGAACTCATCCAAATCAACTTGTGTCGATCAACTGCTCCTAATCTAGGTGACATTTTCAAATATTTGAAACGCTTCTGCGTGATTTTGATATTTATGCTCACTGAACCAGACTGTGTGTGTGAGTTTGTGTGCTTAGGTTACTGAGTCCCGTAAATCGAAAGGTAGTTAACGAGGCCGAATACTCTCTAAGCCTTGGACCTAATACTTAAGCTTTTCATTTTCCTCAACCTCTTGAGGAATATCTAGATCTTAACAGGTACTAAGAGTCTAGCCAAGAATGCCTAAGGTTTGCGTTCTTACTAATCTTGTTGTACACTTTCCCTTTTCTTTTTCTTAATGTGGTCTAGAACTTAGGTTAATTCCTTAATTTCTTACTAATGACTATCCCTTTTCTTTCATTTTGTGCTCCTTTTTACCACTCTGCTCTTTTTCACTCCTCTTTCTATAAAGTTTTCCAGCAATTTCTTCCTCCTTCAACTTTTTTTTTTTTTTGTATATGCAGATTTTTTTGTTGAAATATTTTCTTGTTATGTCATTTCATTGCACTTTCATACCCCCCCATGCCTAATATTTGCAATGTCCTCATTGTTCATTAGGTGGATTTTTATTTAGCTTGGTTCATGCATTAGGACAAGTATTTGATGAGTGGATGGGTAGAGGTGACTGTTGCAGACGATTTCTAATCTCAGGTACGAGTACCTGAGGTGAAGTTGGCTGTCCTAAAAGATGAACCTAAAGTGCAAATAAATGTCAGAAAAGGTTTCGAGTTTTTTCAAAAAGAATGACGGGCTGCCTCCTGTTAAGCGCTGAGTTTTACGCCATCGGCTGGGCGTAATAAGTCCAGGGAGAATGGAGGATAAATGATGACTCAACCAAATCTGTACTGGTTACATCAATGAACGGTTTGAGTCTCTGACCGTTCACGACGAAAGGTTCGGAATCGTGGCTGAGAGCATTGATTTCAACAGCTCCATTTCCAAAAATCTGTCGGACAAGATACGGTCCGACCCACTTGGATCGCAGTTTCCCAGGGAAGAGTTTGAGTGGGCATCAAAGAGTAGGACCTTCTAACCAGGGTGGAAGATCTTTCTAGATATGTGCTTGTCATGAAAGTCTTTATCCCACTCTTTGTAGATTCGCGAGTTCTCATACGCATCAAGGCATAATTCATCAATTTCGCTTATCTGAAGCTTTCTATGGGTTCCAACTTTAGAAAGATCTAAGTTGCAGCTCCGTACTGCCCAATAGGCTTTGTGCTCCAGTTCGATGGGAAGGTGACATGCCTTCCCGTATACCAGTCTAAAAGGAGACATGCCTAATTGGGTCTTGTGGGCGGTCCTATAAGCCCACAAAGCTTCCGGAAGTCGGGATGACCAGTCCTTCCTGTCAGGTCGAATAGTAACCTATAGGATTTTCTTGATCTCCTGATTTGATAGCTCAGCTAGACCATTAGTCTGGGGGTGCTAAGGAGTAGAGATTCGGTGAGACACCCCGTATTTGGTCATCAGTGATCTGAACTGAGCATTGGTAAAATGGGTCCCTCCATCAGAGATGATCGTACGAGGAATCCCAAACCATGAGAAGATATTCTGATGAATGAATCTGATGACGATCTTGTGATCACAGGTTCGGGTCGAAATGGCTTCGATCCATTTGGACACGTAGTCCATAGCGAGTAAAATGTACTCGAAGCCGTCCGAAACAGGAAAGGGGCCCATAAAATCAATCCCTCAAATATCGAAAATCTCACATACGAGAATCGGCTGTAAAGGCATCATGTCGCGGTGGCTCATGTTGCCCAAAGTTTGGCAACGATTGCATGCCTTATAGTGACTGTATGTGTCCTTCAAGATAGTGGGCCAGTAAAAGCCACACTAAAGGATTTTTGATGCGGTCTTGTGCCCAGAGAAGTGGCCACCGCATGCTTAGTCATGGCAGAAGGAGAGAATGTTGTTGATTTCGCCCTCCGGGACACATCGCCGAATGACTTGGTCAGCATCTATGCGGAAAAGGTACAGGTCTTCCCAGATGTAGTACTTGGCATCAGAGCACAACTTGTCTTTCTTGGCCTTCGGCCAATCAGACAGGATCTAATGAGATGCCAAGTAGTTTACTATATCAGCAAACCATGGAAGCTTAGTACCAATAGTCAAGAGGTGCTCATCAGGAAAATGCTCCTTGATGGGTTTAGAAGGGTCGATGATCTCAGAAGGAAGGCGAGACAAGTGGTCAGCTACCACGTTTTGTCTTCCCGCCTTGTCGCGAATCTCGAGGTTGAATTCCTAAAACAGCAAGATCCATCGGATTAATCGAGGCTTCGCATCCTTCTTAGCAAGGAGATGCCTCACAGCTCTGTGATCCGAGTAGATTATGACATGGGAACCCAGGAGGTAAGATCGGAATTTTTCGAGGGCAAACACTATGGCTAGCAGCTCTTTCTCTGTAACCGTGTAGTTACGCTAAGCCTCGTCAAGTGTCTTGCTAGCGTAGTAGATGACCACGGGTTTCCCATCAATCTTCTGCCCCAGAACCGCTCCTACAGCCAAGTCAGATGCATCACACATGATCTCAAAGGGTTGAGACCAATCAGGGGACTATAGGATCGGGGCGTGGGTGACTCGGTCACGAAGGTTCTCAAAAGCTTGAGTGCATTCCTTGGAAATCTCAAAGGGTACATCCTTGGAGAGAAGAGTAGTTAGGGGGCATACGATTTTTGAGAAATCAGGGATGAAACGACGGTAAAAATCGACGTGCCCCAGAAAAGATCGGATGTCCATGATCAAGCTAGGCATAGGAAGTCAAGAAATCAAATCAACCTTGGCTCGATTCACTTGGATGCCTTTCTTAGAAATTAAATGTCCCAGGAGGATCCCCTCAAGCACCATAAAGTGGCTCTTTTCCCAGGAAAGAACCAGATTTACATCAATACAATGCCTGAGTATGTGAACCAAGTGCTGGAGGCAATCGTCAAATGATGTCCCGAAAACTGAGAAGTCATCCATGAAGACTTCCAGATAATCACCTACCATATCAGAAAATATGGCAAGCATGCACCGCTGAAAAGTCGAGTGCATTGCAGAGATCGAAAGGCATCCTTCGAAATGCGTACGTCCCGAAGGGGCAGGTGAATGTGGTATTCTCTTGGTCCTCTAGATGAATCACCACTTGGTTGTAACCGGAGTGCCTGTCAAGAAAGCAGAAGAATCTATTTCCCGCTAACTTCTCGAGAATCTAATCAATAAATGGTAGTAGGAAATGATCCTTCGTTGTGGAGGAATTGATTCTTCAGTAATCTATGCAGACTCTCCACGAGTTGGCTATACGGGTAGGTATGACCTCTCCGGTTTCAGTAGTGATGGTGGTGAGCCTTGCCTTCTTAGGCACAACCTGGATGGGGCTCACCCAACGACTGTCAGAGATCGCGTAGATGATCCTTGCATCTAACCACTTAATGATCTCCTTTTTCACGACCTCCTGCAGATTGGGATTCAAATGTCTCTACATCTCACGTGAAGGTTGTGCGCCCTCTTCGAAATAGATAGGTGTGTGCAATAAGAGGGACTTATTCCAGTCAAATCATCGAGAGTCCAACCAATGGCTCTACGATGTTGCTGAAGAATAGTAATTAGAAGGGATTCCTGATCAGGTGTGAGTTTGGAGTTTATAATCACAGGAAATGTCTGATTAGAACCCAAAAAAAAGTATTTTAAATGATCGGGAAGGGGTTTGAGTTCAAGAATGGGGTTATCAGTAGCAGCGGGTGGTTCAGAGTGAGTGTGGGGTGCAAGGGTAGGAGTTATAGGTTTGTCTAGATCAAGGCCCGACTCCTCTAATTGCGGTTCAAAATCTTCTTGTGGTTGATGAGTAATAATCATATTGTCTTCAAGTTGTGGTTCATCAACCACAGCTCTAATATCACAAATTTGTTCAATGACACCGCAATTGATCCCTTGTTGGGCCTTAAAGATATCAATTTTGAGAGTCTGATTCCCCAAATTTCAGTTCTATTTGGCCCTCTTCACAACTTATATTGGCCCTTGTAGTGGCCAGAAAAGGTCTCCCTAGTATGATTGGTGTATCCCTTGGGTTTTTAGGTGCATCCATATCTAAAATTATGAAATCTACAGGGAAGTAGAAATCTCGCACCCTCACAATAACATCCTCAAGAATTCCCTTAGGTGACTTGATAAATTGATCTGCTAACTGCAATGTCGCCTCGGTCGATTTTAGCTCAGATTCTTCTAGATGGTTAAGTAGGGATGTGGGTACCAAGTTTATGGAGGCACTTAAGTCCAATAATGCTCTATCAAACTGGGTTTCACCGATCTTACATGAAATCAGGGGAATGCCTGGGTCTTTTGCCTTGGGTGGGAGTCAACTCAGGATTACAGAGCTAGCTTGCTCTAACAATACAATTGGACTCCCACTCTTGGTTCTCGGCTTACGCTGAGGTGTACACATGTTCTTCAAAAATCATGCGTAAGCTGGTACGTGGTAGATCGCATCCATCAAGGGGATGTTTATTTAGACCTGCTCAAAGAGCTTGACCAGGTCCTCCTCAGGAGCCACGGGTTTGGTTGTCCTCTTTCCCTTGGTCAAGGCCTTGGGAAATGGAACCTTGGTTGGTTCCTCTAGGGTAGGTCCAGGTTTTTGATCTGGGACAGGGATAGGAACATCCTGGATGACTGTCCTAGGGTTTGGGTCACTACCAAGCTTGGAGTGGTCTGATAAGGTGGATCTTGGGTTGCCTTACCACTACGGGTTGTTACAGAATTTATTCCTGCCTGGTTCTGCTTAAGAGTAGGTAGGATGGGTTGCTGCTGTTGGTAACCCGCATAGGAGGTTGAGGCTTCCATCCCGTCAGGTGAAGGAATAGAAGGGGCCTGATAGACCATGTGTGCTTGGCCCAGGTTTGGGTTCATAACACGCCGCTGGGTCGGCACGTTATTCGGGTTAGGAAGAGGCTGAGAAGGAAGTGTGCCTAGTTGGCGAGACTTCGCCAACTAGGAAAGTTGGTTGTGGACCTCTGTGATTTCATCGTTGTGTTGCTTTTGGATAGCCGCATTCGTTCTCTGAATGTCAGCCAAAGTCTGGAGGATAAGGGACACTTGATCTTAGTTTGGCCCAGATGGATAAGTGGGGTTGGGCCGAGGCTGAGGCGGCTGATAAGGACGAGGTGCTTGTGGACGGGGCTGGAAGGGTGGTCTTGGATTCTGGGAATTTCCCGTCCAGTGGAAATTAGGATGGTTTCTCCATCCAAGATTGTAGGTGTTGGAAAATGGGTCATTCTGGATGGCGTTGAGGTCCTCGCAGGTCTGAGAAGCCTCAGAAAAGTCGGAGAATGGGGGAGTAGGGCTCCCCCAGTAGGAATAGAAAGGATTGGAGTTCCCTCTGGTCCTGGAGTTAGAGGGGGGTGGATGCGAGTCCATCCCCAGAGAAGGTCGATGGAAAATGTACTGCACAGTTTCCCATGAGGGAGGGGGCTGTGCAAAGGAGTTTTGCACAAAGGTGGCTCACTGCAAATGCTGACTTAGCTCATCCACCTTCTTCTCAATAATAGAGAACTTGTCCAATCAACTAGCCATTAATTCCAGGTCGACTGATGCAGACAGGCCCTGCGTCTAGTGTGCTCCCCTAAGGTTCGTCGCTGCGTAGGTATTCGTCCGGTCGAATGGTCCCATGGAGTCATTGTTGGAGTTCTCGCACATATTCTCGAGAATCTCCCACACAGTGTCTTCATGTTGACCCATGATATTCCCTCCGCAAGTTGCATTGATGAACAATCTAATATCCTCACTAAGTCCCTGGTAAAAAGACTGGACTTATTCCCATTTAGGAACTCCGTGATGGGGGCACTTTCTCATGAGATCCTGAAAATGATCCCATGCCTCATGAAGAGGTTCTCCCGTCTGTTGCGTGAAGTGAGTAATCTAATGGTGCAAGGCATTGGTCCGACCAACGGGGAAAAACCTTTTCAAGAACTCGGACTGAAGTTCCTCTCAAGTGTTGATCGGGCGGGTCTGTGTTTGATACCAATGGGCCGCCTTGTCCATAAGGGAGAAAGAGAACATCTTCATAAGTAGGATATCTCGATTCTACGCATCTAACCCAAAGGTCTGGGCCAGATGCTTAACCTGTTTGATGTACTGGAAGGGGTCTTCAGAATTAAGCCCATAGAATTTGGGTATGGCATGAATCATGTTGGGCTTCATCTCGGAATCCGGTCCTCCAGTCGGGATTCTGACTCGAGGCTCAATTGCCACCGCAGCGAGGTTATAGTGATCTTGCATCATGGGGGGCTGCGGTGGGTTCATGAAGTTTTGGAAGAGATCATTGAGTCGCTGGAGCTGCTGCTCAAGATTATTCTCTTCTTCAACAAGCTGAGTGATTGTGGAAGAAGAAGGGGAATTGGGTTCAGAATCAGAAAAGAGGTCTATGCGAAGAGGTTGTTGCACAAACAAGGGTACCGAGGCTTAGCCTTGGGGAGAGTGAATTTCTAGAGGAGGTTTCAAGAACCTCCTACCAAACATACACCGATGGATTGGACGAGGTTAGCAGGTGCTGGACCCAATCAAGACACCCAAAATGTTGGGTGACTATAGAGGTTCGGGGCGGATGATACCCCTTAATCAGAAGGTCGTCCACCTGAGATTTACCTGGGCAGCCAGAGAGGGTGAGTCCCGCGAAGACCCCTACACAGTAGAGCACCCCCACGGGTTATAGAGTTTCCCCCACCCAACCTCTCTTGTCACTGAGATTCTAGGTAGACCAGAATGGGGACCTTGACCTCTTAAGTCTATCACTTTTAATTAGGATCAACATGCTTAGGGTTTCACTTGAACTTTATCCTTTTAAGTGCAAAGAGTGACCTAATTTAAAGGTTGGTTGATCAAGGGATCAACTTCACCTTTTAGTTCCTATGAGAGCTTATTAGGTCTTGTCTTTTAAGGTTCAAGTGACTTGAGAGCCGGATTGCTTAGGGTTTCTCTTAATAGATTTTTTCAAGCGATGGCTTAGGCACACTTCTTTTCGGAATTTTCAATTATTGATTAAAAGGTGTGTCTCTAAAACCCTAGCTTTGAGTCTTAGGTTGGCTCTAATTGGTCCAGTTAGTTGCCTTAAGATTAGGTAACTAGGGCTCAAGCAAGAAGGTTTTAGCCCTGATTACCTTTAGTGGATGTACAGATAGAATGTGTTGAAATTGAAAAACAGGCAACTCTTGTGATTTACTACGTATGAAAGACAGGTAACCCCTAGATTGCTTTTCTTTTTCTTTCTCTTTAGAATTTTAGGGGCTTAAAAGAGAGGATAGAAAATTACCTATCCCTTGGTGTGGTTGTTGTGCGGCTGCTCGTTCCTTCTTATTTTCCTGTGCCTGCACAACAAAAGAGAAGAGATTAAGTCAACAGTAAATCAGAAATTGTGAATTAATAGCTTCTAGAATGCCCATTGCTCCCCGGCAACGGCGCCAAAATGCTCTTCGCAGCTAGATCGTGTTTTAACAGATATCTCGTTGTAATATAGATGAACTCTCCACGAAAACAAATAAAAATTTATAACTCAAAATTTAAAATATTTTGAGGTCTAACTCAGGGAGCACACGTAATTCTAGAAGCATACAAATTCATAATTCATTGTGATATACTACTTTACAAAAATTAAAGAGAGAGAGAGAGTGAACAAAAATCCTTTTCTTCTATTTTTTTCTTTTCTTTCTCTCTTCTCCTCTTCTCTCTTCCTTCTCTTCTTTCTCTACCTTTCCTTTCTTGGACATCTGAATTTTGAATCAGACGCCTTATCTGCCCCTTTGCTACCGTGCCTTGCAAGTTCTTCTTCTCTTGGTTTCTTCTTCTTTTCTTCTCTGCTCGGCTTCCTTCTTCTTCTTCTTGCACTGTGCCTTTTCCTTCTTCAGTTGGCTCCGCTTCAGCTTCTGCTTTGCCTTTTCTTCTCTTTCTTCAGCTGCTCTGTGTGGCTCAGTGTCCTCAGCCGCCCCTCTACATTGAGTTCTTCCTTCTTTCTTCAGTCGCTGCGGCTCTTCTTCTCTTCTGCTCCGCTCCTCCTCCTTTCTTCCTTTCCTGCTTCCCTGCACATTACACGGTTAGGCAAAACCTAACCCCTACCCGCCCCACGTCTCTCTCTATTTCTCTCTCAAAGGTTCGCTCCCAGAGCATTCGCGGGTATACGGGTCGGGTAACGCGCCCAGGACCAAGCCCACCAGCGTGCGGTGGTGGGCGAGGAGTGCACAGTAGGGTAACCAGGTTCAGACCCAGGCCCGCGGGGCGTGAGCGCTGGCGAGGGCGGGTGTGAGCGCGTGGCATGCTGCGTGCGTAGGCGAGGGACCTGACCCCTATGTATCGAAGGCGATAAGCCTAATACATTTTTTCAATTTATGTGAAGCGCTGCACCCAGCCGTTTATGAGGTGGGACTAATGTCCCGCCCACTGTTGCTCGCACGCCCACAGGAGACCTTCCCTCCAATTGCCACAGCCTCGGTCGCCTGCTGAGCCAATTGCTTGGCTGTGTGGATTCACGACGCCAATCCGCACATCCTGGGACTCTGACGCCTGGAGCGCAAGGCCTGGAGCTCGCAAGCAAGCTTCTTCGCACCTGCGTCAATGGCAGAAGAGGTCAAGACCTGAAATGCGGAAACATGGCCTTGCGGCCCTGTCAGATCAGAGGAAATCCTTCGCCGTATCACGGCAAAGGTGAAGCAGGTGCTAGCTGGCCACGGGGCGGCCTAGGCGTGTGTGCCTTGGTCGCTCTGTGGCCGGAGTTATGGGTTAGGTCGAAAGGCCTTTGTGGTGGTGTAGACGGTGCGTGAGTGGGTGGATGATGTTCAGTGGAGTGTGGCAGAGGTTGTGAGGTGGGTGGGGAGACGTGTCGGGTTGCAAAGTGATGGAGGCGTCTCGCTGTAGGGAGGTCGGAGATGGGGAAGATGCGGGTGGATCGTGGCTGTCGAAGGGCGTTCTGTGAAATAGGTTGAGGGGAATTGAAGAGGGGAAAGAGGCAAGTAGTTCTAACCTAATTGAGCGGACGAAAGGGGAGAAAGGGTGGCAGGCAGTACCTGTTGTCACCGGAGAAGAAGGCACCAGTGGAGGGAGAGCGGCGACGACGACGGGGCTGAGGGCACTCGTGAGGGTGTTGCACGACGCGGAGGAAGGAGTTGAAGACAGCTCTGCCACTGGTATTGTGGCAGAGCGACTGGAAGGAGGAGGAAGAGTCATCGGAGCTTGCTGGTCACCTGGCTGGAGGAGAAGAGACGAATTTTGTGGGAAATCTCCATCCAAATCAAGTCTGCTTCAAACGGCAGCCCCTGCCGCTCCTTAAATAGGTGCTGGCAGGGGATGAAAGTACGAGGAGGAGGCGTGGACAGGCGCCGGAGACATGGCCGGAGAAGAGACCCATACTTCTCACGCGTTCGCACAAGAAGTATGGGTATCGACAGGGCATGGGAGGGGGTCCATGCGGAAGAAGACAACGCCGGTGACCCCCCACGTTTCTGGGGCCAGTCCCCATACCTTACGCAGCGCCATCCTCCGCGCAAAGTCGCCGGAGGCATGGGCAGCTGCTGCGGGTGGCAGAAGGACCGGCTTTCGAAGAACGAAGGGAAAGTTGAGGGGCTAAGTGAAAGGGTTCAAAAAGTTAAGGGTCAAAAAGTAATTATTGAGGATCAATTTGTAAAGTAGGTCAAGGCAAACTTTCCTTTGGTCCAAATTTTGATATAACCCTACTTTAGACCTAAGGAATCCAATGGTGAAGTTGGATTTTAGGTTTGACTACGTTTGACCAATCAATTTGCATAAAAACATAAATTAGGTCAAAATTTGGGTATGGTTCTCAATCTAGGTCAAGATAGGTTCCAATGGCCAAATTGAAGGTTATAAACCCTAGGGGATGTTTTTTCATAAATTTTAGAGGGTTTAATTGATTTTTATCTTTCCTGAAACTTTGTGAATTAGAGCAGGTTTGTTTTAGGGTTACAGAATGTCATTTAATTCCTAGAAGCTGCTATAACCCTTTTCAGATCAAATCATCGCACTTTCTCTCTTATTAAGCCCATTTGACCTATGTTTACACCCTTAGAAATCCCGTTTGTGTACTACATTGGTAAAATTACAGTTTTACCCCTTGTGATTTACTTCATACTCAATTTTATAGTTCTCTGATTTATGCTTTCCCTTAGATTTTGTAGGAGCTTTTGTATACTTATTTAGATCAAAATGTGCTAGTTAGGGTTCATGATGAGGTTCTCATCAAGGTGACTTCTACCCACTCATCCTCTGTCAGATTTATTTTCTTTTATATTCATGCATGAGGACATGCAAGAACTTAGGCATGGGGGGTAGATACAGAAAAATTGAAAAATTTTTTGCCAACACTTAAGAAAACCTCGGAGCAGCATGCAAAACGTACTTTAGGACCTTAAATAAAAGAACAACTGACTCCACCTCCAATGCTCTCATTAGAGCTAGAATCGTTCGCAATAGCCACTTCCGACTCACCTGCTCACCTATTGTTCTAAATTTAGGGTCAAGCTGATTGTATCCCGATACAGGAAATTCATGAAGTACAAACTATATGAGGTTACTTGTTTATAGCATATATACATATTGCATTCATGAATAAAATTATTTTATTAAGAGAATGCATTAGGGATTTTATCCTCTAGTTGATTCCTGTAATATGGAATCCAGTATAACTTTTCACACACACGTAGAATTTGCAATGGATTCATGGTGAAGGCTGATAAACGTCTTCAGTTTGTCGAGAAGAAGCAGTGCTTCTTTTCCTGAACCACAGTGTTTTTCAGGCCGATTTTCTTCCAAAAATCCACCAAATAGTGTGAGATGAGAGTAGAGTGTACTGGTGCTCTAAGATTAGTGCAAGGAATCTAGAATCCTAGATAATTAGGTGACGATACTCTAGGATTAGACATAGTTTTCACCCTCGATTCCCGCGTATACATTTTTGTGCGAAATTTTGAGAGACACCGAATAAGGCAAATACGCGGAAAGCAAGTTTTCATAAAACTAGGGCTAAGGTGGATGGTTACAACCATTCTCTACGGAATCCTTAGCTGAAGGAGGGTATTGATGTTAAGGTCAAAAATACACCGTCCTATCCGTCTTTTTCGGTGTCGTAAGTAGTCACTTCCACCAAATAAGCCACCCAACGTCTCTTGAGTACCACCAATCCCTAATAATGCCTCCTCAATAAAGTTCATGGATGTATGCTAGTTGTGTTATGTTGGAAAAAAAAAAATAGAGATGAAAAGAAAGAAAAACTGAAAAAAAAAATAGAAAAAGAAGAAAAAGCAAGGAAAAGAATGAATATTTAGTGTTTATTTCATCGAGGCAATACCACCAAATAAAATTGAGATCCACCAAATATGGCCTTAACCTATTTTTCTTGTGTTTCCGACCACCCGAATACTAGCTGAGGAATCCCGACTTAGTGTTAGGGTTATGAGAATCAATTAAAGTGTTAATGCCTAGTGAGACCACCAAATACAGATCATATGTGTGAATCTAGTGAAATAGTGAGCTCTAAGAAAAAGAAGAGAGAATGAATACAAAGAAATCAAAAGGGAGCATAGTTCTTCTCGTCTTTCTATGAGTTGAGTTACTTAGTGATCCGGGAATCTAGATTCTGTAATACTAGTCTCTATGTAGCACCAAGTGAGGGTGAACCACCAAATATATAATCCTTTCCCTCAGAGATTCTCTACCTAAGCCTAAAGCCGGGGTGGAATTCATACAATATCTTGAGTACCCCAAGGGAAGAAGTCCGCCTATCCCACTAGATATTTTACTAGGGGTCAAGTACAGGCTTCAGAGGTATTTCAGTTTTTCACTCAAATCCGTTACAAAAGCTACATAGCTGCACTTTCACGATTGTCTGGATTTCTAGAGCATAGGATGAAAACAAAAAGAAACAAATCCCTAGACATACACTTGATAAAATAACCAGTCCCTCAGGGACCCTTGCTGTAAATAATTTAGTCTTGCATTTGCTAGGGACTAGCAAGATTTAGGCATGGGGGTATGATTGCGCAGCAATTATAGGTCTTAATTGACCTAGATTAGGCTAGAACTTAGCATAAGTTAGGGAAATTCATGCATGCATACACATTTTCTGCATCCTTACTGCTTTCCTTTAGCTATGCATAAATAATGTTATAATGTGCTAATTAAGTGCATTATATCAATTGCAGGCAATAAGTAGATCTAGAGCTGGATCTGGAGTAGGATCTAAAGCTGGATCTGGAATAACGGGAGTTGCAGCAGAGCTAGAGCAGAAGGCTTAGATTAGATGTAGGAATAATAATGTAAGGAGGTTAAAAGTTTGCTATTCTATTAAGTAGAAATAAAGCAGTAAAATGTGAAGAGCATAAGTCCATCCTAGCCCTAGGATAGCCTAGAGACCTCCCCAAGCCTTAGCCACCCTTAGATTAGGTCACAACACCCTAGGAAGCCTTAAAACCCTAGTTTCAACCCTTATCTGGATGTCCAGATAAGTTATAGGACGTCCAGGACCCTTAACCATCTCCCGCATACCTTAAACCCACTTCTGCAGTGTTATTGGACGTCCAGACACTTTGTCAAACGTCCAATTTCTGCAAAATACCCAAAACAGAACCTTGATTTCCCCCTGACTCAAATTGAACGTCCAGAACTGAAGTCTGGACTTCTGATTTTTGAGTATAAGTTGTCTGATCCTATTATTGGACATCTGATACTGGTCTCCAATCCCTATTTTGAGATTCAAGTCTTGATCTTGGATCTCTAGCTCCCTAGACCTAATCCCAACCCCATAGGAACCTAAATTAAGGTGTCCTAACCCTGGTACACCACCTCTAGACCTACCTAAGGACCTAATTAGGTCCTCACCAAACCCAATTGACTTCGATCAAATTCAATTACCTTCACCTAAGTCAATTGGACTCATTGAGTCCAATTGAGCTTAGATCTCAACCCACACAAGTTCAATTGGACTTAGTGAGAGTCCAATTGACCTAAACCTAACCTAATTGAGTTATTTCACTCTCAATTAGGTTCACACTCATTCATTTAAACTTAGGTTAAGTTTAATTGCATTTTCACCTTAGCAATTAGGGTTTGCAACCCTAAAATCAAGACCTACACCTACACAAACCCCTTAGGACCTACCCTAAGCCACCTAGCCATGTAGAGCACGACCATCTACACACACACACCCATTCATGCACACACTTCTCTATAATTCTATAGAGATCTCTTGAGATGGCGCCACCTCTTGGTTGCCAAATTCAGCAACCAAGAGGCATTCAAATTGAGACCCACAATTTTTAGATCTCAAAAACCACCTCCACCCACTTATGGTCAGCCACTCTTGGACTCTCTCTAAAGAGTTCCACAACTCTCTAGAGAGAAGCCATTGGGTCTATAGAAAGACCCCATGGGTGGCCATTTGCACCCATTCACATCCCTTGGCTTCCATTGGCACCACTCACTTCATTAGCTCCATACATGCCCACTTCCAGTTAGCTAGCCACACCACCTCCACCAGCTCACCACCATCATGGAGGACACCATGCCAAGATGCTGGATCAACCCTACCTCTCTCCAAGGGTCAGCCTAAGCGACATTGGTCGCCCCTCATTCTCCTCCCGACCACTCCAAGGCCATCGGGGACCACCCCTGAATGCCCTTTATTCTTCTAGATTTAATTCATGCTCTTTATAATTTTATTGCTTTTATTTACTACTTAGTAGTGTAGTCTTACTTCTCCTCCAATGATGCATGCGAAATCCCCCCATCGATTCTTGTATGCGATCATTTTCTGGTAGCTAGGTTTAATTTTCACGCATTTATGTACAAGCTTTCCTCTAGATTCCTTGTGCAAACAACTCCCTAATGAATGAATGAAAACACATTTATATATATATATCTTTATGTGTTTGAAATCACCATGAGCTGAATGATTATCGTTTTTGTGTGATTTAAGTGCCTGCTCTTTAACTGTCGATCTATTACGCACCAGCATGTCGTTTCCTGAGGATATTGAAAATCTAACAATAGATGCTTTCTCCATAACTAGTCACCACCTCACTAGAACCGTGCGCATAGAAACTCACACGTTCACTTTCGTAATTTACTTGACGGATGCGCATGTGATCCGAGTTAATAACAGAAGTGATGAAGTTTTTGTTAGGAGATTGGAAACCGGTGTGTGTCTTTAAACGAAGTAGAGTAGTAAAAAGATCGATTTCAAAAGTGAAAGCAACGCCACCCAGAGACGACTGGGACTCAAGTCTCGTAATTTTTACAAACTTAATCTTTGACGAATGTTTTTGCGCGACTATACTACGATTTCCGACGACTTTCAAAATGCATGAAAACAGTTTCTGTCAATAGCTGTTGTTTTTCAATTTCTTTCTTTCTTTAACTAATTATTCTTTCTTTCACCACTTGGTTTATTTATCAGGTCTCTTTCTTGATCTCAAATGTTCCTCGTGGGAATTATCTTGATTGCAGTCTTTTCCGAAGAGTAGAAGTTGCACGTGGTGCTCTCCCAGCCAGGAGAGTCCCCCGTGGTGGTCCTACACCCAGCCAACCACCCCAAGGTCACGGACAGACGTAACAGTGACTACGGCACGTGCGATAAGCGCATAGGTAGCTACCCCACCTGGCACGCGGTCAGCCGTTTCCGTTAGCGGGTGCGCCCAAAGCACAGCACGGAACTAGTATAGGGCATAGCCCTCTTAATAACAGGAGTCTAGCCCCTAAGAACCAAACAGGGGTCTCGCCCCTCCACAGTCCGCGCACCCTCACCTGACTACCTTGGTTTGCCTAGTGGGCCTAACAAGTCGGTGTAGGGTGGCTAGCTGAACCCCAGGCCCCGTGGGGTGGCTAGCTCTCTCCCTACACTAGTAACATTCCCCCGTACTATGTACACGAGGGCCAAGAAGTCGGTACAGAGTGGCCAATCCTAACCCCAGGTCCCAACCCAAGGGCGGTTAACTCTACTCTGCAATAAACAGGGAGACAGTCACTCTCCTTGGTACTCCGTACTCAAGGGCCAGCTCACTTCCCCACTCACATTTCCGATTCCATTTCACTGATTCCAGGAGCTCTACTCCTAATTCCCCGTAGGGTTCATTCTCATATTTCTCATGTCATTCCATACCAGGTTTCATCATTTCTATCTCCATTCTCAGGTTATACACATGTGATAACACTACACAAGGGGGTGATAATTATGTTGAATATGACCCATCTTAAGAATAAAAGGCACAACAAAAGTAGAATGGGAGCATTGCATGCATCAGGTACCAAGATTGCTTATAAACTGTATTAATGGCCATTTGTGTAAGCATTTGTCAAAATAGGCCTCAGATGAGCAATCGGACCGCACGGATCGATTCAGAACGACGAACGGAGTTCGATGGACTCAAGATCAGCCAAATTCGACATTCAGAGCTCCTACAATGGGCCCAAGAAGGTCTGACCGTTGATCTGGAGATCAACGGCCCATATTGCGCCACGTCAGCCCCCGCTCCACCATGCATCGTGCCTTCATCCAGCCAAGATCAGATCTGGGTCGTCGATCTTCGATCTGACAGCCGAGACTTGCGCACCTGCCCGCGGTCGTCGCGACAAAGCGCGGGCGTGGCGCAACGGTTAGCGCGCACGCTCACACGCACGCGACGTGCATTCGAGCCGCGCGGAGTCGAAATCGAAGACGGAGGATGCATGCGGTGAAATTGGGCCACCCGATCAGCAGCGGGCGGCCGAGATCTCGCCACGCGGCGCAACCGCAGCTCACGCAGGCCCACGCGCGCGCGCACGCCGGGCGATGACGCCGGCGCACACGCGTGCCCGAGGCGCGATCCCAGCGCAACCGAGGAGGATTCTCAGCCGTCCGATCTTCTATCGAACGGCTCTCATTCAGCAGCCGCGGATCGCACGAGGAGAAGAAACGAGGCGGGCGGCTGACCAACGGCTGGAGGGCTTCACCGATGCTTTTAGGAGTGGTTTTAGCGACGCTCTGGACGTCGCTAAAGCCCCTTCTTCTTTTAGGAAGCCCTTAACCCTATTTAAACCCCCTCCAACCACTCATTCAAGGCATTCACTCCCCTTGCAACTACTCCACCCCTCTCTTAGCTAGCTTTAGGCCCTCTTGTAATCGCCGAAGACGACGAGCCACCGACGGAGCCTCCACCGCTGTGGCTGCCTCGTCGCTCTCCACACACACACTCTCTCTCTCTCTCTCTCTTAAGCTTTCTATTACTTTTGTTGAAGCATGTATTCAATGTTGTAAGCTATGAACAACAAATGCATGATTAATGAAGTTATTTTCCGTTCAATTGTCATTTTAATTTCTGTTCAAGTTGCATGATCAAGCAAAGAACTTTCTAACCCTAAACCCTCTCTCTCTATCTTTCTCTCGCTTTTCAAAATCGCATCTTTCGCAAGCAAAACTCCACACTTTCCGTGACAAGTGATAAGCAAAAATTCAATTTCCATGCCTCCCTGAGACCGACACTCGGACTCACCTCCGTTTACTTATTTTAAAATCGATGTTGCAAGTGCGACTATAACGACACTTCTTAACACACACGCACAACGACACGTCAACATGCAAATTGTATATTCTATCGTTCACATGTCTATATTCAGGTTATTCACAAGTAGCTCGTGTTTCCAACATTTACCTTTCCATTTCCAATTTATATACATGCAGCTCATATTATGTCATTTCACGTGTGCGACGAGAAAGTTACAATCAACAGTTAACTAGCACAAGTACTACTTATTTCACAGGCAACTGTTATTCATTTACAGGCAATTGTTATCATTCTATCTACTCATTCAAGACTGCAATCCATTCAATACATACATTTCCAGTATTTCTAGTCTTAGGATTCATGCCATATCCTAGGTTCTAATCATTCATTTCACACATGCATTTAGGTTTTAATTAATTTAAGGGGAAGCCACTCTACCAGTAAACCCAGGAGTAGTGGGGGCTTGAACGGTAGGCTCACGTGCCTCAGCAAGCTCCGAACCCGCAACGGAACGAGGTCCTATCATAAGGATCAATCACAAGAGAATACTCATAATAGTATAGAGAGTCTTCTAACAAGTAGAGGAAATCATACGGAAAACATCGGTATCTTAATTGCGGAAAACGAACCTCAAACGGACCCTAAACGGGTCAAAAATAGTGTTCCTAACTCAAATCAGACGTCTGGAACAACTTCCATACGTCTTAAAAGTGTCTAGTGCCATACCTCAAGTCCTGCACCACTCCTCAGACGTCGAGGAACTTCGCTGAACCGTCTGGGCCCAGTTCCAGACGTCCGACCACCTCTCCGGACGTATAGAAGCGCTTCCCGTCGTCTGGTAGGTTGCCCAGACGTCCAAATCGCGTGGGAGGGTGTGTCCCGCACCTTCCCAAAGCGAAACCTGCGTGAATCCACCAAATCTCCTCAAAAAGGCATGCAACAGTGCCTCAACCTGCATGGCCGTATCCACAAAGAAGACGTACCTTTGCGAAGTCTACTCCTCAAACATCTGTAACCTCCTCCAGATGTTAGCTATGTCATCTGGACGTCGCTTCAGATGTCTGATTCTGGGAAAAACCCAGAACCAGAACCTACTTCCGCCCTCTCACACCGCTCGTGGCCGCACTGCACCCTCCCGCCTACTGCTCCGACTGCAGTAGTGTCGAGGAGGACCTCCCCGACGCACTCCTCCGCCTTGTGCACGCGCCGCTCCGGTCGTGAGCTCACCGGCGAGCTCCCACACGAGCTCGCAAGCTAACTCTCCCTCTCACGCTGCTCCTCCTCTCCTTCTCGCGCCACTCCCGCGCTCTCACCGCTCTGCTACTCTTGCTGAAGGGAAGGAGGAAGGTGGCTGGGATGTGGGGTGGAACAAGGGAGAGGAGGGGGCTTTATATAAGGGTGTGGGTTTAGGGTTTCGTTGGGCGCGGAAGGAGAGAGAAGAAGAAAAATGAAGGGGGTATAGTCTGCTCGCAGCACATGCGCAGACGCGAGTTCGTACTCAAAATTTTCGATTTTCAGATATCTGGGAATGAGTCCAGACGTCTAACCCTCAGTCTAAATGTCTTACCAGACATCTAACCTAAAGTTCGAACATCTTAAAAAGGCCTAACAGCACGAGTCTTAACAGCCCTCCTCCACTGCCGTGGCCACCTCGCCGTCTTCTCTTTGTCTGTGGGTCTCTGGCTCTCTCGCTGTCTCTGTGTCTCTCTCTCTCTCTCTCTCTAGCTTAGCTTTACTTTACTTGTGCTTAAGCATTTATCTAGTGTTGTAATTGTAAAACTGAAGTTACATGTTAAATGATGATGTTCCCTATCTAGTTATTGTCTCTCTTTTTCTTGAGTTTTCTCATCCTGATTTACACGAATGTTGTGCTAAAAAGAACTCTAACCCTACTTTCTCTCTCTCTTTCTCTCTCTTACTCGCTTTTCTCCCACGTTTTCTCGCAAGCAAAACCTGCCATTTCCGTGACAACCAAGTGACAGAAAACCCAATTTCATGCCTCCCTATGTTCGACACTCAGACTCACGTCCGATTCTTTATTTAAAATCGACGCAACGAACGCAAGCTACAACGATCGATTTATACAAACGCATCCGGAGCGCGTCAATCCTTCAATATTATAAACTCATATCCTTCAAAAGTTTACTTAAATATAAGAAATTCATAACTTTTTCCTTATAAAAATTTAAGTAATTATACTTCATTTTCAATACAGACAATGCTCCAATGACCATATTGCATGCATAAAAATATTTCATAACCTTATCCATGATTTCGCAATCACATTCAAAGGAAATTCATCCCATAACACATGCCATAACATTTCTATATATGCCAGTATTCGCTTTCAACAATTCATTACATAGCATTCAATAACAATTTCATAGCAATGTTTACTTTATTAAACCATTTTGCATATAAACATTTGTTTTAGTGCACATATTACATTAAATAACAATTTCATGGCAATTGTTTACTTTATCAAACCATTTCTTTTATACAGGCATTTGCCTTAGTTTACATGTCATTAGGTGATTTTGATGGCTTAACCGCTGACACAAACGGTCCATGAAATAATAGTATGCATGCCAGTGTAGCTACAACTAAGGTGGGCTTATCTTTTGCCACCATGGTTCATAGAACCATACTCCTCCGGAAGGCGTTGCCCCTCTTAGGGCCTATGAGATTCCTTTGAGTCAATGCATATTCACTAATTTTGAATTCATACACATTCAATATTGAATAAGAGTATACTTTTTATCTTAATCCTTGATCTTAGCACATTTCACAATAATAATAAAAATAGCTTCATCATTTATATGCTTGAATCATAGTTTGATATAAATAGATAACAAAATTATATTACGTAAATAAGGATCTTAACATCCATATTCATTTTTAAAGGATGCAATCATAATTAATCAAAGTGCTTATGTGAATAAGCCAGCATTCAATAGTAATGACTCATAAGGTTTTCTCTTAATAATAAAATAAATTAGCACCATACCTTAATCTAATTTACATACCAATGCAATATTGACACTTTAGTCTATTTAGTCATCCACTTGTTCCATTACTATACTTATAGCCTTTACTAATGACATTATAAAGACATGTCACAATAGCAATTAATTCCAGAAGGAAGTTTCCAATAAATATTAATTGTATTAATAGCAAACATGGTGACATATGTTTAGTACATTCTATTTATACAATTAAACCATCATCTCATGTACGTGAAAAGAGAAAAAGTTGATTATCAATGTTCCTGAAACTACGATACCTATGTACATAACCCATGGCGTAATTACGTGATTTATCATTTTACTTATAAATATCTAGGATATATGAGATACTCTACTATGGATCTCTTTTTTTATCCAATAGCAATAAAGTCGTGCATGCCACTAAGAATGAAGCAAAATATAAAATTCACTAATTTAGACTTAGAGTAGCAAATCTTTTATAATTTGTAAGAAAACTATAAATGTAAATCATATAACTTTATCACATGTAATATATACATCAAAAGAAATTGTGTTGTCCATACATCCTTACTAGGGATAAATATCTAAAACCATTCAATGAATCTATATACATGTTTAATATATTTTGAATGTTCTTACACAATTCATCATGAATAAACAAGTGCAAAATTAAGTTATCTATCAATAAGCTATCGATGCACATCTTGACATAGAATTTTGTTTAATTAATTAGAATTTATAACTATATGATCAAATGCTTATAAAGAAAACAACACTGATTTAAGATTCCTAACCTTCCATAATGACTAATATGCATAATCTAACTTGCTTCACATGCAATAAAATTCAGTAGTATCTTTAAATATTTCAAACTTAATCCCCCATACCTTTAGTGATGTTTTCAAGAGCAAGTAGAATATTGACATTGATAGGAATGTGAAAAGATGATCTTAGTAAGGGCATCGATGGTACTTGTAGAAAGATGATGCCATTGTGGCACAGGAGTATACGTTAACGACCAATAACATATGTAAGTTCAAGAGGGTAACCAAGATGTCATTAAAGGTTGCAAAAAAATTAAGAAATCCTAAACTTAGGGGGTAGTACTCGGGTATTGTGGAGTAGCAACATACCCCATCGAGTCCTAAGAACCATGCAGCGGAGAAAGCCCAAGAAAATCATCGGAGAATGATGTAGCGGTCTTATATGTGCAAGCTAAAGGCCATATATGCTTATGAGGAGTGTGTGAATGGTTATGTGGTATATATTAAATATGATAAGAAGTGTGAAATAAAGGTACATGTGCCAATGCTGGAATAAAGTATAATTTAAAAAGAATGACATGTAATAGGTGGAATAAATAATCACCACCAAATATGATCTCACTTAATATTTAATAGAATTTATGAGGGAAATAATTCATGCATTTTTAATAAGTAAATTATTAGGCAATTAAATAAATCACTAAATGAGAGAGTGTGTAATAATTAGGACAAATATAAATTCTGGAAATTAGAAAGAAAAGAAATCCAACCATTTAAAGCGTATTCATATAAACATCATGAAGAGAGGGGAAATGCACATAAAAAAAAAATTCTTGGAGAGAGAGGTAGAAAATAATTGTAAAGACAGATAATTTAAATATGAAAATGAAAGGTGACCTAATGATCACAACTTAAAATTTGTAGTTGATTTTATTTGGATGGATATTCCTTCAAGGATCCTTTTCTTCTTACCTCTTTATTTTTTTCTATTTAGACTTGAATTACAAGTGTGTTCATGTAATCTTATAGAAATTATAATCTTAATGTACCATTTATAAAGATATCTACTGCAACTTGTACCTAACTTCAATATAACTCTTACTTTATTATTTTATATTTTATTTATTAAATTGCATACATGAAAAATAAATCGAATATCTTACAATGGAGGTTGATGTTTGGTTTAATCAGTGATGGTTTAGATGTTAATACTATGTCACGTGTATTTTGTGAATGTGATGATGTTCTTATGAGGTTATTTCTATTTTATGTATGTGAAGCACATTAATGGGTGTTGATGAATTACGCTTTGTAATGAAATATATTTGACAACAGTTGTGATAGTTGAAGGCCAATGGGTTGTCTCTTTATGGTGTCTATGGAAATGTTATGCTGTTTTGAAATGTGCCTTACTTTCAATTGCATGTGAAGTTGCTTTGGAGGAGATGTGGGGGTGTACATTTGAGAATGTCTTTGTTTGCATTGCAAATTTGTATGTAGCATTGTGGAATTATGTTCGCTGTAGATTTCGTGTCTGATGGATTTCTTGTGTGTTATTACGTAAATCATGTTCTTTTGGTTTGTTTGTATTAGTCTCTTATCGCTCCATTGTTGAAGTTCTTTGATTCATGTGTGCATTGTTGTATATATGTTGTATATGTCAGATCATTACTGTTAAATGTGCTTTGATGTGATGCTCATGTTGGCAAGAGGAGACAATAGCCACTCCTCTGCACGTGCAAGTGGAGAATGTTCCAGGTGCTGCAACATGAACTTCTAGTATTGCTGCTTTGCCGCCACTCCACGCAAGAAGAGCACAGCAGCGTGTGCTGTCGGTGGATTCTGATGCAACTCAAGTTGAGGGAGAAGATATAACCAAAGAAAGAGAGATGAGACCAAGGTCGACACATATGCTGACCTACAAACATCTTGCCAGTACCATTGGAGAAAAGTATTCAAGTAGCTTTGATGTAATCTTCCTGTTGGCGACACATCACTACTTTTAAATGTGTAAAATGTCACATACGTAAAGTGGCAGAAGTATTTTCAATTAGTTGTGACATTAGAGTACAAAAAAGATGGTAGAAGGTAATGAGGTAATTGTCAACACATATCAGATTCTCACAAAAAAGAACAAAAAAAGAAGTATGACTGCGTCCTTTCATCTTGAATTTAGATTGTATCTGCTACTGCAAAATTGCTAGATAATATCTTCTCGACATATGCGGTGCGTAGACTTGAGATGTCCTCGAATGCTTCTGTATCATGCAGATCTTCCCCTTTCATGATGAGCTCCGTTTATTTTATTTCTTGCTTGCCTCGTCCCCTCGTCGTGTACAGGTACTTGCATAAATAAATTTCTTAGAAATCAGGGATGGAATTTGATTTGAATGAAATGCCAAAACACAAGAAAACGATGAGAAACTAATTTTTGCCTTGGCTCTAAAAGCACACAGCAAAAAACGAGGAGAACACAACCCCCACCCCCCCCAACACACATCTCCCGTCAAGGCCCAAAAACGAAAGTCTGCGTCACAACAAAGAACATTAGCCTCGTACTGAGCCACCCGAAACGTACCGCCCTGGGCCACCCCTATGCACATAACACAAAGCCTCGAAAAAAATCGCAGCACACATCCCCCAAGGTCCTCGGTGGCATCCAGCTCCCCTTCAAGAAGCGTGGGTTAGCATCAAGTGCGTGCACGGGCAGGTCATCGCCATCTAGCTCCCCTTCAGGGCCCTCGACGGTCGCATCTCCCCCACGGTCGCCCAGCTCACCGCCCTCCGCAAGCTTAGCCTCCACGACAACTACCTCGGCCCAGAGGTTACACCAAAAGAAAAAAAGGAAACGAATAGAGAGATAAACCAAACTATCACCTACTGAGCATCCCTCCGAGGAAAAGGGCCCGACATTTCACTGTATTTACAGAGGGGTGTCATCCGTCACCCCCAGTACACCCCCAGTAGATGGGGGACCTCTGGTGGTGGTGGTGGTGGTGGTGGTGGTGGTACTCGACATGTGCATCCTGCTGCTGGGTTTCGTGTCCTCCTCCTCGGCAACCAGCAGGACGGGCTTCTTGGCAGAGCGGAAGGGCCAGAGGAGGAAGGAGGACCAGGTGCGGTGGGTTCAGGAGCGGTGGAAGGGGGGCTCGATCAGGAGGAGGTAGAACCCACCTCATGTGCCGCACGCACCCAAGGGAGCTGTGGTGCACGAACATGCATTCCATTAAAGCATAAGATCATAGGAGATAGGGATGAAGCACATCACCCGATCGGTGTGCTCGCGGCAATAGCTCAACACCTTCAGCACGTGCCTCGCTGCTCCCCAAACGCATGTGGGGGGAGGGGGAGTGGGTTCCCTCTACCATGGTCCTTTTATAGGGTGGCGGTGGGGTCGAATTTAGCTTTGATACTATTACCTTTTTTTCCTACTTTATCTAAGTTAATCACCTCCCCCCTCCTCTCTCTAACTTTTCTACTTAATTTTTTCTTCCTGCTCTCTCCCACCCACATATCATTACTTTGAGATTTTATTGTTTACCATGTTATGTATTTATTTATCTAATACTTTTTGTACCTAATATTTAATTTATCTACATTTTATTTAAAATACAATTTATCTACTTTTGTAAACACGAACTTCTATATTTTAATTGTTTACATTTAAAAGATGCTAATATGGACATGTCATTAAAAAATATTCTATTTCATTGATACATTGCTAAGAGACAAACTATTTTTCATGTTAAATTTAATCATAATTTAATTAATTTATAAGCTTTAAAAATATGAAATAAGTATCCGACAATATAACATATTCATACCAACATCTTTGTAAATATTAAGTTATTATTATCCATTGACGAGCTTATGCCACATTAGATCTTACATGTATATAACTACCATCATCAAATAAATTTGAATGGCATTTTTTGTTTTCAAGCTTTAAGAAATGTTCAAAGAGTTTAAGTATACTTTAAATAATTATTCTATGTGAAATTACACTAATATAGTTGGAAAAGGTAAAAATAAATATAATTGGAAAAGCTAACACAAGGTGGTGGCCATTGAATAATGTGATTCTTTTAAATAAAATATCCAAAAAAGATTAGTTAAAATTTTAGACAATTTTTCCTCAAAGGAGATATCTAAAGTCCATGTTAAAGTTACAATTCATTAAGCTCTCTCTCTCCAACCTCACGATAGATGTGTCTCGACATAGTTTAAAAATAACTCACCTATTTAATCTAAATAAAAAAGGAACATATAAAAAATAAGTGTATTGGACATAGTTTAGAAAAAGAATCATCTATTTAATCAAAATTAAAAGAAACTGTGGTACCTTAATAAAAGGATAAATGCATAAAAAGGTAAAAACTAACATATTTTATAATGTAAAGATGTAAGGGTAATTAAAAAAAATAAATTTAGAAGTAAAAGGTTACATAAAATTATATTTAATAAATATTTATATTCTTGGAAAAGTATTAACAAATATAATTTTTATATATTTTTATCTTTAAAAGTAAATTCTTTAATTAAAATATTTATTTTCATTGTTGACAGATATATTTAGACTTATAAATATAATGCTGTTAATAATTATTTCTTATTTAATCATAATTCTAAAATATAAATTATATATTTTTTAGTGACTTTTCTTTTGACATTATTTTAATATCTTAAAAGTGCATTTAATTGTATTGCTCTATATGTGACAAACATTCTTAATTTATTTCTTGATATATTTATTTTAAAAATAAGATAACTATTTTTTTAATAATTTACATTATATATTATTATACTACTGGAGAAAATTAAATTTATATTCATCTATATATTAAATTATATTTTTTTTACCATAAAATTTCAAGTAATAACTATAAATGTTAATATTATTTTTCTTTATTTTTCCGTATGTATTATATACATCATATATGATTAATAGATCCCATCGCTCACACGATTGACATTATTCAATCAACCGCACAAATTTTCTTAATTTTCTCTCCTCGTCGATCCCTCAGCAAAGCACGGGGCCAAATACGTGTAAATTAACAGGTGATTTAAGTTGTATGCTAAAATAACCTCTTCTTCATGCACCCCGAACTAAATATCGCTAGTAATTTTGTAAATATCACCGGTGATTCAAGTTATGCACTTAAATACACCAATGATTTTTTTAAGTACAACTAAAATGTATCATTTTAAAAAATCACACGAAAACATGCACCGGTGAAAAGTGAAGCATGTAACAACACCAACTGCAGAAGAAATTAGAAGACGACTTTCATCAACAAACATGAAAACTACAGCAACCGTCCTCAGCAATTAGCCAGAGGCAGAAATCAACAAACAGTAGAATTTTCGAGAAGAAACAATATCTCATAGTTGCACCAGAGATGGGTGATGTGACCCAGGGAAAAAAGTGACAATGCAACAAAAAAGGAGCCCAAACTATCTTTCTCTGGTTCAGTTGTTCCCTAAGAGTACCATAACAATTATTGTTTACAGATCCTCAGCGAAGCAAAAAAGAGGAAGAAGCACCGGAAGGAATAGAAGATCATCACTCAGCATCTACTTCTTGCTGCTGCTGCTTCTTCTTCACGGCTTCAGAACCACGGCAATGCCCACTTTGGAGCTTTTCTCAATGGCTTTGGTGTCTACCTCGCCCGACAAGGTGATCAGGGATTTAGGCATCCACTCGTGCTGGATGAGCGCAGTGGCCTTGCCAATGTTGTTAAAACGAGCCTTGACATTCGTAAGGGGATCCAACGCATGCTGCATGCCAAAGGTGAGGGTGTTCTCGTTGCTTACAAAGCTGTGGGTGACCTCTGCTCCCACGGCAGTGTTAGTTTGCGGGTTCACCAGGTGATAATATGAGCCTGTCAGGCTCTCTCCCTTATTATTGCTGCACAAGAAAGTAGACAGAAGAGTTGAGTGAGATGTTAGGATTTCAACCACCTAGAACAAATTTAAGTCTAAAAGAAACTTGAATGACGTCAAATATGCATATCTAAATGGAAATAAGATGGAAAAAAAAAATGAAGCAATTTGATAATGTAACATAGGATACTTGTATCCACATCCTGGATAAAGTATATTTTTAAACTACATGTAGGATCAAAGATTTCTAATGCAGGATAATCTCCAAGATAATGGGTCATTTTATTGAATGGCGTGACAGGTCCTTTAATTGCATATTGGCACCATCCAACGTAAGCTAGTATCTAATCAGTGTCTCTTCAGCATTTACTATTTCTTAGTATAATTCATAACAAAGTGACAGCTCCATTTCAACCCGATGTTGGATCAAAAACCTTCTTAAAAGGGGAACTTACAGTGTCAATGATGCAATAAAATCATAATGGTTGTATGTCACAGCAGCATTATATTTAACAAATTTTCCTGTTGCAGTGTTAAATCCAACATCTGCCCCAATAGCCGCCTTCTTGGTCCCAAAAACACCAGCAACGTTAACAACAGGGGAAGCAGTCAAACCAAAGCTGGTGCTGATTCCAGCATAGTCATGGAGATACTGAAGTTCTAGCTGCAAGGACAAGGAGACAAGGAGGTTAGCCAAGCCACTATAATGCCTAAACTACTGTATTTACAAGAAAAAAGAATATTGCCATACCTTGCCAGATTTCTGATCCGGAACGACAAAGCTTAAGATGGACTTGAACCCAGGAGTGATATTGTCGGATGTTATAGTTGTATAAAGCTGCATAATAAAATTATTCCCAACATAAACATTGGTATAGATATTTCAATTAGATGAACATAAAAAATAGAGAGCACCATGCTTCAACGTAAGAGAACTAAATGAAACAACCAAACAAGTAAAAGCAACAAAGGGAGAATTGGCAGGAAGAACAGCCCCAGAACAGCAGCTTGCCATACCAAAAGCTACCACATCTGGTGATGTTCTGTGGCACAAATAAAACAACTCATCCCAATCCTCTCCAGAATAAACCGTCTATTTGCCAGCTTTTATAACAATTTCCTAGGAAGTTTAGTAAAAACCATCCAACCAGTTTTCCTAATATGCAATAATTTGTACTTCATTCAATTGTATGCAATGCTTACATAAGTAAAACCATTCAAGTGCCTAGTTATCAAATTATAACTGCCCCACCTGACTATATAACTAAACCCAAGAAAATACAAGGTCAACACATGTCCCCATGATGCCATTTTCCTTGTTCTTTGATGAAGAAGAGTGTTCGATTCTTTTGTTGTGAAATACGAAAACATCTTATATGATTTTAAGAGTTAGGAGATGAACTTATGCTCCTTGCTTCCATGGAGTATTTAGTTGATATACTAGTATATTGTAAAATTGCTTACTTTCACATTATTTATAGAAATGTCAATCTTCATCTTGTGCAAGCTATCTACATTATAGGTCCCTGTATGTAAGAATGTATACAATTTTTCTTTTATTTTGTATCCAAATGATTTTCAAAAAAAAAAAGAAAGAAAAAAATCGTATCCTACTGTTGACATATACTTGTCCAATAAGCCCCCTTTCCCAAATAATTTACATTCCCTCGTCAATGACTACCCACTGAACCACCTATTTTAATTTTTAACAGCATTGCAGCAAATGTTTTCATATCAATGCTTTATTGGAAGAAATGAATCTCTTGCATGTCTAAAATAGGAACTACTAAATTGTTCTATCTATGTTTAAGTCTATTCAAGAATGCATATGCACGATAGTAAGAAGATTTCCCTCGTAAGTTCAGAACAGGTTGAAAAAAAAATTCAAATGCATGTTCATTTATATGTTTTTTAGATTATCTTTAAGATTAGCAACTATAATCAGAGACCACATTTGTAAGCATGACTTACTGATTCTTATCGGTAGGTGTAACTACCAAGTTAATAATTTTTTTTTTATAAGCGAAAGAGTGGTTATCCAAATGATAACCACGCAAAATCATTCTATTCCAAAAAGGCGGATTACATCGGATATTACATAATAGGTCTCCATATTACCACCTGGAAGGAAATCGAAGAAATAAAATTTTCAACATAGGACCTCTCTCCCCTTAAAAGCACCCCATTCTTCCCCAACCAAACACCCCACAGGACCTCCAGAACCTTGGCCCTATCCTTCTTGAATATAAAGGTGATCCCTCCGCCATAAGCATCACCTCTGCGGAATGAGGACCAGAATGCAATCTCATCCCGATGGGCGATCCAGTCGATCCCCATCCTTCGCCAAACATGTACCACAAAAGGACACTGGAAGAAGAGGTGCTGGATGTCCTCATCAGCTCCACCACAAAGAGGACAAGTCAGGTCATCCATCTGATTCCATCTCGCTCTCCATCGTTTCGTCATGATTCTCTCCCTTCTCACCAACCAAGCAAAGATTTTCACCTTCAAAGGGCACTCCACCGTCCAGAGCAACCTGCAATCCCACAAGAAGTCAACGTCAGAGCTGACTGTGTCACTCCCCAATCTGCAAAAGACCTTTGCCACCGAAAAATCTCCTTTCCAGGAGATAGCATCAAAGCCATCCTCTGGTGCCCAACCTTCCAGCTCCTGCAACATCCAATGGAACTATTCACATCTCTGATCTGAGAGCCCCTAAAAGCAAGACACCAAGCTCCATCTCAACATCTTCCCCCCGTGGCTGACGAGTCCACAACACTCCCAAAAAGGTGAGGGAACCTGTCTCCAAGGGTACAGCCAGCCCCCTGCCAATCATCTTGCTAGAAACGAAAAGCATCCCCCTCCCCCAACGTGGGAGAGAAGAAACCACGCACCTTCCCTACCACCCAGTGTTTCAAATGCCGACGGCATGCCATCGGCAAGGCTAGTTCTGAAAATCATCCTTGCCGACATGCATTTGGTGTTGAAACGTAGGGATGTCGACGGCATGCCGACCATTTCACACCTAGAAATGGCTATTTGGGAGGAGGGACCATATACACACACAATTTGAGTATTTTTTGACATTATTTTGAATATTTATGTGATTTTTTGTCGACATGTTGTCATCATGCCCTCAGCATTTCCACGACGTGCCCTCAGCATGCTCACGAATGCACACTTAGAATTTCATCAGCATGGCGTCAAAATCAGCATTTCGAACCTTGCTGCCACTGTCGCCAAATCCCTAAGAAAGTAAGAGGCTCCTGAAGGAGGGGAAACCAGTGACCCTCACGACAGAAAGAGGCTGTAACATCACCGCATAACATCACCGAAAAGCCCCTACTCCTATCCCATCAACCTGGCAATCCACTTCGTAAGGAGGTTGATGTTCATCTTACCCACATCCCTAAACCGATCTACACACCTCCCAGGCCACTAACCTCAACCCCCTACCTGTAGACCATACATTAGCCTAAAAGAAATTCATCATCAATCCCAAAATCTTCTTCTCAATCTGGCACGGTAATCTGAAGACCGAGAGGAAATACGACACGAACGCCAGAACTGCCTTCACCAAGGTAAGTCTTCCACCTCTAGATAGGAGCCTGGAAGACCACCCCGCCAACCTCCCCTCCATCCTCTCCAACAAAGGAAGCCAACCCTGCACCCTGAGACATCAATCTGATAAAGAAAGTCCCAAATATACCAAAGGCAAGGATCCCAAATCTGTCCCGAAGGCATCTCCTACCCTCTCTGCCTCTGCAACCGACAAGTTAAACAGGACAAAAGTTGACTTCTGATAATTTATCTGCAACCCCGATGCCTCACCAAAGAGCTCCATAAGGATTCTCATCCTTCTGGCCTCCAGATCTGTACCTTCAACCAGAAATAGTGTATCATCAGCATACTGCATAATCGCTATCTCCCTGTCCTCACCAACCATTAAGCCTCTATCAAACCCCCATCACAGGCCCTATGCACTGCTTGTGCCAAAGCATCTGCCGCAAGGACAAAAAACATAGGTGCTAGCAGGCAACCCTCTCTGACCCCCGTCCTAGGCTGTATCCATCCTTCTATCAAGTTCCCATTGATCGGGACTAAAAAGAATATCACTTCTTCATCCAATCAATCCAGACCACGGGAAAACATCTCAACAAGGATAGAAAATCCCATTGTACTAAGTCACATGCCTTGCTGAAGTCCACCTTCCACAGAAAAGCATGTCTCTTCTCCCTCCAAGTGGCCAAAGCCTCCTATGCAACCACAAAACCATCCAAGATTCCTCGCCCTGGAATGAAGGCCATCTGTATCGGGGATATCAAGTCAGCAAGATCCTTGAACCTATTGGCCAAGACCTTAGCAACGATAAGGTATATAGCATTTGATAACGCAATCGGTCTGAAATCCTGGATCGCCTCCGCCCTTTCCTTCTTAGGTAGAAAAAACAAATAATAATATCTATTTAGTTTATCGAAACCCCTGTTCCCAGCAGCAAACTCCATCATCTACATCACATCCGCCCCCACCAAGGGCCAAAACTCCCTGAAAAAGAGGTCTAGGAAACCATCTGGGCCAAGACACCCTTCCGCGTTTAGGCTCCAAACTGCCAGTCTCACCTCATCCTCTAAGAAGCCAATAGTGAGTCTCTCCGCTTAAGCCTCCGTGACACACTGTACATTCTCTCCTCTCCACCTCCAGCACCCCCTGACATGCCTCCCGGTGAAGTCTCTAAAGTAATCTGCCATTGCCCAACCCATCTCTTCCTTACCTAAGAAGGTATCCCCACTTATTAAGTTAATAATTATAAGACAATAAGAAATATTATCATTACAAAATGCATTTATATCATGAATTCGCATAAAGTGACAGAACTTTGAAAAAAAGAAATGCACAAGAGATGTTACATTTGTATGCATACACAATTAGATAATCCATGCATTTATGTCGTTCACACTAAATTTGCACAAAAACACCCCAATGTGTGACACAGGGTTTTAATTTTTAAATGCTGCTTTCAAAATAATATTTTTGTGGGAATGGCCATGCCGACATAGATTAGCTATCGAGAAGCAAGAATACCGCCGACATGTCGACATGCCAACATGTAGATGCCAATGCTACTTTGCCTAGGCTTGTTGCGCGCTGCTGCCTGGGCCTGCTGCCATTGCACTGCAACACCAACTGCCGTTGCGCTACTGCTTCAGCTGCTACCACTCGTCGTTATTGCTGCCACTGTGCTGCTACTCCGACAGCTAGCTGTTGCTGCTCCAGCTACGCTGTGACGTTGACACGCTACCACTCCGCACTTCTGCATCTCCGCTACCATCCTACCGCTGTTGTGGTCCCTGTAGCCGCACTTGACACAGTCATGTCATGCGACATTGTTGACTTGTTGCTATAACTTGGTAGCAAAGCAATTATTGAGCAATCATGTAATTATTGATTCATTGAACAATCATGAGTTGTACAATGTACAAGTTGTACTTGTACATTCGCACAATAAGTCACATCATCATTTTCGAATGTAACGAATGAAATGATTACGTCACCGATGGACGAAATCATAAAAACAAGCATTTCCACGATGTGCCCTCAGCACACCTATCAACATGTCCATCGAAAAACAGCATTTCCACGACATACCCTCGACATGCCGACGAAATGCACACTTACAATTTCATCGGCACGACATCGAAATCAACATTTCGAACCTTCTTGTGATGTCATTCATACAAACATTATCCAAAATATCAATGAGTAGGACTATCATGAATAAAAATTAAGAGTTACTAGAAGTTAGTTACAGGTCTATTTCACTTAACCTAAAAGTCCTAATTTGCTTTGTTTGCTATTTTTATTTCTTGTTGGATCTACTATGTAATTTATCTAGGTTATATTTTCAATAAGACAATAATTTATTTCGTTCACATGATATCAGCAAGGAAAACCCTAACCCTGGGTCCTCCTCTATCCCTCTCTAGCTAGGGAGGCATGTTGTCACCCCACCATCCATCCCCTGCTTTAGGAATGAAGCCGTCAACCCCTCCTACACACAATCTTCCCACATGCCTCTGCTTGCCCTGCCCCTGCATGCCTCTCTTTGCAACACGCACCCACTCCTGGCCGCATGTCGACCGTTGCCCCTCCGCATGCCACCATGCATGTGATCCTCCTCTCTCCGTGTGTCACCTCATGTGCAACCCTGACTTAAGTCCCCACACCACCATGCATAAGGTCCTCTCTCCGTGCACCATCACATGTGGCTGTTGCTACCAAGGTTTTAAAAAATACAAGGCAATACTGAGATGATTTGCCTTCATTAAGGTAAGGCATAAGCCTCGACACGATCGAAGCATAAACCCCAAGTTTTGAATGGAAAATAAGAAAAAATGACAAATATATACTTATTAAGTACTAATAATGAAAAAAAAAAAGTAAAAAACACACATCCATGTCATTTTTGCTCTATCACGATATTTATAGGGTAAAATTAGACAAGAGATAACATTTAAATAAAATATAAACCTCCAAACATATAGAAAATTAGAAATTAAATTTATTAAAACTCCAAAATGAGTTAAAAGTCTATATAATCAGAATTATCACAAGTAAACCAAATAAATATAACTTATTATATTGTCTATACCCATTATCTATAAAAAAAAATCCAATTATCATGACTCAAATCATAAGTAATGAGTCTAATAACTAATCTCAGAACTCATAAGTCATCATTCACAAACATAAAAAAATCTAAACAAAACCATTGACAAACATATGATATCATTGACATTCTACAAAATATGATAAATATACGGTATCTTCATCACTCTTATACTATTAAATAACTCATCATTAACATAAATAAAACCTACACAAAATCTATAAATAACATATACAATAAGGCCTAATTTGGTAAGGGGGATAACCCATCCAAATAGGGATTAACCTTGTTTGGTGGGAAGGATATTTTAACCCGGGTTAAGAGGACTTAACTCGGGACAAGTTATTTTGAGGTTGATGTGGGATAAGCTTTTTTCTGTGGGTTATCCCATGTGTTTTCACAAGTTAACTCAGAAACTTTCCAAACAATCACAGGTTAACCCACCAGGATAACCTTTATGACTTCCAAACAAAAATAGAAAATAACCCAACTGCAAAAAAGTTATTCCATGAAATCTATCCCTCCATCCAAACTAGCCCTAAAGGAACATACTGTCGTAGCTAAATAACATATAATAAAATAACTTAAAAAAAGACCTAAATAAAATCTAAACAAAACCTAAACTTACTATTTAGTAGTGAGATCATGTGGAGATGTGAAGACTGAGCATTGAAGTTGGTAGCAGTGGACCTTTGGTGATGCGGTGGCAAAGGGTTCTGCAACCTTTGGTGACCCATCTGCAACCTCTAGCAACATGTGTTGGACCTCCAACAAAGTGGGAACTATGGTTCAAGAGCTTAGACAACGATGGGCTCTTTGGGGTTTCAGGCAATGAGTTTTAGGTTTTGGAAGAGGGTTTGAATTAGGGCTTTGGAGGGATTTATTTGTGGAAAAAGATCATGTGCAAGTCACATAACCATCTAAAAGGACCTTTCAACCAAGGCTATATAGAGCCTTCACCTCGACGCCTCACCACCTCGACCAACTGAGGCTCACGCCTCATGGTGCAACCCTCAGGCTATAGCCTTGAGGCAATTTCCCAGCGCCTCGCCTCGAGACACACCTTTTAAAACGATGGGTGCTACTACCATGACTCTCCCTTTGCCACAACCAGTTCTTCTCTTCATCCTGACCAACATCACAGCCTAATCACCCTCCCCAACCATCATCACCCAACTCCCTTATAGCCACCGATCACCACCCAATCCTTCCCCGACCATCACTACTGCCTTGCTAGATTGCCGCTACTTGCCCTACCTATATGCAAGAACAATCCATAGTGCAGGGGGTACACCACCAACTTTTCAAGGGGGTGGGTGGGTGGGTTATAGGTTCATTTCAATTAGACAAAGAGTCCTAATATGGTTTATATTCTTTATTGCTACTTTTATTTATTGCTAGGTTTAGTATGAATTTGTCTAACCTAGCTCTCTATAATAAAAACGTTAGGGAACTCTATTTTGAATAAGTATGTAGTTTATCTTTTTCACAAAAACAAACACCATTTACAACAAGGTAGGTTTGGAGGATTAAATATTGAAAAGTTGCTTGCTATTGAAACTTATAAAAGTAAAAAAAAAAAAGGCATTTCATTGTTATCTTCATAGCCTAATCATGATAATTGAAACCCAACAAGAAATGGCCTATCAATGACTCTTATCGAGTCCTCCAACCATCTAAAAATAACCAATTAGTTTAAACATGCCAATGATATCTTGAGATGACTTTTGATTTCTCTAGGTTTTCCTCAAGTCACATGGGTATCAGCAACAAAAGGACATTAGAATTAGGACCATGATCAATGCTTGCACTTCACCCACACCTCACACCGAAAGCCAAGAGATTTATCTAAAACTTGCCATGGCTAGGCCATGGAATAATTGAACTTGATCAGGCCAGAAGATTTATACCTTGCCTAATGCATATGTTTAAAACCATGATGCCTGGGAGTTTAAGAAATGTCAAACAAAATTTCAATGGACAAACAAGTGAAGAAGGATCTGCTTGGATTTCAATTGCATCGATACAAATCAAAATATCACAGCCAACTCATAGCAATCATTGTTCCCAAGGATTCTTTACTCTCTCCATGTGCTTATTCTCCAACTCCAAACCCACACAGCCATGCTATGCACATAAACACAGCCTTACACAATACAAGAAATGACCATCATGTTCCAGTGTTAAAATCTGGAAAATATTAGAAAATTACAGTATTTCAACATAAAAACATCATTTTTCTCAAAATAGAATACATGGACTAAAATCTCTCTAAAAACAAAGGTGAGTTTCCACTTTCATTTATAAAAAACTTAATCAACTGATTGTGATTCTTAAAGCGAAGGATATTGTTCCCTCAAAAAAAGCAAAAGTTACTAAAAGAAAGAAAAAAGCCAGGGTGGGCCTACACAGTCCCAACACTAAGTCAAAGCTCAATGAAAAATCTAAGGCCAGGGTGCATGGTATATTAGTCTCTGTTACCGAAATGTTCATATTGCAATTGATGTATTGCAGATGATTCAAGAAAAAATCCCCCCCCACCCCACCCAAAAAAAAAAGAGAGTGTGCTATCCAAACTGCATATATTGTGAAAACTACAAGTGTTGATTTCATATGCATATGTTAAAAACCTATCAACAACAGTTAAACAAACCACAGTGTTAAATGTAGCAGTTGCAGAGACGAACCACATAACAAGCAGATGCAACACAGTTTCTCTTTAATGAAACTTGTCAATCTTCTAAATCAGTCAAGCTATTATTTTCTGGTTTTTGTGGGAAGGGGGGAGGGGGTTGTGTGTGTAGGATGGAAGACCTCGGAAGTGCAGTTGCGGAAGCAAGAAATATTGACAGAAAATAAAGAACAGGCTTGAAAACGGACATGTATGTCACTGGCTTATTGAAAAACAGAGATCATGCTTGGGCATGGTTACCAGTCTAGCGATATGTTAAAAACCTATCAACAACAGTTAAACAAACCATGGTGTTAAATGTAGCAGTTGCAGAGATGAACCACATAACAAGCAGATGCAACACAGTTTCTCTTTAATGAAACTTGTCAATCTTCTAAATCAGTCAAGCTATTATTTTCTGTTTTTTGTGGGAAGGGGGGAGGGGGTTGTGTGTGCAGGATGGAAGACCTCGGAAGTGCAGTTGCGGAAGCAAGAAATATTGACAGAAAATAAAGAACAGGCTTGAAAATGGACATGTATGTCACTGGCTTATTGAAAAACAGAGATCATGCTTGGGCATGGTTACCAGTCCAGCGATTCTCCTCTAATGCTTACTTCATAAACTTAGTAAATAGAACAAGCAAACTTAGAAAAGAGAATGGTAAACCATCTTACATTAGCATCCGAGTTCACTTTGACATCAGCAGTGACACCTCGGCTTTTAATTTGAGTCTGAATCTCACCAAGGACAACATCATTCTTTCTTGTTCCTGATGATGTCAAAGCCTGCAATGAGCATAAAGTTTATTAGAACAGAAAACTATAGACCACTGGACTTTTACTCGCACCAAAATGAAATAAGTCCACAAGTTTGCAACTTGCACGAAGTATCAAGAACATATTACTATTACTACCAACCAAAAGTTAAGCATTAGAAGACTATACTGATTATTATAAGTTGACATTTAATGACAAAACCCAATACTTATAAGGGGACTAGAGTATATAAAAATCATCCAATCAACATTCAACTTATTCTTCACATTCCCTCCAGTCAGAGCCTGCCACAATTATTCATATCCTGGCTAGAACTTACCTTCACCAAGGACAGCTCAGCTTGAGCTCATCTTGGCCTGTTACAGGCCCAGTGACAGTCAACGATGCGAAAGGGCAGAGAAATGGGCAAAGGAACACACTAGACATATAGCATAACCTTTTCCTTAAAGTGTTTGGAAAACATGCAAAGCTGTGCCCCCACAAAATGATTGGAAAATGAACAAACAGCATTAATGGCCCCTCAACGATGTTAGGTAATCTCAAAAGGATACTTCAAGTGATTGACATTAAACTAGCTGAACTAAGCAAATTGAATTCAATGAGTAGTCAACACCACACCCTAATCTCAGCTTCAAGATAGCTAAATAATGCCACTTGCATGAGCATATAGCTAGCTATCCAAGACCAAACTGCGTACTCCAATAGCAGTCCATTCAAGCACTCATTATGTTCCAAAATATAGGAATTCCTCCTTATTTGATGGCTCAAGCGATCCTCTCATCAACAAACAGCAAAATATTCTGAAGGATCGCTAGCCCTTGGAGAACATCCTTTTTCACGTCAAAAAATAAAAAACAAACAGCAAAACGTCCTAGGAAGACTAAAATGAAAACTCTCTATTGCCAGAAATGGAACCAAACCAGTCAGACCCTTTCCTCAATCAGATTCCATTTTACACGCGATGCATGAATCAAAGAATTTAAAATCCGAGAAACACAAGTCAAAATAGAATCAAACCAGAGAAACAGGGCTAAATAAGAAGTTTAGCATCTGCCGCAATTTCCCTTACATACTATATTTTCAGTTGCAACTGGATATTAATTCCTCTTGCCATCAAACACACGCACCACCATTCAACCGAAATTCACACCGCGAAATCGAAACCCTATCTATTCCATACGCCGACATTATCACCACGCGTGTTAACGACAACCGCCCAACTTCGAAACAAAGGGAGTATAAACAAGCCAATCCCTTGAGTTCTTGAACATACCGAAACAGACAGACACAAGGACGGCCCCTTGACGAGATAACAGACGATTGATTCACTCAAACGACGTCGGCGTCCCTTCAGCATATGTATCTACTACTACATAAATAAACAAACAACCCTAACCCTAAACAGAGAAAAAAAAAACCAAAAACAAAAACAAAAACAAACACAGGAGAGAAACAACGAAATCCCAATTACAAGGGGGAAAGAAGCACGATAGGGATTAAGAACATGAAGGTATTACAATTCCGTTGGTGGTGTAGGTAGTAATAGTGAACTTCTGGTCCGTCTGGAAATCCTTGTACAGCAGATCTGCCACCCCACCACAGAAAAACCAAGAAATTAAACAAATTAGAACTAACAACAACAACAATAACAAATAGCCTACTACTCGTCTGGAAGATCGACATGACATCGAAATGGAAACAGACAAATATCCAACGAAGAACGGTGGGGGAGAGGGGAATAATCGATAGCTGGAGAAGTCAGAGGATTGATATAGAGAGAGAGAGAGAGAGTGAGGGAGAGACCTCTGGTCTTCTTGCCTATGTCGGAGTAGAGTCCGGGGCCCATCTTCGTAGCACCACCACAACCGCTTTCTTCCGCTGCTCCTGTGAGGAGAGACGGAGGTGGTGGAGATATCAGAGAAAAAGGAGGAGAGGGATCGCTCTCTCTCACGCTCTCTCTCTGTACACAGAGTAGCGGCGGCAGCGACACCAAGGGGAGGAGGTCAGGATTCGGAAAAAGGAGTGAGTGGTCGGTATTTATCGTGGGGATAAATGCCAAGATGCCGCCTGCAATTTTGGGTCTACGTTGCCATTTGGTCCTGCTTTTTTCCTTCTCTTCCGAGAAAGTGGCCAGCGCTCCTCCTCACCCGGTGGGGATCGCTAAAAATCTCCTCGATTCACATGCTTTCTGTGGATTATAATAAATGGCTACACGATTGAACATAGAAATGTATACATTATCCTATCTGAAATATGATAGGATATGTGATAGGATATGTCATATTTAAAGTTATCGATGATGGATAGATGTATATTTGCACATATCTTAAATGTACATACACGTCAGATATATGTTGAAATGTTGGTGGAGAGGCAGATACATAATGGATGTGGTCACATCTTTCCTATGTAATTGTTATCAACTTGACGGTTGATACACCATCATACAGTAAAAGTTGCACAAGTCTTTGCTCATTTATTGTTACATGACACTTCCAACACGACTTATGTTATTGTAACTTGTCGGTTAAGCTTAAGATTGTATCGTTCATTTGTGATTACAAACTATATGGTTCAAACAAGGTGTCATGAATGTAGTACATGATTTAACCCATAATCAAACATACTTTATCATTTGGACCTCTCAAAGTCATGGTCTATTTAATGGTTCATAATGTTTACTTGCTGGCATGTTTTCTTCTTCCTCTTCTCATGCTTCCTTACTGAAGGCAGGTACTGAAATTACAGATTTAGCGAGTTTTTTTTACTATTCATCTGTGCATTCAAAGAGTTCTTCACTGTTTGTTTATATAGTTGAAGGTGTACACTTCATCGAGTACTTGCTATGTACCCACATCAAAAGTTAATAAACTTCATTTCGTCTTCTTTTATATGTTATTTTCTATTTTTTCGTTCCAGATCTTCACCAACCTATGGATGTTGATGGAAATAACTAAGTTGTACATCATATTGTCCAAGGTTTATAATTTTTTATCTTTTATATGAAACCGACGTCATGTAAATCATGTCTTCATAGTAAAAGTTGTATATTTGTCACGTTTTTACACTCCCCCACCCAATTGCATGACATGTTCATATGTTCATTTGATGTTATGGAAGATTAAGATCATGTCATATGCAATAAATGACATGTACGAGGAGAATGTATACTTTTTTAAACTGTCGATAATGATACCTTCAATTCTTAAGTCTTTAATGAATGCACAACCACACATCAGGAAGTCATGACCACACATCATAAAATCATGATTCCTTCAATTTGATGTTAGGCCTATTGGTATGTTACCTTCCATGACACGTCATAAGCAAGAAGAAAGTATTTCGTACATTTGTACCGATACAACCAAATCTTACAAATCCACCAAAATTATGCATAAAGCATGGGTCACGCCTAGAGCACCCTAACATAAAAAATTCAAAACTTATCTTATAAATTTTGTTGATAATGGTTATGACATAATAGACATATGAGGATGTCTTTGTTTGGGTGGAAGTAAGAAGAGACGTATATGTCACGTCCAGGACATCATGACCATCTATATATTTTACCGTTTCCGCATACAAATGAGATTCATATGTTGTGTTAAGTGATCATACATTTCTCAACAACATTAATTAAGGTTATTAGCCTTAAATAATCATGTAAAGTAGATGCTTAGGTTAACTCGCTTGATTAATTTGTCGTTGTTAATTGTAATAAATGGGCAAGATAACCTAACATTTTAGATTTATTCTTTTAACCGATTCAGTCCAATTTGTTCATTACGAGAAATATAATCGTAATGTATTGACCATGCTTATTCTAAGTTAAAGGTTAATTACTTATGTTAACTATTACTTTGCTTAAGTAATTACTAACTATATACTATAGGTTGTTATACTTAACTAATATACTTACTTAAAGGTTTAATTACTTAATAGTATAATATGTTAGCACATGAACAATTGCATATAAAATTAAAGTTTAAAACATGGCAATTATTCCATTATAAAAGAAAATGTACACAAATGATATTACAATTAAAAGCAAAATGTATTACAACAATGTGATGCAATTGAGGCATAAAAGAATGTTTATTAACTAAAACAATACATGCCTTTTAGTTCTTTAAGCTCCAACACTTGGCATTTCTTCTCATCCATCTCTCTAGTCTTCATCACTCCTGAGATGTCTTCAACATTTAGTCAATTTTGGAGTTCCATTCTTTGTAGCCCTTGCTTAGACAAAAATTAAGCTATTAATGGCCAGGCTCGCTTTTCGGAGGATCAACAGCCAATAGGCTGGATTGGTACCTAAACTAGGTGAGCCCTAGTTCAATTACTATATATTTAGTCCCAATAAGGCCCACCATGCTCACACCCGGGCCCACGCCCTCACCCACGCATGCACACGTGCACTCATTTGTACTTGTATGGTCTTTTTACTTTTTTCAACTTGACATGTAAAGAACGTGGTGCCTTATCTTTGATAGATCAGGTGCTTTGTTCACCAAGGTGGGCTTATCATACCCATTCTCCTTTAGTGCAGCGTCATCTCTGGCCAATTTTTGAACAAGGATTATAAGCAACTCAATGTTTCGTTCAAGGTTGTAACGACCCGACTCCCGAGTCCCTACGAGACACGAGAACCGGACCGACTCGACTAATCCCAAGACCCAATCGTCCAACGAGGAAGTAACCAAAAGAGCAGTAAAATAAACCACATTCAGCATGAATATAACTAACAGTAAGAAAGTACAGCAGTAAGGAAAGAAACTACTACAGTAGATACCACCACAACAGTAGAACAACATTTATCATATAACATGAACTACAGGTAAAGAAAGTACAGCGGAAACAAGAACTACTCACTATAACAGAAACAAAAGAGGTACAAAAGACTGTGGTAAACTCTACTGGACCCTACTCGGCCCAGCGTTCTCTGCAACCGCTGACCCTGGCTGCTCAATACCTGGTCCTGAAAAAGGTAACGAGTGTAACACGTCAGCAAAACGCTGAGTAGAGTGGCAACTAAAACTAAAGACAACAGTAGAGTGTACAGTAGCTGTTATGTTCTATTACTTTCTTTATTTACATCTTTCAATTGTCTCACTATTTCATTTATTTCTCAGATCTTTTACTTGATCTCGAATGTTCCTCGTGGGAACGATCTTGATTGCAGTCTTTTCCAAAAAGTAGAAGTAGCACGTGGTGCTCTCCTGGCCGAGAGAGTCCCCCGTGGTGATCCTACCCTCAGTCAACCACCCCAAGGTCACTGACAGACGTAACGGTGACTACGGCACGCGCGATAAACGCACAGGTAGCTAACCCGTACTGGCACGCGGTCAGTCGTTTCCTTTAACGGGTGCGCCCAAAGCACAGCACGGAACCAGTACAGGGCAGAGCCCTCTCAGTAACAGGGGTCCAACCCCTCCACAGTAACCAAACCGGGGCCTTGCCCCTCCACAGTCCGCGCACCCTCGCCTGACTACCCTGGTTTGCCTTAGTGGGCCTAACAAGTCGGTGAAGGAGGCTAGCAGAACCCCGGGGCCCGTGGGGTAGCTAGTACTCTCCTAACACTAGTAGCTCTCCTCGGTACTACGTACACGAGGGCCAGCAAGTCGGTACAGAGCGGCCAATCCTAACCCCGGGTCCCTGGGGTGGCTGGCCCCACTCTGCACTAAACAGGTACAGGTACTTCCCTTGGTACTGCGTACCCAAGAGACAGTACAAACTACATCTCAGTTCCATTCCTTTCCCTTTCCAGGAGTTCCACTCCTAATTCCCCGTAGGGTTCTGAAACGGTTGGTTCGGGATAACCGGGTTTTATTGTTATAACGTTGTAGTATAGCCAGTTATTACCAACATTTCAAATATATAAATTTTTTAACTCGGAAAATAAAAGAGTTCCCGAGGTCGAACTCAGGGAGCAAGTTGTATTCTAGAGATATACATGTTTCTTTTACAAAATAAAGAAAGAGAGAGGGAAAGAATTTGTTGTTCTCTTTGTTTTCTCCTCGTGATGTTCTTCTTTCTTTCTTTCTTCAGATCTCCTTCTTCTTCTTTGTTCTGCAGAGGTGATGCTCCTCTTTCTTTCTTCAGATCTCCTTCTTCTTCTTCCTTGGTTTCTGTCTTGGTCTCTCTTCTTCTTTTTCTGCAGTCTCTTCTGTGAAGGTTTCTTCTTGTTTCTCCTCCCTGCGGCTAAGTGTCAGCTTCTTCTTTTCTTTTTCAGCCAGGGACGTCACCCCTCCTTTCTTCTTTTCCCTTCAGGCCGTCGTCTGATTTCCACATCAGACGGCTTAACTACCTGTTGCTACAGTCAGCTTCCTTCTTCTTCCGCGGGTCTTCTTCTTCGCCTGTGCCTGCACACTTCAGAGTTTTTCGTCAGAGGCAAAACCTACTCTACCCTCCCCCCCCCCCGCGTCTCTCTCTCTCTGAAACCACTCTTGGGAAAGCTCTCCCAGAGCTGCCGGGTAACCGGGTTCGGGTCAGGCCCGGGTCCAGGCCCACCGGCGTGCGTGGTGGGCGAGGAGTGCAGGTCAGTGTTAAGTCGGGTCGGGTCGGGTCAGGTCCGCGGGGCGTGAGCGCGGACGAGACCGGGTAACCGGGCGGGTGAAGGGGACCTCACCCCGTGTGCTGAGGCAGTAAGCCTTCAGCACTTTTGCATCTTATGTCGCTGCGACTCTTCAGGCGTTTCCGAGGTGGGACTAAATGTCCCACCTCAATTGCGCGCCCGCAGCGGGGAAGTCAGCAGGAGATTGCGGCGTCACGCGAAGCTTTCTGCCTTAGCTGCGAACCTGGTGTTTTACCAAAACGCCTCGCAAGGCCTGGGAGTTGAATCTGGGCGTGGCGCTGAGCGTGGCGCGCCTGTAGCTGCAGGCGGAAGCAGTTCCTCCTGCGCGGCAATGGCGGTGGAGGTCGGGTGGCCTGTTCACAAGAAAACGGCCTCTCGGCCTAATCAGAAAGTGCCAGGAGCTTCGCCAGGGTGCGGCGAAGCTCGTGTGGGTGGTGGCGAGGCGCGGGGCGGCGTACGAGGGCTGCCCTAGGTCGGACTGTGGGTCGGAGGATGGGTCTATTCGGTGGGGTTGCAGAGGGTGATGTGGGGGAAGTGGCAGGGCGGAGGTTGATCAGGGTGAGGAGGCGGAGGTCCTGCGGTGGTCGGCGAGCCGTGTGGGTCGCTGAGGTGATGGGAGCGGCTCGCCGGAGGGTGGTCGGAGACGAAGGGGGTGAAGGTGGTCAGGGTCGGTCGAGGGCTTAATTGAATAAATTGAAAGCGGGGAAAGAAAGAGGAGAAGGGGAGTAGCTCTAGCTTACTTGCAGGGACGAAGGGGGAGGAACAGGGCGACAGTCGTATCGACTGTCGCCAGAGAAGACGATGCTCAGGGAAAGGGGCGGCGGCGAGCAGAGAGCCGGAGAGGCGCCAGCTGGGTGCGGCGTGGCGCGGGAAGAGCAGGGGAGGAAGTCTCTGCTGCTGGTATTGCGGCAGAGCGAAGAGGTGGAGGGGGAGGAAACCGTCGGAGCTGGTGAGCGTCTGCCGGAGGAAGAAGAGAGGAAAGTTAGGGATTTTCTCCGTCAGATCCAGGCTGCCCCAGTCGGTGGAGCAACGGGGGGTATTTATAGGGATCAAACAGGGAGGAAGGCGGAGGGAGACGACGTGTCTCCCTCGCCGGAGGATGGCCGGAAACAAGAACCCATACCGTCCGTGCGTTCGCACGGCCGGTATGGTGGGTTACAACGACCAGGGGGTGTCCCTGCGACGGCTGACGACGCAGGGCACCCCCGGTTTACTTGCCAGGTCCCCCACCTCACCCTGCGCGGCGCCATGCTCCGCGCAAGGTCGCCGGAGCATGGTGCTGGCAGGTTTTGCAGGAGGGACCTGATTGCAAAGAACGAAGGAGAGTTAGGGGCCAAAATGCGAGGGTTCAAAAGTTGAGGGCCAAAGAGTAAATATATGAGGACCAAAGTGTAAAGTCGGTCAATGAGGTTTCTTCTTAGGCTCAAGTTTTTATACATGACTAATTAGGACCTAAGGAATCTGATGGTGAATTTTATTTCCATATTAAACCTTGTTTGACCGATCAATTTACGCAAAAACCCAAATTAAGTTATTAATTGGGCATGGTTCTCAATGTAGGTCAAAAAGGGTTCTGAAGGCCAAATTGAAGGTTCTAAACCCTGGAGATTATTTTTCTATGAATTTTAGAGGGTTTATTCTATTTTTACTTTGCCTCGAACCTTGTGAATTGAAGTGGGTTGTTTTAGGGTTACAGATTATCATTTAGTTTCTTGGAATTGCTGTAGCCCTTGCTAGATCATTTCATCCCACTCTTATTCTTATTAAGCTGCTTTGACCTATGTTTGGGCCCTGAATTACCCTGTATGCAGATTATACTGGTAGAATTGCATTTTTGCCCCTTATGACTTGTTTTCTTCTCAAACTCAGGATTCTCTGAGTTAAGCCTTTCCTTGAGATATGTAGGAGCTTTTATCCTTTGTATTAGGTCAAAATGAGCTAGTTATGGCTCATGATGAGGTTCTCATCATACCCCCATGCCTAGCTTTTGCTAGTCCCTTAGCAAAAACTTAAGGTTTCAACCCTTGTTCTAGACCATGAAGTTTTTAATAGTTTTAGATAAGTGCCTTTTTTATTTGAGCATAGATTAGGTTAGAATGCTGACCATAGGCCTAAAAGGTACTCTAGTACTAATCAAGATCCAAATCTGTCTAGCCTTAGCCTCAGTCTTTTAGCAAAGGTTTTTAAGGCCCACAAGAACTAACCTAAGGTTTATTGGACTTCGTGGTTAAAGCACCCGTGCTTGAAATGATTTTAGCCCTGGCTCAGTTCACAGTGCGTTTTGTAAGAGAGAGATAGAAAGTTTTTCTGTTTGGAGAGTTCTCTCTCTTTTTCTTTTTAGTTCTAGCCTAGGATTGGCTTTTCAACACGGTCTGTATCAGATTCCTTGCTCCCATCATCAATCCTCAAGGGTTCCTGGCGATCGATGCTTCGAGATAGCACCGCCCATGGCAACCCCCGGAACCCTGGCTATTGAGATTTCGAGATAATCCCATCCATGGTATTCCGTGGCCGAATCCAGACCCTGGCAATTGACACTTCGAGATAATGACATCCATGGAATCTGAACCAGTAGAGTGCTTACATGCCCCCAGTAGGATATGTAAATATCCTAAGAGACAAGCACCGAGGAGATGATGTTTTGTTACGCATCTTCGACAGGATTTCCCGCCTCTCCGCGCTGGGAACTCGTCCAAATCAACTTGTGTTGATCGGCCGCTCCTATTCTAGGTGTTCTTTTCAGATTTTTGCGACGCTTCTGCGTGATTCTGATTTTTACGCTTACTGAACCAGGCTGTGTGTGAGGTTAGGGTGCTTAGGTTACTGAGTCCCGTAAACCAAAAATTAGTTAACGAGGCCGAATACTCCCTAAGCCTTAGACCTAATACTTCAGCTTTTCATTTTCCTCAACCTCTTGAGGAGTGTCCAGATCTTAATGGGTACTAAGAGTCTATTCAAGAATGCCTAAGGTTTGCATTCTTACTAATCTCATTGTGCACTTTTCAGTTATTTTCTTGAATGAGGTCTAGAACTTAGGTTAATTCCTTAGTTCCTTACTAATGACTATCACCTTTTCTCATAATTTTGTGCTCCTTTTTCATTTTGTTTCTTTTCTCCTTCTCCTTCACAAAATTTCCTTCTCTTTTCCTCTTATTCTTTTTCGAAAATTTTTTAATTTTTATGGTGTTTTTGGCATATGTGAATTTTTTTGTTTGAGCATATGTGAATTTTTTTGTTTGAAACCTTTTCTTACAAGTTTTTGTGCTTTCCTACCCCCCCATGCCTAAGATTTGCAATGTCCTCATTGTAACCTAGGGGTTTTTATTCAACTAAGTTCATACATTAGGATAGCTGTTTTGATGAGTCTCAGATGCAAGCACCTGAGGTGGGGTTGGCTGCCCTAAAGTGTGAACTTCAAGTGCAAAAAAAAACTGTCAGAACAAGTTTCAGGTTTTCAAAGAGATTGACGGGCTGCCTCCCGTTAAGCGCTGAGTTTTACGCCATCGGCTGGGCGCAATAAGCTCAAGGGGAAAGGAGGGTATAAGATGCCTCAGCCAAATTAGTAGAAGTTACATCAATGAACGGCTTGAGTCTCTGACCGTTCACGATGAAAGGTTCAGAATCGTGGCTGAGTGGACTGATTTCGATTGCTCCATTTCCAAAAACCTGTCGGACCAAATATGGTCCGACCCACTTAGATCTCAGTTTTCCTGGGAAGAGTTTGAGTCGGGCATCAAAGAGTAGGACCTTTTGACCAGGATGAAAGATCTTTCTCGAGATGTGTTTGTCGTGGAAGGCTTTAACCCGCTCCTTGTAGATTTGCGAGTTCTCGTACGCGTCTATGCGTAATTCATCGATCTCGCTGATTTGGAGTTTTCTGTGGGTCCCAGCCTTGGAAAGATCTAGATTACAGTTCCGTACTGCCCAATAGGCTTTATGCTCCAGTTCGACGGGAAGGTGGCATGCCTTTCCGTACACCAGTCTAAAGGGAGACATGCCTAATTGGGTCTTGTGGGCGGTCCTATAGGCCCACAATGCTTCCGGAAGTCGGGACGACCAGTCCTTCCTGTCAGGTCGAACAGTGACTTGCAGGATTTTCTTGATCTCCCGATTAAACAGCTCAGCTAGACCATTAGTTTGGGGGTGGTAAGGAGTAGAGATTCGGTGAGACACCCCGTATTTGGTCATCAGTGACCTAAACTGAGCATTTGTGAAATGGGTCCCCCCATCAGAGATTATTGCACGAGGAATCCCGAACCTTGAGAAAATGTGTTGATGAATGAATTTGAGAACGATTTTGTGATCACAGGTTCGGGTCGGTATGGCTTCGATCCATTTGGACACGTAGTCCACAGCCAACAGAATGTATTCGAAACCATCCGAAACAGGAAAGGGGCCCATAAAATCAATCCCCCAAACATCAAAGATTTCGCATACTAGAATCGGTTGCATAGGCATCATGTCGCGATGGCTCATGTTGCCCAAGGTCTGGCAACGACTGCATGCCTTGCAATGACTGTATGCGTCTTTGAACAGTGTGGGCCAGTAAAAGCCGCACTGGAGGACTTTTGATGCGGTTTTATGCCCGGCAAAATGGCCACCGCATGCCTGGTCATGGCAGAAAGAGAGGATATTGTTGACTTCCCCTTCCGGGACACATCTCCGGATGATCTGATCGGCACCTATGCGGAAGAGGTACGGGTCTTCCCAAATGTAATACTTGGCATCGGAGCGTAATTTGTCTTTCTTGGCCTTCGGCCAATCGGACGGGGTCTGATGAGATGCCAAGTAATTTACAATATTAGCAAACCATGGAAGGCTAGTACCAATAGTCAGCAGGTGCTCATCGGGAAAATGCTCAGTGATGGGTCCGGAAGGGTCAATTATTTCAGAAGGAAGACGGGACAAGTGATCAGCTACCACGTTTTGTTTTCCCGCTTTGTCGCGAATCTCAAGGTCAAATTCTTGCAACAGCAAGATCCATCGGATCAATCGAGGTTTCGCGTCCTTCTTCGCAAGGAGATGCCTCACAGCTGTGTGATCCGAGTATATGATGACATGGGAACCCAGAAGGTACGATCTGAACTTCTCTAGGGCAAATACTACAGCTAGCAGCTCTTTCTCAGTAACCATATAGTTACGCTGAGCCTCATCGAGTGTTTTGCTGGCGTAGTAAATGACCACAGGTTTCTTGTCATTTTTCTGCCCCAAAACCGCTCCTACAGCGAAGTCGGATGCATCACACATGATCTCAAAGGGTTGAGACCAATCAGGGGACTGTAGGATCGGGGCTTGGGTGACTCGGTCACGCAGGATTTCAAATGCTTGAGTGCATTCCTTGGAGATTTCGAAGGGAACATCCTTGGAGAGAAGAGTGGTCAGGGGGCGTGCGATTTTTGAAAAATCAGGGATAAATCGTCGATAAAAACCGACATGCCCTAAAAAGGATCGGATGTCCCTGATCGAGCTAGGCATAGGAAGGTGAGAAATCAGATTAACCTTAGCTCGATCCACTTGGATACCTTTCTCCGAAATTGAGTGTCCCAGGACAATTCCCTCAGGCACCATGAAATGGCTCTTTTCCCAGGAAAGAACCAAATTCACATCGATGCACCGCCTGAGTATCTGGACCAAGTGTTGGAGGCAATCGTCGAATGATGCTCCGAAAACTGAAAAGTCATCCATGAAGACTTCCAGATAATCACCTACCATATCTGAGAATATGGCAAGCATGCATCGCTGAAAAGTAGCGGGTGCATTGCAAAGACCGAAAGGCATCCTTCGGAAAGCGTATGTTCCGAAGGGGCAGGTGAACGTGGTCTTTTCTTGGTCCTCAGGATCGATTGCCACCTGGTTATAACCGGAGTACCCGTCAAGAAAGCAGAAGAACCTATTTCCCGCTAGTTTTTCGAGAATTTGATCAATGAAGGGTAGTGGGAAATGATCCTTCTTCGTGGAGGAATTGAGTCGACGGTAATCTATACAGACTCTCCACGAGTTGGCTAATCGGGTAGGAATGATTTCTCCGATCTCAGTCGTTATAGTGGTGAGTCCTGCCTTCTTGGGCACGACCTGAATTGGGCTCACCCAACGACTATCGGAGATCGGGTAGATGATTCCGGCATCTAACCATTTGATGATCTCCTTTTTCACGACCTCCTGCAGATTGGGGTTTAAGCGTCTCTGCATTTCACGAGAAGGTCGTGTGCCCTCTTCTGAATAGATATGATGAGTACAATAAGAGGGACTTATTCCAGTCAAATCATCGAGAGTCCATCCGATGGCTCTGCGATGTTGCTGGAGGACAACAATCAGACGGGATTCCTGTTCAGGACTGAGGTTGGAATTGATGATCACAGGAAGGGTCTGATTAGAACCCAAAAAGACGTATTTTAAGTGAGCAGGAAGGGGTTTCAGTTCGAGGATGGGGTTTTCAGCAGCAGCGGGTGGTTCAGTATAGATGTGAGGTTCAAGGGTGGGAGTTACTGGGTTGTTCACATCTGGATTTGACTCCTCTGTTTGCGGGTCAAGATCCTTCTGTGGTTGATGAGGCATACTCAGGTCATTCTGGAGGTGTGATTCATCAACCAAAGTCTTGATGTCACAAATTTGCTCGATGACGCCGCAATTAATTCCTTGTTGGGCCTTAAATATATCAATTTTCAGTGTTTGATCTCCAAACTTAAGCTCTATTTGGCCCTCCTCACAGCTGATGTTGGCTCTAGCAGTAGCCAAGAAAGGTCTCCCTAGAATGATTGGTGTATCCCTAGGGTTCTCAGGTGCATCCATATCTAAGACTATAAAGTCCACTGGAAAATAGAAATCCCACACTCTCACAATAACATCCTCGAGAATCCCTTTTGGTGACTTTATAGATCGATCTGCTAATTGTAATGTCACCTCGGTTGGTTTCAGCTCAGATTCTTCTAGATGGTCAAGTAAGGATGTGGGTATCAGATTTATAGATGCACCCAAGTCTAACAATGCTCTATCAAATTGGGTACCACCTATCTTACAGGAGATCAGGGGAGTTCCAGGATCTTTTGCCTTGGGTGGGAGTCTACTAAGGATTACAGAGCTGGCTTGCTCTGACAGAACAATTGGGCTCCCTCCCTTGGTTCGCGGCTTACGCTGGGGTGTACATATATTCTTTAGAAATCGTGCGTAAGCTGGTACGTGGCGGATTGCATCCATCAAGGGGATGTTTATGTGGACCTGCTCAAAGAGCTTGACCAGGTCCTCCTCAGGGGCCACGGGTTTGGTGGTCTTCTTTCCCTTGGTCAGGGCCTCGGGAAACGGGATCTTGGTTGGTTCTTCTAGGATAGGTTCAGGTTGTGGATCTGGAACAGCGGTACCTTGGATAACTATCCTAGGGTCATGGTTATCAGGCTGGGAGTGGTTTGGATAATGCGGGTCTTGAGTTGTCTTGCCACTACGTGTTGTTACAGAATTTAATCCGGCCTGATTTTGGTTTGGGTTTGGTAGGAGGGGTGGCTGCTGCTGAAATCCTGCATAAGAAGTTGAGGCTTCCATCTCGTCTGGAGATGGAGCAGTAGGAGCCTGATAAATCCATTGGGCGTGGCCTAAATTTGGATTCATAACGCGCTTCTGGGTTGGCACGTTATTTGGGTTAGGAAGAGGTTGGGAAGGGAGTGTGCCTGGTTGGCGAGAATTTGCCAACTGGGCCAGTTGAGTTTTAACTTCTGTAAGCTCGTCCTTGTGCTGTTTTTGAATAGCCGCATTCGTTTTTTGAATGTCAGCCAGAGTCTGAAGGATTAAGGACATTTGATCTTGATTTGGCCCTGATGGATAAGTAGGGTTGGGCCGAGGCTGAGGCGGCTGGTAGTGACGAGAGGGCTGTGGGCGGGACTGAAAAGGTGGTCTTTGGGTTTGGGAATTTCCCGCCCACTGAAAATTGGGATGGTTTCGCCATCCAGGGTTGTAAGTGTTGGAGAATGGGTCGTTCTGGATGGCGTTGAGGTCCTCGCAGGTCTGAGGAACCTCCTGAGAATCAGGGAAAGGAGGAATAGAGTTCCCCCGGCTGGTGTAGAAAGGATCGGATGATCTTCCAGTCCAAGAATCAGATGGGGATGGATATGGATCCATCCCAGGGGAGGATCGGTGGAGGATGTTTTGCACAGTCTCCTGTGTGGAAGGAGGTTGTGCAAAGGAGTTACACGCAGAGGTGGCTCGCTGCAAGTGCTGAGTCAGCTCATCCACCTTCTTTTCAATGATTGAGACCTTGTCCAATCGACTGGCCATTAATTCCAGGTCGACTGATGCGGACAGGCCCTGCGTCTCATGTGCTCCCTTAAGATTCGTCGCTGCGCGGGTATTCGTCCTGTCGAATAATCCCATGGAGTCATTGTTGATGGAGTTCTCGCACATGTTTTCGAGAATCTCCCATACGGTGTCTTCATGTTGACCCATGATGTTTCCTCCGCAAGTTGCATTGACGAAAAGGCGGATGTCCTCACGGAGTCCCTGGTAAAAAGATTGGACTTGTTCCCATTTAGGAACTCCGTGATGGGGGCACTTTCTCATGAGATCCTGAAAACGATCCCATGCCTCATGGAGAGGTTCTCCTGATTGTTGAGTGAAGTGTGTAATCTGATGGCGCAAGGCGTTGGTCCGACCAACGGGAAAAAACTTTTTCAAAAATTCGGATTGAAGTTCTTCCCAAGTGTTGATCGGCCGGGTCTGAGTTTGATACCAATGGGCGGCCTTGTCCATAAGAGAAAAGGAGAACATCTTCATGAGAAGAATATCCCGATTTTGCGCATCTGATCCAAAAGTGTGGGCCAGATGCTTTAGCTGTTTGATGTGCTGGAAGGGATCTTCAGAATTAAGCCCATGGAATTTAGGTATAGCATGAATCATGTTGGGCTTTAGTTCGGAATCAGGTCCTCCAGTCGGGATTCTGACTCGAGGCTCAATGGCCACCGCAGCAGGATTGTAGTGGTCCCGCATCATAGGACGCTGTGGTGGGTGCACGAAGTTTTGGAAGAGGTCATTGAGTCGCTGGAGCTGGTGTTCCAGATTATTTTCTTCCTCAACTGGCTGAGCCATGATGGGGGAAGAAGAAGAACTTGGTTCTGAATCAGAAGAGAGAATAATGTGAGGGTGTTGCTGCACAAACACGGGCGTCGAGGCTTGGCCTTGACGAGAGTGAATTTCTAATGGAGGTCTTAAGGGTGGTCTTAGGGACCTCCTTCCGTACATGCACTGTTTGGAAGAGGTAAGTTTAGAAGGTGCTGGACCCAATCAAGACACCCAAAAATGTGTTGGGTGACTATAGAGGTGCGGGGCAGATGGACCCCTTGATCAGAAAGATCGTCCACCTGAGAATTACCTGGGCAGCCAGAGAGGGAGAGTCCCGCGAAGACCCCTACACGGTAGAGCGTCCCCACGGGTTACAGGGTTTCCCCCACCCGACCTCTCTTGTCACTGCGGTTCCAGGTAGACCAGAATGGGGATCTTGACCTCTTAAGTCTACCAATTTTAAGATCAGGGTGCTTAAGGTTTTCACTTGAACTTTAGTCTTTTAAGTGCAAAGAGTGACCTAATTTAAGGTTGGTTGACCCAAGGGGTCAACTTTACCTCTTGTTTTCTTTAAGAGCTTTTAGGTCCTGTCTTTTAGGGTTCAAGTGTTTAGAGAGAGCTAATTGTTTAGGATTTTTCTTGTTAATTATTTTCAATCAATGGCTTGGGCACACCTCTTTTGGATTTCCTCAATTCTTGATTAAGGTGTGTGTCTCTACTGAAATCCTAATGTTTGACCTTATGTTGGCTCTACTTGGTCCATTTAACTCTTTGTTGGGCAATTAGGGCTCAAGCAAGAATGTGTTAGCCCTTAAATACCCTTAATAGTGTGCAGGAGTGATGAGTTGAAAACATGCAACTCTTTATGGTTACTAAGTATGGAAGACAGGTTAGCCCTATATTGCTTGTTCTTTTCTTTTCTTCCTCTTTAGAGTTTAGGGGTTAATAGTGAGAGGAAAAATTTACCTGTCTTCGGAGTGGTTGTCGTGTGGTTGCTTGTCTTCTTGAGTTCCTGTAGCTGCACAAAAGAGAGGAGATTATCAGAAATTAAAAGAAACAGGAATGTTTACCTCTAGAATAGCCGTTGCTCCCCGGAAACGGCGCCAAAATGAAATGGTTGGTTCGGGATAACCGGGTTTTATTGTTATAACGTTGTAGTATAGCCAGTTATTACCAACATTTCAAATATATAAATTTTTTTACTCGGAAAATAAAAGAGTTCCCGAGGTCGAACTCAGGGAGCAAGTTGTATTCTAGAGATATACATGTTTCTTTTACAAAATAAAGAAAGAGAGAGGGAAAGAATTTGTTGTTCTCTTTGTTTTCTCCTCGTGATGTTCTTCTTTCTTTCTTTCTTCAGATCTCCTTCTTCTTCTTTGTTCTGCAGAGGTGATGCTCCTCTTTCTTTCTTCAGATCTCCTTCTTCTTCTTCCTTGGTTTCTGTCTTGGTCTCTCTTCTTCTTTTTCTGCAGTCTCTTCTGTGAAGGTTTCTTCTTGTTTCTCCTCCCTGCGGCTAAGTGTCAGCTTCTTCTTTTCTTTTTCAGCCAGGGACGTCACCCCTCCTTTCTTCTTTTCCCTTCAGGCCGTCGTCTGATTTCCACATCAGACGGCTTAACTACCTGTTGCTACAGTCAGCTTCCTTCTTCTTCCGCGGGTCTTCTTCTTCGCCTGTGCCTGCACACTTCAGAGTTTTTCGTCAGAGGCAAAACCTACTCTACCCTCCCCCCCCCCGCGTCTCTCTCTCTCTGAAACCACTCTTGGGAAAGCTCTCCCAGAGCTGCCGGGTAACCGGGTTCGGGTCAGGCCCGGGTCCAGGCCCACCGGCGTGCGTGGTGGGCGAGGAGTGCAGGTCAGTGTTAAGTCGGGTCGGGTCGGGTCAGGTCCGCGGGGCGTGAGCGCGGACGAGACCGGGTAACCGGGCGGGTGAAGGGGACCTCACCCCGTGTGCTGAGGCAGTAAGCCTTCAGCACTTTTGCATCTTATGTCGCTGCGACTCTTCAGGCGTTTCCGAGGTGGGACTAAATGTCCCACCTCAATTGCGCGCCCGCAGCGGGGAAGTCAGCAGGAGATTGCGGCGTCACGCGAAGCTTTCTGCCTTAGCTGCGAACCTGGTGTTTTGCCAAAACGCCTCGCAAGGCCTGGGAGTTGAATCTGGGCGTGGCGCTGAGCGTGGCGCGCCTGTAGCTGCAGGCGGAAGCAGTTCCTCCTGCGCGGCAATGGCGGCGGAGGTCGGGTGGCCTGTTCACAAGAAAACGGCCTCTCGGCCTAATCAGAAAGTGCCAGGAGCTTCGCCAGGGTGCGGCGAAGCTCGTGTGGGTGGTGGCGAGGCGCGGGGCGGCGTGCGAGGGCTGCCCTAGGTCGGACTGTGGGTCGGAGGATGGGTCTGTTCGGTGGGGTTGCAGAGGGTGATGTGGGGGAAGTGGCAGGGCGGAGGTTGATCAGGGTGAGGAGGCGGAGGTCCTGCGGTGGTCGGCGAGCCGTGTGGGTCGCTGAGGTGATGGGAGCGGCTCGCCGGAGGGTGGTCGGAGACGAAGGGGGTGAAGGTGGTCAGGGTCGGTCGAGGGCTTAATTGAATAAATTGAAAGTGGGGAAAGAAAGAGGAGAAGAAGGGGAGTAGCTCTAGCTTACTTGCAGGGACGAAGGGGGAGGAACAGGGCGACAGTCGTATCGACTGTCGCCGGAGAAGACGATGCTCAGGGAAAGGGGCGGCGGCGAGCAGAGAGCCGGAGAGGCGCCAGCTGGGTGCGGCGTGGCGCGGGAAGAGCAGGGGAGGAAGTCTCTGCTGCTGGTATTGCGGCAGAGCGAAGAGGTGGAGGGGGAGGAAACCGCCGGAGCTGGTGAGCGTCTGCCGGAGGAAGAAGAGAGGAAAGTTGGGGATTTTCTCCGTCAGATCCAGGCTGCCCCGGTCGGTGGAGCAACGGGGGGTATTTATAGGGATCAAACAGGGAGGAAGGCGGAGGGAGACGACGTGTCTCCCTCGCCGGAGGATGGCCGGAAACAAGAACCCATACCGTCCGTGCGTTCGCACGGCCGGTATGGTGGGTTACAACGACCAGGGGGTGTCCCTGCGACGGCTGACGACGCAGGGCACCCCCGGTTTACTTGCCAGGTCCCCCACCTCACCCTGCGCGGCGCCATGCTCCGCGCAAGGTCGCCGGAGCATGGTGCTGGCAGGTTTTGCAGGAGGGACCTGATTGCAAAGAACGAAGGAGAGTTAGGGGCCAAAATGCGAGGGTTCAAAAGTTGAGGGCCAAAGAGTAAATATATGAGGACCAAAGTGTAAAGTCAGTCAAGGAGGTTTCTTCTTAGGCTCAAGTTTTTATACATGACTAATTAGGACCTAAGGAATCTGATGGTGAATTTTATTTCCATATTAAACCTTGTTTGACCGGTCAATTTACGCAAAAACCCAAATTAAGTTATTAATTGGGCATGGTTCTCAATGTAGGTCAAAAAGGGTTCTGAAGGCCAAATTGAAGGTTCTAAACCCTGGAGATTATTTTTCTATGAATTTTAGAGGGTTTATTCTATTTTTACTTTGCCTCGAACCTTGTGAATTGAAGTGGGTTGTTTTAGGGTTACAGATTATAATTTAGTTTCTTGGAATTGCTGTAGCCCTTGCTAGATCATTTCATCCCACTCTTATTCTTATTAAGCTGCTTTGACCTATGTTTGGGCCCTGAATTACCCTGTATGTAGATTATACTGGTAAAATTGCATTTTTGCCCCTTATGACTTGTTTTCTTCTCAAACTCAGGATTCTCTGAGTTAAGCCTTTCCTTGAGATATGTAGGAGCTTTTATCCTTTGTATTAGGTCAAAATGAGCTAGTTATGGCTCATGATGAGGTTCTCATCAGGTTCCATCCTTTTAACTCAAACATCCAGGTGTTGTTGGTGCTAGAGCACCACGATCATTTGTTTTGATGATAACAAAACACGTGTTATTTAACATTTGCAATTTGAGTCCTAGATTTCAGGTCAATTGCAAATGTGGACGTGTTTAGACGGAGTTCGAGCTCGCATCCAGGATGGATTGGAGGAGCTTGACGGAAAATAGAGGAGGTTCGCGTGGAGCGAAAGATTGAAGATGGAAGGAAATGAAGAATAGGATAGATTTCCTTCTTTTGTACTTGTTGTATTTTTCATTTCTTTTGTTGCTCTTTATTTCCTTAGATATTTCATGTTAAAGAGTCTCAAAGAACCCTAACAGTAGTCCTAGGAGCACCGGCACAACCCTAGGATACTTAGGTTTTCTGTAGAATACTTAGAAAACCAATATAGGGTTCAAACAGCACTTCCAGACGTCTAATTCCCAAATCAGACGTTTGATAAAGAATTTTAAGACGTCTGACTATTGTTTCAGACGTCTGATAACTGTTAGGCTGGACATAGTTAGTTCTGTCTGATGAAATCAGACGTCCAGACCTTAGACTAGACGTCTTAGGAGACGTCTGATGACTTTGCCAGACGTCCAATTAGTGGACCGTTGGCTGGCTTAGAAAACACTCAAGATTATGACCGTTAGAGCCTTATCAGACGTCCATAGGACTTTCCAGACGTCTGATAAATGACCGTTTTGCCTCGGCTGACCCAAAATCTCTTCTCAGAGATTTTCTAGCCGTTGCAACGTTTGGAAATCAATTCCCACAGTAAAAGTAGGTTTCCAGACGTCCAGACATAGTGCCAGACGTCCTGTATGTCGTCTGATGGACTTGCGCAAAAACCCTGTTTAGATCTGATTCAAGTCAGGGAGAAACCCGCATAGAATCAGACGTCTGACCTTGAAATCAGATGTCTTGAAGTGGCCTTCCAGACGTCTGATGCCATAGTTAGACGTCTGATGACCCTGTCAAATGCAATCATTGTCCTGATTTCGGCCTGATTCTCTTGGGCTTTGTTCCCAACGGCTATAGAACCTTTCTTAAGCCTTCCAAAGCCTTCCTAAGGCCTCTATAAATAGAGGGGAGCCTTTGCAACACAAAAAACACACAAGATATACACTTAGAAAAATACAAGACACACTTAAGCAACATACTTCCACTCTCTTGTGTCCAATTGAGGCCCTTGCTCTCCAAGCTCTAGTTTCATTCTCTTGAGAGCATCAAGTCTTCGCGCACCCGCTCTCCCGCCGTTGTTCACGAGAGCGACATTGCGCCTTTGCGTGGCTCACGCACCCGCGTCATCCTCGACGCACTCCTTGCAAAGGGGAGTTTCCTTATTCCTATAGAAGCTAGGTTCTTAATTACTTTGTTGGCTCTTTAGGACTTGTTGTTTCTTTTATCTTTGTTATTTTGTTGGGTATTCGCTTTGCGAATTCCCGTCTCCTTCGTGGGACAAAATCCTTCTCGTGGAGAGAAGGGGTTGAGGAACGCTACCCTCGTACTTGTAGCGTGGTTGTACTGAGGTTGAATCACCCTCGTTTTAAGTGATTCGGTTTAGTGGATTTTGATCAACTAGGTTGATCGGAAAATCCTAACTCGAGAGGGTTAGGTGGTGGTTTTCACCCGGTTTGGGTTTCCACCTAAAAATTACTTGTGTACATTTTGTGATTGCTTATTTTGTGAGATTGCTTTATATATTTTATTTCCGCAATTATTACGTCACCCCCTCCTAGTAGGGAAGAACTTTCAGGTGTCACTTTCCAGTTTCACGTTCTTACGACCCATGATCTCATTCATGTTTCTTTATTCGTAACAGGCAGCTGTTAATTCAATTTACAGGCAGCTTTATATTCCTTTCCATTTTTTTTTCCAAGACTGCAGTATTATACATTCCACTAGTTTTTCCATCCTAGGATTCATGCCACATCCTAGGATCTAGCATACAACTAGTTTTCCAGCCCTAGGATTCATGCAATGTCCTAAATTCTAGTTATGGTTCCATACTTTAACAGATTTTAATAATAATTTAAGCCACTCTACAGGTACAACGGGAGTAATGGGGGCGTGATCGGAAATCCCGCGTGCCTCCGCGACTCCCAAGACTGCAACTGAACGAGGTCCTATCACAAGGATCAAACACAAGGAGTGTCTCAAAACAGTGTATAGCTACTGTAGACGGGTAGAGGAATTAATTCTGAAAAGAACGCAACTCGAATCGCGGAAAATGGAGCCCGAACGGGCCCTAAACGGGTCGAAAAAGACGATACTGTGCAAAATCAGACGTCTGGAACTTCTTCCAGACGTCTTAAAAAGTGGATCAGAGAATTACCTGTTCAGCGTGGTTTCCCAGACGTCCAGAAGTCTGCGGGGACGTCTGGCCTAGCTCCCAGACGTCCGATGGTCACCCCGGACGTCTGGAAGTCACTCCCACCGTCTGGTACAACTTCCAGACGTCTGATTCGCAAAGGATGGCGAATCAGCGAGCCTGCGCACAGCCAACTCCCTCCCTCAGTACGGTCAGTCGACAGGAAGGAAGAAGAAAGCGGAATACTCACCTTTCAGACGTCTGTATGAGCTTCCAGACGTCTCCCTCGCCGTCTGGCTATCAACCCAGACGTCTGATTATGGAAATTTTTCCAGAATCACGGCGCCACTCGGCCTCCGCTCGCGACGCCGCCCGCGTCGCACCTCTGGCGTCTGCTGCTCAGACCGCAGCAGGTCCCTCTCCACGTCGTTCCGCGCCCCCTGCGCCCTCCGCCGGCCGGCCAAGCCGCTCCGGCGAGCTCGCCCTCACGGCAGAGCTCTGCCCTCTCACGCCGCACCTCCTCCGCGCTCACTGCGGCCGCCGCTGCCGCCCTCACGCTCGCTCGCTCTCGCGCACAGGAAGGAGAAGAGGAAGGGGACGGTGGAGACGACGGGAGGGGAGGCGTGGCCTTTTAAGGCCGCGCGAGGAGGAGGGAGAGAGTGCGCGGCAAGTCTACAGCCGCAGAGAGAGAGGGAAAAAGAGAGAGAGAGGAATCGCGGGTCTGCGCGCACAGGCGCGCAGACGAATCTCTCTTGCGAAAAATAACTGTTTTCCAGATGTCTGGAAATGATCCCAGACATCTGGTCAGACGTCTAGATGTGATCCCAGACGTCTGGTACGACGTCTGGGGCACGCGTTCGTAACAATATAACAAACTCAAAGGAAGTTTCATCCCCGAAACTTGCGCCAACTAGGGTGCGGGGAAAAGATGTCCAAATAACCATAACAAACTCAAAGAGGATCGAAGCCGGTCCGAAAAGACGTACCCGCGAAAAGCTCTGGGTACCGCTTCCGCATTGCCGCCTCAGGCTCCCAGGTAGCCTCCTCGTACCGCTGGCTCCTCCACAAAACCTTTACCAGGGGTACTTGCTTTCGTCTCAAACTGTGGACGGCTCGGTCTAGGATCTGCACTGGCCGCTCGGGGTAGGTTAGGTCGTCGCTTACCTCGACGCTCTCGTGACTCAGTACGTGACTGGAATCGGCTACGTACTTCCTGAGGTTGGACACGTGGAACACGTCGTGCACACCAGAAAGCTGCGGGGGAAGGGCAAGTCTGTAAGCAACGGGTCCAACCCGCTCCAGGACCTCAAAGGGCCCTACGAACCTCGGCGCGAGCTTCCCTCTCACCCCAAACCGCTGTAGGCCCTTTATGGGCGAAACACGAAGGAAGACGTGGTCTCCAACCTCAAACTACACCTCTCTGCGTCTCTGATCCGCGTAGCTCTTCTGCCTGCTCCTGACAGTGCGGAGTCGCCTGTGAATCTACTTGACTACCTCCTGACTCTGCCGGATCAGCCTGGGGCCAACCTCCCACTTGGTCCCCACCTCAACCCAACTCAAGGGGGCCGTACACCTCCGTCCGTATAGAGCCTCGTAGGGTGCCATGCCGATGTTCGAGTGATAACTGTTATTATATGCAAACTCCGCCAGGGGCAAGTGCTCCTCCCAAGAGCCCCTCCAGTCCAGTACACAGGCACGCAAAAGGTCCTCAAGTGTCTGTATCGTGCGCTCAGACTGTCCGTCCGTCTGGGGGTGGTAAACCGTGCTAAACCTCAACCTCGTCCCCAAAGCCTGCTGAAACTCAGCCCAAAACTGGGACGTAAAGCGGGCATCCCGGTCGGACACGATCTCCCGCGGAACTCTGTGTAGTCGTACCACATCACGGATATACCTCTCTGCCAAAACTCGCGTCTCAAGTCGTGGTACATTTTCGTGTTTCCGGGATGTATGGTGAATCTGGAACCGTGTACCTCAGTCAGGAGCTCTCTCAACAGCTCCTCGTCTCTGGGAACGCACAACCATCCCCTCAAGCGTAGCACCTGGTCTGTGAAAGAGAAGTCCCCTGGGTCTCCTGATAGTACTCTGTCGCGCAAAGACTGCAAGTACGGATCGGCCATCTGTCCTGTGATGATGCGGTCTATCAGCTCTGGCCTGGTCTGCCGTGTCATCGTCACTGCCCCACAGTATCCTCGTAACTCTAGAGGTCGCCAACTGCCCACCTCCTCCAAAAGGCTCCAACTCTGTAACTGTAGACTGGCCAAGAGTGCGGGCGCCTTACGGCTCAAGGCGTCAGCCACCACATTGGCCTTTCCTGGGTGGTAGGAGATGCTGCAATCGTAGTCCTTCAGGAGCTCCAACCAACGTCTCTATCTCATGTTGAGCTCCTTCTGGTCAAAAAGATATCTGAGGCTCTTGTGATCTGTAAAAATCTCGAAGGTCTCACCATACAAGTAGTGCCTCCATGTCTTCAGCGCGAAGACAACAGCTGCCAACTCTAGGTCGTGGGTAGGGTAGGTATGCTCATGGGGCTTCAGTTGCCGCGAAGCGTAAGCGACCACGTGACCCCTCTGCATGAGCACACCTCCTAACCCCTGCAAGGAAGCGTCCGTGTACACAACGAACCCACCACTACTGTCAGGGATGGTGAGCACGGGAGCCGAGGTCAACCTCTCCTTCAGCTCCAGAAAACACGCCTCACAGGCGTCTGTCCAAGCGAAAGGCACGTCCTTTCGGATCAACTGTGTCATAGGACGCGCAATCTGTGAAAATCCTCTGATGAACCGTCTGTAGTAACCTGCCAGTCCCAGGAAACTGCGAATCTCAGTGACTGAACGCGGTCTCTCCCACCTGAGCACTGCCTCGACCTTGGCGGGGTCCACTGCCAGGCCCGTCACCAGAGATCACATGACCCAAGAAGGTCACCTCCCTCAACCAGAACTCGCACTTGCTGTATTTGGCGTACAGCCTGCGTCGTCTCAGAGTGTCCAGAACCATCCGCAAGTGCTGTCCGTGCTGCGTCCGATCTCTAGAATAGATGAGTACATCATCTATGAAAACCACCACGAACTGGTCCAAGTACGGTCTAAACACCCGGTTCATCAGGTCCATGAAAGCAGCGGGGGCATTGGTCAGCCCAAACGGCATGACCAAAAACTCGTAGTGTCCGTACCGGGTGCGGAAAGATGTCTTGGAGACGTTGGTCTCCCTGATCCTCAACTGGTGGTATCCATACCTCAAGTCTATCTTGGAAAACACCGTGGCACCCTGCAACTGGTCAAACAAATCGTCGATCCTCGGCAGCGGATATCTGTTCTTGATGGTGACCCTATTCAGCTGTCGGTAGTCCACACAAAGGCGTAGGGTCCCATCCTTCTTCTTCACAAACAGTACCGGGGCTCCCCAGGGAGATGCACTGGGCCTCACGAAACCTTTCTCCAAAAGGTCCTGCAACTGGGACTTGAGCTCTCGCAGCTCAAGCGGTGCCATTCTATATGGCGCGGTGGAGATGGGGCTGGTCCCTGGTACTAGTGAGATCTCAAACTCGATCTCGCGCTCGAGCGGTAGTCCTGGTAACTCGTCTGGAAACACGTCGGGGTACTCTCTGACCACCGGGATGCTCTGGAAGTCTACCACGGGGCTGGGGAAAGTATTGCTCGCAGAAGAGGGTGACGAACTGGTCCCACGTCGGCTCGTCCCTCTCCTGTCCCCGGACCGCCCTCCACCACCGGTGTGCCGCACTCTCCAGCTGGTACGTGGCAAAGGCCACGCGGCACTCCACCGGGGGGTGAAGGGTGTCGAAGATCTTCTCCAGCTGCTCAAGCCAGTCCTCTGCCTCAGTCGGGTCCTCATCCCCCTTGAAGGAGGGGGGCTTCAGCTTCCGGAACTGTCCGAAAAGCTCGAAGTGGCGCTGTAGGGGAGGTGCTGGTGCACCTCCAGGCGAAGGTGCCTCGTGTATAGAAGTGGCGGAGGAAGGTGGGGGCGGCAGGGGCCCATCCCCTCCCTCGTGTCCAGCGCCGTGTCCGTCGCGTGGTCCCACAGAGGACTCCCCCTCTGCAGCCCCAGGGGGAGGTGCTCAGGGCGGTGGGTGGAGCTCCTTTCGTACAATATCTCGTATCAGTCTGGCAAGGTCCTGGGCCTGGATGCCAGGGAGTGGTGGCTGGTCCACCGAGACGTCAACGACAGCACGTCCACCTCGCCGACCTCGTCCTCGGCCGCGCCCGCGGCCCATCTCGCCAGTCCCGCGACGAGGCATCTCCTGCAAGGAGACGCGAAACAAAATGAAAACGTCAAAACAGACGATACCTAATGTTGGTGCTAGAGCACCACGATCATTTGTTTTGATGATAACAAAACACATGTTATTTAACATTTGCAATTTGAGTCCTAGATTTCAGGTCAATTGCAAATGTGGACGTGTTTAGACGGAGTTCGAGCTCGCATCCAGGACGGATTGGAGGAGCTTGACGGAAAACAGAGGAGGTTCGCGTGGAGCGACAGATTGAAGATAGAAGACAAGAAGAATAGGATAGATTCTTTTTAATCCTTTCATGTACTTTTATCTTTATTTTTCTTGCTCTTTATTTTCCTTAGAAATTATGTTAAAGAGCCTCAAAGAACCCTAACAGTAGTCCTAGGAACACCGGCACAACCCTAGGATGCTTAGGTTTTCTGTAGAATACTTAGAAAACCAATATAGGGTTCAAACAGCACTTCCAGACGTCTAATTCCCAAATCAGACGTCTGTAAAGTATTTTAAGACGTCTGACTGTTGTTTCAGACGTCTGATATCTGTTAAGCTGGAGATACCTAGTTCTGTCTGATGAAATCAGACGTCCAGACCTTAGACCAGACGTCTTAGAAGACGTCAGATGGATTTGCCAGACGTCCAATTAGTGGACCGTTGGCTGGCTCAAGAATATGACCGTTAGGGCCTTATCAGACGTCCATAGGTCTTTCCAGACGTCTGATAAATGACCGTTTTGCCTCGGCTGACCCAAAATCTCTTCTCAGAGATTTTCTAGCCGTTGCAACGTTTGGAAATCAATTCCCACAGTAAAAGTAGGTTTCCAGACGTCCAGACATAGTGCCAGACGTCCTGTATGTCGTCTGATGGACTTGCACAAAAACCCTGTTTAGATCTGATTCAAGTCAGGGAGAAACCCGCATAGAATCATACGTCTGACCTTTAAATCAGACGTCTTAAAGTGGCCTTCCAGACGTCTGATGCCAGAGTTAGACGTCTGATAACCCTGTCAAATGTAATCATTGTCCTGATTTCGGCCTGATTCTCTTGGACTTTGTTCCCAACGGCTATGGAAGCTTTTCTAAGCCTTCCAAAGCCTTCCTAAGGCCTCTATAAATAGAGGGAAGCCTTTACACACCTACACACTAAGAGACACACAAGATACACACCTAGAGAGACCAAGATACACTAAGATCAAGTATTTCCACTCTCTTGTGTCCAAGAAGCTCTTGCTCTCTAAGCTCAAGCTCCATCATCTTGAGAGCATCATTCCCTTCGCGCACCCGCTCTCCCGCCGTTGTCTACGAGAGCGACATTGCGCCGTCGCGTGGCTCACGCACCGCGTCATCGTCAACGCACTCCTTGCAAAGGGGAGTTTCCTAAATCCTATAGAAGCTTAGGTTTATTACTTTGTTGGCTCTATAGGTTCGTTGTTTATTTTACCTTTGTCTTTTGGTTGGGTATTCGCTTTGCGAATTCCCGTCTCCTTCGTGGGACAAAATCCTTCTCGTGGAGAGAAGGGGTTGAGGAACGCTACCCTCGTACTTGTAGCATGGTTGTACTGAGGTTGAATCACCCTCATTTTAAAGTGATTCGTTTAGTGGATTTGATCAACTAGGTTGATCGGAAAATCCTAACTCGAGAGGGTTAGGTGGTGGTTTTCACCCGGTTTGGGTTTCCACCTAAAACTTTTTGTGTATTGTGTGATTAGCTTTTTGTGTGATTGTTTATTGCTTTATATTTTATTTCCACATTTATTACGTCACCCCTCCTAGTAGGGAAACCTTCACCTAACGAAACTTCTAAGAGCTCAAGTCAGGAGATATGTTGTGGTGGCTACTCTAGCTATAAACATGCGAATTGGTTATTTTCCAGTCAGTTGATTCACTTCTCGGGACGACCTTGCTCTGATACCATCTTGTAACGACCTGACTCCCGAGTCCCTACGAGACACGAGAACCGGACCGACTCGACTAATCCCAAGACCCAGTCGTCCAACGAGGAAGTAACCAAAAGAGCAGTAAAATAAACCACATTCAGCATGAATATAACTAACAGTAAGAAAGTACAGCAGTAAGGAAAGAAACTACTACAGTAGATACCACCACAACAGTAGAACAACATTTATCATATAACATGAACTGCAGGTAAAGAAAGTACAGCGGAAACAAGAACTACTCACTATAACAGAAACAAAAGAGGTACAAAAGACTGTGGTAAACTCTACTGGACCCTACTCGGCCCAGCGTTCTCTGCAACCGCTGACCCTGGCTGCTCAATACCTGGTCCTGAAAAAGGTAACGAGTGTAACACGTCAGCAAAACGCTGAGTAGAGTGGCAACTAAAACTAAAGACAACAGTAGAGTGTACAGTAGCTGTTATGTTCTATTACTTTCTTTATTTACATCTTTCAATTGTCTCACTATTTCATTTATTTCTCAGATCTTTTACTTGATCTCGAATGTTCCTCGTGGGAACGATCTTGATTGCAGTCTTTTCCAAAAAGTAGAAGTAGCACGTGGTGCTCTCCTGGCCGAGAGAGTCCCCCGTGGTGATCCTACCCTCAGTCAACCACCCCAAGGTCACTGACAGACGTAACGGTGACTACGGCACGCGCGATAAACGCACAGGTAGCTAACCCGTACTGGCACGCGGTCAGTCGTTTCCTTTAACGGGTGCGCCCAAAGCACAGCACGGAACCAGTACAGGGCAGAGCCCTCTCAGTAACAGGGGTCCAACCCCTCCACAGTAACCAAATCGGGGCCTTGCCCCTCCACAGTCCGCTCACCCTCGCCTGACTACCCTGGTTTGCCCTAGTGGGCCTAACAAGTCGGTGAAGGAGGCTAGCAGAACCCCGGGGCCCGTGGGGTAGCTAGTACTCTCCTAACACTAGTAGCTCTCCTCGGTACTACGTACACGAGGGCCAGCAAGTCGGTACAGAGCGGCCAATCCTAACCCCGGGTCCCTGGGGTGGCTGGCCCCACTCTGCACTAAACAGGTACAGGTACTTCCCTTGGTACTGCGTACCCAAGAGACAGTACAAACTACATCTCAGTTCCATTCCTTTCCCTTTCCAGGAGTTCCACTCCTAATTCCCCGTAGGGTTCCATCCTTTTAACTCAAACATCCAGGTGTCACTTTCCAGTTTCACGTTCTTACGACCCATGATCTCATTCATGTTTCTTTATTCGTAACAGGCAGCTGTTAATTCAATTTACAGGCAGCTTTATATTCCTTTCCATTTTTTTTTCCAAGACTGCAGTATTATACATTCCACTAGTTTTTCCATCCTAGGATTCATGCCACATCCTAGGATCTAGCATACAACTAGTTTTCCAGCCCTAGGATTCATGCAATGTCCTAAATTCTAGTTATGGTTCCATACTTTAACAGATTTTAATAATAATTTAAGCCACTCTACAGGTACAACGGGAGTAATGGGGGCGTGATCGGAAATCCCGCGTGCCTCCGCGACTCCCAAGACTGCAACTGAACGAGGTCCTATCACAAGGATCAAACACAAGGAGTGTCTCAAAACAGTGTATAGCTACTGTAGACGGGTAGAGGAATTAATTCTGAAAAGAACGCAACTCGAATCGCGGAAAATGGAGCCCGAACGGGCCCTAAACGGGTCGAAAAAGACGATACTGTGCAAAATCAGACGTCTGGAACTTCTTCCAGACGTCTTAAAAAGTGGATCAGAGAATTACCTGTTCAGCGTGGTTTCCCAGACATTCAGAAGTCTGCGGGGATGTCTGGCCTAGCTCCCAGACGTCCGATGGTCACCCCGGACGTCTGGAAGTCACTCCCACCGTCTGGTACAACTTCCAGACGTCTGATTCGCAAAGGATGGCGAATCAGCGAGCCTGCGCACAGCCAACTCCCTCCCTCAGTACGGTCAGTCGACAGGAAGGAAGAAGAAAGCAGAATACTCACCTTTCAGACGTCTGTATGAGCTTCCAGACGTCTCCCTCGCCGTCTGGCTATCAACCCAGACGTCTGATTATGGAAATTTTTCCAGAATCACGGCGCCACTCGGCCTCCGCTCGCGACGCCGCCCGCGTCGCACCTCGCGCGTCTGCTGCTCAGACCGCAGTAGGTCCCTCTCCGCGTCGTTCCGTGCCCCCTGTGCCCTCCGCCGGCCGGCCAAGCCGCTCCGGTGAGCTCGCCCTCACTGCAGAGCTCCGCCCTCGCACACCACACCTCCTCCGCGCTCACTGCGGCCGCCGCTGCCGCCCTCGCGCTCGCTCGCTCTCGTGCACAGGAAGGAGAAGAGGAAGGGGACGGTGGAGACGACGGGAGGGGAGGCGTGGCCTTTTAAGGCCGCGCGAGGAGGAGGGAGAGAGTGCGCGGCAGGTCTGCAGCCGCAGAGAGAGAGGGAAAGAGAGAGAGAGAGAGGAATCGCGGGTCTGCGTGCACAGGCGCGCAGACGAGTCTCTCGTGCGAAAAATAACTGTTTTTCAGACGTCTGGAAACGATCCCAGATGTCTGGTCAGACGTCTGGATGTGATCCCAGATGTCTGGTACGACGTCTGGGCCACCTCCCAGACGTCTTAAAAGACGTCTGGGGCACGCGTTCGTAACAAAGGTGATCAAGGGATCAATTGAGAGCTCTTGAGATCTACTATCTATTTGCATTGTCAATTTGGAGATTAAATTAGCTTTGATTGGTAAAATCAAAGAGTGAACATGGTGCTTTCACCATGGGTTAACTATGTGCTGCTGCTACTGTACTCAGGTCAATTGACATGTAGATGAGATAATACCCTGAATTGAGGGTCCAAAAGAGTTCAGGAAAGTATTTCGCATGGGTTTGGTGGAATTTGGAAGTAAAGGAAGCTTGAGAAAGCTCGGAAGCTTTAGAGCTTCCATTCATAAAGCTTAAATGATAAAATTTAGAGTAAAAGGACTATTTGATAGATTAATTAACTGTCTAGAATTAATCTAGATAGGTTTAGATGATGATGAATGACTGATTTGGTCTGGATGTGGCCTTGTAACTCGTCAATAAAGCTTTGAACAGTGTTGGATTCCAGTTGGAACCCAAATTGACCATAAATTGGAATCACCATAAAATCTTAATAATTCTCATTCAAACCAGTTCAAACAGAAGCTAAATGATTGTGAATTGAGTCAAAATTATTAATTAAACTTATATTAATATTAATTGATCCTTAATTATGTTATTTTAATGTATTTTATTGGTCCTTACTATTTTACCCTTATGTTATAATTAACACTGTATTTATGTTATTCTCTGATAATCAGCTAAGGAAAGTAGCTAATTAATGTTAATTAAGAGCCATATAAGTCTCTCATCATTAAGCTGATATGATCATGCACGCAAATATAGACCATGTAAATCTCATAGTATGAAAGTTTAACACGTATTGAAGCAATAATGAACAGCAACAATGAGATGTCATGTTTTACTTGATTACTTTAGCAATACATGTCATCTAGTGGTCAACACGATGTGAACTCTACAAAAATCATGAAGTAGTCACACAAATAATTGACACATCAATCTTCTTGTTCGTCGCGCTTTTGTGCGGTTTGTTAAAAGATAATATCGCGTTGTAGTATAGCCGCTAAAGCGTTCAAAACAAATAAAGATTTTTATTACTCGAAGACCGGAGTATCCGAGGTCGAACACAGGGAGCAAATGGAATTTACTACTAGTCAAAATGTAATTGAACACTCTAATTTACTCAAAATATCAATTCAAGTGTGAATGTATGCAATTAAAAATAATTAGGACAAAAATATGAAATTGGACGTCTGATCACAAGATCAGACGTCTTAAAAGTATTTTCCCTTCTTGATTTTCTTCTTCTTTCTATGCCTTGGCGAAGTCTTTCTTTCCTTCCTGTTTTTCCTTCTTCTTTGCTTCTTACTCTCCTCTTCTGTGGTCTTTCCTTGCTTCTCTCTTCTCTGTTTTTCCTGCTTCTCGTGCGAAGGCTTCTTTCTTTCTTCTTCCCTGTCTTGCTCCTTCTTTCTTCTCTTCTTCGCCTTGCCTTTCCTTCTTCTTCTTCTGTAGCGGCCAAGTCCTTCTCCTGCGTTCAGCCTGCCTGCACAGGAGCAAAACCTAACCCTTCTCCCTCTACCCACGCGTCTCTCTCTCTCAAGATATTCACTCCCGGACGCTCTCCCAGAGCCACAGCCATAATCGGGTCGGATCGTACCCGGGACCAGGCGCACCTGAAGGTGGTGTGATGCGCGAGGAGTGCGTAGGTCTAGGTCGGGTCGGATCCGTCAGATCCGCGTGGTCAAGCCGCGGACGAGACGGGTGGGGTTGGTGAGGGACCTCACCCCTGTGCTTACTGAGGCGATAAAGCTATATCACAAAAACTCTTTATACCATACCTGTGCCTTGAGATTCCATGATGTGGGACTAAACGTGCCGCCCTTCCTTTGCGCGCGCCCGCAGACTCTCGTGTGCAATTTCCCACGCTGAAGGCCCTGCTGGTGCTCCTCACTGAACTCAGTCACCTCGCGATACTTGCGAGAGTCTGCTGCACCTGCCGCCTGGGAAGCCTGACGCCTGCTGCTGCTCCAAGCTTCCTGCTGCTTCGGCTGTTAATGGCAGCCGGGGCGTTCACCTGAGATTCCACAGAACGGCCTATTGGCCCAATCAGAATAGCTGGAAACCTTCGCCGTAGAACGGCGAAGGCGGTGGGTGATGCTGCAGGTTGCCGGTCGGCCTAGGCGTGCGCGCCTAGGTCAACCTGTGGCCGGAGATGGTGGGTTGTTCGGGGGGTGGTTATGGAGGTCTGGAGTGGCAGTTGTGGGGTGGAGCGAGTTCCTGGTGGTGAGGCGGAGCTCCCGAGGTGGTTGGCGAGCCGTGTGGAGTGGCGGAGTGGTGTGGGCGGCTCGCCGGAGTTCGGTCGGTGATGTGGAAGATGAGGGTGGTCAGCGTCGGTCGAGGGGTAATCAGATGAGATAACAGGGGGAAAAGAGAGAGGATAGGATGGAGAGGAGTTCTAACCTAATTGTAAGGATGAAAGGGGACGGAAGGCGGACAGCAGTACCTGCTGTCGCCGGAGAAGATGACGCCCAGTGGGGGAGAACGGCGGCGACGACGGGGCTGAGGCGGCGTGCGCTGGTACTGCGCGACGCGGAGGGATGTCAGGAAGCTAACTCTGCCACTGGTTTTGTGGCAGAGTGAAGAGGGAGGGGAGGGGGGCTCGCCGGAGCTAGCTGGGACATTTGGCCGGGCAGGAGGAGAGGAATTGAAGGGGGAAACTCGGCCAAATCAAGCTCAGCCTCTTCGGCCGGAGTTGTGGGTTCTTATATAGGCGCTGGACTTGGTGTGCAGGGCGTGAAGGGCACGTAATTGCCTGAGGTTGGTCGCCGGAGATGGAAAGGAGTTAGGATACCCAAATCTCTCGTGCGTTCGCACGAGAGATTGGGTTCACACCAGCGATTGTAATTGACTTTATAAGGAAGGGAATTCCTCAGAGAATCCTCCTTCCATTTCTGGGAGGGAATCTCTGAGGGATTAGAGAGCAATCCCTCTCCGAACCTCGCCGGAGCTCGGTTCTGCCCTAGCAATGGCGGCAGGACCGGTTTGCAAAGGAGGCGAAGAACCTAGGGGGTTCTCTGCAACGGTATTCAAAAGATAGCGACCAATTTGTGATTTGGGTGTACTAAATTGCAAAGTAGGTCAAGATGACCTCTCCTTAGGTCCAAATTTTGGTACAAACCTAATTTTGACCTAAGGAATCCAATGGTGAAGTTGGATTTTAGGTTTGACCTCGTTTGACTGGACATTTTGCGTAAAAACCCAAATTAGGTTAATTGAAGAGCTAGAACCCTAATCTAGGTCAAACTAGGTTCCAAAGGCCAAATTAAGTGTTCTAAACCCTAGAGTATGTTTTTCCATGATTTGTAGAGGGTTTACTTGATTTTTGTTCTGACCGGAACCTTGTTAATTTAAGCGGGTCTGTTTTAGGGTTACCAAGTGTCATTTAGTTCTTAGATTGCACATGAACCCATTTCTGATTGACTCAACCCACTTTTTATCTCATTTAGACCATTTGACCTATGTTTTGCCTCTGAGAAATCCCGTTTATGTACTGCAATGGTAAAATTGCAGTTTTAACCTTTATTTCATGTTTTCTTCTCGGAGCACTTGTTCCTTCAGTTAGGCCTTCTTCTAGGTTATGTAGGAGCTTTTGTCTTCTTTATTGGGTCAAAATGAGCTAGTTATGGCTCATGATGAGGCTCTCATCACTTCTCGTGATTTGTCATTACGAAATTGAGTTCAGCTTTGCAAATCAGTGGAAGTTGTCATGATATATTATGAAACAAACATATAATGATGTCCACTACAAGATGATTTCTATTGGAAAAGGAATAATGTAAATTTCGTAATTAATAATCATGATACTCTGAATGTTTGTGGAATTGTTATAATAATACGGAGAGATGGTGATTTCCTTCACCCTTCGACAGATGATTTTAAATTTCAAAGTATGAGATTCACATGTCATGTTCAATAGACATGTGAATGCAGGAAAATATAGATCATGTAAACTGTTATAGTATGAAAGTCCAGTACGTACTCAATCAAACATGAATAACAATAATGATATGTCATGTTTTAACTTATGACTTTAGAATACAGATCATGTAGTGGTTATGGCGGCGTGAACTCTACATAAATCATGAAGTAATCACATAAAATGAGATTTCATTAAAATGAGATTTGGATAGTTATAACAATTCAACGTTGCTCACAATTGTTTCAAAATGAATTTACAAGCTATATATTCTAATCTTATCTCAATCGAAGAATTGTATATGAAAGATTTTTCATGCAGCTCTATCAATAAAACACATGAAAAGTTCAATTGAGACCTAAAACTCAGCTCAAATCCTTCAAAGCCAGCCTAACCAGTGGTTGTTGCTGTAGTAGGCTCAGATAAGCAGGTCAGCTGCTGAATCAGACCTACAAGGTCTCATTAGATGATTAAGAAGTTCATCTTCACATCTGAAAAACCAGATCTCAATGATATTCAACTGAGAAAAGTAATCCATTCAAAATCCAATTCAAATCCACGATACAATGACTGTCATCCTCCACTCACATTTCAACAGGTGATAGTGTCAAATAATCAATAGGGGGCGTTTGAAAAAATTCCAAAACAGCAACAAACCGCTCAAACATGTTATATACTAATTTCAAATCATCTCCACATCTCACCAAAAACATTATATTAACACATTAAGTGAATGTTGCAGTTCAAAATCCCATCAATCAACATCTTCACCCAAACTCAGTCCCTGTGGATCATCCTCAATGAGCACCCTAGCCCGAAGAACTTGCACACCATTTTCCCCATGCTGTGCACAAAATTAAAACATTGAAAAAGCTACCTCAACGAACAAAAATACTATATCAGAAAGCAAAATTTCTTTATAACTATTAACACAAATTACAAGATAAAATTCCCTCCAATTTATAAGTTTAGATTACAAAATTTATTGTACATGTCTATACACTTGCATAACTTCAAACAAAACTCATGTCTATCTCCATAAATTTCACCCCATCCTCTTCTCTGCCTTTCTTTCCATGAGATGCAGAAAGGATTGTTGCAATTTTCTTCTTGTACTTGTAGACGATGGTTAATCCAATTACTTTGCAAAGTATTGTTCACTCTATTTTCCAACTTATGCATAACATGTCTCTTCATACGTAATCTACATAGCAATTCCATTCCAACAATCTTGTAGATTCAGTTGAGAAGAGTATTATACCAACTACGTAGAGTGCTTCATCAAGTCCACCTATGGTAGCCAACTTCATGTATTTCACTCCACCATCAAAATCTCCATAGCTAAAGTAGTCAACCTGCATTGTATTTAATATATTGCCAATGAAAGAAAATGTAAATTTATGTTTCAATTAAGTAAAGAAATCATAGTGTAAGATTCACTCACGATGCCTCTTATGAAGGATGTGGATTATCAACATCTAGGCATTCATTGAAGAACTTTGAATATTTCTCTAGAGAAGTCCAACTGCATGGTTGAGAAAAGAACGGTTTCCTCTTGACAAGCTTGTCTTCAGCAAGAAGGTTGAAATTCTTGCAGTTGATTGACAATAATGAATAATAACGAATGCATGAAGAGATTAACAAGTGCTAACATTTTATACTTACGTTGTTTTGATGTGTGACAAGTCTAGTAAATTTTCTAGAGATGAAGAGACAACTTTCTGTAGGATCTCTACAATTAGATCATTAGCCAACATATTGGAGATATTTGCATTTTCCATGTCTTTCTTCTCTTTGTTCATCAAATGATGATTCAAATGTAACTCTATGAAATCAATGGGATGTACACTTTATTCAATTTTTCTGTTCATGTAGGGACATGGGAATTCATAAAATATCACAGCGGAAATTTTCATAATTGTGGTTGCATGGTGTTCTTCTTGCTATAATGCAAGTTCATTACCAAATAAAAAACTACACATATGCCACAAGTTTTATCCTACAGACTTCTCCTCATGCTATGTTCTTCATCAATGCACTGGTTGTAAAAGTTCACACTAAAAATGTCAAGTAGAAGTTAATGTTTGGAGATAGTACCTTCTTGGATGATCAGATGCAATCCAATCCTTTGAAACTGCTCCACAATAAGTATCTACAAATTATTTTATTTTGGATGGATATTTGTCTGCGTCCTTCGATAGAATGGACATAAATAATGATTGAGAACAATTGCATGGTATCAAAAGGGTGCAAACCTATGATGGTTATATCTGTCAGGCACGAGTTGAATGATCCTTACTTTTCCTTCCACCGCTTGGAGCACTTCGTGTCGTTCCAGTTCTACATGTCTGATGTACATGTCCCTTGAAACATGAACGTTTTTCCTTCCACATTGATGCATTTCATGTCCATCATGGGGATACATTGATTTATATTGGGAATATGCAATATCTTTTCTCAAATCGATAAATTAATTTTACATTATAATTTGTGATGTAGACACATCTATGTCATATAAACTATCTATTTATGTGTGTTCTTAGGTGTATAATTGCATTCAATATTATAAATATTGCATAGCATACATCATTCTGCATTTAAATTAGTTTGTACAAAATCTAGGTTAACTTTCCTTTTTGTGGCTACGGGACAGGGAGATATCATTTCGGGGCCTTGAATTGAAGATCCAACTGTACGAAGCTGATTAAGGCGACAATCGGAGTTCAACGACTCTAAGATCTCCCTAATTGGATTTTTGTAGCATTAGATGTAGTTCGAGAAAGATCAGAGATCAAGAGGCAAGGTGGTGCAAATCCATACCTCATATTACAAATCTAACCGCATGGATGGGTTCGGATCGACGATTACAGCTCAACGACGTGAAAATCAGTCAAATCCGACATCCATGGCACCACCTACAAGCATTTGAAGATGGACGAGCAGGATAGCGCCACGTGGCACCATCCCAGCCACCCAAAATGGCCCAAGCTCCCCGCAACACTTCTTCAACCAATGATCGACGCATCTTAGTCGTTGAATCATCAATTCAACGACTGAGATTCACTCTCAGGCCTCCCATCATTTCCATTGAAGGAAAGGATCTGAGCGCTCTCAATTGTTGGATCACCATCCAACAGTTGCAAGCGCTCGCCCCTTAAAACGTAACTGCGACCAAAGAACGTGCGTAGCATAGTGGGTAAGGCTCTTTGCCATTGGAGGTCGCGTGATCGAGTCTTCACTCCGTGCCTCCTACTCTCACTCAAACAACGTAATTCAGCTGTTCGATCAAGCATCAACGGCTTAGATCGACCGATCAGATGGAGGTGCGATTGGGCTCCAGATTTCACGTGCAATCAGACGTGCTCCTCAGCACTCGCGCTCGTGAGGGATCTAGAGCATCCAATCTTCATCGGATGGCGATTAAAGTGGTTGTGTCACCCTTTAACACATGAAGGCGATGAGGCGCGCGTGATCCTAAGCCGTCGAATGCATGATTGGACGGCTGAGGAGTAGCCAGTGCACGAACAGCTGAAGCTGAGGAGGCGATGACATGGCGTGCTTTGAGTTCTTGGATCTCCATCGAGCGGCTAACGTTGCACGTGCAGCTTTAGTGACGTGCAACTACAGTGACACACATATCTGTCACTAAAGACCTGTATTAAAGATTTAAAGATGTTAAGTGACATTTTTGCCCTCAAAACCCACCTATATAAAGCCCCTATAGGATCTGTAAATCACAAGTACATTAGAAAGGGGGATGAATAGTGTGGTAGATAAAAAAAATTGCAAGACAATGCAAACCACAAAATGCACAAGATATATAGTAGTTCCCCTCACTTGGGTACTCTACTACCTAAGGCTCCCGACTTAGGATTTTTAACCCGATTCCCTCAATCTGAAGGGAATCAATTTACTAAAACTTGAGGTAATTAATAGGTTACCTCAACCCAATTACAAGATATTAAAAAAAAATAAAGATACAAATGTAAGTAAAATGCAAATAAAAGCTTATAACTAATCCCTAAGTCTCCAACAATTATATTGCTTAATATGAGTATGTAAATAAATCTAATGAGAATACTAAGGCATAAAACAAACGAATTTATCAGAGAGGAACACGATCGCCTTGATGACTTGTTACAAGTGGAAAGTGGCCTTGAGAGAATTGCAACAAAACAAGCTCTTTTACAGCTAGTAAATTGTGAATTGAAGGTGTAGGCAAAGATAGAATTATGACTTCTTGGTTGTGTGCAAAAGTCACTTAAAGAGTGCTTATATAACTCACTAAGCACCTTCCTTACTATTACTAGCCGTTAGGGGCAAGTTGGGAAGATTAGAGATAGGTTTACTTGCAAAATAGCTGTTCAGATTGATCACAACGGTTAGTTGGTACCGGTACTAAACTTTTGGTACCGGCATTGACTGCCTATAGTCAGCCCAACTAAGTCACTAGGTATTGGTATTCATGATGAGTACTGGTACTTGTGACTCACAGATTTGAATCTAGTGACCTACATGTATCGGTACTTGTAAGGTCCAGACAAAAACCAAGTGCACAAACTGTGACCACTTGGTACCGATACTCACAATGAGTACCGGTACTTATTGTTCACAATTTGGGATTTAGGTCCAAACCTGTGCCTAGCATGTACCAGTACTTATGACCAGTATCGGTACTTGCTACATGTACCAAATATTGTAAGTGTAAGTCAATTTTTAGAGATATCCAACCTACTCTAAATGACTTTATTTTGAAAAAATCGATTTTGAGTTTTGAAATGAGTGAATGAACGATTTTCTGAACCCTAATTATCTCTACTTTGATTTTAACTCCTAGATTATGTTTTGCTTGTTAGGAGACATACAAAGATTCTAAAATACAATTAATACAACAAGAAAATAGTATTCTAATCTTCTTCCTTCATATGCTATCTTGTTGCTTGCATCCATAGATTCATTTGACCTATAATACTTCATAAACACATTAGATTTTAAAATGGTTTTGTTAACACCAAAACACAGAAGAGAGATGGAACTAGGTTTCAACAATCTCTCTCTTTTTGGTGTTGACAAAACAAACAAGATACTCATATTTAAAAATAAATAGAGACTTAATAAGAGAAGAATAAAAAACTCCACAAGGAGTGAAAAACCTCCCCCTCAAACTAAGCTCTCCCTATTTTAAATATGAAGTATCCAATCATTTCTCTCTTTTTTTGTCAAGCAAGCAAAAAGATGAGCAAATAATAGAAATAAAACATGATATATTTCACATAAGCAAACAAAGCATGTACATGAATAACCAACTCTATTCAATTATCATAACACGATAAAGTTCATAAAGATAAGGCTTGAAACAATTTTTAACACATAATTGTCTGAAAGTCATACAAATTTAACAAGCAACAAAAATGAAAACTATGCTAATTTCTATGACGTTTTCTAATAAGCTTTTGCACATGTCCACCATCATCGTCGTTGTCGTCATCATCATTGTCATCGTCATCTTCATCTTCATCATCACTTTCTTCATATGAAACTTCTTCGTAATCTTCCATGTCTTCTTCTTCTTCTTCATCATCATGAAGAATAGGTTCTTCTACCGCCATTGAAACAGGAGATGGATCTTGAAAATGCTTTTTCCTTCTTTCACTGTATTCTTGAGGTGCTTTTGGTTGAGTCCGCTTCCTTTGTTTAGGTTGTTGAGTGGAAGAAGTGACATGGGAGGACTCAATAGAAAGAGAAAGGTCATGGAATTTGCGTTCCATGTGACGGAAGGCAAAATTTAGATTGGTTGAATTTTGACCAATGTAATTGCAGGTATTTAATCAATCTAATAGTATTTTAACCAATGTAGTGAGGCCCTCAGAGATTTTTATAAATACAAACAAATTCCATATCAATCAAATTGTTAGTTTTGAATCTCTTTTATGGTACAAAGTTCTAATTTTCTTCTTATAAAGCAAAATCTCTCTACTACAAGAGGTTTTGTAAAGATGTTTGCCAATTGGTTTTGTGTGTCAATGAATTCTAATTGAATTCATCCTTGAAGCACATTATCTCTAAGGAAATGATGTCTAACATCTATGTGCTTGGTATGTAAATGATGAATTGGATTTTTTGATAAATTTATTGCACTTGTATTGTCACATAAAATTTTGGATTGCGCAAAATTCAATCCAAAGTCGCACAAAGTCTGTTTCATCCAAATGACCTGAGAGCAAGCAAGTGAAGCAGTAATATACTCTGCTTCAGTCGTAGAAAGTGAAACACAAGTCTGTTTCTTAGAGAACCATGAGATTAGAGATTCTCCAATAAAATGACATGTGCCGCTGGTGCTCTTTCGGTCTGTCCGACTCCCTACATAGTCTGCATCACTATAGGATAATAGATTTAAGGATTGTGCTTTAGGATAGAAAAGACCAAGATCTTTTGTGTTGTTTGGGTATCTAAATATTCTTTTTACTGCATTAAAATGTGATTCCTTAGGTTCGGATTGGAATCTCGCACATAAACATGTAGAAAAAAGAATATCAGGCCTAGAAGTTATAAGATATAGTAGTGAATCTATCATGCCCCGGTATTTCTTTTCATCTACTCTCTTGCTGGATAAATCTTCACTAAGAGAAGCAGATAAAACAATCAGAGTCTCTTTGCCATTTACATTTTCAAAGTCAAATTTCTTGAGAATTTCAAGAACATATTTTGTTTGACTAATGTAAATTCCTATATCTAATTGTTGAATTTGGAGTCCTAAACAGAATTTGAGTTCACCCATCATACTCATTTCAAACTCAGTCTTCATAGTGTTACAGAAATGTTGACACAGGGACTCCTTAGTTGATCTAAATATAATATCGTCAACATATATTTGAACTAGTAGGATGTCATTTCCTTCTTTTACAAAAAGAGTTGAATCAACAACTCCAATACTATATCCGTGCTGAAGAAGAAAGGTCCTAAGCCTATCATACCAGGCTCTGGGAGCTTGTTTAAGTCCATATAATGCCTTATTAAGCTTGTATACATGCTCTGGGTGTGCTGGGTCCTCAAACCTGAGAGGCTGATGAACATAAACTTCTTCCTTAATATAACTATTAAGAAAAGCACTCTTGACATCCATTTGATATAGCTTGAAGTCCTTTGCACTTACAAAGGCAAGTAGCATTCGTATGGACTCCAAGCGAGCAACAGGAGCATATGTCTCATCAAAGTCAATACCCTCCCATTGGTTATAGCCTTGAGCTACAAGTCTGGCTTTATTCCTAATCATTAAACTAGATTCATCCAATTTATTTTGGATTACCCACTTGGTTCCAATGATGGAATTACCCTCAGGGGTGGGTACCAAGTTCTATACATTATTCCTAGTAAATTGGAATAGCTCCTCCTACATAGCTACAACTCATGATTCATCCTTTAATGCCTCATCAACTCTCTTGGGTTCAAGTTGTGAAACAAAGGCATTAAGGACAAAATCAACTCTAAAGTGAGATCGAGTTTTTACATCTTGTTCAATATCACCTATGATTTGATCTTGAGGGTGATCTTTATGGTGTATTCATTATTTTGGAAGATCATGTACATTTCATTTATCTTTCATTTTTTATACATTGATGAAAGGGGTATCTTCATCATCAGAATCTAAATGATTTGGTTCAGGTTCACCTAAGTTTGTTTCATCGAATGAAACATGCAAGGATTCTTCTATAACAAAAGTTCTTTTATTAAAGACTCGATAAGCTTTGCCTCTTATTAAATAGCCAATAAAAATGCCTTCATCACCTTTAGCATCAAACTTATCAAGTCGATCACGAGTGTTTAATAAATAACATCGACTTCCAAACACCCTAAAATATGAAATCCTAGGAGACTTCTCATAATAAAGCTCATATGGAGTTTTCTTAATAATAGGCCTTAAGAGAGTTCTATTAAGAACATAACATGCCATATTAATGGCTTCTACTCAGAAATATTTTTGAAGCTCAAACTTCAAGAGCAAAGTTCGGGCGCATTCCTGTAGAGTGCAATTCTTGCGCTCTACAATACCATTTTGAGATGGTGCACGAGGAAATGAAAATTCATGGGTTATGTCAGAATTGACATAAAAACTTGAAAATTTTTCATTTTCAAATTCACCCCCACGATCAATCATAAGTCTAAGAATAGAGGATGATTTTTCCTTTTGAAGTCTTCGAGCAAGACTTAGGAAGGAATCAAATGAGTCATCCTTATATTTCAAGAAGATGACCCAAGTGAACCTAGAGAAGTCATCAACAATAACTAGGCAAAATTTTGATCCATTTAGACTCTCAAATCGTGTTGGTCCAAATAGATCAAGATGTAACAATTTTAAAGGTCGTGTTGTTGAAATTAAGTCTTTAGGTTTAAAAGAAGCTTTGTGCATTTTTCCGAGTTCACAAGATTTGCACAAAACATCCTTTTTAAAAGTTAGTTTGGGTAGGCCCCTTACTAACTCATTTTTGGCTAACCTATTAAGATGTTTGTGATTAATGTGACCTAGCCTACAGTGCCAAAGATCTACTTCAACATGGGAGGCAAGCAGACATTTTACAAATTTCTCTTGTAAAAAATGAAGAGCACAGATATTTTCATATCTAAAGCCTTCAATTAAGACCGTATTTGTTCCTTTTAATATTTTAAATCCAACTTTAGTAAACAAAACATCACATCAATTATCACATATTTGACTAACACTAAGCAGGTTATGTTTTAAGTTTTCTACTAAAAGAACATTACGTACCTACTTAGAAGAATTACCTATTGTACCTTCACCAATAATGCGACAACGTTTGTTGTCGCCCAACTTGACGTGTCCTCTATCTTCGATTCTGGTTCACTTGATAAAGAGGTCGGAGTGTCTCGTCATGTGCTTGGAACACCCACTGTCTAGGATCCATTTGTCCTTCTTGACCTGCAAAATAGTTTATTAAATCTATTTTAGGTATCCATTTTCTTTTGGGTCCTTGATGGTTAGTATCCTTCAAATCCTTAGGTTTATAGATCACTTTAGTGTTAGATCTATAATTCTTAGTATTCTTGACCTTTTGATAAATCCATGCATGTATAGTTGTATGTGATTTATTTTATGCTCTTTTTATTATTGATCTTGGCTTTTAAATTATTACAAAATTCTGTATTCAGCCTAGTTATTGTTTTTAGATTATTCAAAGTGTCCTCAAAATGTTTATAAATATCTTATAATTCTATTATTTTAGTTTGCAATTGATTGTTAGTTTCTTTTGACATTTCTAATTCTATTTCTAAACAAGATTTCTCTATTTCTAAAGTTTTATAACTATTATGCAAGACCTTATTTTCTTTTTTAATCAACCTAGCTTTGTGATACAAATCTTCATATGCTTGTAATAACTCATTAAAAGTGACTTCAGAGTCTACCTCATTTTTTGAACTGTCGTTATTCACCATTAAACAAAGATGTGCAACTTCTGTTTCTTCAGATTCCTCAGAAGATGATTCCGTGTTAGAATCACTATCAGCCCAAGTCACCTTGTTTGCCTTTCTTGAAATCTTCTTCTTCCAATTGAGTTCTTTGTCTTTCTTCTTTTCTTCCTTCTTCTTCTTGATCATTGGGCAATCTTCTCATACGTGCCCCTTCTTGCACTCAAAATAATTAATGTCATTTGTAAATTTATTTACTTTCTTATCTTGTTTTCGGATGAATCTTCTCATTAGAAGAGCAAGCTCCTCTTCTTCATCGAAGTTGGAATCGTTAAGGTCGGACTCCTCCTTTATAGCTTTAAAAGAAAGCGCCTTCTTCTTGCTTATGGATTTTTCTTCAATCTTCTTCATATTTTCCAATTGGACTTCATATGCCATAAGACTTCCAATCAAGTCATCCAAGGAGAGAGTAGAAAGGTCTTTCGCCTCTTGGATGGCTGTGGTCTTTGGAGACCAATCGCTTGTAAGGGATCTCAAGATCTTCCTTACAAGCTGCTCCTCCTTCAGCTTGACTCCAAGGTTCTTCATTGGATTTATGACCTCTCCAAATCTTGTGTACATTCCTTTGATTGTTTCACCTTTCTACATCCTGAAACACTCATAGCTTTCTGTTAGAATAGAAATATGTGTTTCTTTTACCTTACTTGTACCTTCATAGGTGACTTGCAACGTGTTCCATATCTCGTATGCAGACTCGCATGTGGAGATACGGTTAAACTCTTCCCTTGATAACGCACAATAGAGTGTGTTCATCGCTTTCGCATTTCCCATGATCTTTTTATTTTGTTCTGTAGTCCAAACAATACCTTCCTACGACTTTGGATCCATATACTTCTCTTGGATAAGAGTCCATGAGTCCTCATCCATGGCCTTGAGGAAGATTTGCATCCTCCTTTTCCAGTATCCATAGTTCGTCCCATCAAAGTAGGGAGGATGTGTGGATGACTATCCTTTGGTGCGCTTGACTGAAGATGTCATTGCGAAAGAAAATAGTTACTTCTTCTATTCTTGACCCGCTATGATACTACCTGTAGGATTTGTAAATCATAAGCACACTAGAAGGTGGGGATGAATAGTGTGGTAGATAAAAAAAATTACAAGACAAAGCAAACCACAAAATGCACAAGATATATAGTGGTTCCTCTCACTTAGGTACTCCACTACCTAAGTCTCCCAACTTAGGATTTTTAACCCAATTCCTGATGCAAAATTTGGCGTGATTTGTAAAAGTGGGTTTTTAAGTCGTTGTAACAAGCCAAATCGCAAATGCTTTTAAAATTTATAACCTAGATAGGGAAGTATCTAGGGTCGTCCAAGGAGGCAACCTTTTGCGAAATCAAATCAATCTCTTGCTTGAAATGAGGAAATCACCTTTCCTTTTGGTCTTTTCAAATATATTTTTTTAGGGTTTTGAAATAACGGGAACACGCGAGTTTTGTTGATAGTGGGAAAACAACTAATACCTATTTTAATAAGGCTAACCCTAAGGTGACAGGTAGAGCCTCTCCCCAAGCTCACCATAGGCACGTGGAGGCCTAGAGTAATTAGGGAGAGGGAGTGAAACAAATGCTAGGCAAAACTTGTAAAAAAAACTATGCAACAAAAATTAAGAGAAGGCAACTTGATTTAATGAAAATTGTCTACACAAAACCTATAGGGGAATGCTTCTACTCTACTTGAAAATACAAGAAAAATAAAACACAAATCCTCTATATAAAATGTTGAAGGAGAGGGCTTCTTGCTCCAAACCAAGTAGCTCCTTGACTTGAAAAGACAACTCCTTCTCCTTCCTTGAGATGCTCCTCCAAATGATGTCCTCCAAGGTGGAAGCTACCACCTTCAATGATCTCCTTTAAGGGTGGGCGTGCACCACCCTTGCTCCTCCTTGCCTGGCCATCCTCCTAGTGGGGGAGTGCTCCTCCTACTTGGCGTGGCATAAGGGAGAAGGAAAAGGGGAAGAAGGCACCAAGGGGGTGGGTAGGATGCCCCCTTAATCTTCTTCTCTTCTTCTTCTTCCTTGGCCATGGGTATGGTGGTTGTAGGGTGGAATTATACTAAAGGGAGGATGAAGAAAAATGGTGGTAGGTGATGGGTTTATATAGAGTGGGATGGGGGTGGTTGGCGTGGTCTTTAATGGAGGGCTAGGATAGGCTTTTGGGTGGTGGTTAGAGATCTAGGGCTAGGAATAAATGGTGCCAACCCAAGGGTCATCTAGGTGGTGGTGCCCTTTATAGTTGGCGCCAAAAAGGGCCTTCTAGAAGGCTATTAGGTGGCGCCATCATAGGGTTCTAGAAGGGGGGTATGTGGATGGCTAGGATGGGTTATATGGGTAGGTGTAGGGTGGATAAAGGGGATTAAAGTTGGCGCCAAAAGGGAGGTGGTTAGGGTTAGTTTTGGCGCCAACTTTTGGTGTCTTTTGGTGGTTAGTTGAGGGGTGAAAGGTAGTGAAGGTGGTGGCGCCAAAGGGAGTAGGGTGGAGCTAGCTAAGGTGAGCTAGGTAGGGCTTAGTTGGGGGAGCTAGTTAGGTGGGGTTTTAGGGTGGTGATTGGTCAACGGAGCTGGAGTCTAGCTAAGCTAAGCTAAGCTATGCTAGCTTAGCTAGTAATGGAGTTGAGGAGTAGGCAATGGGAGCTAAGGTTTGAGGAGAGGAGCTGGACAAAAAAAGTCTGGAGTTGCACTGGAGCTGACAGCTGCTGAAGAGGGTGGCATGGAGCTACTATAGCTAGCTTAGCTTGCTAGTTCTTTGCTAGCTGCTAAGCCAAGCTAAAGTAAGTTGGCTTCTATCATGAGGAGCTGAGGTGAGCTGGGTTTGGTGCTCCCGGGGAGGATCAAGCTGGTTGGGGTGGCTAAGGTAGCTTAGCTCAACTGAGTTGAGCTAAGCTGAATCCTCGGGAGCTGGACTTGAGCTTCCTAAGCTGAAATGAAGTCATCTTCAATTGGCTAGAGTTGAGTGGAGCTGGATATAGCTAGACCTGAGCTGGGGTGAACTCCAGTCAACTCAGTTGAGCTAGCTAGAGCTCCCTGTGAACTAATCGGAGCTGAGATGAGCTAGACTCAGCTAAGTTGAGCTGGATCTGAGCTGACCTGCGCTAGGGTGAACTAAGATGAGCTCTCTAGAGCTACCATTCAGCTGAGATGAGCTGAATGGAGCTACGATGAGCTAACCCTAGTTCAGGTGAGCTGAATTCCAGCTATGGTGAGCTGGATTAAGTTGAATTCCAGCTAGTAAGAGCTTTTTCTTCACCAGTTACCTTCCTGAGTGCTAGGGTTCTAGGGATCTTACAATCTGTATATCCCTAACACTCACAAAAACACATTAAAAAGACAACAAAAATTGCAATGCATGCCTAACCTAATTAATGTCTAGATGTAGCCCAAGAACCCATCTACGGAGCAAAATCCTAAGAGCTAGGTTTGTTTTAATGCATAAGAATGATGATAAACTGGCATTTATCAATTCCCTCAATCTGGAGGGAATCAATTTACTAAAACTTGAGGTAATTAACGGGTTACCTCAACCCAATTACAAGATATTAAAAAGAAATAAAGATACAGGTGTAAGCAAAATGCAAATAAAAGCTTACAACTAATCCTAAGTCTCCAACAATTATTTTGCTTAATATGAGTATGTAAATAAATCTAACGAGAATACTAACGCGTAAAACAAACGAATTTATCAGAGGAACACGATTGCCTTGATGACTTGTTGCAAGTGGAAAGTGGCCTTGAGAGAATTGCAACAAAACAAGCTCTTTTGCAGCTAGTAAATTGTGAATTGAAGGTGTAGGAAAAGATAGAATTTTAGCTTCTTGGTTGTTTGCAAAAGACACTCTAAGAGTGCTTATATAACCCACTGAGCACCTTCCCTACGATTACTAGCTGTTAGAGGTAATTTGGGAAGATTAGAGATAGGTTTAATTGCAAAATAGCCGTTCAGATTGATCACAATGGTTAGTTAGTATCGGTACTGACTGCCTATAGTCAGCCCAACTAAGTCACTAGGTACCGGTACCCATGATGAGTATCGGTACTTGTGACTCACAGATTTGGGTCCAATGACCTACATGTACCAATACTAGTGATTAGTACTGGTACTTGTAAGGTCCAGGCAAAAATCAAGTGCACAAACTGTGACCACTTGGTATCGGTACTCACGATGAGTACCAGTTCTTGTTGTGCATAGTTTGGGACTTAGGCCCAAACCTGTGCCTAGCATGTACCGGTACTTATGATCAATACTGGTACTTGCTACAACTACCAAATATTGTAAGTGTAAGCCAATTTTTAGAGATATCCAACCTACTCTAAACGAATTTATTTTGAAAAAATCGATTTTGAGTTTTGAAACGAGTGAATGAACGATTTTCTGAACCCTAATTATCTCTACTTTGATTTTAACTCCTAGATTATGTTTTACTTGTTAGGAAACGTACAAAGATTCTAAAATACAATTACTACAACAAGAAAATAGTATTCTAATCTTCTTCCTTCATATGCTATTTTGTTACTTGCATCCATAGATTCATTTGACCTGTAATACTTCATAAACACATTAAATTTTAAAATGGTTTTGTCAACACCAAAACACAGAAGAGAGATGGAACTAGGTTCCAACAGCCCCTACACCCTCCACTTTTTCTTCATCCCTTTCTCTCTTCTCTCACCCCCTCCAAAGCTTCATGAGCTGGTCCCATACCCAGGATGCTCCACTAGAGTCTTAAATATAATTTTTTCATCTTCTCACCTCCATTCGTGGAGAGACCATGGTTGTCTTCTTGCCACCATTCGGAAAGCGGATCCTACTGCGACGTTGCCTTGCTTCATTCTCCGTCCTCTAGCTCTGTTCTCCCTGGTCCAGCTTCTCATCCCCATTGTCCGAGCCCTCCATTAACGCAGCTCATCCTCCAAGTAACCCTCGAGGAGGATTTTCTCATCCCTCTCTTTTTATCGTTTTCTAGTGTAGGTTTCCAACTTTCTAGTTGTAGCAATTAGATGTAATGAACATGCTCCTATGGTTATAAAATTTGTTCATTCTCTCCCTATTTTTTCTTTCTTTGTATTATTCTTTCTATTTCTTCTATTGTTTATTATTTAAGTAGGCAACGATGCCAAAAATGATCAGCGAGATTCATACGCTAAAAGATTGAATTTGAAACCCGTCGTTGTCATCGCGTAAAAATCTACCATCAAATAAAATTAATAATCGAAACTCTAGTGAGTCTCGCATCGAACATGGGGAGGTGAACATTTGATTAAAAATCACGTTTGGAATTATTTTAGGAAAGTAAATTAGTTGGTCGAATTAAATTTACACTAGCTATTCTACTTAAAAAATAAACAATATAAGAAAGAGAAAGAATACTACAAAGAAAGCGAAAATAGGGAGAAAATGAACAAGTATTTCATAACTACAACATCATGTCCATTACATCTACTTGCTACAACTAGAAAGTTGGAAATCTATATTAGAAAGCAATAAAAAGAGAGGGATAAGAAAATCCTCCTCGACAGCTGCTTGGAGTACGAGCTGCGTTGATGGAGCGCCCGGACGATGGGGATGAGATGCTAAACGAGGGAAAATGGAGCTACAAGACAAAGAACAAAGTTGGAGGACAGAGAACGAAGCAGGGCGACGTCACAGCGGGATCTGCTTCTCGAATGGCGGTGAGAGGACAATCGCGGGCACTCCATGAACGGGGATGAGAAGATGGAAAAATTATATTTAAGACTTTAGTGGAGGATCCTTGGTATGGGACTAGTTCTTTAGAGCTTTGAAGGGGATAAGAGAGGAAGAGAAGGAATCAAGAAAAAGTGGGGGGTGTAGGGCCTTTATATAGGTCGATTTTGAGGGCAAAAATGTCACATAACATCTTTAAATCTTTAATACAAGTCTTTAGTGACAAATGTGTGTCACTGTAGCTGCATGTCACTGAAGCTGCATGTGGAACGTCAGCTGCGCGTTGGAGATCCAAGCGCTCAAAGCGTGCCACATCGTTGCCTCCTCAGCTTCAGCTATCCGCACGCCCGCTGCTCCTCAGCTGTCCGATTGCGCATTCGACGGCTTAGGATTGCATGTGCCTCATCGCCTTTGTGCATTAGAGGGTGATGTGGCCACTCTGATCACCGTCTGATGAAGATCAAATGCTCCAGATCCCTCATGAGCGCACGCACTGAGGAGCGAGTCGGATTGCACGTGAGATCTGGAGCCCAATTGTGCATCCATCTGATCAGTCAATCTAAGCCTACGACCCGGTTCCCGAATCCCTACAGGACACGAGAATCGGACCGACTTGACTGATCCCAAGACCCAGTTGTCCAACGAGAATGTAACCAAAAAGTAGCAAAATAGACCACATTCACTATGCAAGCAACTAACAGTAACAAAAGTACAGCAATAAAGAAAAGAACTACTACAGTACATACCACCACAACAGTAGAGAATTAAATAGGTACAGAAATATGATGCTTACAATAAAAGAGTACAATTGTAACAGAATATACTCACTACAAAAGAAAAATAGTACAGCAAGTACAAACAAGTAGAACTACTGGGCTCTACTAGGCCCAGCACCCTCCGTAGTCGCTGGCTCTGGCTGCTCAACACTTGGTCCTGTAAAGGTGACACATTAGCGGAACGCTGAGTAGAGTGGCAACTAACTAGCTAGTAAAATAGTAAGGTGGACAGGTAGCTATTATTTTTTAATTTCTTTCTTTAGTTTCTATTTACTCATTCTTGAATTATTTCTCAGATCTTTCTCTTGATCTTGAATGTTCCTCGTGGGAACGATCTTGATTGCAGTCTTTTCTGAAAAGTAGAAGTAGCACGTGGTGCTCTCCTGGCCGGGAGAGTCCCCTGTGGTGGTCCTACCCTCAGTCAACCACCCCAAGGTCACTGACAGACGTAACGGTGACTACGGCACGCGTGATAAACGCACGGGTAGTTACCTAGCACTGGCACGCGGTCAATCGTTTCCGTTAATGGGTGCGCCCCAAAGCACAGCACGGAACCAGTATAGGGCAGAGCCCTCTCAGTAACAGGGGTCCAGTCCCTCCACAGTAACCAAACAAGGGTCTTGCCCCTCCACAGTCCGCGCACCCTCGCCTGACTACCCTGGTTTGCCCAGTGGGCCTAACAAGTCGGTGTAGGAGGGCTAGCAGAACCTCGGGGCCCGTGGGGTGGCTAGCGCTCTCCCTACACTAGTAGCTCTCCTCGGTACTGTGTACACGAGGGCCAAAAGTCAGTACAAAGTGGCCAGACCTAACCCCAGGTCCCTGGGGTGGCTAGCTCCGCTCTGCACTAAACAGGGGGACAGTCGCTCTCCTTGGTACTCCGTACTCAAGGGCCAGCTCACTTCCCCAATTCTATTCCATTTACCTCTCAGGAGTTCTACTCCTAATTCCCCGTAGGGTTCATGCTCATTTCTCCTTGACTCAGCCAATTTAGGTTTCATCATTTCAGCTTTATATTCATATAGCCCATGTTCTCAACAGTAATTATCCATTCAAAAACAGGCAACTGTTAACCAATTACAGGCAATTATCGTTTTCCTTTCTACTATTCCAAGACTGCAATATATATATATTCAATCTAGTTTTCCAGTCCTAGGATTCATGCCATACCCTAGGATCTATCATTCAATCTAGTTTTTCAGTCCTAGGATTCATGCCATACCCTAGGGTCTATCATTCAATCTAGTTTTTCAGTTCTAGGATTCATGCAATACCCTGGAATCTATTAATTATTTCACAAGTGCATAATTTTTGATAAACAATTAAAGGGAGCCACTCTACCCGCACAACTGGGAGTACTGGGGTCGTAATCGGCAAGCTCGCACGCCTTCGCAACCCTCAGCGCTACAACGGAACGAGGTCCTACCACAAGGATCAATTACAAGGAGCTACTCAAAACAGGATACAAATACTGTAAATAGGTAGAGGAACTAAATCTGAGAAGAGAGAAACTTGAAAGGTGGAAAACGGACTTCGAACGGACCCTAAACGGGTCAAAAACGACAAGTTTGCCCAAAATCAGATGTCTGGAACATCTTCCAGACGTCTTAAACGATGGCTCAGGTCATACCTTGATCTGCGCGGTCCTTCAGACGTCCAGAATCCCGTTGAACCGTCTGTACTTAGTTTCCAGACATCCGACTGTCACTCCAGACATCTGGAGACCCTCTCCGTCTTCTGGTGCTGTGCCCAGACGTTCGATCTGTGTGGGAGGGCGTGCCCTTGCGCCTTCCCGAATGAGACCTGCACACATACGTGGCTGTCCTCAACATGAAATGAGGCAGAACCCTTCGGCGGAATGGTTACATGGCCGTACACGCGAAAGAAGAAGGGAAGGAAAAATATCGTACCTTTCAGACGTCTGGACCTTCCTCTAGACGTCTCCCGCGTCGTCTGAACGTATGTCCAGATGTCTGATTCTAGGAAATTTTCCCAGAATCAGGACCTCCTCGCCCTCCGCCTGTTGCACACGGCCGTGCCGTGCCATGCTCGCCTGCGGCCTGAGTTGCAGTAGCTCCTCCCCAGCACTGAGCTTTTGTTGCACACCCGCCGGCCGACCCTGGCTGCTCCGGCGAGCTTGCACCCTTGCGATCTAGCTCTCTCCCTCTCGTAGCAACCCCTCCTCCCCACGCACTCACGGCAGCAGCTGCTGCTGCCCTCGCCCGCTCACTCTCTCACTAACAGGAAGAAGAAGGCGATGGAGTGAGGGAGAGGGAGAGGAGAGGGGGAGCATTTGAAGGCTGCCATGGGGAGAGAGAGAAAAAGAGGGCTGTGCCTGCAGGGAGGAAAGAAAGAGAAGAAAGGAGGGCGACGGTTCAGTCTGCGCGCGCACGCGCGCAGATGCGAGACGTACGCCGAAAAAATTAAATTCCAGATGTCTAGGAAGGCTTCCAGACATCTGACCAGACGTCTGGACCAACTCCCAGACATCTTAAACGACGTTTGATGCCAGGGTCATAACAACATAACAAACTCAAAGGAAGTTTCGTCCCCCAAACTTGCGCTAACTAAGGTGTGGAAAAGTACGATATATGCATAACAAACTCAAAGAGGACCGAAGCCTGTCAGAAAAGACGTACCCGCAAAAAGCTCCGGGTACCGCTCCCGCATCGCCGCCTCAGGCTCCCAGGTAGCCTCCTCGTACCGCTGGCTCCTCCACAAAACCTTCACCAAGGGTACTTGCTTCCATCTTAGACTATGGACGGCTCTGTCGAGGATCTGCACTGGCTGCTCGGGGTAGGTCAGGTCGTCACCCACCTCGATGCTCTCGTGACTCAGGACGTGACTGTGGTCGGCGACGTACTTCTTGAGGTTGGACACGTGGAACACATCGTGCACACCAGAAAGCTGGGGAGGAAGGGCAAGCCTATAAGCAACGGGTCCAACCCGCTCTAGGACCTCAAAGGGCCCCACGAACCTCGGCGCGAGCTTCCCTCTCACCCCAAACTGCTGCAGGCCCTTCATGGGTGAAACGCGAAGGAAGACGTGGTCCCCAACCTCAAACTGCACCTCTCTGCGTTTCCGATCTGCATAGCTCTTCTGCCTGCTCCTGACAGTGCGGAGTCGCCTGTGAATCTACTTGACTACCTCCTGACTCTGCCGGATCAGCCTGGGGCCAACCTCCCACTTGGTCCCCACCTCAACCCAACTCAAGGGTGCCGTACACCTCCGTCCGTATAGAGCCTCGTAGGGTGCCATGCCGATGTTCGAGTGATAACTGTTATTATATGCAAACTCCGCCAGGGGCAAGTGCTCCTACCAAGAACCCCTCTAGTCCAGTACACAAGCACGCAAAAGGTCCTCAAGTGTCTGTATCGTGCGCTCAGACTGTCCGTCCGTCTGGGGGTGATATGTTGTACTGAACCTCAACCGCGTCACCAGGGCCTGCTGAAACTCAGCCCAAAACTGTGACGTAAAGTGGGTATCCCGGTCGGATACGATCTCCCGCGGAACTCCGTGTAGTCGTACCACGTCGCGAATATACCTCTCCACCAACTATGCTGGTCCCAAGGTGACTCGGATCGGCAAGAAACGCGCCGTCTTCGTCAATCTGTCAACGATTACCCAGACTGCGTCGTGTCCTCGCTGGGTAACAGGTAAGCCCACCACCAAGTCCATGGTGATGCTCTCCCACTTCCACTATGGCACTGGAAGTGGCTATAGCGGCCCTGCAGGCCTCTGATGCTCGACTTTCACCTGCTGGCACACTAAACACTGTTGCACAAATTCACCCACATCTCGCTTCATCCCCCTCCACCAGAAATCGCATCTCAAGTCATTGTACATCTTTGTGTTTCCGGGATGTATGGTGAATCTGGAACCGTGTGCCTCAGTCAGAAGCTCTCTCAACAACTCCTCGTCTCTGGGAACGCACAAACGTCCCCTCATGCGTAGCACCTGGTTTGTAAAAGAGAAGTCCCCAAGGTCTCCTGACAGTACTCGGTCACGTAAGGACTGCAAGTACGGGTCGGCCATCTGCCCTGTGATGATGCGATCTATCAGCTCTGGCCTCGTCTATCGCATCACAGTCACTGCCCCACAGTGCCCCAGTAACTCTAGGGGTCGCCAACTGCCCATCTCCTCCAAGAGGCTCCAACTCTGCACCTGTAAACTGGCCAAGTGTGCGGGCACCTTCCGGCTTAAGGCGTCAGCGACCACGTTGGCCTTTCCCGGGTGGAAGGAAATGTTGCAGTCATAGTCCTTCAGGAGCTCCAACCAACGTCTCTGTCTCAAGTTGAGCTCCTTCTGATCAAACAGGTATATGAGGCTCTTGTGATTTGTGAAAATCTTGAAGGTCTCACCGTACAAGTAGTGTCTCCAGGTCTTCAACGCGAAGACGACAGCTGCCAGCTCCAGGTCGTGGGTAGGGTAGCTATGCTCATGGGGCTTCAGTTGCCGCGAAGCATAAGCGACAACGTGATCCCTCTGCATGAGCACACCCCTTAACCCCTGCAAAGAGGCATTCGTGTACACAACGAACCGCCACTATTATCTGGGATGGTGAGCATGGGAGCCGAAGTCAGCCTCTCCTTCAGCTCCTGAAAACATGCCTCACAGGCATCTGTCCAAGCAAAGGGCACGTCCTTCTGGGTCAACTGTGTCATAGGACGTGCAATCTGTGAAAAGCCCCTGATAAACCGCCTGTAGTAGCCTCCCAGTCCCAAGAAACTAGGAATCTTAGTGATTGTATGCGGTCTCTCCCACCTGAGCACTGCCTCGACCTTAGCTGGGTCCACAGCCAAGCCATCCCCAGAGATCACATGACTTAAGAAAGTCACCTCCCTCAACCAGAACTCGCACTTGCTATATTTGGCGTACAGCCTACGTTGTCTCAGTGTGTCCAAAACCATCCGCAAGTGCTGTCCGTGCTGCGTCTGATCTCGAGAATAGATGAGTACATCATCAATGAATACCACCACGAATTGGTCCAAGTACGGTCTAAACACCCGGTTCATCAAGTCCATGAAGGCAGCGGGGGCATTGGTCAGCAGAAACGGCATGACCAGAAACTCGTAGTGTCCGTACCGGGTGCGGAAAGCTGTCTTGGAGATGTTTTCCTCCTTGATCCTCAACTGGTGGTATCCAGACCTCAAGTTGATCTTGGAAAATACTGTGGCACCTCGCAGCTGGTCAAACAGGTCGTCAATCCTTGGCAGTGGATACCTGTTCTTGATGGTGACCCTATTCAGCTGTCGGTAGTCCACACAAAGGCGTAGGGTACCATCCTTCTTCTTTACAAACAGTATCGGGGCTCCCTAAGGAGACATGCTGGGCCTCACAAAGCCCTTCTCCAAAAGATCCTGCAACTGAGACTTGAGCTCTCGCAGCTCAAGTGGTGCCATCCTGTATGGTGCTGTGGAGATGGGGCTGGTCCCCGGTACCAACGAGATCTCAAACTCGATCTCACGCTCAGGCGGTAGTCCTGGCAACTCATCTGGAAACACGTTGAGGTACTCTCTGACCACCGGGATACTCTGGAAGTCTGCCACAGGGCTGGGCTCTGCCACCACATAAGCTAGGAAGCCCTCACACCCCTGGCTCAAAAATCTCGCCGCCCGAAGTGCAGAAATGCACCTGAAGCCTCTGTCCACTGGCTGCCCGTGGAACTCGAAAGAAGGCAACTCCGGTATGGAGAAGACGATCTTTCTCTAAAAGCAGTCCACCAAGGCGTGGTAAGTGGACAGCCAGTCCATCTCTAGAATTATGCCAAAGTCCTCCATCTGTATCATAATCAGGTAAGCGGGAAGGCTGTGTCCCTCAATATTGACCTCGCAACCCATGTATACCTTCTTAGCCACAAACAGCTGACCACTCGGACCTCTGATCACGAACGGATCCTCTAACAGCATACAGTCCTGCCTTAAACTAACCGCGAAACTGGTAGCGACAAATGAGTGCGTAGCACCAGAATCGAAAAGCGTGTAAATGAGTCTGCTGGAAACTGAAACCATACCTGCCACCACTGATCCCGAAGCTCTGGCATCCCTATGTGTCAGGGTGTTGATACACCCCTCAGCCCTAGGTGCGGACGAAGCAACCACACTCTGCGTCGGACGGGTAGCTGTTGGCCGGTACCCTACCCGTGACGGTTGTCCTCCTCGCGCCTGGAAACTGCGGCCTCCTGCTCGCCCTCCAGTGCTTGGCGTGGGAAGCATTTGCTGACCTCCTGCCCTAGATGGGTAGTCCCTCCTGATGTGGCCCGGCTGGCCACACTGGTAGCAGAGGGGAACTCGACTCCCGCCCTCAGTGGGTCCCTGCTGTCGGCTGGGCGGGGGTCCGGTGCTAGCAGCTGGCCCCTGTTGAGGGCCCCCAAAGGCCACTGATGGCCCTGCAAAATGTGACGGCTCTCTTGCGGGTGCCACGTGTCTCCTCTCTCGTTGGCCCTGTGAGAAGTCTGGCCGATAGGGCCTCTTCTGCCTGCTATCAGTATCTCGCGCGGATGGGTTGGTCTCTTCGTATGTCATAGCTGCCTCCACCACCCTTGAGAATGTAGGCAGCTTCAGGGGTTTGACATACCCTCGAATCGCAGGCCGGAGCCCCTCGGTGAACCTCCAAAGGCGCTCCTCCTCAATGGCCACTGCTGTCGCTGCGAAGCGAGACAGCTCCAGAAAACGCGTGCGGTACGCGCTCACGGTCATAGTCCCCTGGCGGAGAGTGTGGAACTCCCTCCTCCTCTGGTCCTGCCATGTCTGGGGAAAGTACTGCTCACAGAAGAGGGTGACGAATCGGTCCCAAGTCGACTCATCCCTCTCCCGTCCCCTGACCACCCTCCACCACCTGTGTGCCGCACTTTCTACTGGTACGTGGCAAAGGCCACGCGGCACTCCACCAGGGGGCGAAGGGTGTCAAAAACCTTCTCGATCTACTCGAGCCAGTCCTTTGCCTCGATCGGGTCCTCATCCCCCTTGAAGGAGGGGGGCTTCAACTTCTGGAACTGTCCGAAAAGCTCGAAGTGGCACTGAAGTGGAGATGCTGGTGCACCTCCAGGTAAGGGAGCCTCGTGCTTGGAGGTGTCGGAGGAAGGTGGGGGTGGTGGTGGCCCATCTCCTCCCCCGCGTCCAGCGCCATGTCCGTCGCGTGGTCCCACAGAGGACTCTCCCTCCGCCGCCCCAGGGAGAGGCGCTCGTGGCTGCGGGTGGAGCTCCTCTCGCACGATGTCCCGTATCAGCTGGACGAGGTCCTAGGCCTGAATGCTCGGGAGCAGTGGCTGGTCCACTGAAACGTCGACCTCAACGTGCCCACCCCTCCTACCTCGTCCTCGGCCGTGCCCGCGGCCTGCCTCGCTAGTCCCACGTCGAGGCATCTCCTGCAAGGAGACACAAATACAGAATGGAAATACATCAATACGAATCGATATCTAATGGAGAAGTCTAAGAACATATGTCAAAAGAAACGTTGTGGTGGCTACTCTAGTTATAGACACGTGAATTGGTTATTTTCCAATCAATTGGTTTACTTCTCGGGACGACCTTGCTCTGATATCATCTTGTTACAACCCGATTCCCGAATCCCTACGAGACACGAGAATCGGACCGACTTGACTGATCCCAAGACCCAGTCATCCAACGAGAAAGTAACCAAAAGAGCAGTAAAATAAACCACATTCACCATGTATATAACTAGTAGTAACAAAATACAGCAGTAAAGAAAAGAACTACTACAGTATACACCACCACAACAGTAAAGAAATAAACATGTACATAAACACGATGCTTACAATAAAAGAGTACAGTGGTAACAGAAAATACTCACTACAACAGAAGGAAAGGTATAGTGGGTACTACACAAGTAAAACTACTGGGCTCTACTAGGCCCAACTCCCTCTGCAACCACCAGCTCTGGCTTCTCAACACCTGGTCCTGAAAAGGTGACAAAGGTGACACGTCAGCGGAATGCTGAGTAGAGTGGCAACTAACTAGCTAGTAAAATAGTAAGGTGGACAGGTAGCTGTTATTTTTTAATTTCTTTCTTTAGTTTCTATTTACTCATTCTTGAATTATTTCTCAGATCTTTCTCTTGATCTTGAATGTTCCTCGTGGGAACGATCTTGATTGCAGTCTTTTCCGAAAAGTAGAAGTAGCATGTGGTGCTCTCCTGGCTGGGAGAGTCCCCTGTGGTGGTCCTACCCTCAGTCAACCACCCCAAGGTCACTGACAGACGTAATGGTGACTACGGCACACGCGATAAATGCATGGGTAGCTACCCTCGCGATCTAGCTCTCTCCCTCTCGCAGCAACCCCTCCTCCCCACGCACTCACGGCAGCAGCTGCTGCTGCCCTCACCCGCTTACTCTCTCGCTAACAGGAAGAATAAGAAGAAGAGGAAGGTGGTGGAGTGAGGGTGAGGGAGAGGAGAGGGGGAGTATTTGAGGGATGCCGTGGGGAGAGAGAGAAAAAGAGGGCTGTGCCTGCAGGGAGGAAAGAAAGAGAAGAAAGGAGGGCGGCGGTTCAGTCTGCGCGTGCACGCGCATAAACACGAAACGTACGCCAAAAAAATTAAATTCCAGATGTCTAGGAAGGCTTCCAGACGTCTGACCAGACGTCTTGACCAACTCCCAGACGTCTTAAACGATGTTTGATGCCAAGGTCATAACAATATCCAAAACAAGAAAGTCAACAGAAAAACATAGACTGTTGACCCTAACCACCATGTCTTCCACCACACCCTTTGGTATTTTGACAGAACAATCTGCCAACTATAACGTGATAGGGGTGGGTTTCATATTTCCTAAGGCAAATTTTTCGAGCATGATGGTTGGTATAAGATTGATGGAAGATCCTAGATCAAGCAGAGCACGGTTAAAATTGCAGCCTTGGATGCTACAAGAAATAAGCGGTGTACCCGGATCTTTCTGCTTCGGTGGTAGATTTGACAGTATAGCACAACTCGCATGAGGCGAGAGAACCACCGGATTCTTTGTTTTCTTTGACTGTCGCCTGGGTGTAGTGTAGTCTTTGAAAAATCAAGCGACAGTAGGTATGTGGTCGATAGTCTCTAACAGGGGACCTTGATTTCAACATCCCTGAATAAATTACGCAGGTTATCAAAGGCCTGCGTATCCTTTTTCTTGCCTTTTGGCTCCCTCAGTAAAGCCTCAGGAAATGGGATCGATTTTGGTACTAGTTTGGGTGTATCGTCCTCTCGCGAATGCGGTGTGCATCCCAAATGAGAGGGAGATGAAAAAGATAGGCTAGGATCAGGTCAAGGCGGATCGACGGTTTGCTTACCGCTCCTCGGAGTAATCGCATTGGATGTCGTGGGTCTAGTGGGATCATAAGGCGGAGGAGGGTTCACAATAGGGACATAAGGGTAAGGTGTAGTTGCTGCGGGATTAGCCTAAAATCCCGGAGGAATGCTCAGTGCTTGCAGAATCTGATGAACCTGCCCCTGAGAAGGTCGTACCTATGGTTGAGGACCACGGGGTATGAAATTTCGCGAGTTTGGAACAGGTAGGGCTGGAAGAGTGCCCTGAGATCGAGTCGCCATACGTAGTTGACTGATCTTAGCATTCTGCTGCGCCAATTGGTGCTGAAGAGAGGTCATGTTCTCTTCATGGTGCTTAGACATTTCCATCATCATTCGCATCATTTTATCAAGAGGACTTGATGCGTGTTCTGTTTGTGGTATGCAAGGACCCGATGGCGGATTCGCCACAAGATTAGATTGGGCCCTTGGGATGACGGGTGCGGACGGTCGCATTGGCCCACCCACGGGGTTTTGGCGCCGTGAGTTATTGGACCATGCGAAATTAGGATGATTTCGCTACCCTGGGTTATAAGTAGCAGAGAACGGGTTGTTCCCCAGGGTGCAAGCGTCTTCTAAACCAGAAGACGAGTCCGCATGTAAATATGCATCCGAGCACACGGAGGCTTGATCCTTCGTGTCAAAATACTGGCTTGCAGAAGCTAGATCCACATGACTTACCGAATCGCTCGACGCAACACTCGGTAAGGAAGATCTCACGGGGTTTTTGGGGATAAGCCTGATGTTGGAAGGATTAGGATTGTGACGAAGTGGTGAGGTGGGGTGTTTGCCGTAGAACGGGCAGGATTGGCCAGAAGCTCGTCCAGCTTCTTGTGCACGACGGAGACTTCATCCAATTTTTGTGTGATAAGGCTAAGATCGATGGATGAATGGGAGGGTCCCGTGTCAACTTCGTGAACATTACGGGGTAGGCTGGTACGATTAAAGGCGACAACGGAGGCATTGTTCATTGAGTTTTCGCTCGTGTTTACAAATAATTCGAATGCTCCATTCTCGTCTTTATTCATGAAATTCCCTCTGCAGGAAGCATCTGCAATCTGCTTCAAAGTCTCATTTAGCCCATAATAGAAAATCCGGGTTATATGCCACTTAGGCAGACCGTGGTGCGGACACTTCCGGAGGAGGTCATTATACCTCTCCCAAGCCTCATGAAACTATTCGCCGTTTTGTTGCGTAAAGGAAGTTATAGCACGGTGAAGCGCATTGGTTCGCCTGATTGGGAAGAATTTCTTGAGAAATGCTGTTCGCATCTCTTCCCAAGAATGGATGGCTCTCCCAAGGGTGCGTAACCATTGTGACACTTTGTCCCGCAATGAAAACGGGAACATTTTCATGAGGACAATTGGTAACCCGATGTTTCTTAGTTTAACCGTTTCAGCCAATCGGGTTAGGTCTTCCAAATGGAGAAGAGAATCTTCACTTGCAAGACCATGGAAGTGAAAGTTAATCAGGCCAATTATATTGGGTTTCAATTCAAAATTGTCCCTGTCCATGGGGACCTGAATTTGTCCTATGGTCTCTGTAGCAGCGGGATTTTGATAAGAGCTAAGAGACCTAGGCTCCTCTCGTTTGGGAGGGTTCTGCATTTCCTCCAAGGTTTCCCTAATGGCTTCAATCTGCTCATTATACATTTCCATTTGGGCTTGGAGGCAGGTTATGGGGTCCATGGCTTCACCACCTGGTGGGTTTTGAAGGCGGTTTCCTCCCTCGGGATTTGGGGGTGGGCATGCAGCCATGTTTGTGGAGGAGGATGACGATTCAGTTTCTTTTCTTCTAGAATTATCAGACAATTCAAACAATTCAGGATTTTGTTACCTCCTCCCAAACATGCACTACCGCAGGAAGAATTGGAGAGATAAGAAGGGAAAAGGGGATGAGAGAAATGACGCCGCAAAGATACACTTGATGACAAATCAAGGCAATCAAAGTCCTAACCTCTACAATGTACCCTTAGACCTAAAGATCTAAGTTACCTACTATCACGACCTACAGAACCAAATGCGAGCACTGCGGAACCACTCAACCAAATTAAAAGGCCGTTTGCCCCAGTCTTAGACACCCGATAGCATGCGGGAACCCGCACCAGCACATAGGCGCTACACGCAGGTAGTTAGACCTCCAATCCTTAATAAGGGTCAAGTTGCTACCAGTTTTAATTAGAGGCTTAGGATCAAGTGCTTCAGGAATGTGAAGGGCGTTGTATACGGGTAATGCCCAAGTGCGTTGATTTTAGAAAGTGTGTAAACCAATCATGCAACGGGGAAATCTCCCCGAATTGAAGTTTTAGTTGGTGAATGATTTTTAGAATTTCAGCCTTAAGTAGTACGGATTTTAAGATTTCGCTGAGTTACTAATTCAACCAATCTCCGAGTTTTGAGAAAATACAAGTTCATCTATGCCCAACAAACCCTTCTTCAATGTGAGTTGGTTAATGCATGCTAAAAATGCAATGGGCTTTCCTAGGTGGAAACTTCTATGTGTGGATGCACGAGTCAATTTTAGGTTAGTGTGAAAGGAAGCCAAAGTACTTCAATTCAAGTGCTCTCAATCACCAAAATGATGTTCCACACACAAGGCTCAACCACAAGATAATGTAAAGAGAATTAAAATTTTGGGGTTGAAATATTCGGGATCAAATCTTAGGCAGGTGAAAGGTCGTGGTGGGGTTGGAATCAATTCAATTCCAAGTCTCCCCACCAAAAAAATGTGATCTTGAATTGTGGATAAATGAGGCAAGGAGGGATGGCAATCAATCTATTTAATCTTACCTCAAAGAATACTTCACACGACGAAAGATTCAAGAATCAAGATTCTTGGATCTTTGCTATGCGAAGTTTGGCGGGAAATCTCAGGGCGGTGGGGGTGATAGCAGACAATCAAACAAGTAATTTTTAATCCACATAACCCAAGAAATCCCAAGAAGTGTTTTTAGGTTTTTTTTTTTTTTTAGGTGACAAGTTAACCTAAGTTGCTAAGAGAGAGAGACCTACCTTTTCAGCAACGTAGGCGAAGCTCCAGTGTAGCGCCAGCGACTTCACGCTCTCGTTCCCACCTTGGATCTGCCCACGTCTCCAACTTCCTCTGCTTGCCTCCTCCTTGCAACTGGTTTACCTGCACACCAGTAAACAAAAACACCCATGAAGAGAAGGGTGTGAGAAGAGAAAATCAAAGGAATGGAGTAGAAACTTACCTCAATGCGCACCTCCTCGGTAACGGCGCCAAAAAAAGCGTGGTAGATCTCGAATAGGTTGTGTTAATATGGTGAAATTATCGTTGAAGTTAGTATAGTGGGTTAACCTAAATCGAGTCTAACCATCTTTCACAAATTTTTTTTTAACTTGGCCTACTTAATTTTATCTTGGTCACTTTTAGGCCTAGGGTCGATTTCAGGAAGGTGGGAATTAAAGGTGAATAAGTTTCTACGCCTTTCCTAGAATGTATCTCTTCCTTGAGTTTATTATGTTTTTATTTTTTTCTATTTAAGATTTTTTTGTTGATAATATTATCCTTGAGGCACACCCTCAAAATCAGGTCCTTGGCTTTGAGCCAAATTGTTCTTGGCTTTGAGCCAACTTAGGGTTTCCAAAAGAACTGGCCCTGCTATTTGCAAGATCGAGTACCTGCAAGATAAGGATTATCTTTTCTCTTTTACTCTTTTTTTTTAATCTTTTTAATAGCAGGAAACAAAAGAGAAATAAAAATAAGGTAAGTTGCTTGTAGAGAAATAAATACAGTCTCTCTATATATAGATATATATATATTATATATATAGGGGTGGGGGTGGAAGTGGAAATGGCGTGTAGCATAGTATCGAGTTGGTCCACGTCTAGTAAGACGCAACCAACAAGACGAAGTGCCACGTAGAGTGTAGGATGGATGTGTGGGAGTGTATGTGGAGGCACTTGCTTTACGCGGTATCGGGGAATATCAGCAACTGGTGTAGATATTCCCGCGATATAATGTGTGGTGGAGTGACTAGTGCAAGGGCGTATGGATACAGGTAGGTGTGTGTATGTAAATATATATATATGTATATATAGATAGGGTTATAACTATATAAGTATATATGTAGTTGTATATATATATATTTATATATAGATAGATATATACATGTATATATATATTTATGAATATATATATATATATATTTATAACTATATAGATATATATATATATAGTAATATAGGCATATGTATATGTGTATATGTATATGTATATATATATATATAGATATATATGTGTATATATATATATGTATGTGTGTATGTATGTGTAGGTGTGTACAAGTGAGTGTGTGAGTGTACGAGTGTGTATGTGTACTAGTGTGTGTGTGTATAAGTGTGGGAGTGTACGCTGGAGGAGTGTGAGAGAGAGAGGGCGAGTTAAGTCGTCTGGCGGAAGCGTCTGCCGTCTGATCTTGCAGGGGCACGAACGCACAAGGGCTTCACGTGGGCGCTGGAGGGAACCCGCGCGCGCTGTCATCGTGGGCAGGCGGGTGTGGGAGTGTGAGAGAGAGGGCAACACAGTGCATTGCGTAGCACAGCGCACAACGCTGCGGGATGGAGCGGGTGTGGGCGCAGACGCCGGCGACCAGCTGGAGCGGGTTGCGGGCGAAGAGAGAGAGAACGCTGTGCCACCGACTAAGTGAGAAATAAGCTGGTGGCTACAGTGTCGCCCTGAGAGGTGTAAATAGTGGCTACAGTGCCACACGGGAGCGAGCGACCGGTAGCACCGGCTCTGCGTGCGCGGACGCGCTGGGAAGCGCCTGCACGCATGGGGAGAGCTCATGGAGGTCTGCTGGCGTGCGCGCGGTGGCCTGCACGGCTTCAGGTGGCCGTTGCTGCTATTGGAGCTTCCGACCTTGAAGCTCTGGCAATGGCGGCGAGAGCTTCCAGCAATGAAAACAGAAAGTGAAACCACCACGCCCACCTGCTCTCGAAGGAGCTGGGCGGTGGTGGAACTCACAGTGGTGGTCGTGGGACCACTGTGAGCTTTCTCCTACCCGCAGTGTGTCTCTTCAGTGAGAAGAGATACTGCGTATGGAGATGGAGAGGGGAGGAGATTGGCCTGGAGGAAAGTGTCTGAAGGTGGTGTCTGTTCAGGCTCCCTTTGCACAAGGGAGAGGGCAAGGCTTTTTAAGGAAGAAGAAGGCATGCCACAGCCATGCTCTGGCATTGCATGTCTAGCCATGCTGCTGGTAGAGGAATGGCGTGAAGAGGTGCAAGCCCCATGCCTTGAGCCACGTGAGGGAGAAGAATTTGCAATGCAACCTTTGATGAAGATGTTAATTAGATGGCCAATTATTCGCATTATCCTCTCCTCTCAACAAATGCATGCATGTGTTAATTTACAAATGCAACTATAGTTACATAAGATACAATGGTAGTGCTAGGAAATAACATAAGATGGCATAATTACTAGTGTATTTTTGCTGCGTAATCACCCGACTTGACCAGCACACCTCACCTACCACTACACGCCGGTGGGCCTGGTCTCGGGCGCGTATTCGACCCGATTACCCAAGAAGCGGTGACTCTGGGAGAGCAAACCTAAGAGAGAAAAGAGAGAAGAGAGCTCGCACGGGTAGGGGTAGGTTTTGATCCGCAGAGAAAGGTGAAGCCAAGCCAAAGGAAGAGGAAGGAGAAGACAAGGCCGAAGAGAAGCTAAGGCAAGGAAGCCAGCGAAGAAGAAATAAGGAAGGAAGAAGAAAGCTGAAGCCAAAATCAGAAGGAGAAGAAGGCAGAGGAAGCTAACGGTTGTAGCAGAAGGAAGAAGCCAAAGCCAAAGAGAGGAAGGAAAAGCCAGCAAAGAAAGAAAGAGAAGAAGGTAGAGGAAGAGAAAGGCAAAGGAAGAAAGGCAAAAGCCAGAGAACAGAAAAGAAGAGAAAGAAAGAAGAAGAAGATTGAAGGCAAGCCATCAGAGACAAAGAAAGAAGAACAGAAGAAGAAGCAGAAGAAAGAAAAGAGATCAAGCACTGTAGCATTAGCATTTTAAGACGTCTGATTCACAAATCAGACATCCAATTTTGAGTGCAATTGACATACATTGGTTCTTTTGTGCCTTACATTTACCCCTATCTTTTTGCACTATAACATTGATCTTATTGCATATTATATTCTTTTAAATTCTCAAGTTGTGATCTTGATTTCTAAACCCTAATTTGCTCCCTGTGTTCGATATCGGATTTTTTAATTCGAGTAATAAATTGTATTTGTTTTGAACGCTTTTTCGACTGTTCTACAATGTGACATTTTTAAAACCCGATCAAGCGCTCTTAAACAATACGTTATGACCTGAACACTTAGATTTTTCAGGTCTTTGGGCTTAATCAGCCTGGGTGTCCACTAAAATGTGGACTTGTTTCTCGAGTCCTCGCCATCTTTAATTTGTTTCTAATTGGTTAATAAGTTGGGGTGATAAGTATATGACTTATCAACCCGCCCTATGATTTGAAGGGACTTATAGTCTAAGCATCTACACACTATTTGCATTGACTCACCTTTCAGTAGTTTTAACGGAAATTGGGTAGCTAATGAAGTTTCTAGGGTGGTATGGTTGGTAAGTTGTCATGGGTAACAACTCATTGGTTGGTTCAGAGCCTAGCCACACAACCATTCTCTTTCTACTGCCTTTAAGTATATTTTAGATTAGGGAAGCCACCTACTTAGAAAAAAAGAAAGAAAAAAAATCCAGGAAGAAAAAAAATGATGAGAAATAGAAAAGAAGAAAAAAATAAATAAGCTACACTTCACCACACGAGTACGGCTGGCAAGTTGCCGTGAGTAATAGCCCATTAGTCGGTTGTATAGAACCCAACCCGCAAGAATGCACAAATAATTTTTAAACATTTAGTAAGAAGTAGGAAGTAGAATAAGCTAAGGAGATATACACTGGGTTCGCCCTTATGTTGACCTCATAAAATAAAATGTAGGAGAAAGCTATCGGTCAGATAGATACACCTTTGGGGAGAATTTCTTTTAAGGTCACCTAGGGGTGTAGAAACCCGAATCTGTTCTGATTGCCGATCAGTGAGTTTATCATATTCACACAAGAAGATACTTAGCACTTAGAATTCTTTTCGAGTCTTGGGTGGGTTGGGCAGCTGAAGAAAGCTGCCTCGAAACTTTTAACTAAAAAAAAAATCAAAAAAATTAGAAAAGAAAGAAAAAGATGTATTTGCATTTGAATAAGGCAAGGGCTTGGGGCAGCCTGCATTTTGATAGACACTCAGGCATTGTTGAGTTTAGGTAGTTTAGGTCTTTAGTAGAAATTTCTTAGTGTTGAGAAATAAATATTACCCAAGTAATTTGATCCTAATTCTTTTATAAATAGAATGTACTGTTGCTAGGGACTACCAAAAGATAGGCATGGGGGTGTAATGTAGATACATCTGTCACATAAACTGTCTATTTATGTGTGTTCTTAGGCGTATAATTGCATTCAATATTATAAATATTTCATATCATGCATCATTATGCATTTAGATTAGTTTGTACAAAATAAGCTTATTTCCCTTTTTGTGGCTAGGGGACAGGGCGATATTATTTCAAGGCCTCGGATTGAAGATCCAACCATACTGATCTGATTAGGGTGACGATCGGAGTTCAACGACTCCAAGATCTCCCTGATCATATTTCTATAGCATCAAATGTAGTCCAAGAAATATCAGAGATCAAGGGGCAAGGTGGTGTAAATCCATACCTCATATGACAAATCCAACTGCACGGACGGGTTCGAATCGACAATCGCAGCCCAACAGTGTGAAAATTGGTCAAATTTGACATCTGTGGCACCACCTACACGCATTTGAAGATGGACAGCTAGGATGGCACCACTTGGCGCCATCCCAGCTGCCCAAAATGGCCCAAGCTCCCTGCAGCACTTCTTCAACCGATGATTGATGCATCTAGCTATTGGATCATCAATCCAACGGTTGAGATTCACTCTCAGGCCGCGCATCATTTCCACTGAAGGAAAGGGTTTGAGCACTCTCGACCGATAGATCGCCATCCAACGGTTGTAAGCGCTCGCCTCTTAAAACGTAACCACGACCAAAGAGCCCGCGTAGCGTAGTGGGTAAGGCACTTCGCCACTGGAGGTCACGTGATTGAGTCTTTGCTCCATGCCTCCTGTTTGAGAGCAAACAACGTAATTCGGCCGTTTGATCAAGTGCCAATGGCTTAGATCGACCGATCAGATGGACGCGCGATTGGGCTCCAGATCTCACGCGCAATCAAACCCGCTCCTCAGCGCGTGTGCTCGTGAGGTATCTGGAGCATTTGATCTTCATCAGACGGTAATCAGAGTGGCTGCATCACCCTCTAACGCACAAAGGAAATGAGGTGCACGCGATCCTAAGCCGTTAGATGTGCAATTGGATGGCTGAGGAGCAATGGGCATGTGAACGGCTGAAGCTGAGGAGGCGACGACATGGCGCGCTCTGAGCGCTTAGATCTCCATCACACGGCTGATGTTGCATGCGTGGCTTCAGTGATGTGCGACTACAGTGACCCATGTATCTATCACTAAAGATCTGTATTAAAAATTTAAAGATATTAAGTGACATTTTTGCCCTCAAAATTGACCTATATAAAGCCCCTACGCCCTCTACTTTTTCTTCATCCCTTTCTCTCTTCTCTCACCCCCTCCAAAGCTCTACGAGCTGGTCACATACCCGGGATGCTCCATTAGAGTCTTAAATATAATTTTTCCATTTTCTCACCCCCGTTCTTGGAGCGCCTGTGTTTGTCTTCTCGCCACCATTTGGGAAGCGGATCCTACTGCGACGTCGTCTTGCTTCGTTCTCCATCCTCCACTTCCGTTCTCCTTTGTCCATGAAATGACCCAGCACCCCTTTGGCCATTTAAGACGTCTGGGATGTTCACCAGACGTCTGGGATGTTCACCAGATGTCTGGAAATGCTTGTAGTGCGCAACGTACAAGCGCCATACTTCCTCCCTCACTGCACCTCACCGCGCCTCACCGCGCCTTCCCTTGCGACGCCACTCCGCGCCCATGCTCGCCTCTCCGTTCCCCTCACCTCCTCTCCCTTTATATACCTCTTCCCCCTCCTCTTCATTGCCACCCCATATCCGAGAGCAAGTGAGAGCGGAGCACCCGAGCGAGAGGAAGCGCGAGAGCGGAGGGCGCAGCGTCATTCTGCTGCAGCACCTGCAAGCAAGGGGAGCCAGAGCGGTTCCGCGGAAGTCATTTTTCCGTGGAATCAGACGGCCGGAGAGACACCCAGACGTCTCACCGGACGTCTGAAGGTAGGGAAAGATGTATGGTAGAGATCTACTTTCCGTACTTTTCCTCTCTGACAAGTCTTGACAGCGTACGTATGTGTCAGAGGGCAGGAGCGTAGCGAAGGCAATTTCAGACGTCCGGGAGCACCCCCAGACGTCTGACAAAGTCCTTGGACATCGGCATCGAGTTCCAGACGTCTGCTAGCAGAACACCAAGAGAGGTATCCCTGAGAACTGTTTTAAGATGTCTGGGATCTTTCCCAGACGTCTGATTTTCGTCTGATAACGTGTTTTGGGGCTGTGTAAGGCCTTATTATTATCGCTTTTTCACAAACGAACCGTCTCCATTTTCCATACGAGTCTCTCTATACAATGATACCTTGTTACATCCTTTTGAACCTTTTGGCCCATCAATTCATGTTTAGGTCTCCAGTCCGTCGGGTGTACGGGACCTGTGGAGACGTCGGGAGCCACTCTACGAGCCCCCATTCCACCCGGTTACCCAGGTAGAGTGGTTACAACCTTAAAATCTCTAATTTAATACATGTGAGTAAGTAATCCTAGGACTTGAGATGAACCCTAGGAAGGAATAAACATATATTCGAGAATAGATTCTTGAACCCTAGGTCTTGGCATGTGTAGAATTCCCTACTAGGAGGGGATGACATAATAAATTGTAGAAATATAATGTAAAATAATCTCACAAAATTCAATCACACAATGTACACAATTATTTTTAGGTGGAAACCCAAACCGGATGAAAATCACCACCTAACCCTCTCGAGTTAGGATTCCGATCAACCAAGTTGATCAAATCCACTAAACGAATCACTTAAACGAGGGTGATTCAACCTCAATTACAACCACGCTACTTTATACGAGGGTAGCATACCTCAAACCCCTTCTCTTCACGAGAAGGATTTTGTCCCACGAAGGAGACGGGAATTCGCAAGGCGAATACCCAACCAAAGAATAAAGAAAAATAACAACAACCCTATAGAGACAACAAAGTAATATTTAACCTAAGCTTCTATAGGAATTAAGATGCTTCCCTTTGCAAGGAGTGTGTCGAATCGATGACGCGGGTGCGTGAGCTACACGATGGCGCAACGTTGCTCTCGTAAACTATGGCAGGAGAGCGGGTGCGCAAGGCTTGATGCTCTCAAGATGTAGAACTTGAGCTTGGAGAGCAAGAGATTCTTTTTGGACACAAAAGAGTGGAAATGCTTGTTCTTGGTGTGTCTAGGTGTGTCTTTGTGTGCAAGAGGTTCCTCTCTATTTATAGAGGCCTTAGGAAGGCTTTGGAAGGCTTTGGAAAGCTTCCATAGCCGTTGGGAGCAAAGTCCAAGAGAATCAGGCCGAAATCAGGAACAATGATGCACTGACAGGGTTATTAGACGTCTGATTTTAGGCGGGTTTCTTCCTGACTTTAATCAGATCTAAATAGTGTTCTAGTGCAAGTCCATCAGACGACATACAGGACGTCTGTAAACCTACTTTTCTGCAGGAATGGATTTCCAAGAGAGTGCAACGGCTAGAAAATCTCCGAGAAGAGATTTTCGGGTCAGCCAAGGCAAAACGGTCATTTATCAGACGTCTGGAAAGGCTTAAGGACGTCTGATAAGGCTCTAACGGTCATATCCTTCAGTGTTTGTTAAGCCAGGCAACGGTCCACTAATTGGACGTCTGGTAAAAACATCAGACGTCTGGTCTAAGGTCTGGACGTCTGATTTCATCAGACAGAGCTAACTAAGTCTAGCCTAAATGTTATCAGACGTCTGAATCAACAGTCAGACGTCTTAAAGCATATTATCAGACGTCTGATTTTGGAATTAGACGTTTGAAAAGGTGTTTGAACCCTATATTGGTTTTCTAAGTTCTCTACAGAAAACCTAAGTGTCCTAAGGTTGTGCAGGTGTTCCTAGGACTACTATTAGGATACTTTGAGGCTCTTTAACATGATGTTCTAAGGAACAAAAAGAGCAAGGAAATAAAGACAAAAGTACATGAAAGAAATAGACAGAATTCTATCCTATTCTTCTTGTCCTTCCATCTTCAATCTGTCGCTCCTCACGAATCTCCTCTGTTCTTCATCAAGCTCCTCCAATCCATCCTGGATGTGAGCTCGAACTCCGTCTAATCACATCTCCATTTGCAATTAACCTAAAATCTAAGACTCCAAGTGCAAATGTTAAATGACATGTGTTTTGTTATCATCAAAATAAACGATCGTGGTGCTCTAGCACCAACAATCTCCCCCTTTTTGATGATGACAAAACTATAAATAATAATGCAAAAAATCCTCTCCCTTTTTGACATTATCAAAAAGGTTTGATTGATTTTAAATTTCCTATAACTCCCCCTTAAAACATGCTCTTCTATGAATTTCTTTTAACAAAAGTAATGTCCTCTTTTTTGTAACAAGATAGCTGTTTTTCTTCTCCCCCTTACTAAAGGAAATTTAGCTAACTTACATCTCCCCCTTAAAAATTGACAATTAGCTCATAATTTTTTTTTAACTCCCCCTATCTAAATGCTTATGATAAAAAGATAGGGTAAAGAATTTTTACCTCACCTACCATGTCCAATAAAGTGGCCCAAATGGTGGTGGTGGATGCCACATTGGATGGGGCTCCCATCCGTAGCTTGGAGGCCCGGGCATTGGCGCCTGTCTCCAGTTTGGTGGTCGACGTGCGGCGGGTCCATCGTTTGTTCACCGTCTCGTCAATCTTCTTGTTCTCCTCCTTGGTCTACTCCTTGGTTCTCCCAACTCGAGTTGACCAGCCTTGAGCTTGTAGGTCCAGTCCTTCGTGTTGTAATTATCCCTGAAACCTACAAAACAAGATTCCAATTCTTTCTTCGGTATCCAAGTGAGCTTGGATCTGGATCTGTTAGCGGGTCTCCTTGACGGAGATCCTTTCTCAACCTTAGGGCTATAAAAATTATCTACTTTGTTGATTAATTTGTTGGAGTTTTCTCTAAGACATGCAATTTCTTTTTCTATAATATTCATCTTAGTCTTTAAATCAGAAATTTCTATTTTTAGACTAACATTTTCCTCAATCAATTTATTATTTTCATTGATGAGGTTATGATTTTCTAATAATAGGTTATCATTTTTAGGACTAGCTTCTAGATCCTTGAGTTTTATTTCTAATTTTTCATTTTCACTTCTAAGAAAATTAAGATTCTTTTTCATGCTATTGTTTTCTATTTTTAGTGATTTACTAACTTCAAAAAGCTCATTAAAAGCGTCTTGTAAATCTGGGTTTACCTCATTATCGGAGTCGCTTTCGCTGTCGATGTCGCTTTCTCCGATTGCCATGAAACCCATGCAAGCAATTTCATTCTTTTTCTCTGATTCTTCTTCTTCTTCCTCCGAGCTCGAATCGTCCCAAGTGGCTTGGAATGCCTTCTTCTTAGATTTCTTCTCCTTTTCCTTCTTCTTCTCCTCTTTGAGAAGAGGGCATTCTAGTTGCAGATACCCTTTTTCGTTGCAGTGGTAGCAACGTCTCGGGCTCTCCTTCTTCTCCTTCTTCTTGGATTCCTTACAAAACTTGGAAAATTTCTTAAGTAAAATTTTAAAGTCTTCCTCGTCAGAACTTACCTCGCTATCTGATGCGACTTTGAAGGCGAGAGTCTTCTTCGATTTTGGCTCTGGTGTATCCTTCTTCTTCTGCTTCAACTCTGTCTCGTAGGCCATTAGATTGCCTAGGAGATCTTCCATGTTGAGCTCCTCCACTTCGTTCGCCTCCTCGATGGCGGTGACTTTCTGTTCCCACTCCGGTCCGAGGGAACGAAGAAGCTTCCCTTGAAGCTCCCCCTTGATGAAAGTCTTCCCTAAAGCTTTCAAATTATTTATAATGAGAGTGAACCTAGTATTTATCTCACTTAAAGAGTCATTAGGCTTCATAGAAAAAGATTCAAATTCTTGAGAAAGTAAATTTATTTTAGAAGTTTTTACCTTAGAGGTAGCTTCGTGAGTTACCTCAAGTGTGTGCCAAATCTCGTATGCGGTGGCGCATTGCGAGATTCTGTTGAACTCCACCGGGCTGAGCGTAGTACAACGCGTTCATTGTTTACGCGCTGAGCGAGAGTTCCCGGATCTGCTGCTGTGAGTATCCTGCGGTGGATTTTTCTGGGATGTCAAAGGGGGTCTCGCACCTAGCCCAAATTGTGAAGTCGGTGGCTTTAAGCCATGTCTTCATCCGCAGCTTCTAGTAAGGGTAGTTGCTCCTATCGAAGAACGGCGGACGAGTTGCAGACTGACCATCGGAAATCCTACTCGTGGAACTGCTCCCCTCCATGATCTTCTTGCCCGGGTGTTACTCCGATTAGCAAGAACCTTCTCTGATACCAATTGTAGAATTCCCTACTAGGAGGGGATGACGTAATAGATTGTGGAAATATAATGTAAAACAATCTCACAAAATTCAATCACACAATGTACACAATTATTTTTAGGTGGAAACCCAAACTGGGTGAAAACCACCACCTAACCCTCTCGAGTTAGGATTTTCCGATCAACCAAGTTGATCAAATCCACTAAACGAATCACTTAAACGAGGGTGATTCAACCTCAATTACAACCACGCTACTTTATACGTGGGTAGCGTACCTCAAATCCCTTCTCTTCATGAGAAGGATTTTGTCCCACGAAGGAGACGGGAATTCGCAAGGTGAATACCCAACCAAAGAATAAAGAAAAATAACAACAATCCTATAGAGCCAACAAAGTAATATTTAACCTAAGCTTCTATAGGAATTAAGATTCTTCCCTTTGCAAGGAGTGCGTCGAATCGATGACGCGGGTGCGTGAGCTACACAATGGCGCAACGTTGCTCTTGTGAACTACTGCGGGAGAGCGGGCGCGCAAAGGCTTGATGCTCTCAAGATGTAGAACTTGAGCTTGGAGAGCAAGAGATTCTTTTTGGACACAAAAGAGTGGAAATGCTTGTTCTTGGTGTGTCTAGGTGTGTCTTTGTGTGCAAGAGGTTCCTCTCTATTTATAGAGGCCTTAGGAAGGCTTTGGAAGGCTTTGGAAAGCTTCCATAGCTGTTGGGAGCAAAGTCCAAGAGAATCAGGCCAAAATCAGGAACAATGATTGCACTGACAGGGTTATCAGACGTCTAATTATGTCATCAGACGTCTGGAAGATCAGTTTAAGACGTATGGGAACAAAGTCAGACGTCTGATTTTAGGCGGGTTTCTTCCTGACTTTATTCAGATCTAAACAGGGTTCTAGTGCAAGTCCATCAGACGACATACTGGACGTCTGACACTATGTCTGGACGTCTGGAAACCTACTTTTCTGCAGGAATGGATTTCCAAGAGAGTGCAACGGCTAGAAAATCTTTGAGAAGAGATTTTCGGGTCAGTTGAGGTAAAACGGTCATTTATCAGACGTCTGGAAAGGCTTAAGGACGTCTGATAATGCTCTAACGGTCATATCCTTCAGTGTTTGTTAAGCCAGGCAACGGTCCACTAATTAGACGTCTGGCAAAAACATCAGGCGTCTTCTAAGACGTCTGGTCTAAGGTCTGGACGTTTGATTTCATCAGACAGAGCTAACTAAGTCTAGCCTAAATGTTATCAGACGTCTGAATCAACAGTCAGATGTCTTAAAGCATATTATCAGACGTCTGATTTTGGAATTAGACGTTTGAAAAGGTGTTTGAACCCTATATTGATTTTCTAAGTTCTCCACAGAAAACCTAAGTGTCCTAGGGTTGTGCAGGTGTTCCTAGGACTACTATTAGGATACTTTGAGGCTCTTTAACATGATGTTATAAGGAACAAAAAGAGCAAGGAAATAAAGATAAAAGTACATGAAAGAAATAGACAGAATTCTATCCTATTCTTCTTGTCCTTCCATCTTCAATCTATCGCTCCTCGCGAATCTCCTCTGTTCTCCATCAAGCTCCTCCAATCTATCCTGGATGCGAGCTCGAACTCCATCTAATCACGTCTCCATTTGCAATTGACCTGAAATCTAAGACTCCAAGTGCAAATGTTAAATGACACGTGTTTTTTTATCATCAAAACAAACGATCGTGGTGCTCACCCAGGTAGAGTGGTTACAACCTTAAAATCTCTAATTTAATACATGCGAGTAAGTAATCCTAGGACTTGAGATGAACCCTAGGAAGGAATAAACATATATTCGAGAATAGATTCTTGAACCCTAGGTCTTGGCATGAACACTAGGGTTAGAAGAAACTGCATATGAATAATTGAGCAATCAAGAGTTGCATGTTTTTAGCTAAAATGGACCCTACTGTAATGAAATGGAAATTGAATTGTTGTTTCGAACATTCCAACCTGGATGTGATAAGGAAATTCCTGTACGAACCCCACGGGGAATGTAAACAAGAACATCGTACCTCGAAGAACCAGATGGTTCTGGGATTTTGCTGCCTATGGACAGCTATTAAGGGAGGTAAGCTGACCTTCGTGTACGTGATACCGAAGAGAGCAACTATCCCTTGTAGTGTAGAGGGGAGCTTGCCACCCTTGGGTTAGGACCCGGGGTGGGTTTGGCCACTCTATGACGACTCTTACTGGCTCTCGTGTACGTAGCACCGAGGTGAGCTACTTAGTGTAGGGGAAGCTATCCGCCCCAGGGGGCCCGGGGCTAGGTATGGCCACCCTACACCGACTCTCATCAGTCCATTGGGCAAACCGGGGTAGTCGGACGAGGGTATGCGGACTAAGGAGGGGCAAGACCCCTGTTCTATTCTGAGAGGGCAAGGCCCTACACTGTTCCGCACTGTACATTGAGGCGTACCCACTAGCGGAAACGACTGACCGCGTGCCAGTGCGGGGTAGCTACCCATGCGCTTATCACGTGTGCCGCAGTCACCACTACGTCACAACCATGACCTCGGGGTAGTAGACCGAGTATAGGACTACCACGGTGGGACTCCCTCGGCTAGGAGAGTGCCATGTGGGCATCCTATATCACGGGAAGCTGCAAGCAAAATCGTTCCTATAGGGAACCAGATGATTAATTAACAAATCCTAACTAGAGATCTCTACGCACCCACATGTATAATATAATTAGAAAATGGAAAACTTTATGTTAATGCATGTTACTTCTTAGCCACCACTCTACTCAGCTTTAGCTGACTCCAATCAAATATATTCTGTACAGGTCAGGGATTTGAGCAGCTTGAGCCATTGGCTGCTGAGGACGCTGGGCCTAGTCGAGCCTAACTTTAGTTCTACTGCCTGCTAGTGAGTTTTATAGTTTGTATTCTGTTACATGTACTCTTTGATGTGATGGCTGTAATATCACTGTTCTCTTTCCACCTGTTGAAACTTTCTTTTTGCTTAGTTACTGTACTTGTGTGATTGTGGTTTGTTGAGTGTTATTGGTTATTTTTTGTTGGACGACTAGATCTTGGGATAAACCGAAGCGAGCCAGTCTCAGATCCTGTAGGGATTTGGGACTGGGTCGTGACAGTCCAGCATCTCATCCCCATCGTACGGGTGCTCCATCAACGCGGCTCGTCCTCCAAGCAGCCGTCGAGGAGGATTTTCTCATCCCTCAATTTTTATCGCTTTCTAGTGTAGATTTCCAACTTTTTAGTTGTAGTGATTAGATGTAATGAACATGCTCCTATGGTTATAAAATTTGTTCATTCTCTCCCTATGTTTTCTTTCTTTGTATTATTCTCTCTCTTTTTTATTATTTATTCTTGAAGTAGAATAGCTAGCGTAGATTAATTTCAACCAACTAATCTGCTTTCCGAAAATAATTCCAAATGTGATTTTTGATCAAACGTTCACCTCCCCATGTTCGATCCAGAACTCACTTTGAGTTTCGATTATAAATTTTATTTGATTGACAGATTTTTATTGAACTATAGCGACGAATTTTGAACTCAACCTTTTACATGTACAAATCTAGTTAATCAATTTGAAAGGTGAGCATATCGCCATTAAATTTCCTGACGCAAATCTGGATAGGAGTTTTCCATTGAATTTTCAAATATTTTACAAACAAAAAGTCGTCGGTCAATAGATTGTACAGATAGTAGCAGTAAAACCCAAAATTATATTTCATTTTAAAGAAGTATAATGAAAGAAGTGGAATAAATAGATCATACCGATAGTGGCAGTTAATCAATGGATGTTATGTTAAATGAGATATTGGACAATGTGGGTGGACGTTATGATTATTCTGTGGTGATAGTTAAAATCATGGGTCGATCTATTTACGTCCTCATCTGGGAGGGAAACTACAGTGACTCAAGAACATGGTTTACTAGTGATTAATATTGACAATTAATTTGTGTATTATACCATGTGCTTAACATGTTTTAACATGTTATAAGATGTACAAGTAATAGATATGTATCTCTGTTCAGGAGTCATCCACCTAGTGATTTCATAGGGAAGCAAGTAATGATATCTGCATCGTCAAGCTCATTTCATTGTTGTTCAAAGAAGAGGAAATTCGGTAAGTCACCAGCAAGAGAGGATGCGTTAACTAAACGTCAATTTTCGTCCAGCAATGCCAAGTACGAAAGAGTTAATTTAGGGAAATCCACAAGTGAATCATTCTGCAACAATCTTGTGGAAAAATGTAAGGAGGATATGAGGAAAGTGAAACGGATGTTGAAACAATTTGAAAATCACATTGACATGCTTGTAGATGAAAATAAGAAATTGAAAGTGGAGAACCACAGTTTGGTCAGCAATGTCCATCACCTAAGGAGGGTAAATTTTGAACTTAATAGAAGGTACACAACCTCATGCATAGTTCACTCTTTGACAGCAAAGGAAGACATCAATTTATTTGGTAAGCTTAAATCAAAACGCTTGACTCTACTAAGTTTATTTCACTGAAGAGCACAGAACATAAATATGACGTTCAATGTTACATTCAAATACTCCATGGTCTATTGATAGTCAGTGTTATCATTAATGTGATTAAAGGCTGTTGGAACTGATTGCGAGGAAGGAGATGTGGAAACTCATTCAAGATGAAGTGATGACAAAGTGGAAGACTTGTGTCGCTCAATTACGTTTGAGGTTAGGAAATTCCCTTGTATAGGAGAGCGATTCCATAGTAGTGATCATTACACATAAAGTAATTATTGTGTAATTACATGTGCGTAGGATTCATTGGTCAATCCCAAACGGCAAAAGTGCCTTATGAATTATCTCCCTGCAACACATGCCTCCGCGAGGAATAAAGGTAAAGTTTCATCAAATTGAAGGGAATGTTGCAATGGAGGATTATGAGGTACACTGTGACGTAGAGATGTAGTGTCAGATGGTTTATGGAGAACATATTGAAGATATGTTCCTATATAAGGAATTTATAAATTACTTTAGGATTCATCGCAGGATTCAAACGTTGAGAAGTTTGGCAAAGGTGTTGACAAACTTTTCAGGGTATGCAAGTATCCCACCCATTCCACAACTTGCTGGAAATTGTTGAATGTTTGTACGTGTAAAATTCCTATGTGCAGCTCCTAGGAGCAGAAGCATTCATAGATGAGAGGAACGTCATGTAGACGAGAGAAGGCATATTTGAAGTAGCTGATATCTCGTCAACAATGTCTACGCAGGTGGTAGATAGAAAGAAATTTTATAAATGCTTCGTAACAGAATGAAACTGCTAGACCCTCTTGAAATAGTTATAAAGTAAGACATCGATGGTCAAAGGTGTATCAACATTCCATAAATTCCTCCCTGTTATTGATGAAATATGTTTCCAACCCATAATAATCTGGAAGGAAGCATGTTTTTAAATGTTGTCCCCCACGATAACTAACTGTCTACTGCAAAGTAGACTGTCAAGTGGATTGTGTAAACAGAAAGTAAAGTAAGGAATGTAACTTGAAATGGGACATTCTATATATTGTACGAGGCATCATCTTTTGTACCAAACCATAGTCTATATTTGTAGTACATGACTTATGAAGGTAGTTGTCCTCGACATTGGGAAGATTATTTCTTTCTGAAGACATCATCGTTAGAAGTTATTTAGATGATTATGATTTCTACAAGATTTTAATAAACCATGGCAATCTTGCAGGTTTTAAAACCATGGTGAAATGATCAAAGTATGATTGAAGACCTACAGTGGCATTCAGTAAATGTAGTTACTATGTTGAATACATAGCCTGAGGGTTCGAAGGTCTGGTTGGGACACTCTTCCATTCAAACAATCTCACAATCACATATCAACAATCAGGAACAATTGAGGATATCCACACCAAGAGAAAAAGTCATTCATGTAGACAGCAACAATAACAATGAATGCTTCTTTGGCGTTTCTCAACACCAAACATCTGAGACCATGGTAACATAAAATCCCTTTGCAGTGCTTTACGTACAATATTACATTATCGATAATGTTCAGGTTGAGTACGTCGGAGATGAAATGGTATTGTACAGAACGATTGATGTACATAGGATGCATTTAACAATGTTGCTGAAAGAAGGTGGATACACTGCAAGTGAGGCTAGTTTTGTGAAACAAGGCGAAATTGGGTTACCTACTTAGCACGATGTACCAATTTACATGTAAGTGAAGGCAAACTCATGACATGGTTTCTGATGTAATGTACAGGTTATCAATGCAATTGCTTTCATCTTGATGGAGAGACACAGCAAACCTCATATCATGACAATTCTGGAGACACAGGTTTTCACAAGCCATACAATTTAACAAGGGTACTCTAGCAACGAAGATTGTGGATAAACAGAAAATGAGAGTTGGAGTGTCTCATCTCTTTATCATACCCATATGCACATGTGAGCATTGGCATTTCATAGCAATGGATACAACTTCAAAGCAAGTTGTTCATTACAACAGCCTCCTAGGTACAAGGAATGGTGGTATCTACATCAGCAATGCGCAACAAGTGGTATGTAGGCAAGCATCTATTGATTTCCATTGAATGTAAACCTTATGTGTGGATGCAAGTGCAGGATGGGTAAGCATAATATTTTCCTATAGGCTTCCAATGTTAAGAACTACTTGCAACCCATCATGTGGTATAAGGAGGAAGATGGGTGGTCCTTAACTGAACGAGGTTGCCCACAGCAGCTTCCATACACGGCAGATTGCGGCATATTTGTATTGAGGTTGATGGAACTATGTATTTTGGACACAACCACTTGCAGAAAACAATGGCGGTTGCCATGGAGAAATTCCGTGGGCTATATGCATCGAAGATCTTAAAGCATCATCTTGATTTAACACATATGATATGAGTAGGCAATTGTCCCGATATGTTATGTTTTGGAATAAATTTCTAAGTACTCCTTCTCCAATGATGAATGTGGTCGTAATGTAGTAAAGTGGTCTAATTTTCTTAACATAGTGATGTTTCATCGATTCTGCAAGGTTTCTGTTGTAACAGAACAGGCCAATTTGATTAACGTCCATGTTGTTATCATTTTTGCCTTGTATTAAACTGCTTGGAATGGGATCTAATGGGCTATTTTCTTTCCATTTGTATAGAGTGATGATGTTTCCATCATATTCTATCATGTGTATCGAATATTTTCTTTCCCCTTGTAGCCATGTCTGTGGTAAGTCCATGATACAGATTGGAATGTACAACAATGAATACATGATTATCCAGCATCTCATGAACATTCTTAACACCTTCTCGTAATGTGCAGAATGCGGACATTAGCATATAATCAGTAGCGGTGCACACCCAAAAGTTGACATGGTTGACGGATGCATTGAATATTAACTTGTTATAATCCATGATTTACATAATTATTTCTCTTTGCCAGACAAGTATTTATGTTTGAAATATTCGGAGGAAGATCCAAATATTATTTCTCAAGTGTTTCATTGCTTCCTTTCATTCCTACCTTCACTGTGTACGTATCGTATCTAATGGGGTCATGTTAGGATTAGTAATGTTTCTTACGCTTTGACTTGAAATGTCTGAATTTGTATGGTGGTCGATGTTTGCATGTGTCGACGTAGATGGTTGTTTTATTAGGTTGAATAAGATGTTGGATATTTGATCAACCTTCTGGTTTGTATGTTAGTTACTCATTGTTATGTTGTAATATAGATGCAATCCAGATAAATTTCATGTCATTTATTTCCTTACAAATGTTACTACTTTATTTTAGGTCGTTCAATAGAAGACAGTTATTGATATAAATCACTTTCCATTATATGCTCTTTTATTTCAAAAATATTAAGTATATTTACAAAAGAATGAATGAATCAAAGAAGTAATGAATCGAACTCAATTCTATGCAAAATGAATCAATTAAGGTTAATCACAATGACTGAAATATAAGTATAAGCTGCAAAAACACCAAGTATATGTACACTATACTAATATATATAACTACTTATACTAGCACATAATACTATATATAGTGATGTATACAACTGCCACTAAAGCATTGGGGGAATGTTGACATAATAAGGCAAAAAGGAATGTGTAAGTGTGAACTTACCACTTAACCATAATTTAGAGCAAAATTTCATAGTTTGTAGTTCATTTCAAAGCATGCTCATGCACACGTGCACACCCGCACACGCACACAGGCATACGTGCACAATAGCCCGTAGCTGTATGTTTGGTTTTGTTCTCATTGCAGCGTGACAGGTATAGTACGTGATTGTGCATTTCTCAACACAGTTAATTAATGTTATTAGTCTTAATTAATCGTGTAAAGTGGATGCCTAGGTTAACTCGCTTGATTAATTGGTCATTGTTAATTGTAGTAAAGGGGCAAGCTAACTTAACATTTTAGAGTTATCTCTTTTAACTGGTTGAGTCCATGCCATTCACTGCAAGGCATATTAGCTTAATATATTAACCATCTTTTCCTTAAGTTATCTAATGACTAATTACTTATGTTAACTATTACTATACTTATGTTATTTACTAACTATATATATACTAATACTTAACTAATAGTTTATACTTATATACTATAGGTTATTATACTTAACTAATATACTTAAGTAGAGGCTTAATTACGTACTTCATACTATAATATGTTAACCATATGAACAATTGTGTATAAAATTGAACAATTAAAACTTATAATTATTCCATTATGAAAGAAAATGTACAAGAATGATATTACAATGAATAACATGAAAGAAATACAACAATTGTTATTAATAAAAGCATAAAACTCTGGGTCTATGTATTGTGCGTGGAGTATAAGTATTGGTAGCAATATATACATGTATGTATGTAGTACTTTAGTCTGTATAGAGGAGTATAAGTATTGGTAGCAATATATACATGTATGTATGTAGTACTTTAGTCTGTATAGAGTATTTACATATCCTTTTTGTTTAATTTGTTTATATGTTTTGAAGGATTGTGTAGTAACATTTCAATGTGTTAATATACATAATAGACAAGTGTCAGTATATTATATAGGTTTTTAGTTATTCTCCTTGTAAGTATATTTATGCATTACTTCGTTATTATTATACGTAACTAATGTAGCTTAGCTTTTATGTTCTACGCATGCGTTAACTAACCATAGTTAACTACTCTACATAATTGACCAAATTCTTCAAAGAAAAAGTACACGGTTTGTATATGTGGCGTTGATGTATTTAACATGTGTAGAATGTGTAGCGATTAAGATTGACTACGAACGTATATGTAATGCATTAATTCCTTTGCATAAATGAGGTAGACATTCATTGCAGTTGTTTTGTGACTACTTTGAACAACCTATATATTAATCCTTTAAATGGTTTATGAAGTTGTGTGAAATTTATTGCTCAATTGTAGATTACCACTCCCGTATAAATAGTTAGATAGAAGTATACTATCCCTTAATTGATAGTGTTAGAACCCAATTACATAGAAATTCTGCAATTTACCCATGTCGCGACACAGGTCGTCAGCAGTAAGGCAGTCATGTAATATGGAATGCACATGACATTCTCTTTGGTTGGTTTGTGAGAAATGGTCTGTCTTTTTCATGGGATTGGGGGGTTTTCTCAGAATGCGCGGAGGAGGACGTGTGGTACTGACATAATACGTACACAGTGTCAAACTAAAAAACAGTAATAGCAAAATTGTAATGGTTGGTTGTTTCCCAATGTGCTGTATTTGTCAACTTATATGATGCAGTAAAGGAAATGTGTGTGGCTGCAATTGTGTGTGACAAAGTCATGCAACAATGTGTTTAGTCTGTATAGTGTATCGTAAATCATGATATTCGTTTACTATGCAAATGAATGGCAGTCAACTATACTAATCATGAAATCGAAATATTCAATATCACCTTTAATGTAATGATATGTACGTATGAAAACGGCACCCATGTCAGTATATAGCAACGATTAGTACCTACATATCCCATAGTGCATCATAGTTGGAACTCGATGACAAAGTCCTAACTGTTTCATAGTTCACAGTTAACACGACCACGAAAATTCAGGAATTAAACATGTACTCATACTTGAAAAGCAGAAGCTCCATGTTAACTTCAGATCTTGTCCGTGTATGCTGCACTATGCTTTAATATTGCACAAGCATAACTTGCTCTGAAGTTATGAACGTTACACCGCTGGGTTGTTGCCACAGGGTCTTCACCTTTACAGATCAACTCCATCCATCTCACCATGAAGATGCCACAATCGACGCTCCCTGGATCTTGCTGAGGGGAAGTTGCGTTGTGTATGCAGCACCATGCATGTTCATTGCGGAAATGTCAGAGGGGATGAAGATATTTCTCAAGGTGAATTCCCTGAAGAAGCATCGGAAATTGAGTTAATTTACATTTCTCAGTGACGTGAACTGGGAATGAAGTACTCCAATTAGGTTATGTATTCTTACAACTTTATCAATGTCTGTGTTGTATAATCTTTCATTTCTTGACCCAATCATGCTATTGTAGTGGAACACCCTTTTGCTCTCCTTGTCTAGTACAATTAGATGCCAATGTTCGAGAGAGCAAATTGGTACAATGAGTAATGTACAAACGACAATCCTCTTGTCATATGTCCTTGAAATTTTGTTTGCCAATACAGGGTTCTCCAATAGAATGGCCTGAGCAGCTTTGTTGACCAGTATTGTAATCTTCCCAACATTGCTGTTATTCTCCATGAAGATTCCACCCAGGGCGTTTATAACCTGTAATTTGTACAAATATGTATTTTGCCCTAATGTTGATCAGGTAGCTATTTGCATTACCTTTGTAAATGATTGTGATGAAATGTAGTGTACTACTTATCGAGCTTGGTGTGTACCCCTGTTCATTTATGAGTGTTAGGAGATGACTCCTGCTTACATTCTCTCCATCCTTTGACCAGAGTATGTCCTGTAGGTTTTTTCCCCTTTCAGCCAATGTTGTAAGAAGTAAGCATTCCTCTATTGGAATTGCTTGATGGAGTTTCCTCTTGAACATCACGTATGAAGGTCTCTTCTTGCTTTGGTTTGAACATAAGGCTTTTTCCTTCTGACTCCTTGTTCTTACCCACCTAACTCGACCCTTTTTCCCTTCTGATGATTCTGAACATGACCCTTTCCTTATTTCTATTGTTGTTCCTTTCATCTAAACAGTCAAATGATACATGTCAGAGGAATTCTATTTGATTTGCCACGATGATTAAATTTAATGGTATATTAATTCATATGCAAGATTTAATCGGTAATTGTGGTGTTTCTAAAGTGATGCATCACATAAGAATTAACTGTTGTGTGTGGGTGAGGAGTGGTTGTATCATCCACTTTGTCGGTGTGCGTGTCATCCTGCTTGGACTGTGTCTCAGCATTGTTCCTGCCTTCGACTTTCACGCGGTGGAAGGTGATACTTCAAGTTAATATGGTGTGCACTATATATTTCATCGTAAATATATTATGCAAGGTTGCTCACCGAGTTGTTTGTTGTTTGTACTGGTGAGATGGAGTGGACCTGACATAGTTGGTTGAATTTTATCTTAATTTCGTTATGTGCTTTTCCCATGTTAGTGATTTTCTTTCCCATTTTCTCTTTCTCTGCCTCCCATTCCCTGTTCTTGCAGAGCAATATTTGCAGATGCTCTTCTGTGTTTCTTAATTTGATGTAAATGTCCATCTCTTCCTTCCATGTTATCTCGCATTTTCTGCAGCATTTGTGTTCACTTAACTGGCCTGCACCAGGTGTTTCCTGAGACGGTATGCTTGTTGAGCTTGGTGGTCTTCTCTTGGAGTGTTGCAAACATGTCTTACGTTTTTTCCTCTTCCTTGTCTTCTCCAATGTCTTACTTGATGGAGAATTGTTGCCGCTGTGGATCTCTTTATCATTACTATCTTCATCATCTTCTTCCACAAGTGATGGTAATTCCCCTGCTTGAGCATCCCACCAGATAGGGTTGCTAATGTCACACCCTTTCTTGATGAGAGGGCATTGATGGAGTTTGTACCCTCATACGACCATCTCTTTGTTACTGGAGTGACACTCAACTCAAGGGGATCTGCTAGCCGAAGTTTCTCAAACCCCCAAACCTACATGTATATAATTATATTACGTTATAATGTGTTTGATGCACAAAGGTTGCAAGTAATATTATATCGGAAAATAGCACCACATGTGATTATCATTACCATAACCTACAAGTGGAGAATCATTCCAACCTTGTACATGTTAATTGACTCATTCTTTTGAGCACAGAGATATTTCTTTCGATTTTGTGTATTTATCTAGTCTATAAATATAAACACATATACGAAAATGTTGTAAAAGCTCACTGTCAATAGGGGGCAGCAGCCATTTAGGTAACCGAGTGGTTGTTTACTCTTCCATTTTTTCTTAGCTTTGCTCAAGGCCTAGTGAAGGTGTTGATGTATAGCATGTGCCCATGCTAATGTCTGTACTTTCTCCTTGTCCTCAATGTATTTGAAGAGTGACGGGTATATGGAACAATCGCCATATGGAAATAGAAAGGAGGAGAAGCAGACCAACTGCAGTAATTTTAGACTGCCATCTTTGTCATGAGGATTGATTTTTTGCATTTCTGTTGCTGCCTTCATTAGCTTTGGTTCGCCAGATGGGAAATATTTCATCCTTAAGGGATTTTTTGTATCCCTTGTTCATGTCTCCACTGTTACAAGCACAAGTTCACCATTTCTTGGAAGGCCCATCATGGAGACAATGTTGTCCACTGTTAGATGCAGCTGCACTCCACCTATTGTGAAGCTTTTGTCTTCCGTATTTTACAATTTAATGAGATCGGTATAGAAGCTTGTGTCTCTAGGTGGTTGTTTATCGCTCTAAATCGGGTTTTAAAAATGATACATTGTAGTATAGTCGATAAAGTACGAAAACAAATAAAATTTATACTCGAATGGAAATCTGAGGTCGAACACAGGGAGCAAGTAGGAATTCACGCACTAAGCTCAATGAATATATATATATATATATATATATATATATGAGTATAATAATTAAGCCAAGAATGATATTTCAATAATTCAAATATCAATATGCAAAAAGATTAGGGTAAAATGGTGATTTGAATCACCAAATTATCCTTTGAGTTTAAGCTTCAAATATATTAAATGAATCAACAGTGATTATCAACCAATATTCCACGTTAGTTAAGTATCTCAATAATGCAATAGTAGTCTAGAACCAGCAATAGAGGCAAAGGCCTCTCTTTTCCTTCAAGCCTCAAGAGAAAGACACAAGCACAACACAGCAGCATAGAGGTGAAGGCCTCTCAAATTTGCTTAAGTGTAGAGAGCAGCAAAGGACAAAACCCCCCCTTTTCTCTTTCCTTCCTTCTCTTCTCTCTCATAATCAAGCAAACCAGATCGGACCCAGGTAGTCGGGTAATTGGACCAAGGCCCAGACTCGCCCGGTGTAAACGCGGGCAAGGGCACGTGCGTGGAGCGTTCGTGCGGGACCTCACCCTGGTGCTCTCAAAGGCAATCGGGCTAAGGCATAAAATTAACTTATGCACGGTCGTGACTTTAGAAACTCACGAGGTGGGACTATCCCACCTGCTTCATTTCTTCGCACGACAGTAGATGATGAAGCCTCCAATTAGAGTCGAAGATGATGCGTGCAGCTTCAATTGAGGGCCTGGGAAGACTTCTGGGGATGGCCTGCAGTGCCTAGGGGTGGTAGCAATGAAGAACATGGCCATAGCACTGTAGTGAAGGTCAAAGAAGAAGGTCGCAACGGTGGGCATCCAATGAACACCTGAAAAGGAGATACAACCTTATGGCCACATCAGACAAGTTCAAAAGCTTCGCCATGGTGTAGCGAAGTCAACGGCGGTGGCTGTGTGGTGTGGCATGGTGTGACGTGGTGTGTGTGGGCGGAACAAGATCGAAGAATGTGTGCGTGGAGTGCTGTGTTTGAGGGTGTATTTGAGTGCGTGAACCCCTCAATTTATTGAAGGGTTTAGTTGAGTGTGGAGTGGTGAAGCTTGTGCAGTTGGTGCGGGGTGATGTGGTGGTCTATGGAGGCCGGGCGAGCTTGCTGGAGTTCTACTGGCCGTGAAGAAGATGAAGTGCGAGAGGGCGATGCGGTGGTCATTTGGAAGTGTATGTGAGGGGAAATAATGTAGAGGGATAGAGGAAGAGAAAGAGGAGCTAAGAGTAGAGAATTAAAGCAGGGATGCTCCGGTTGTGGCTAACTGGAGCCAGAGGAGATGGAGGTGGAAGGACGGCGATGTCGAACGGGGCAAGGAGGCATCCTTTCTTTGACCGGAGAGGATCATGAGGAAGAAAGGATATGAGCCATCCAATTTGATGGTTGGACGGTTGGACGAGGGTGAATGGAAGAGGTCACCGGAGCAAACTTTGAAGATGGCTAGAGAAGGAGGAAGAGGGGATTTCTAAAGCCAAGTTTTGCTAAGGAGATCGGTGAAGCTTCATAGGATCTTAAATAAGGCTTGGAAGGGCGTTCCAAGCTTGGAAACCAAGCTTGGAAGCATCTGGTTCTTGCACGACAAGGAGACCCAAACCTTTGAAAGCTTCACATTAGGTTTTGAGTATGATTCAAGGCCCAAAGCGTGGCTCAAATGGAAGAGGATTTCATCAGGGATCTCGCTTTCCATTTTGGGAGAGCTTCATCAAGAAATCAGAGAGAAATCTCTGATTGAAGGTCGCCGGAGTAGGAGTTCCTTTGCGATAATGGTGGAGGGACCAATTTTTGAAGAATGAAGACAAAGTTGGGGGGCATTTTGTAATTATTTCAAAAGTTAGGGGCATAAGTGTGAGAGAAAAGAGTCAGACAGGACTGAACTGTAAAGTAGGTCAAGGTGATCTCTGATTGGACCCAAATTTTGGTACAAATCTAATTTGGACCCAAGAAATCTAATGGTGAAGCTGGATTTAGGTTTTTACCAAGTTTGACTAGGTAAATTCCGTAGAAACCCAAATTAGGGCAACTATCTGTTTGAGATTTTGTTTAAGGTCAAAATTGGTTCTAATGGTCAAATCAAGGATGCCAAACCCTAAAGAATATTTTTCTATGATTTTTAGAGGGTTTAGGTGAATTTTATTCTGATCGAAACCTCAGTAAATTAAGCGAGTCTATTTTTAGGATTTCAGATACTATTTAATTCTCGTAACGTGTGAAAACCTGTTTTGTTCTGCATGAACCTACTTATTAGACTTTAATGCATATTTGACCTTTAATAAACCCCTGAGAAAACCCGCGGTTGTTCTACATTCATGATATGATGGTAAAATTGCAGTTTTAATTCTAGTTTCATGTTAAACTCTCAGAAAGGATGTGTAGTGAATTATGGTCCTTTAGCGTAGGAGCATTATTAATGGAATATGACTAATTAGAGCTAGATATGGCTGATGATGACGTTATCATCAATGGGTAACTTGTATCAGCAATATGTTTGAATGGTGTTCTCTTGAATTCATCACGTAGTGCCTGATCACAACTCTAGAATATGTTCATGAAAGTCTGATGAGAGCACTTCGATTTAACAATCTCCTCCCTCCCTGCATTCCTTGAAGTTTTCCTTACTTTCTCTTTCTCTATATGGAATGTGCATCCCTTAGGAGATTTTTGATCTTCACTTTCAACAGGTTTATCATATCTACATATTACAAGTTAGTAGGAGTAAGTACAATATCAATTGGCCATAGTAATTGGAAGTGTGCATTCAGGTGCTCTTATATTATTGAGGAGTTGTTTCTCGATGATGTGCGATGTGCTTGACGTGATTAACATTGACTTTATGAAATTGCTACATTAATGAAATCATCCTTGTGTATGTAGCATGTATGTGGTTCTCAATGACATTTGCAGGAAGCATTGTGGTTTGGATTCAAATATTGAAATCTCAACACGTAAGAACCTAGGCGCAATAACTTCAATTTCCAATCCCCTTTGGTTGGATTATTTATTTTAGATACAATCATGGAGTATTGACAATGAAAGAACTCAACTTGTTGGTAACTCGAAGTAGGTATGATAGGTTTATCATTTTAACGTGTGAAGGTAGCCTCGTTATTTATTTACCATCTCGCCATTGTCCTTGATGGTGTTTACACGGAATATGTACGCAAAATTTCCCATAATAAAAACAAAGCAATCTGTACAATGTCGTCTATATCTAGTGGATAAGATGTATGTACGGTAAATGAAATTTGTTCGAAATATGGGGATGTCCACAAACGGAGAATCTAGGGTTTTGGTAGTCTTACAACTTCGACTTTTGTCTTCTCGTCTGGACTGATGGAGGACCCTTGTCTCCTTCATCCTACAGGAGATGGAAATGCTAAGTACTTTAGGAAGTAGGTGTTGAAGTTGAAGTGAACGGAATATAACTTCATGTTCCAGTTGCCATTACCTTCGTGGTTGCCTAGTTGACATTTGATTGTGGAATGTTGTAGTGATGCTGATTGTGATCTGCTGTTAGTTATCGCGGTAATAAGTATGGATCATGTAATGGAAAAACAGGATACCGCTGCTGAGTAACTGGACGGGCGCTAAGTGTAAGTTTGGTCAAAATGAAGTGTTCAGTAACATTTGTTTCGTATGTTTTTAACTTGAAAATCTTATCGCAAATGATTGTACCCCATCCTGATCAATTCAATGCAGTAGGTGAAAACATGTAAATTGATGGAAAATCTCTTACTGAAGATGTATTCAATCTGCCACTTTGGATGATTGCCCAAGAGGAGCTGTTGGTACGAGTCCGTGTGCTCTGTACAACTTGCTCAAATTCCTTTCCTGCCCAAGGGAACCACTACAGTGTCATGTGGAATAGAACATGATATTTGGTTGTGATGAAACATCCCTTAAGTCTGCCCTATGGTAATTGTGTCCGCATGTTGGGAATATGCAAATTACCAACTCGGCCGTCTTATCTCATTTGATGTAATGATTAATTGCACACTTAATTTTCGTGGTTTCAACTTACAGTGATATTGAGCAAATAATGTTAGAGGTACGAGAATGAATTTGATTTTTCCAACCACACAAATCACTTTGTTATTCATGTATTTACACACAAAGATTACACATGATTGTTACACGAATGTCGCACTTTGTTACACAACTATCGTGATTAGTTTGACAGCAATCTTTGGAGTTGGTTGTGACAAATCCGGGTGCTGCCATTGAAGGAGTCTTGGTTGACCCAGTGGTGAGTTTTCATGTTGGTTAATATCCCCCCTCCATTGCAGGAGCTATGTGATTACAGATTGTTGATTGTTGAGATGTCGACAAATGCATTCAAATGTGGTCCGTGGTAGTGGTTTGGTGAGAATATCAACTAGTTAATCCTTTGCTGAAATGAATTGTACTTGAAGTTCTTTTTGAGCAACCTGCTCTTGTACGAAGTGATAATCTATCTCAATATGTTTCATATGGGCATGAAATAATGGATTTATTGATACATAGGTTGCGCCTATGTTGTCACACCACAGTATGGGAGCAGTGGTGTTAGGGATCTGTTGCTCTTGTAAAAGTGAACATAGCCAAATAAGTTCTGCAGTAGCATTGGCAACGGCTTTATACTCAGCTGCTGTTGATAAGCATGAGGCAGTCTGTTGCTTTTTGGAGGACCAAGAAATGAGGTTGTGTTAATGTACTTCGATTGTGCTTTAAAATCATACGTTATAGTATAGGTTATCAAAGTAAATTAACATTTAACTTTTTAATACTCGAATTAACAGGAAAAATATGAGGTTGTCTCTCGGAGTAATTAATATGCGAATACCACTATCTAATTATCTACACATGATCTTGATGAATTTGTATCGAAGGATTGGAAAACAAGCTTAAATTTTTCACTTGATTTTATGAATAAAGATTTGACATGCAATGAGTGTTTAAAGATAAATTAATCAAGTGTCAAGGAGATTAAACACTAAATAGTCATCACAATAATGTTTGTGCAATATTTATAGCAATAAAAATCACTTCAGAGACAATTCGTAAATCAATTTAAACTTGATTATAACTTAGTCTTGGACTATTGCAGTTCAGTCCTTGATCTCTTTCAACGAGGTCCCTGAAAATTTGCACATTGGTCCCTAGAAGCTTCTTTTCTTCTCAATCCAGCCCCTGCTCTTCTTCTTTCTCGTCTTCCTCTTCTTCTTCGTTGATTCGTAGGAGGCGTGGAGGAGGTTGAGGGTGAAGTTCAGTCGAGCTCCTCGGGGCACGGCACGACCCAATGGAGGTTGCGAGAGGTTGAGGGTGAAGATATCCCTTCTTGTAAATTAGGGTGTTTATCGTTGTAACATGCAATTATGATTGCTTTTGAAATTTGTAAAGATCAAGTACTTAGAAAGTATTTGAGTCGTCCCAAGGGAGGTAGGAATGCAAATTAAAATCTCTCGCCTGAAATCAGGAAATCAACTTTTTTTTTTTTTGAGTTTTGAAATATATAATTTTTTTAGGGTTTTTGAATAAGGGCAAAAACAATGCGGAGAGAACGTGAATTGAAACTACTAGAAATAAAGCAACAAGTGCTTTGTTTCTCCAACTCACTCCAAGCATGGGAGGCTTGGAGTAATGGAGGAACAACACACAACAAGAAACAGCACAAGCTATCTAAACAAAAGGTAGAGGAATGCTTCTATAAATAAAAAATGTTTTACAACGGAGTTGGAGAACTCACAAGCGAGAGGGATTCCCACTTGTAATCTCCAACAAAATTCGAACACTACACTACCATGCAAAAATACAAAAAAAGAATGTAGAAGAAAGCTTATGAAGAAGGTGATGCTACTGCAGAACTCCCGCTTCAATTCAAGTTGCCCCTAAATTAAAGGAAGCTTTCTCCTGGCTCTCCTTTTCTTGGCAAACCCTAGGTGGGGCGTGCCTTGCTCCTCCTAGAGTGGAAGGTTTCCACTCCTGAACTCCTCTTTAGGGTGGATGTGGACCACCCTATTTGCTCCTCCTCTAGATGTCCTCCTTGCCTGGCTTTTCCTCCTTGGCTTAGCGAAGACACAAGGTAGAAGAAGGGAAGAAGTTGAAGGCACTAAGGAGCCAGAGTGTCTCCTTAATCTTCTTCTTCTCCTCCTCTTCTCCTTGGTCGTTGGGATGGTGGAATGAAGGTAGAAAAATGCCATGAATATGTGTAGCCAAGGATACTTGATAATGGGTAGTTAGTGGTCTTCTTATAGAGTGGAGGGGGAACATGGATGTGGTTAAGGGTGGAAGGCTAGGATGGCTCATGGAGGGTGGTTATGGAATCCTAAGGCTCGGGTTGGTGGCGCCAAAGTGGAGAGGCACCTAAGGATTGGTGCCAACCCTAGGTGGGTGCTAGGGTTAAGGTTGGTGTGATGTGTTGTAGGGTTAGGATTGGTCTTGATGATGGTGGTTATAAGATGGAGGGACATGGAGGGTTGGCGCTAAATTAAAGGGCACATGGAGGTGGAGTTAAGGGTAGTTGGCATGGGTTTATAGGTGGTTGTGGGGTTGGTTCTTTTTGCGCCAACATATGGAAGGTGAGGATGGGTTGGATTGGGTATGTGTAGGGTGTAGATGGCCTTATAGGTTGGCGCCAAGAATGAGGGGTGTGGTTAGGTATTTTAGCACCAACATAAGTGGTGGTTATAGGGTGGTTAAGGGGTGAAGGGATGGGTTAAGATTGGCGCCAAAGGGTCTTCTAGAAGGGAGGTTAGGTGGATGATTAGGATGGGTTGTAGGCTTAGGTGCATGGTGGTGATGAGGGGGAGTTTTGGAGGGAACGTGTGGCACCAAGGGGAGGTGGTTATTGGGTGGTTGGTGCCACTTTAGGTGGTGTCCTTTGGTGGTTAGTGGGGAGAAAGGATGTGTTAGGGTTGGCACCAAAAGGAGGGAGTTAGGTGATAGTTTAAGTGGTGGCTTAGGTAGTAGCTTAAGTAGGCTTATTTGGTGGAGTTTTAGGGTTAGGGTTATGGTGATGGTGGACGACCATGGAGAGGAGCTAGTGTTGAGCTTAGCTAAGCTAGCTTAGCAAGTAGCGTAGTAGTGGAGGAGCTAGGGTTTAGCTGAGAGGAGGTAGCCTTGAGCTGCTTTGAAGCTTGTGGGAGCTGATAGTTGCTGAAGAAGTCTTCTTAGGTGCTCAGCTATTCAACTTTAGCTAGCTAGTTCTTTGCTAGCTACTAAGTTGAATAGGTTGAGCTAAGTTGAGCTGTCTTCAGCTATTCTAGAGCTAGGGAGGAGCTAGCTGTGTGGACTTCTTTGCTGACCTAACTTAGCCAGCTGAAGACTAGTAGCTAAGCCAAGTTGACTAGAGCTCCAGTGGGCTGAGTAGAGCTAGGATGAGTCGGGATTAGCTGAGTTGGAGCTGGAATGAACTCCCGTCAACTAAGCTGAGCTAGCTAAAGCTCCTAGTGAACTGATTGGAGCTAGGATGAGCTAGATTCAAGTAAGTTGAGCTGAATTTGAGCTGACTTGAGGTGTGTGGAGCTAAGTTGACCTACCCTGAGCTACCATCCAACTAAGATGAGTTGAATGGAGCTGGAGGGAGCTAAACTTAACCTAGGTGAGCTGATATCCAGTTGAGATGAGTTGGATTCAACTAGGGTTCAGCTGATTTGATCTTCTTCTCCACTTTCTGCCTTCTTGAGTGCTAGGGTTTTGGAGTTCTGATCATCTGCTTATCCTTAACACTCAAGTAAGCATGCTAAAAACACAAAAATTATGCAATGCATACTTAACCTAGGTAATGTCTAAATGAAACCCAAAAACCCTTTTATGGAGTTAAAATCCTAAGAGTTAGATCTATTTTAGGACATAAGAATGATGATAAACTACATTTATCATCAACATTCGACGTTATTCACATGTCCATGCCACGCCAGATGTGTCCAATTTTGTGTAGAAAAAGGTGTACGCGAAGCATTACCCCTTTCGAATTTGCACCAGTTCTATTGATCAAAATTTGCAAGATGAGGCAAATTTAGCAAAAGGGATACGAGGAAGGTGGATACTTAGGGAAAGGCATCGTCACGAAATATTTAAGAAGAGGTGATTGGTCACCTGATGGGTAAGTGGGTTGTTGCTCGCGTGGAATGTTATGGGTGAAAAGTCATCGGATGGCCAATTGTTGTCATTAGAGGATTTGTCTGAAAGATAAAAAATTGCATTATTTTTTAGGAGGGGAGTACGAAAATGTGTTGCAATGTATTTTACAATGTACGGTTAAGAATTAACTGATTGAAAATTAAGCAGACCAAAATATATCGATTAGAAATGATTTTCAACCGGTTAAAAATCAAAATACACCTGTATATTTTATCTTTTCACTGATGGAAAATGATTTTTCACTTGGAATGTGATTTTCCATTATAGGGAGTGGTTTTTCACTTGGAAAATGATTTTTCATCGGTGAAAAGTGGTCTCCACCAGTGGAAAACCAAAATATATTGGTTGAAACCATCACTCTTATCCATGCATTTCAAAACACGTTTTAAAGTGTGTTTGTTTACTTTTCCTTTATTTTTTATATCTCTAAGGACCCATTTACATTGTGGGATGTCCTACGTTTTTTCGGAATATCCCGTATTTACAAAGGGGAATAAATAAACCTGTGTTTTACCCTAAACATGGGCTTTGTCAAACCCGTGTGTAAGTGAGGGATGAGTTATCCCATACCTAAATCTCTTTCAATCTCAACTTATTCCCACCTTATCCTCTATTCACGTAAACACCCTGACAAAATTATCCCAAATTACATATAAATATCAACATAGAATATCTCATGTTTACAAATTTTCATCCAGTAGAATATATCATACAACGTATAAACTAGTCCTAAGAGATGGCATGTCCACGTCAAATTACGATTGTCTCTCTTGCTTGTGTGTGATGAGGAGAAAAAGAGATGATGATGTGTTAATAACTACCAGAAGTACATGACACGGATAAAACGTAAACATAATTTTTTGTGGTTTAAATTGTTGTTAGGGTGATGATGGAGAATATATGATAAATGATAATGAACAATAAAACGGGAATAAGGCACATGCATGAACCAATTGAATTTTTTTTAGCAGTAATTCTGAATCAAAATGTACAAATGTGAAATTAAAATATATTACTATAAAATTAAATACACTGATAGTTTTTTATTTTGTATCAATACAATTTGATTTTAAATTAAATAAATTAGTAATTTTTTATTTTCTATTGGTGCAATTTTGTTATAAACGAAAATGCATTCTTGATTTTTGATTTTGCTTTTAATGAGCATCCCATCCTTTATAAATGAAATATTAGTTCTCCAAAAGTAACATAATATAAACATACTTTATTATTATCAAAATTAAGAACATTAATACTTATACACTAAGAACATGTACATATTAGTGTACACATGACATTATCCCCACATAATATTAAAAAAATATATTAATGTCTTAACCATACATCAAATTCCAAACAAACATGAACAATAATCAAGTGCATTAATAACCAAATACATTTACCAAAACTAAGAGACCTAAGACTCACAAGTAATTACAATCTCTAAGGAACAAAACCAAACATAAAATAGCTTACAATTAATAGCATAAACTCTCCAAGCTAATAAGGAGTTGAATCCTTTCATTTGCTTGGAGGTCCATGAAGGCTCCATTAACTTCTGGTTTGATTTGTGGATTGGTGAGTCACCTCTCCCCACTCTCTCTTTCCAAAAGGCTCTATTCCCTCCCATATATCCATTTGTAGAGTGCTCCCTCTGCTCTCTAGCGCTCCATTTTGCTCTACCATCCCTCCTATTCTGATTGTTGAGATTTCCAACCTCCAATTAGACTCTCTTAAGGACTTATCAATCTAGACTCCGGTCTCCTTTGGAATCTTCTCTATCTCTTCGGCTTATCAGCTGATGTTTCGCTCCTTTCCTAAGGACCTCTCTTTTATTCCCCTTTGGAATCTCAAGCTACCTCTTAGAATTTCTCTTTTTGTTTGGAAGCTTCTTAAGGGCAGTCTCCCTAGTGATGATAATATCATGAAATTAGGGATTCCCATTGCTTCCAAATGTCTCTGTTGCCCTACTAATCCTGCGCTTGAAACTCTCCCTCACCTTTTCTCAAATAGTCACTTGGTTCATGATATCTCCACTTGGACCTTTAACCAGAATTACCAGGGTTTCAAAGACCCTTCCCATTCTCGCCGGCTCAAGTCTATTCAGGGTTTGATTTGCTTCATCTGGTATAATGTTTGGTGGATTTGCAACTCTATGAAACATGATGGTTTCAATCCTGCCAAGCTCCACCTTTTACTTGATTAACATTGGAGGAACCTTCAGAGGTGAATTGGCTTAAGTCCTCTCACCCCTCCTGCCTCTCCCTTAGCTGGGTTTGCCCTTCTTAGGGCCTTAAAATCAATGCCGCTACTTCTATGGTGGGGGATTGTTGCGTTTATGGCTGGATTGTTAGGAACTCTTTGGGGAATTTCATTATGACTGCGGCTGCTAGTCTTGCTAGTGTCGCCTTTGAGGTTGCTATCATTAGAGCATCATCCATGCTATCTCCTGCTTTTCTGATGATTCTTTTCAGGTGGAAATGGATTTAGTTTTGCTTTACTACTGGTGGTCTGGTAAGCTTTAGGTTGCATGGCAAATTAAAAAGTTCTTCACTTCTCTTCGTGAGTGCTCCTCCAGGATCTACTCCTTCTCCTACATCCATCCGCTTGTCAATGAGGCTGCTTCCAGGATTGCGGACCTTGGAGATGGCAACTGGAGATGTTTCTGCTGCTTAGATCAACTCCCTCTCAATATTGTAGGCATTATCAAATTGGATCGCATTCAAATGCCTTATATTGTCCCCTTGTAACCCCTCTACTTTCTTTTACTTATTGTACTAGGCCAAGAGTCGTGGTCCTCTTTTCTATGTAAGGGGTAGGTTTTGGTCTAGTCCCCCTGTCCCCCCTCTTTCTTGCCTCCTGGGAGCAGAGGATGAATAAAATTGCTCCTATTTTCTTTTTTAAAATTAATAGCATAAATGCAGAAGTACCTATCTCCCATTGACCATGCCCATTATAAAACAATGCATTTGCATTGGGGGTCCTCTTGGTCAAAAGTAGAGATACTTTCAACCATCCAAGAATTAGTCACCAATCACATGCACTCACAACATTCTTGTCTTATTGAACCTTAGTAGATGTGACAAAAAAGGGCATTGCACAGCTCAACCAAGAAACTCCAAATATCATAGAATAATAAACTCACAACATGATCTAATTAAGTGGTGGAATGGACCTTATCTACATTGCCATTTGATCTAGCATCCTTTTCTAGGTCGTTGGACCAAGCAACGACCTCAACTCGTACGATAAAAGCCTCCTAGGTTACTAGATGATTTAGCGACCTTTCTGCGACCTATCACCCCTTTTAAATATTGTGCAATTTCCTATCCCTTTGCTAAATATTAACTTATTGTATGCCCCTTCTGCTAAGAACCTTGCAAGATAACACCACAGTATAGTTAAAGATAAGGACACCTAACCTTGATCAATCAAGTTTGAATCTCTATTCTTCTATTATTTAGGAGATTAGTCTGTAGAAGATGGCCAATTATCCCAATCTACTTGTATCAAATTTTAGGCCATCAAAGAAAAGAAAGAGGTAAGATGTTATTAGAAGTTTGGAGGTAGTTCATAATTTGATTCATGCCTTTTCATGCAATAGTGATAAGACTATTGAGAAATCCTTGAACTTGTCATCCACTATTCATAAAGTTTACTTGTTTAATTTGGGTTTGGTTATTGGATTTGATTGTGGATTCTTTATATATACCCAACAAAGTCTACGGGCCCGACAGAAAAATAGGGAGAGGGTAATAATGAGGAAGCACAAGTGTAGAGAGAAAGAGTATGCGGGAATTTGGTAACCCAATTCCACCGAATTGGTGCACATCTGAGGAGGGGGTCTAACCTTCAAATATTCACTAATGATCTTTTTGAGAACTTTGCAAGTGTGGTCCTCTTTTTGGAACTAAGCTTCCCTTTATACAAGGGATTATTGATTGCGGCTCAAGCCAATAATCATTTGCAATTCGTGGAGCATAATCACTCTATGAGTCACCTCATCTTCCGTTCTATTGACTCACTCCCTGTGTTGTTGCCTCGGTTTCCACACAATTGATTTAATTCCCATGCCACCACCTTGTCTCCTACACCATTGGTACCTTTCCCACCTAATGCCATCAAGATCGACATAGCGGCAAACCATGGGGTCCTAGATTTTTGGGTGATCTCCCATTGCCCAAAGACTAGGTGATCGAGCTAGTTGGATGCTCTTGAGCATTCTTAGGCAAGTGAATCAGCCAATTTGCTCTAGGTGATCCTCTTAAAGTAGTGGTGCCACAATCCAGCCAACAGGGGGCTTACCTTGCCTTTAGGTTAGGCTGGCCCTTTTCCTGGACTTTGCTTGGGTTTGCTCGCTTTGTGGGCTTGACTTTCTCTTCCCCATCAGTACCCTTAGGTATATAATTGAAGATGGTAATGGAGTTGCAAAAGTTTATAGGTAACTTAATACCAATCTTGGTTAAACTTATCACCAATTTTTCATATGCTGATTTCAACTTCATTTAGAAGATCCTAAAAATGTCTATTTAGTTGGTACATTTAGGAAACACTAGAATCTTGACGATTCCAACAAGCTAAAGAAATAAGCATTTTAGGAGCACACCAAGGGCAATGCCAGAGGCATGTCGAGGATATGGAATCCCTGAATTTTACAAATACTTGGACCATAATGGAAGGTTTCTTCACTTGGTCAATTGGGAGGATGTGTGTAGGCCGATTGGGTAGGGAGGACTTGGGGTTTACACTTGGCTGATTTTAGGGACTCATTCATTGCAAAGTGAGTGGTCGAACTACTTAAAAATGAAGGTAGCTTGTGAAATTAAATTATGATTAATTCATATGGTGTGGCCTTGAACTGGTAGTAAAGGAGGGTGGTTCCATAGGGTGTTTCGGGTTTATGGTGTGGTTTAGTGGTAGTTTAACACGATTAGCACAGTTCTTTAAGCCTAGGTTGGGCAAAAGAAGGAATTTCTATTTTTGGGAGGATGAGTAGACAAGTTTAAGTATCCTCTTGTCCAAGTTCCCCAAGTTGTACTCATTTAGAGCAAATAAATTTGTTCCGATGGCTAAGAAGTAGGATAGAGAAATGACCAGGGGGTTGGGTCCTGGTTACCTATCTTTGGTAGGGCTTTTTCTAAATCTCAACCAATGGAATTGTAGTAACTATTACCTCTCCTTGAGACTTTCTTACTTAAAAGTGACTCACCAAATTATTTGAACGAAACACATAGAAAATCCTCCTCTAAAAAAGCCTATAGGTGTCTTAGAGGTATGGTGCACTCCAAGGATGTGTACTTGGGGGTTGATTGCTCCCTTTTTTGAAGATGTAGATACTCCTTAAGATAAAGATTTTTCTTTGGCTTTTGAGGAGGAATAGATTGCTTATGAAGACCTTAGTACAAAGAGGGCTTCCAAGAAGTGATGCTTCTTGCTCTCTTTGTGATAATAGGGATGAAGATGTCATGCATCTTTTAATGAGATGCTTCTTTGTGAGAGATCTTCCTGCAACTGTGTCTTTTCCGGTAGTAGGGACGGTCTTTTGGAAGATTTCTAAAGTTCTATGTGTGTTGGAAAAGAGTTGGATCCAATTATACAGGTGAAGCTAGCGACATGGGCAACTTAGCTTTAGAGGAACTAGGGTATTTTTAGAAATGATAGAGTGTGTCCCGATAGTGTTGTAAGAGAAGCTTTGCTTTTCTTTAATCATTGGTCCAACAATCTGTAAGTATTTCTAACTTTTTGGAGGAGGTAATGAAGCAGACGTCTACTTACCTTCGATAGTCATCCTTTTCTTTTTCAAAAGAAAAAGTACAAAATTCATAGAATTACACTATTTAAACTTGATAAATACTTAAGAACAACTCAACATTCTTTAGATAAACAAATGTAATTCAATTGCGTAAATATACCAAAACAACCTATCTCTCTAGCATGCATGCATACTATATGTTTCAAAGAAAAAAAGTATACTCTATGAACAAGTTAACAATCTGAAGAGTAAAAATGCATCAACATAATGTAGATGAGTTTTGAAATTTACTAAAGAAATACAAGTGTCGCCACACCATGTCCATATCCTGATGAGGAAAAGAAAGTCAATCCCACTAAAGGCTGACCCATCAAACAAGTAGGCCCAAGAAGAGAGCTAGCCCAACCTAAGAACAAGGCAAGTCCCCTGCCAGTTGAGTCATGATGCCATTATTTTAGGAAGACCACCTGAAGCAAGTTGGCTAGTTCAACCACCTCAAAACACTCAAGGATGATCAGGTAACTGATGAGGTGTGGTTCATTATAGCTAAAATGCCTAAGTTAAGCTAGAAACTAGGTTAAACACTATACAATTAACACAAGAAATGGGTTAAATAAGGAAAATAATAGAAATGACCTAAAACATCAAATCTGTGTTAAAAATGGAAAATTAGGTCACAAAATGAGATATTCTATTCATTAATATAAATTGATGATCCATTTGCAAATTAAATAATTTTTTATTCAAAAGATCAAATTGAAAGAGAAATTAACTTCCTAAATGTTTAATTGTACTTCAATAAAAATTTGGTTGCATTTGACCATCATTAGGACATTGCATTAATGACATTATATCTAGGTCCTTAGGTCATAACATTTTCTTCACATAAAAACCATCCAAGGACTTGTTTGTAAGTCGCTAGGGACTTCTTTGTAATACTTAGGGACTGTGCTGCATCTTTTCTTGCCACTTATGGGTTTCTTCACAAATGTTCTACCATTTCACACCTGAAGGGCTTATTTGCAAATTTCCCTTTTACACTTGATGGCGTCGAACCACTGTAGCGACTCAAGAACTTGGTTGATCACAGCCATTGATTCTTTAGACCTCACATCCAAGGGCCGATCCTAATCGAACCTTTGCATGACTTCGCATGTGTAATCACCATCCTCCCCAGATCTCATCCAATGACCATGATTTGGATTTGAACTTTGTGCGCCTCTTTCTCTCCATCTCCAATGCCCAAAACCTAATCACCTAAACCCACCATGGCGACGATTTCATTCACTCCAGAACTTACTTAAGCACCTCCATAGCTCGCACGCACGGTAATCACTCCCTCCCCCTTGAGTGGTTCCTTTCACTCTACCCCTCCAGCAGCTTCCCCCTTTCCTCGGTGGTCGGTGACAGGGACCACTTTCCCCCTCTATTTATCTCCTTTAGCCACCGGTTGCTAGCCCATGAGAGTCACCTTCTTCCACTGGAGGTTCCTCCCCTTTTGTCCTCTTCAGCCGCTGCCTGTTGATCCCAGAGAGTCGCCTTCTTCCCTTAGATAGCTTTCCCTCTTTGATAGCTAGATTTATTGCTTTCTAGATAGTATTTACTACTTTATAGATTAGTTAGGAGTAGAATTAGACTAGATTGACTCCGCCCTCTCTGATTAATTCAGATCAGAGAGGTGGCTTTCACCATCATACCAATCCACTGGTCTCCCTCATCATCTCACGACTTGTTTGTAAATGTTTTCCTCGCATGTTTCTCACCAATCACCCATGCATCATCAGAGCATCAAATCAGATCTGATGCTCTTGAGCATTCAAATCTGATTTGAGTGCCAAATTTCATTCGAGGGTCATCTCAATCATCTCACTTGTTCATAATGATCCTCACATGGTTTTGAATGAAGTAGCTCCTGTTTTTGGTGAAAGACCTGAGGATTTGGGATTCAATCTTATTGAATTTCATCGATTGATCTAAATTCTCTCTTCGTGCTATCTATGGCACAAGAGAGAGAGAGAGAGTAAACCCAAATTTTGCTTGGATTTTGAGCTTTACTCGAGTGAATGAGTCCCAAATCTATCAGAAAAGATTTGAGGTACTTCTGAATTCAGATTCATTGCAATTGAAATCATGATTTGCATCCTTACCTTACATTGTCTATAATATAAGATGAGGAGCATATTAGGATTTCAAGGTATTTTTGGGGGAGAATTATCTAAATTTTTCTTGGTTTTCTCGCTAATTAGAGGAGTTTTCAGATGGGTCTTGTGGGATTTATGGGATGTTTTATGAAAATTTCAACACTTGAATCTATTTTTAAATAGATTTTCAGATTGAGTAAGTTTTAAACGATGGCTTGATCATGTGATTTTTTATTGTAAACTCCCCTATATCAGTACATGAAAGAGCTGCATAGCAGCTACATTATTTGGAGTAATTCCTGATTTCAAGCATTTGAAAGTTGAAGAATGTTTTCAATGGATTTCAAATTCTGATTTGAAACCTTCTCTTTATGTTGTCTATGGCATAAGAGAAAGTTTAAGTCAATCTTTCCTTTGTGTTTTGCAAATCTGATTTGGATTGGGATTTGAATTAGATTTGGATTTTCATGGCCGTAATTTGATTGAGTTTATATAGCAAAAGCTGACCATTTGAATTTAAGATCAAATCAGTCTTAATTGATCTGATCAGAGTAAGGTCAGTGACAGAAGCAGCCATTGACTACTGAATTGGATGTAGTAGTAGCTACAGCATGGTATTAAGTCGTCTGATTCAAGATTAAGCAACAAATGAGCTTCTTGCTACAGATTGAGCAGCAATTGCAACAACACTGATTTGCTGCATTTGAGTAGCAATGGCAGCTAGTTTAGCTGCTGCAGTAGCTACTGTAGGCCTGAATCAAAGGATCTAAGCTAGGAATTGAGTTGGATTTTGAGGATGTAAATGAGCTAACTTAATTTGTAATGTTTGAGTCTCATGTACAAGCATTCATGTACTGAAATTGAGTTTTAATTCAACTAGAATTGCTTGTAATCTTTTGTTAAATTGCATTGTCAGTTATAATCATGTTTTATCTATCCATAAAAGAAAATTAATGAAATTTGAAGTGAGAATCATGCTTTGCTGCTCATATACCTTTCATGTGATATGCTGAATGTTCTTGAGTGCTTATATCTCTTTTCCAACCCTTAAAATACTTTTTAGAGTCTTAGGTTTCATTTCAAAACATTCATCAAGTCCTAAGTTAGGTTGATTTGTAAAAACATAAAAAATATAAAAAATTCACAAAAAAATAAAATAAACCTAGTTTGAGTAATATTAGGTATTTTCTTAAGTGTGTGCAAAGTTTCAAGGTAATCTGAACCCCCGACTTGATAGAACATATTAGCCAACGATTCAATCTACCTTGGAACTTATTAAGACCAAAACTCAAAAATCACAAAAAGAAACCTCTCTCATCTAACTCTTTCTCTCTCATATTCTACCTCTACTATATCTATAAAAATCATAAAAATAAAAAAACTCCTAAAATACCCAAAAATATCCTATACACTATGCATATACTTGTATATATAAGTTAAAACTAAGCTATATGTATATATTGTATAATATTTACATAATGTATATAATTAACTTATATCTATATTCTATATATTAAATTAAGTATTTAGAATGATTTTTTGTATATATAACATTATGGTATTATTACATATTAATTTATATTAACTTAAATGTATAATAAACTAAGTAATTATATAAACCTATCTATATGTACATAATTTAGTCTAATACTGTATATACATATTTAAACACGTAATATATACTGTATAGTACCTATAATTTAATTTAATTATATATTACAATAAATAATTAAGTTATGAAGTTAACAAAGTAAATTATTAACTTAAAATAAAATAAATTAGTAATTTAATCTAATACCGAAGTAGGTTATAATGTATATTTATATAATGGTATATTAAATATTTTGAATGTATTTATATTGTATTTATACTGTATTATAGTATTTATAAATTATTTATTTGTAAAATTAACTTAAACCAATATTTAATTGTATATTAAATTAAAATAAAGTTCCTAAAATATAATAAAAATGTGTAATAAATAATTTATTATGTATATCAACTTTGTACAAGGTCAATTGTATAATTAATTAACTAATTTATACTTTAATTAACAGATTAACACATGATTTATCATGTATAAACAACCAACTTCAACTAATTTAATTATATATCTAAATAATTTATTTCCATAAATTAACTATACCATTATATAACCCTATATATGGGCTTTTCAAAAATGTAATTTATTTTAAAATCGGATTGAATTTGGGCCTTCAAATTGAGGCCAAATCATCAAATTAGAATGCAGCCGCACGCAGCAGCAACGTCAATTAGTGCTGGATATAGCGCCACATTGGTGGCTGAAGGAGTACCATGGCACTATAAAAGTAATTCGTTGTATAGCCCTCCCGATCATCAGGTGCCAGGCACCAAAACAAGCATTACCCTCCTCTTCTCTGTTATTGAAAATATTTGAGCATATTTACATAGTGGTAGGCTAGGGGCCACGCATTGTGCTGAGCCTATGTGGGCCCAATATTGGGCCTTAAATCGGACATTAATGTACTAATTAAAAGCTAGGATAGGCCACTAGTAGAGGTCTGGTCCCACCCCAATAGAGGTGCTGTATATCCCTCAAACGTGGCTAGCCCGCCCATCTGAAACCCAATTTTTGGGTTAATGAACAGTGTTTGTGAGTGTGTTGAGAGAGAGAGAGCCCTAAAAAATGCTAAGTGTTGTGTGAAGAGAGGAAAGGAGAAAGAAGAGCCACTGTGCGGCTAAGTGTTAAGCGTGAGTGCTTATGTGCGTGTATTGTACTGTGTGCATATGTATATATGTATAATATACATATAAAGTATATATGTATATAAATATTGTAAATAAATAGATATAAACATGTATACGCATGTAATTAATATATGTAATAGTATAGGTATAGTAGAATAGTATAAGTATTGTTTGAGCTCTTATACACGTATATAAATAACTAGAGCTTTAGTGACAATTGTATTTGCCACTGTATATATGTTAGTATAGATAGCTATTTTGCCTTATGTAAATATTTTACTAAGGATTTAGTGATGTTTATTTATGTTACTGTATATGTAATATATGTTACTATAGATGTTAGTATGTTATTATGATCTAGTATAGTAGATATTTTTGTGCCTATACTTAGGTATTTCTTGTATTAGTTAAATATAACTAAAATATTGTAGTAGTAGCCAATTTTGGTGCTTGTTTATCGTACATATGTTTCAGGCATTGTGATTTATATTAACTGGTTCTTTTGTAAATAATTAACCCATTCATTCATTATTTGATTCATTCCTTCATTTTATAAATAAAATTAATATTTTTGGAATAAAAGAATATTTTTGGACTTAGAGTGATGTATATCAATAACTGCCTCCCAGTGAATGACCTGAAAATAAACTAATATAAATTATAAATAAATAAAATGGACGCGACATCGGTTTGCATTTGTGACATCTATACCAAAACAATGACACATTAAATACCATTTTAAATGAGAATCAGTCGTTGATGATCATATTTTTGGCGCCGTTGTCGAGGACAAAGACCCGACAACAGTGCTTTCTTATGATTGTTGACGTCGTGCCCAACACTAACCCAACAACCAAAGCCCTCAGGCGGTGGGAGATCACCCAAAAGATCAAGACTCTGTTGTCTACCACTACACCAATTCTGACATGCCAAGAAGGAAAGGCATGAATGGTGTAGAAGCCAAGGTAGTAGCATAAGAATCAAAGCAATGGTATGGGAATTGAGGCACCAGCACAAAGAGCGAGGCGACTAAGTGGAAGATGAGGCGACCTATTAAGCAACAGTGCTTCCTAAAGAATAAATGATTATTAACCTCCATAGCAAAAGAAAAGCCCCGATAAAGGATGGACCATGTATTCGAGAAAGGGCACTTCCCCCATCCTATATTATGCCAATCTCTAATGGACAGTTGAGGGTTAGATCCCCTCCCCATAAGTACACCTACGTGGTGGAACTGGGTTATAAAATTCACATGTTCTTTTTCCTTATTTATGCTCTTGTAGCATTTCCATCACCTATACTTCCTGTTGAGTTCATTAACCTCGATCATATCCATGTTGCTACTATTATCACTACTACTACTTTATTGAACCCATCGTTGATGTCTATTATGGCATTCTAAGGGTTGAATTACTCACAACAGTCTTAGCATTGCTCAAATTATGTGCTCTTGGCGAGCCAACCTAAGCAAAATCACTTGATTGATGATTCATATATGAATGTCTAATCATGTGGGCACACTAATATGGTTAGTTGGGTCTCTCAATATAATTAGAAGAATGCACTGCAGTCATGTAGGATATACCGATGACAGGTATCGAAGATCCAAAAGACTGCTACACAGCCCAAGAAGAAGCCTAAGGTAGGCCAATTTGGCAACATTAGAAGACAAGAAAGACTCACGACAAAAGACATACCCATTCCGAGCCAACCACACAACCCACAACACTGCTACCATAGTAATCCTATCCACCTTCCTGTCCATCAGCATGTCCCAAAGATTGTCTCAGGACGGTGGAGGGGTACCCACCACCTTACGCCACACCCAGAGGGTGAAAGGGCACTATGGGAAAAGATGCTTTACTATGTCCTGAGCTCCCATGCATAACTTGCAACTCTGCTCTGGTGCCCCCATAATCAACCACTTGCAAGAGCCTATCACCTAGCCCCCTCGTCATGAAAGACAAAGAAAAGCCACACCTTAAGGGGAGCTTTCCTGCTCCGAATCCAACGACAGGTGTTGTCCAGAGCATCTGATGGGTTCTTTTCTGTGAGAACATCATAGGCTTTGGTAGCTAAAAAGCATCCATGTTGCCATCGATAGCAGTCCTGCCCATCCCTTGGGGTAAACTGCTCCAAGTAGTTGTAGAGGTCATCCTTCTGACTCAGAGACCGATTTCCTTCCCTCCCTTTTGACACCGGCACCCTCCAAGAACCCTCTTGCATGTCCTAGTAATCTGCAACCCATGCCTCCCTTGCTGTGGACTATGCAAAAACCTTGGGAAATCTCTCCTGTAGTGCCCCCTGTCCAGACAATCATGAGTCCAGAAAGCGAAGTGGTTGCCATCTCCAAGATTGGATAGAAGTGTTCCCAATGCTTTAGTAGGATGTCCACAATAGAGCGCCAGAAGGGGGACTCTCCTCTGTGGTGTTGCAATCGACCATGTGGGGGAACTGCGCTCTTATAGGAATCCTATAATAGATCCTGCCAAAGACCACGCTCTCCTTATAGAAGCCACACAACCCATTTCAGAAGTAAAGAGTCTACCGCTTCCTTCATCCCATGGATCCCCAGGCCACTGTAGGATGTAATGAACATAAGCACACTAGAAGGGGGAGATGAATAGTGTGATAAAAATTTGCAAATAATACAAACCACAAAAATGGAACAACAAATATATAGTGGTTCCTCTCACTTGGGTACTTCACTACCTAAGTCTCCTAACTTAGGATTTTAACCCGATTCCCTCAACCAGAAGGGAATCAATTTACTAAATACGAGGCAATTAATGGGTTACCCCAACCCAATTACAAGAGCAAATAAAAATAAGATATTACAAGTGTAAGCAAGAAATGTGTAAAAGCTTATAACTAAAATCCTAAGTCTCCAACAAGAATATCTTTAGAAAAATTTAATAGTAAGATCTAGCGTGAAAAAAATGATGTGAAAAACTTGATTTGGCGAGAATTAAAAAAAATGTGCCAAACAAACTTGTTGCAATACAGAGATCTTCTTGAAGGTTGAAAGCAACAAGCATTATCACCCTTGTAGCTAAAATGGAGAGCAATGAAATCTGGAAGCAAGGAATATTTTTTGATTCTTGTGTTATCTAAGGATGGCTCTCAAGAGTGTTTTTATAGGCCACTAAGCAGTCCCCCTACACTCCTTAGCCGTTGGGGGCATAATTAGTAGGTTAGAGTTAAGATTAATCACAAAATAGCCGTTCAGATTTAGCACAATGGTTAGTTGGTACCGGTACTCAGTGCTTACAGTTGAGTACCAACTATGTCACCAGGTACCGATACTTATCATAAATACTGATACTTGTGAGTCACAGGTTTAAAAACTGTAACCTACATATATCGGTACTAGTGATGAGTACCGATACTTGTAAGGTCCAAGCACTACTAGTGTACACAAACTATGAGTACCTGATACCGGTACTAATGATGAGTATCGGTACTTATTGCTTACAGTTTGAGACTATGACTCAAACCTATGCCTTGCATGTACCGATACTTATGAACAGTATCAGTACTTCCTACAAGTACCTTAAATTAACTCTTTTAATCAATTTTAGAGCTTTTCCAATTCAATTAAACTATTACTATAACTAAGAAATGATTTTAATTTTTCAAACGAACAATTTAACGTGAGTTTGATACCTAATTATCTCTATTTTGATTTTACTTCCTAAATCAATTTTTCTTGTTTAGGAGACATACATATTTCTAGATTATAACAAATAAACATAAAAAAATCTTCAATCACTTGAAACTTCTTCCTTATCATCATCCATACTTCCTATAATCCTATGATTTTCCTGCAAATATCACTTCACAAGCTCATTAGATTTAAAAGAATTTTGTTAACACCAAAACATAAAAGAGAAGTGGAACTAGGTTCCAACAGCCACCCCTCCTTTTGGGCCTACAAATGGTTGCCCAGTGCATCGATTGTAAAAGACAACTATCTTGTATAGAGCCCCTCCAGAAGAACCTCCTCCTCACCTTCTCGAGCCATCAAAGGACCCCCTTCCTTGGCTGGAATAGGGAAAAGTAGAAGATGGCAAAGAGAACAAAATTGAGGACCAACCTCCCACCTGGTCGGGAATTTTTCGCTTATAGATAATACGTCGTCGCAGTGAAATCATGTGGTTGAAAAATCTCGAACAAAACTAATTATCAATAAAACTAACCACGGTGGATTAGGTCGTATCCATAGGGAGGAACATATCTGTAACGACCCGATTCCCGAGTCCCTACGAGACACGAGAATCAGACCGACTCGACTAATCCCAAGACCTAGTCGTCCAACGAGGAAGTAACCAAAAGAGTAGTAAAATAAACCACATTCAGCATGAATACAACTAGCAGTAACAAAAATGCAGCAGTAAGAAAAGGAACTACTACAGTATATACCACCACAACTGTAGAACAACAATTATAACATAACATGAAGCTACAAGTAAAGAAGTACAGAGAGTAACAAGAACTACTCACTATAGTGGAACAAAAAGGGGTACAAAAAGAACTACGGTAACTCTACTGGACCCTACTCGGCCCAGCGTCCTCTGCAGCCGCTGACCCTGGCTGCTCAACACCTGGTCCTGAAAAGTAACGAGTGTACCACGTCAGTGAAACGCTGAGTAGAGTGGCAGCTAAAGCTAAAGAAGCAGTAAAGTGTACAGTAACTATTTTATTTTCTTTCTTCCTTTATTTACGTCTTTCTATTGTTTCACAATTTATCTATTTCTCAGATCCTTCACTTGATCTCGAATGTTCCTCATGGGAACGATCTTGATTGCAGTCTTTTCCGAAAAGTAGAAGTAATACGTGGTGCTCTCCTGGCCGGGAGAGTCCCCCGTGGTGATCCTACTCTCAGTCAACCACCCCAAGGTCGCTGACAGACGTAACGGTGACTACGGCACGCGTGATAAACACACGGGTAGCTACCCCGCACTGGCACGCGATCAGTCATTTCCGTTAACGAGTGCACCCAAAGCACAGCACGGAACCAGTATAGGGCAGAGCCCTCTCAGTAATAGGGGTCCAACCCCTCCACAGTAACCAAATAGGGCCTTGCCCCTCCACAGTCTGCGCACCCTCGCCTGACTACCTTGGTTTGCCCAGTGGGCCTAACAAGTCGGTGTAGGAGGGCCAGCAGAACCCCGGGGCCCGTGGGGTAGCTAGTACTCTCCCTACACTAGTAGCTCTCCTCGGTACTGTGTACACGAGGGCCAAAAGTCGATACAAAGTGGCCAGACCTAACCCCGGGTCCCTGGGGCGGCTAGCTCGGCTCTGCACTAAGAGGTAATGTGTGCTCTCTTTGGTACAACGTACCCAAGAGACAACACACTTCCACATCTTTCTTTCTCAGTTCCATTTCATTCTCTTCCTAGGAGTTCTACTCCTAATTCCCCTGTAGGGTTCCAGCTCTTTTAACTCAGCACATTTAGGTTTCACCGTTCCAGTTTCACGTTCATACAACCCATGATCTCAATCATGTTTATTTATTCATAACAGGCAGCTGTTAAATCAATTTACAGGCAGCTATTATTTCCTTTCCACCTTTCCAAGACTGCAATATCTATATTCATATCACTAGTTTTCCAGTCCTAGGATTCACGTCGTACCCTAGGATCTATCATTCAATCTAGTTTTCCAGCCCTAGGATTCATGCAATACCTTAGGGTCTATCATTCAATCTAGTTTCTCATTCCTAGGATTCATGCAATACCCTAGGTTCTATTAATTGTTCCATAATTGTAACAAATTATGCTAATAATTTTAAAAGCCACTCTACCAGCTACAACGGGAGTATTGGGGGCGTGGTCGGAAATCCCGTGCGCCTCCACAACCCCCGAGATTGCAATGGAACAGGGTCCTAACACAAGGATCAAACATAAAGAGTTTCTCAGAACAGTATATAATTACTGTAAACGGGTAGAGGATTTTATTCTGGGAAGAACTCAACTCGAAACGCGGAAAACGGACTCCGAACGGGTCCTAAAAGGGTCGAAAACGACGAAATAGTCCAAAATCAGACGTCTGGAACCTCTTCCAGACGTCTTAAAATGTGGGTCAGATGGTACCTTCGCTCTGTGTAGTCCCTCAGACGTCCAGAAGCCTGCGGAGGCGTCTGGCTTAATTCCCAGACGTCTGATGGTCAACCCGGACGTCTGGAAGTCCTCTCCGTCGTCTGGCACTGCGGCCAGATGTCCGATTCGCGTTGGATGGAGAGTCTTGCGCCCTCTCGAGCAGAACCTGCACGTATCCACTCCTCACTCTCAATACGACGGGTTGCAGATGAAGGCGCGGCGGACGGCTGCATAGCCATACGCGTGAAAAAGGAAGAAGGACGAAATAACTTACTTGCCAGACGTCTGGACAGTCCTCCAGACGTCTTCACCGTTGTCTGGTTGGGATCCCAGACGTATGATTCTGGAAAAACTTCCAGAATCAGAGCTCAACTCGCTCTCCGCCCACGACACATGGCCGCGTCGCGCCCTGTCCGCCTGCTGTTCGAGCTGCAACAGCCCTCCCACGACACTCCACGCCTGCTGCTCCCCCGTCGGCCGGCTCTAGCTGCCCCGGCAAGCTCGAGCCCTCACGGTCGAGCATCTCCTCCCTTGCACAACACCTCCTCCCGCACACTTGCCGTGGCCACCGTTGCCGTCGCTCGCTCGCTCTCGCACCGGCTGGAAGAAGAAGAAGAAGGAAGCGGAGGAGATGAGGGTGAGGGAGAGGGCGAGGGCCTTTTAAGGCTGCGCGGGAAGAGAGAGAGAGAGCACTGTGCCCTGCAAGAGGAGAGAGGGAAAAAGAGGAAAGCAGGTGGCGGTTGCAGGTCTGTGCGCGCATGCGCGCAGACGCAACCCCGTACGCTGCAGAAATTGAATCCTAGATGTCTGGAAGGGGTTCCGGACGTCTGGTCAGACGTCTGGGCCACCTCCCAGACGTCTTAAAAAATGTATTGAAGCCGCGTTCGTAACAATATCAATAAATTCATGAATAATTTTTCCTTGTATTTGTCTAATTGAGTGTGAGATTCGTACTCAAATCCGAAGTAAAATGCGACAAGAAGAAGAAGACACAATAATTTCTGAATGCGAGGTTATGTGCGTAATTTTCCCTCACTGAATAAATCGCAATGGCATGTAATGTAATTAAATCCCAAGACATTGGTCTTTCTCCTTTTAAGTTTGATGGCATTTCATGCATGTATTTATTAATCTAAGCCAACATATGAAGATATGAATGCATATAAGCAATACTTATGAGGGTACCCATACAATTTCAGATGAATAAAATATTCAAAAACATAAATCAAATTACCACCAATGGCATTATATGTAAATTTTAATTGCCCTCGTATTGTAGCAAAAAAGGGGATAACTCCCCTTGGCGTGCACGAGAAGAGGAAGGATTGGCTGGAGGAGAGAAGTTGGGGGGAGGATGTCCGTGATGAGGGCATTCCGATGGCAGTGGTGGCACGGTGAACGGCGGCTGGAGTTGGCGAAGGAGAACACCGACGACGGTGACAGCAGGTGGTGCGCGAGGAGGTCATCGAGGGCAGTTGGCGGTCATGCGGAGGCCGTGGGAGTGAGACAAGAAGAACAATGATGTTGGTGGTGAGATTGGCCACTCATAGTGGCTACGAGAGGCGAGAAGGTGGCTGCGAGTTTGGGTTCTTCTTGTGTAATAGGGGAAGAGAGTTGAAGAAGAGGAAGAAGAAGAGAAAGTGGCGACGGTGGCTAGTTGCGTGAGGGGTTGAGGGCAGGGATGGATATGGGGTGGTCTGTATGGATGGTTGAAGGTGGTGCTGCTCGCGTGCGGATGTTGGGTTCACACAGGGGGCGGTGGTTTGCAGGTGGTGGTGAAGGTGAAATATGGAAGGCGGCAGGAGGTTGAAGAAGGTGAACAGTGGGATGGTGGTGGGTTTGGTTTGAAAGGGAGAGGATGGTCAGGTGTGGTTGCTGTGGTGGTGGTGATGTTGACGGGGCAAGGGAGGCACGCATGTTGTCACCGTGCACGCCGAGGAGTTGGTGAAGGCGAGGCGATATTGAGGATGTAGGGGCCACCGTGTATGCTCTGGCCAAGGTGTAAGCTCTGGTCACGGTGCATGCCTGCTGCACGGTGGTGGCAAGGACGGAGATCCCTGCAAGGGGGAGATATCTCCACCTGCATGCGATGGGAGTCCTTTTATAAATCTTCTGCCGTCGACTCTCTGATCTGTTGCATTTCCGGAGGACTCGGCCTTCTCCAACATCTTAACGGTAGTAGCGAGGCAGTGGGGAAACGATGTGTTGATCCCCGTGAGGAGGTTGCGCACATGGAGATAGAGACGGCTAAGTTGTGGTGCATATTGTCAACATCATCATACATTCAGAGTAAGCTTCGGACATCTTAAAAAATGAGATTTGGCTGCACTTGATTCCTACAATGCATATAATTATTTATAATATCAGATAAACTTTACAAATATAAATTATAATGCATGCATTTATTTTATAATCAAATGCAATTATTAATATACTCTAAAATATAGGAACTAACCAACTTATGCTAAAAATTAGTCCAATAAATTGGATTCATCACCACCTCTAGACAGCAACCTGCCACTCCAACCTGTCAGCCTAGAAGTGAGCTTCTCAAATAGAAAAGCCCAGTCTTCTGAGTGCATCTTCTTGGCCTGTAATGGAAGACCAAGATAACGCATCGGCAAGGAAGCAAGCGGTGTCTATAGCACTCCTGAGATAGCTACCCTACACCTATCATCCTGATGAAAGCACACCAAGGAAGACTTTGCCCCATTGACATGAAGGCCCATGATGTCCCCAAAGATAAATTGCCTATGCTTGTGGCTCCTCCACAAAGAAAACTATGTCGTCAGCATACTGTAGGAATTCCGTAAGAGTCTTATACTCGGACCCCACAGTAAAGCCTTTGATGAGTCCAACATCGGTAGCCTTAAAAGTCAGCCTGGTGAGCGTATCAACTACTAGGATAAAGAGAAGAGGTGCACGCAGACACTCCTATCGCACCCCCTTCCGAGGCTAGATTCATGTGCCTATAGGCCTCCCATTTAAGAGGGGAGAGAGAAGTTGTAGTTACACAGCGCCTGACCCAGCTAACCCAAGTCTCTGGAAAACTTCTCCATCTGAGGACTTCCCAAAGGTAGGCCGAAGACATTTGTCATAGGCCTTAGAAAAGTCAACCTTCCATAGGAAGGCCCTCATGCGACGTTGAGTCCACCTTGCAACCATCTCCTGCACCATCACGAAGGACTCCTGGAGCAAATGGCCTCTGAGGAAAGCAGATTGTACTGGGCTGATCAAACCAGGCAACACCTCCCTAAATCGATTGGCGAGCACCTTACCAATGATCAAATAGATAGAATTTGAGAGAGCTACAACCCTATAGTCTCCCAAACTCTTCATGCCTGGTCTCTTCGGAAGGAGAAAGAGAAGGGAGCAGTTCAACTGCTTGAAGCTTGAGTTCCTCACCTAGAACTCCACCACTGCAAGAACATCTATCCTGATCACTGACCAGAACTCCCTGTAAAAGAGGATTTGAAAGCCATTCGGTCTAGGGGACCCTTCAACCTTCAAACCCCTGATTGTCTCCAAAACTTCTTTCTCTTTAATCTGCCTGGTAAGCATCTCACACTCATCCTCTACTTTGGAGGCCATATCAATGGTAGCAAGTCTCCACTCCTCATCAGGAGTCACTTTGGTAATCCTATGGAAGTAGGAATCAACCTCTCATCTAATCTCCTCTGGTGTGGCCAATCTCTTGTCCCCATCCCTGATCTGCGAGATGTGGCTTTCACACTAATGAGTCCATTTTAATGGACTATTGTTACGCCTAAGTACTTCAATTCTAACATAGTATGTTTGTTAATACTCACATTAGGTCATTAAATAAGTGCATGCATCATTATTTGAGTTTTTATCTATTTTATTGCATTCTATAACTTAGTATGTAATTATTTTATGTTTCATCATTGTAGGAATAAATTGCAAGAGATGAGGGGATGAATTAAATTCTCCCCTCCCCAACAGCTGCCAGCCTCAACTGAGTCTTCCGGCCGGCCTCAACAGCTCCTCAACAGCCGAAGGCCAAATTTAGTAACTCGTGTGGAGAGAAGGGATAAAAAGCAGGATCAGGCATGAGAGGCGCATCTTCATCTTCTTCTTCCCCCTGGGGGGATATCCTTCTTCTCCACCTTCCCCACTGTGGAGAGAGTATGCACTGTGGAGAAGGTGTGCACGGTGAATGCCCTTGCATTGCCCACAGCCAAGCCTTCCAGCTTGCACCGCACACCATCGCCCTCCTGCCCTTGCGCGCACCCTTCCACCGCTTGTCCACTGCGCGTGCTCCCTTGCAGCCGCACCAAGCCCCCACACTGCACCAGTACCCACAGGCAGCAGCAAGCCTCGCCCGCAGATGCCACAGTTGCGCCCTACAGGAGCTGCAGGCAGTAGCGCACCTCACGCCAAGCCTTCCACCACCCGCACCCGCGCCCTCTGCAGGTGCAGCCCCACAGTGCCCTTGCATGCCCTCTGTAGGCGCAGCCCCACCGCGCTCTCGCCGCACCATCCTCTCCACTACAAGCACCGCAACCATCCCCGCTCTACTGCTAAGCGCCCTTCCATCCCACACCACGCCACACTAAGCACTCTCCACCGCTACTGCCAAGCATCCTGCAGGGGCTGCACCCGCAACCAACGCCCGCAGGCGCTGCGCCCAGCCACCTAGGCCCCCTCCAGCGCCCGCAAGCGCCCCTGCGTTGCACCGCAGCCATTGGAAGGTGACCGCAAACGCCACAGCCGCGCCCTGCAGGCGCTGCAAAGGGCCACTCCCGCCACGCCTTAGCAAGCCTTGCATGCACGCGCGCCCATCGTGCAGCCGCGCGGGCTGCAGCAGTAGCTCCACCCTCTTCACGCGCAGCTTCCTCCACCAACAGATCCACCAGGATGGCTGCCATTCTCCTCCGTCCAGCCGCCGCCGGCCACCTCTGGCCACCGCATCACCTCCGTTGCATAGCCCTCGTCGAGGAGCACCACCCTGTCAACTCTCGTCGCCAACCATGCACGGCCACCCATGCGAGGAAGAAAGAGGAGAAATCCTCTGTTTCTCCTCAATTAATATTTACATTTACTGCCATTGCCATTTAGATATTCATATTTTATTCAAGCCACATTGCATTGATACACTTATGGTTTCCTGAAATTACGTCACTTGTGTTATGTGCATGATTTAACATTGAATTTCAAATCAAATTTGCATGCAAGTTAAATTTACATGATAATCCATTACACATGCATCATACACATATTTTTGGAGCTTAAATCCTGACATGAAAACTGCATAAATACCCTTGAACTTTTAAGGAAATTGCAAGCTCTACTTAAAATAGCATATTCCTTGCATTAAAGTCACGAAAGTGTCTGCGAACAGTATATTCCTTGACTCATGAATTTATTGGTCTATTCCTCCCTGTGGATACGACATCTTTACTGTGGTTAAAATTGATATTTAGTTTTGATTGAGAGATTTTCCACCACATAAAACACGACACATTATTTTATTGTTATCACAACTAAGCGAGAATCTCTCCGTCAAAATGGCATCGTTGTCGGGGAGGCAACAGACGCAATAGATTCACTTCATTATTTTTGAATCTTCTGAGTTGCGTAGTTATCTGATCATTTTTTTTATTGTGAGAGGAATATGATACAGCGACAGGCGTAGCAGAGCAAAGACATTGACCTTGAACGATGTGCACAGCAGAGATGATCTTTTTGGTGGACCTTGACGTCACCTGGAGGACAGCAACAGGAACACATGGACCTTGATCCCACACACATAGGCTTACGGAGGAGCCTGTTTTTAATTTAGTCAGTAGAGCTTAGTTTAGATTTAGTTTAGATAGACATTAGAATTTAATTTCTATCTTTTGGACCCTTGTCGAGTATTTTTGGGAATGTGTTCCCAGTGTTTCTTTATTTCTTATCACTCTTGTATGTGGGAGCTTATTTTCAGGAGCGTGTTCCCATTTATTTAGATTATAGGACTATTTGAATTGTTTAAACTGCATTTCGGTTAGTTAGCTAGATTAGGTTTGTTTGTTTATTATTATTATTGAAAAAAAAAATTGAACTGCCTGGTAGAAGCTGCATATCTATAGGACGACCATCTAGGACTGAATGTGTAGCATCTAGTTTATTTTTACTGTATTGCATGCATTATTGCACGAAGAAAGCTGGAGTAAGGTACGTTTTCTCTTGAGCATCAATTACCTGTCATGCATGTGCATTGAACCTAAGTCTAAGACCACTAAAGTGCTTGAATCAAATTAATTCAGTGGTCACTTTAAAAAATTGGGACTGCTAAGAGGTTGGACCTTAAAATCTATGACTTACAATTGTGTGCAAAAGGATCTTGTTTGTGAAATTTCAAAACTCAAAACACGATCGTATATTTGCACACCTGAGACACTGTGCACCTCACACATAAAGTCACTAGATAAATTTCTACCTCTCCTCTTTTGCACCACAAGGGAAGTTAGTCGAAAATCAACATGCCTATCCACCAAGTTACTTCAGTTCCTCGTGTGTGGGCTCGATTCGAGACTTCCATCCCTTGTGAGTAGGTTGTAGGCACCAGCGAAGGTTGACTTAGGAAATGTAATTTGTGCAAAACTTGTTTGGCCACCAACTGAACATTTAATTCTAAGACCTACAATCTACTAAAAATAGATCTCACTGAATTTGCATTTGCTTTGACAGTAGAACTCTTTAGGAAGTTTCTGCTCGTGTTCTGAATTCTTCTAAATCCTAAGAGAGTTAAACTGTTTTGCTTAAAGAAATGGATCACCTTTACTCCTATCATGTAGATTATCAGAGTTAATACTTCCCATCTTTTAATCAGGATCCCATGCCCCGAGCGTATCCATCCTTTGATGGGTACATTGATAATTCATGGGATCATTCATATCATTATCCTGGGAGTACTGGCTTGATAACTCCTACTTTTGAGCAGAGCCTAGGAGTGGGATTTTCCAACCCTGAAATCCCTACTTCTATGCAAACACCCAACCCTCCCACCCTTCATGATTTTCCATATTGAGGTTGGATCGATACCCCTAGGCAACAAGAGCCTGAAATTGACTATCCTCCCCAACCTGATAATAGTAGCCTCTCCTCTTTTATGAGAGAAATGCAAAAACAGCAAAAGGAAATGATGGAATCCATGGGAGAGATGTTGAGGAACAGTCAACAGTTAAATGAACAAATAAGACAGCTTAGCTACACTCTTCCCAATAATTCTGATCCCTACCCATACGACCATGATCATGAAAATAATTCTGAGGAACCCAATGACAATAGGGATCTAGTTTTATGTAGTTATCACTTAGACTCTCCCAATGAGACACGACCACTAGAGGAGAACGATCATAGTGATTATCCACCCGAGCTATATTGGAGTCAAAAGCAAGGGAAGATGGTACCTCTTGAAGACCTTGACCCCAATGATAGTATTCTCCTTACCCCTACCAACTCGGGTCAAGGTTGTATAGTTCCTATCACTTCCCCTATTGATTATTTAGTGGAATCCCATTCTACCCTTAGTGAGCCTACTCTTAACCCTCCACTTAGGGAATCAACACCTACCATTCAGCATCCTGAGGATTTAAATACACCCAATGAAGGTGACCCTAAGGGAATGGAGGATGAATTAGATCAATTTTGGTCTTAGGGATATGAAGAGTCTATTTCAGAGGATGAGGATGCCCCAATAGAGGAACCTGGACTGAAAATTTGGAGTGAATCACAGGGGAATTATTTATCATTTAAGGATTTACCGCCAAAGGATATAAACAATATGGTCAAATCCAGATTCCTCCCTTCTTTTGAGAGTCATCCTCCATCAAAATAGGAGTTCATATTAGAGGAGGACAAGCAAAATAGTGAGAAGTCTATGGGAGACTCTCGAGGACAAAACACGTCAATTGAGGATTTATACCCTGAGAAGAATAACGAATTCAGAGATATAGGCTTGCTCCAAAATATTAACATTAATCCTCCTTTAGGAATAATTAACGATATTGATCCAACTCCTGTCTTCACTAATGAATTACATATACACCCTGAAAAAAATCTGAGTGAACCAAATGAATCCGGGGATGAGCTTAATGATAATGATTCTGATATTTTGACCCTGCCATCAAAGAGTTGTAATTTGGAGTCTACCCTTAATTCAAATATGACTCCGATCATTAATACTAGGCAGGGTAACGTGAAGTTGTCTACATCTGTTAGGGAGTATACAAAATCTAAATCATTGTTGGAATTGGACCTGAAACCGACTAAGCCCTCACTGGACTTAACCATTACCTTCCAACACTACAAACTGTGATTTCCCTACTTGGAGGGGTGAGATCAGCGTGACAAAAAAAATGCGGAATTGAAAATATAAACAATCTCACAAAGATAAGCAATCACAAAATGTACGCAGGAATTTTTAGGTGGAAACCCAAACCGGGTAAAAACCACCACCTAACCCTCTCGAGTTAGGATTTTCCGATCAACCTAGTTGATCAAATCCACTAAACGAATCACTTTAAAACGAGGGTGATTCAACCTCAGTACAACCACGCTACAAGTACGAGGGTAGCGTTCCTCAACCCCTTCTCTCCACGAGAAGGATTTTGTCCCACGAAGGAGACGGGAATTCGCAAAGCGAATACCCAACCAAAAGACAAAGGTAAAATAAACAACAAACCTATAGAGCCAACAAAGTAATAAACCTAAGCTTCTATAGGATTTAGGAAACTCCCCTTTGCAAGGAGTGCGTCGACGATGACGCGGGTGCGTGAGCCACGCAATGGCGCAATGTCGCTCTCGTAGACAACGGCGGGAGAGCGGGTGCGCGAAGGGAATGATGCTCTCAAGATGATGGAGCTTGAGCTTAGAGAGCAAGAGCTTCTTGGACACAAGAGAGTGGAAATACTTGATCTTAGTGTATCTTGGTCTCTCTAGGTGTATGTCTTGTGTATGTTTTGTGTTTCTCTTGGTGTGTAGGTGTGTAAAGGCTTCCCTCTATTTATAGAGGCCTTAGGAAGGCTTTGGAAGGCTTAGAAAAGCTTCCATAGCCGTTGGGAACAAAGTCCAAGAGAATCAGGCCAAAATCAGGATAATGATTACATTTGACAGGGTTATCAGACGTCTAACTCTGGCATCAGACGTCTGGAAGGCCACTTTAAGACGTCTGATTCTATGCGGGTTTCTCCCTGACTTGAATCAGATCTAAACAGGATTTTTGTGCAAGTCCATCAGACGACATACAGGACGTCTGGCACTATGTCTGGACGTCTGGAAACCTACTTTTACTGTGGGAATTGATTTCCAAACGTTGCAACGGCTAGAAAATTTCTGAGAAGAGATTTTGGGTCAGCCGAGGCAAAACGGTCATTTATCAGACGTCTGGAGAGGCCTAAGGACGTCTGATAAGGCTCTAACGGTCATATCTGGAGTGTTTGCGAAGCCAGCCAACGGTCCACTAATTGGACGTCTGGCAAATCCATCAGACGTCTCCTAAGACGTCTGGTCTAAGGTATGGACGTCTGATTTCATCAGACAGAACTAGCTATGTCCAGCCTAACAGTTATCAGACGTCTGAAACAACAGTCAGACGTCTTAAAATGCTTTATCAGACGTCTGATTTGGGAATTAGACGTCTGGAAAGTCTGTTTGAACCCTATATTGGTTTTCTAAGTATTCTACAGAAAATCTAAGTATCCTAGGGTTGTGCCGGTGTTCCTAGGACTACTGTTAGGGTTCTTTGAGGCTCTTTAACGTAAAATATCTAAGGAAATAAAGAGCAACAAAAGAAACGAAAAACACAACAAGTACAAAAGAAGGAAATCTATCCTATTCTTCATTTCCTTCCATCTTCAATCTTTCGCTCCACGCGAACCTCCTCTGTTTTCCGTCAAGCTCTTCCAATCCGTCCTGGATGCGAGCTCGAACTCCGTCTAAACACGTCCTCATTTGCAATTGACCTGAAATCTAGGAGTTAAATTGCAAATGTTAAATAACACGTGTTTTGTTATCATCAAAACAAATGATCGTGGTGCTCTAGCACCAACAATCTCCCCCTTTTTGATGATGACAAAATCGTAAATAATAATGCATAAAAATCCTCCCCCTTTTTGACATTATCAAAAAGGTTTAATTGATTTTATATTTCCTATAACTCCCCCTTAAAACATGCTCTTCTATGAATTTATTTTAACAAAGGTAATGTCCTCCCCCTTTTTGTAACAATGAGATAGCTATTATTTTTCTCCCCCTTACTAAAGGAAATTTAGCTACCTTATATCTCCCCCTTAAAAATTAACAATTAGCTCATTAATTTTAACTCCCCCTATCTAAATGCTTATGATAAAAAGATAGGGTAAAGGGTTTTACCTCACCTACCATGGCCAATAAAATGGCCCAAATGGTGGTGGTGGATGCCACATCGGATGGGGCTCCCATCCGTAGCTTGGAGGCCCGGGCATTGGCGCCGGTCTCCAATCTGGTGGTCGACGTGCGGTGGGTCCGTCGTTTGTTCGCCGTCTCGTCGGTCTTCTTGTTCTCCTCCTTGGTCTACTCCTTGGTTCCCCTAACTCGAGTTGACCAGCCTTGAGCTTGTAGGTCCAGTCCCTTATGTTGTAATTATCCCTGAACCCTACAAAACAAGATTCTAATTCTTTTTTCGGTATCCAAGTGGGCTTGGATCCGGATTTGTTAGAAGGTCTCCTTGATGGAGATCCTTTCTCAACCTTAGGGCTATAAAATTCATCTACTTTATTGATTAGTTTGTTAGAGTTTTCCCTAAGATATGCAATTTCTTTTTCTATAGTATTCATCTTAGTCTTTAAATCAGAAATTTCTAACTTAAGACTATCATTTTCCTCAATCAACTTATTATTTTCATTGATGAGGTTATGATTTTCTAATAACAGGTTATTATCCTTAGCACTAGTTTCTATGTCCTTAAGTTGTTTTTCTAACCTATCATTTTCAGATTTAAGAAAACTAAGGTTCTTTTTAATACTTTTGTTTTCTATTTTAAGTGATTTACTAATCTCAAAAAGTTCATTAAATGCTTCTTGAAGATCGAGATTTACCTCGTTGTCGCTGTCGTCGCTTCCACTTTCGCTGTCGTTGTTGGTTCCTCTGGCCATGAAACCAAAGCAAGCGGTTTCTTCTTCTTCTTCTTCCTCCGATCTTGTCTCCTCATGAGTGCCTTCCAACCTCCTCCATATCTCGTGGGCGGTGGTGCACTCTTTGATTTTCTCGAACTCTTTCGGACTCAATGCGCAATACAGGGCATTCATTGCCTTTGCGTTGAGTGAAAGATCTTGAATCTGCAGCTGCGAGTAGCCTCCTTGGGGTCGCTTCGGGATCTCGTATGGGGTTTCGCAATATCCCCATACCTCGAATTCAGTGGCTTGGAGCCACGTCTTCATCCTCAGCTTCCAGTAGCTGTAGTTGTTCCCGTCAAAGTAGGGCGGACGGGTTGTGGACTGCCCCTCAGAAATCCTACACGCGGAACTGCTTCCCTCCATCGATCTTCTTGCTTGGTTGTTACGTCGAAACAGCAAGACCTGCTCTGATACCAAATGTGATTTCCCTACTTGGAGGGGTGAGATCAGCGTGACAAAAAAAATGCGGAATTGAAAATATAAACAATCTCACAAAGATAAGCAATCACAAAATGTACGCAGGAATTTTTAGGTGGAAACCCAAACCGGGTAAAAACCACCACCTAACCCTCTCGAGTTAGGATTTTCCGATCAACCTAGTTGATCAAATCCACTAAACGAATCACTTTAAAACGAGGGTGATTCAACCTCAGTACAACCACGCTACAAGTACGAGGGTAGCGTTCCTCAACCCCTTCTCTCCACGAGAAGGATTTTGTCCCACGAAGGAGACGGGAATTCGCAAAGCGAATACCCAACCAAAAGACAAAGGTAAAATAAACAACAAACCTATAGAGCCAACAAAATAATAAACCTAAGCTTCTATAGGATTTAGGAAACTCCCCTTTGCAAGGAGTGCGTCGACGATGACGCGGGTGCGTGAGCCACGCAACGGCGCAATGTCGCTCTCGTAGACAACGGCGGGAGAGCGGGTGTGCGAAGGGAATGATGCTCTCAAGATGATGGAGCTTGAGCTTAGAGAGCAAGAGCTTCTTGGACACAAGAGAGTGGAAATACTTGATCTTAGTGTATCTTGGTCTCTCTAGGTGTATGTCTTGTGTATGTTTTGTGTTTCTCTTGGTGTGTAGGTGTGTAAAGGCTTCCCTCTATTTATAGAGGCCTTAGGAAGGCTTTGGAAGGCTTAGAAAAGCTTCCATAGCCGTTGGGAACAAAGTCCAAGAGAATCAGGCCGAAATCAGGACAATGATTACATTTGACAGGGTTATCAGACGTCTAACTCTGGCATCAGACGTCTGGAAGGCCACTTTAAGACGTCTGATTTAAAGGTCAGACGTCTGATTCTATGTGGGTTTCTCCCTGACTTGAATCAGATCTAAACAAGGTTTTTGTGCAAGTCCATCAGACGACATACAGGACGTCTGGCACTATGTCTAGACGTCTGGAAACCTACTTTTACTGTGGGAATTGATTTCCAAACGTTGCAACGGCTAGAAAATCTCTGAGAAGAGATTTTGGGTCAGCCGAGGCAAAACGGTCATTTATCAGACGTCTGGAGAGGCCTAAGGACGTCTGATAAGGCTCTAACGGTCATATCTGGAGTGTTTGCGAAGCCAGCCAACGGTCCACTAATTGGACGTCTGGCAAATCCATCAGACGTCTCCTAAGACGTCTGGTCTAAGGTCTGGACATCTGATTTCATCAGACAGAACTAGCTATGTCCAGCCTAACAGTTATCAGACGTCTGAAACAACAGTCAGACGTCTTAAAATGCTTTATCAAACGTCTGATTTGGGAATTAGACGTCTGGAAAGTCTGTTTGAACCCTATATTGGTTTTCTAAGTATTCTACAGAAAACCTAAGTATCCTAGGGTTGTGCCGGTGTTCCTAGGACTACTGTTAGGGTTCTTTGAGGCTCTTTAACGTAAAATATCTAAGGAAATAAAGAGCAACAAAAGAAACGAAAAATACAACAAGTACAAAAGAAGGAAATCTATCCTATACTTCATTTCCTTCCATCTTCAATCTTTCGCTCCACGCGAACCTCCTCTGTTTTCCGTCAAGCTCTTCCAATCCGTCCTGGATGCGAGCTCGAACTCCGTCTAAACACGTCCTCATTTGCAATTGACCTGAAATCTAGGACTCAAATTGCAAATGTTAAATAACACGTGTTTTGTTATCATCAAAAAAATGATCGTGGTGCTCTAGCACTAACACAAACAACCCTTATACTCCCTAACCGATCCTTGGCTCAGATCTCTGCTCATTTACATTCTTTCTGGAGAACATATCAGGCCAGTACATCCTCGGGTAGAATGGCGAGTGTGGATTGATGCTTGTACTTTTAGTCTTTCCATTCAAGGGTTTCAAGTTTTAATGTTTATATCTTTTAAAACCCGTCCTATTTTGGAGGATCCTTGTTATACTCCACTTATTCCGTTTCGGGAGGTCCCTTTTCATATTCCTGTTGTTATTCCTAGACCTCCCAAGGTAGCCAACGAAGTTCTCCGCTTTCATATCTTCTGGCGAGCATTTGGGATTACGTTGCATCATCAGCTCGCCAACATCCGTGGCTACCTATTTTCTAGGCCCGCACTATTACGCATATTTTTATGACCTAACCTTTTCTGTCTGGAACCAGACTTACAGGTTCCTTCTAAGTCTTGTTGCTGACAGAAAATGCAGTACTTGTTGGGAGGCAACCCAGCGTTCTGAATAACACCATTGTCAGGTGATTTCTTTCCTTTCTCCCCCTATTTTAATTTTACAATGGGGACATTGTAAGATTTAGGCATGGGGGGGTGCATTTTGCATTTTAGGAAGTATTCATGCATTTAGCATAGCATATAAAAAAAAAAATCTCTTTTCTTGAGCTGAATGGGTTAGTCCCTAGCAAAATATCTTTGTCATTGGAGGTTTTTCTTCTTGAATTATTTCTTAAGTTTAGAATCCAGTACATTTATTTCATGTGCACATAGACTTGGTAATGGATCTTTGAGGAAAACCAATAAGCATTTGTAATCTACTAAACCCTTGGACAGTTAATAGGGAGTCAGGCATACTATCTTCTAGTAGATCCACCTCATATTTATGAGATGAAAGTAGAGAGATTACTGGTGCGCTAAGTCTAGTGCAAGGACTCTTAAGTTTTGGACAATTAGATGATGATACTTCAGAGTTAGGCGTAGTTTTCGCTCTCTGTTCCTGTGTGCGCACTTTGTGTGAATTCCTGAGAGTCACCAAATAAGGCAGATACACAGGGATGGAGTCTTAATAAAGCTATGACTATGGTGGATGGTTACGACCGTCCTTCATAGAGTCCTTGGCTGAAGGAGGGTAATAGTGTCAAAGGTCAGAAATACGCCTGTCTTATCCATTCCTTCCCGGTGCCGAGAATAGGCACTTCCACCAAATAAGCCACACAATATCCTCTTGACCATCATCATCCCTAAGAATGCCTCATAAATAAAAGTCTGTATCGTGTTATGTAGATTGATAAAGAAAGAAAAAGGAAAAAGAGAAGAAGAAACAAATAAAAAAAAAAGGAAGAAGAAGAATAAAAGAGAGAAAAAAAAGAGAAAAAAGAAAAGAGAGAAAGAAAAGAAAAAGAAAAGAGTTCAGGGTTATCATTGTAACATTGTTTCTGAGGCAACAAAACACCTATCGCGTTCCACCACATATGACCCATACTTACCTTTCAGTATTTCTGATCGCCTGAATATTGGTTGAGGACTCTAACTTAGTTGTAGAGTTATTGGGACTTTAATTGAAGTGTGGATGCCATGTGAGGCCACCAAACAGTAAGTACAATTACTTAATCTGACGAGATTTGTGATCTCAGAAAGAAAAGAAAGAAAAGAGTGAGCATCCAGGAACATCAAGAGAGCACAGTTGTTTAGCCTCTCTCAGGGTTGACTTGTCTAATAGTCTAGAAATCTAGAGTCTGTAGTACTAGATTACATGTAGCACCAGATAAGTGTGTGTCACCAAATACAAATCCATTCAACTCGATATCTCCTATCTAAGCCAAAAGCCGGGGTCAAATTACAGATTATCTTCTGCTTTATCCCTCAGGAAAGTAGTTGCCTATCCCGACAGAAATATTTACCAAGGGTGAAGTACGAACTCCCAATGCAAATTGGCTTTTCACGTGAATCTGTTACCTAGGCTATCATCACCTCACATTTGTCTGGATCTCTAAAGTTTTGAAATAAGAAAAGAAGAAATTTTCCGATTACTTCTATTATTTTTCATTTCTTTTTGCTAGGGACTAGCAAATCTTAGGCATGGGGGTATTTGATGAGTCCATTTTAATGGACTATTGTTACACTTAAGTACTTCAATTCTAACATAGTATGTTTGTTAATACTCACATTAGGTCATTAAATAAGTGCATGCATCATTATTTGAGTTTTTATCTATTTTATCACATTCTATAACTTAATATGTAATTATTTTATGTTTCATCATTGTAGGACTAAATTGCAAGAGATGAGGGGGGTGAATTAAATTCTCCCCTCCCCAACAGCCGTCGGCCTCAACTGAGTCTTCCAGTTGGCCTCAACAGCTCCTCAACAACCGAAGGCCAAATTTAGTAACTCACGCTGAGAGAAGGGATAAAAAGCAGGATTGGGCGTGAGAGGCGCATCTTCATCTTCTTCCTCCCCCTGGGGGGATACCCTTCTTCTCCACCTTCCCCACTATGGAGAGAGTATGCACTATGGAGAAGGTGTGCACGGTGAACACCCTTTCATTGCCCACAGCCAACCCTTCCAGCCTACACCGCACACCATCTCCCTCCTACCCTTACTGCAGGAGCTGCACCTACCCTTGCGCGCACCCTTCCACCGCCTGTCCACTGTGCGCGTGCCCTTGCAGCCGCACCAAGCCCCCGCGCTGCACCAGCACCCACAGGCAGCAGCAAGCCTCGCCCGCAGACGCCATAGCTATGCCCTGCAGGCGCTGCAGGCAGTAGCACGCCTCACGCCAAGCCTTCCACCGCCCGCACCCGCACCCTCTGCAGGTGCAGCCCCACAGCACCCTTGTGCACCCTCTGCAGGTGCAGCCCCACCGCGTTCTCGCCACACCATCTTCTCCACTGCAGGCGCCGCACCTACCCTCGCTCAATTGCCAAGCGCCCTTCCAGCCTGCACCACGCCACACCAAGTGCTCTCCATCGCTGCTGCCAAGCATCCTGCAGGCGCTGCACCCACGACCAATGCCTGCAGGCACTGCGCCCAACCACCCGCACCCCCTCCAGTGCCCGCAGGCACCCCTGTGTTGCACCGCACCACCCGCAGGTGACCGCAAACGCCAGTCGTGCCCTACAGGCGCTGCAAAGGACCACTCCCACCGCACCCTAGCAAGCTAATGAGAGCCTCATTATGAACCCTAACTAGCACATTTTAACCTAAATAAGTATACAAAAGCTCCTACAAAACTTAAGGGAAAGCCTAAATCAAAGAACTATAAATTTGAGTATAAAGCAACTCACAAGGGATAAAACTATAATGTTACCAATGCAGTACACAAACAGGATGTCTAAGGGTCTAAACAAAGGTTAAATGGACTTAATAAGAAAGAAAGTGGGATGATTTGATCTGAAAAGGGTTATAGCAACTTCTAGGAATTAAATGACATTCTGTAACCCTAAAATAAACTCGCTCTAATTCACGAAGTTCCAGGTAAGATAAAAATCAATTAAACCCTCTAAAATTCGTGAAAAAACATCCTCTAGGGTTTAGAACCTTCAATTTGGCCATTGGAACCTATCTTGACTTAGATTGAGAACCATACCTAATTTTTGACCTAATTGAGGTTTTTGTGCAAATTGACCAATCAAACATGGTAAAACCTAAAATCAAACTTCACCATTGGATTCCTTAGGTCCAAATTAGGTTTTTACCAAAATTTGGACCTAAGGGAAGGCCATTTTGACCTACTTTACAAACTGGTCCTCAAGAATTATTTTTTGACCCTTAACTTTTTGAACCCTTGCACTTAGCCCCTCATCTTTCCCTTCGTTCTTTGCAAGCCGGTCCCTCTGCCACCCGCAGCAACTGCCCATGCCTCCGGCGACTTTGCGTGGAGGATGACGCCGCACAGGGTATGGGGACCGGCCCCAGAAACGAGAGGGGGGTCCCCTACGTTGCCCTCTTCCGCATGGACCCCCTCCCGTGCCCTGCCGATGCCCATAACTCTCGTGTGAATGCACGAGAGGCATGGGTCTCTTTTTCAGCCACTCTCCGGCGGACTGCCCACGCTTCCTCCTCAAGATCTCCTCCTCACCAACATCTATTTAAGAAGCAACTGGGGCTGCTGGTTTCGGCAAGCCTATTTTGGCCGAAGAAAACCCTCAAATTTCATCTCCTCCTCCTCCGGCCACTCGCCCGCAGGCTCCAGTGACCCTCCTCCTCCTCTCTCGTCACCCTGCCACCATACCAGTGGTAGGGTTGCCTTCGTCGTCGTCCGTTGCACCTTGCCGTACCAGTAGGGGCCCTCTAGTCTCTCTTCCTCGTCGCCGTCCCTTCCCCTGGGCACCTTCGTCTCCGGTGATGGCAACACAGCTGTTCTCTACCACCGCTTCCCTCCCCTTCGTCCAAAGACTCATAGATAAGTTCTCTCTCTCCCCCTCTTCATTTCCTCTCTTTTAAATCACATTTTCGACCCCTCTACGCCACTGTCCACCGTCACCTTCTCCACCTCCGACAGACCACCGACGAGGTGTTCCCACCACTCCACGCCTCCATCCACCTCGCCAGACCCCTCAAAACCTTTGCCACCATTCACTAAGCAGTTTCCCCATCTCCATTGACCACCAACACCTCTATATTCGCCCACCGAACACACCCAACTCCACGGCCACAGTAAACCCAAGCACGCTCCCACAGGCATTCCCACGCCTCGTTGACCACCTCTGCACATTTGCCACACCTTGGCAAAGCTCCCTGAGCTTTTTAATGTGGCCGCGAGACCGTTTTGGTGCTTTCAGGTTCTAGGGGCTCGCCGCCATTGACGAGTAGGTCGAAGCTGCTTTGCAAGCTTCTCCAGGCCGCAGTGCTCCAAGTCCCCAGGTCCAGAAGGCGCGGCTTGGTCTCGTGCACACACCCAGGCCTTTGATTGGCTTCGAGGATCCTCACAGTAACTGCAATTGAGAAGCTCAACCTCTGCAGGTGAGCGCGATAGGCAGGTGGGACGTTTAGTCCCACCTCAGAAGTGGGTGAGTGGGTGCCGCAGCATAAATTGAATTCCTGCATAAGGCTTATTGCCTTCGATACACAGGGGTCGAGTCCCTCACCCACGCAAGCAGTGCGCCACGCGCTCGCGCCTGCCCTCGCACGCGCTCACGCCCCGCGAGCCTGGGTCCGAACCCGACTACCCTACCGTGCACTCCTCGCTCACCACCGCACACTGATGGGCCTGGTCCCGGGTGCGCTACCCGACCCGTATACTCGCGAATGCTTTGGGAGCGAACCTTTGAGAGAGAAACAGAGAGAGAGATGCGGGGCGGGTAGGGGTTAGGTTTTGCCTAACCGTGTAACACATAGGGAAGCAGAGGAGAAGAAGAAAGGAGGAGGAGCGGAGCAAAAGAGAAGAAGAAGAGCCGTAGCTGCTGAAGAGAAGAAGGAAGAAGCTGCAGAAGAAAGAAGAAGGAAGAACTCAGGGCAGAGGAGAGGCTGAGGGCACTTAGCCGCATAGAGCTAGTTGTCAAAGAAGACAGGAAGGAAGAAGCTGCAGAAGGGAGAAGAAGAAACCAAGAGAAGACGAGCCAGCAAGACACTGTAGAAAAGGGGTAGATAAGGCATCTGATTCAAAGAATCAGACGTCCGAGAAAGGAAAGGCAGAGAAAGAAGAGAGGGAAGAGAGAAGAAGAAAGAAAGAAAAGAAAAAAAAAGAGAAGGATCTTTGTTCACTCTCTTTCTCTTTAATTTTTGTAAAAAGTAGTATATTGAACTGTGAATTTGTATGCTTCTAGAATCAAAGTGTGCTCCCTGAGTTCGACCTCGGGATATTTTAAATTCCGAGTTATAAATTTTCATTTGTTTTCGTGGAGAGTTCATCTATACTACAACGAGATATCTGTTAAAACACGATCAAGCTATCTTCGCGGAAACACAAGCCTTGTGTGCGCGCATGCCTAGCGCGCAGCCGCGTGGGCTGCAGCAGCAGCTCCACCCTCTTCACGTGCGGCTCCCTCCACCAACAAAGCCACCAGGCTGATGGCCATTCTCCTCCGTTCAGCCGCTGCTGGCCACCTCTAGCCATCGCATCACCGCCGTTGCGTAGCCCTCGTCGAGGCACACCACTCTGTCGACTCTCGCCGCCAACCGTACGCGACCGCCCACGCGAGGAAGAGAGAGGAGAAATCCTCTGTTTTCTCCTCAATTAATATTTACATTTTCTACCATTGCCATTTAGATATTCATATTTTATTCAGGCCACATTGAATTGATACACTTATGGTTTCTTGAAATTATGTCACTTGTGTTATGTGCATGATTTAACATTGAGTTTCAAATCAAATTTGCATGCAAGTTAAATTTACATGATAAGCCATTACACATGCATCATACACATATTTTTGGAGCTTAATTCCTGACATGAAAACTGCATAAATACCCTGAACTTTTAAGGAAATTGCAAGCTCTATTTAAAATAGCATATTCCTCGCATTAAAGTTGCGAAAGTGTCTGCGAACAGTATATTCCTCGACTCGTGAATTTATTGGTCTATTCCTCCCTGTGGATACGACATCTTTACTATGGTTAAAATTGATATTTAGTTTTGATTAAGAGATTTTCCACCACATAAAACACAACGACACATCATTCTATTGCTATCACAACTAAGCGAGAATCTCTCTATCACAAACCTCCTAGAGCTCACCATGGCATGAAAGAGGCGGGTATTGGCATCCCCTTCTTTCAACCATAGCTATTAAGACCTCTCACATTAGTCCACCTCTCTATGATAGTCCTCCTGCTGAATGAACCCCCTTAACCATTGCCTCTCCTCATGATCCTTCATAGAAAGAGAGTCAAATCCTTCCACTCCATCTAATACGGTGACAACCTCTAATTCTTGACTTCTATGCCTCTCCCTGTCTTCCTTGACCTGCCTCTTGCACTACTGAAGTCGCTACCTAAGATGACGCAGCTTAGCATCAAGGGTCTTTGTGACCATGGACTCTGCTGGACACGCCACCCACTCCTGAGCCACAAGATCCCTAAAGCCCTCCTCCTGCAACTAAGACCTCTAAAATTTGAAGTGTAGGATCTAAAAGTATGCGCACAAACACACTAGAAACATATTATTGAGGGTCAAGATTCGTCATTTAGAGAAATATGCATAGTAGTATAGGAGAAAACTGCTACAACATTTAAATTTATAAAGAGTGCTCGAAAACAGAAAATGAGTCCGAGGTCGTTCGCAGGGAGCAAATATGAGATTCACACACTAATCACAATTGATAATCAATGAACACTATAATAAAGATATGCAATGAATAGTGCACTCACAAATATATTGAATTATAATCAACAATATCTCAATGAATAATGGGATAAAAATAAATCAGGAATCTAAAAGGAATGGTGATTTAAATCACCAATTAATCCCTCAATTTAAGCTCATATCACATGTTTTAATTTCAATCAATATCCCAATTGTATCTAGAATCACTTATTCTCATACCAGAGCCAACGTCAAGCACAAAGCCAATTGCCTTAAATAGCCAATCATCACAGGCCTCTAATACCCCACAACAGTACAAAGCCACAATAGATGTCAGTCGGAATCCTCAAACGACTTAAAGTTGCTAAGCACCGAGGGCATAAAAGAATAGCCTCAGCACAAGGCTAAAGCACTAAGCATATGGGCATGCATCTCGAGGCAACATGACATAGATCCCAAAGCAAAACCAATGCCCAGGCTTGCGTTCACGTGTGCGTGTGAGCAGGCATGTGTGTGTGCGTATGTATGGGGTAGGGGACTCGACCCCTAGTGTTCATGGGCATCAAGGCCATGGACACAATTCCTTATTAAGGCATTTTCAAATCTTCTTTTAACGATGTGGGACTATGTTACGATCCGGTTCCCGGATCCTTATAGGACCCGAGACCGACTTGCCTCGACTAATCCCAAAACCTAGTCGTCCAACGAGAAATAACCAAAAGCAGGAAATAAATCACATTCACACATGCAATATAACTAAGCATAAGGAAAAGCGAGACGTAAAGGAACAACAGAGCTAAAAGTCTCAACAAAGTAATACATGCCATCACAACATCACAGTGGAAAAGAAGATAGAAAGTAATAGGAACAGTAAAAATAGATGTCTATTACTCACTACAACAGTAGAAACAAAAGGGCTGGAAAGAAACTAGTACGATTGGGCTCGGCTGGGCCCCGCATCCTCTGCAGCTAGAAACTAGGGCTGCTCAACTCCTGGTCCTGAACAGGGTTACGAAAAGACAGAGTCAGCGAATGCTGAATAGAGTGGTGTTTACATTAATTATGTGCAAGTAAGGTAAAACAAGTAACCGGGTTTTATTTTCATTTCTATTTATCTCATTTATGTATTTCTGGTTCATTTATTTCACAAAGGATCCAATTATTTCTTGATCTTGCTTGTTCCTCATGGGAACGATCTTGATTGCAGTCTTTTTCATGGAGTAGAAGGTACACGTGGTGCTCTCCTGGCCGGGAGAGGCCCCCGCAGTAGTCCTACACCCAGTCAACCATCCCGAGGTCACTGTTGTGACGTAGCGGTGACTACGGCACTCGTGATAAGCGCACGGGTAGCTACCCTGCATTGGCACGTGGTCATTCATTTCCGCTAGCGGGTACGCCTAAAGTACAACACGGAATAGTATAGGGCCTTGCCCTCTCAGAGCAGGGGTCTCGCTCCTCAGAACCAAATAGGGGTCTCGCCTTGCCATAGTCCGCGTACCCTCGTCCGACTACCTCGGTTTGCCTAGAGGGCCTAAAAGTCGGTGTTGGTTGGCTAGTCCTAACCTCGGGTCCCGTGGGGTGGCTAGCTCCCTCCCTACACTAGTAGCACACCTCGATACTACGTACGCGAGGGCCAAACAGGAGTCGGTGTAGAGTGACCAATCCTACCCCGGGTCTCAACCAAAGGGGTGGCTGGCTCCCCCTCTACACTAAAAGGGATAGTCGCTCTTCTTGGTACCATGTACACAAGGGCTAGCTCACTTCCTGTCTACATACCAAATTCCTTTCATACACAAGAGTTCTACTCCTACTTCCCTGTAGGGTTCATGCCCATATTCATCTCATTTATCAATATCTGGATCATATTATTCAACTCTCCATTTTTCCATTACATAGCAGGCAGCTTGTGTTTTTATATCTGACAAGGCAACTCATAAATCAACTAATACACATTGCTAGCAATTTAGTTAAACATGCATCTCAAGTGAATAGTATAGCTCAACATCAGGCTCATACATTTCTACCCTAGGGTTCATTCCACATCCTAGAGTTTCAATCAATTTAATCTAAGCAAGCATATTCTTTATTTACATCTTAACAAATGAATTAAACCACTCTACCAGGTATCATGGGAGGAATTGGGGCCTGCACCGCAGATCTCGTCATCTCCACGGGCCTCGAACATGCCACCGGCTGGTAACCTGTACTAGCGACTAATTTACATCAGATGAGCTTCAAACAATAGGTACTCAAACTAACACGTAGAGAAACTCGAGGGGAAAACAACAGTACTTCGTTTGCGGAAATCTGATTCTATTTGGGCCCTGTATGGGCCAAAAACACGGTTACTGTCCAAATCAGATGTCTGGGACTAAAAGACATAAGATCTTACCTTGTGTCTCCTACAGGTTCCTCAGACGTCCGGATCTCTCCACAACCATCTAAAGGAAGTTCCAGACGTCGGACTATGCCTCCGATCATCTGAAAGTGCTGTCGGACATCTGGCGATGTGGTCAGACGTCCAAAAGTGCCTGGAAAGGCACACCGCGTGCCTTTCCAACACCCTGCACCTGTGTATAAAAATCGCAAACCTATGTTCAGCCAAACATTCTTGTGCTACTGTCTGCATGGCGGAAAGTAGCGTAGGAAACACGTACCTCCGTGCGATAATATGCTTTCAGACATCCGACTTCAACTCTGGATGTCCTATTGCCTCTATAGACGTTTGGTCGACCTTCCAAATGTCTGATACTGGAAATTTTCCAGTACCAGAACCTCCTCCGCAATGTTGCCTTCCTCGTAGTGCCACCCGCAACACGCCGTAGCAACCTCAGCAGCTGCAGAGGGCCAGGAGGTCGCCTCCCCAAGCCCCTCCTCCTCTCGCGCGTGCCCACCGTAGCTCACGCGAGCTCCTCCGAGCTCCCGCACGAGCTCCGCCAAGCTCCTTCAACCTCGAACCTCCCTTCACATTCTTCCTTCCTCTCTCTCCCTCTCATTCTCCCTCACTCAACCTCTCTCTCTCTCTCTCACTCTCCCTCCTAACCCTTGCTGCAGCTGCACAGGGACAACGGCTGGAGGTGGTGGTGGTCGGGGGGTGAAGGGAAATGGGCATTTAAATAGAAGGGGATCAGGGTTTAGGGGTGAGGGGTGTGGAGGAGAGAGAGAAGCTCTGCACGCCGCACGCGCACAGAGCGCAAAGAATGTACAATATTTTCCCACTTTCAGATGTCTGGCCCTTCATCCAGATGTCCAGATAGATGTCTGACGATTAGTCTAGACGTCTTAAACACCCCAAATAGGCACCAGGTCATTTCAGACTATGTCCCACTCATTCTTCTTCACTCAACTACAACTGGAGTTGAGGGTGATTGGGGTGGCTGTTGCTGCTTCTTTCTCTAATCCAAGGTGCAAGAGTCTTTGCAATGCTTATCTATGTCTGTAGGCAGTGGTTATGAGGATGATGCTAACCAGATGGTGGCTGACGGCAACGGGGAAGACGATGGCGGTGGCGAGGACCTGTAGACGAGAATACAGGCTAAACGCCCCAGTCAGTATGCTCAGAAGCTTCACCTAAGTGTGGCAAGTGTGCTAGTGATGGTGGCGAGGTGATTGAAGTGCTAGGGCAGTCGGACGGTGGTAAACAATGGTACTGCAAATGGGTGTGTCTAGCTGAGTGTTTGGGTGAGCCTTAATAATGTTAGGGCTTTTGATCGTGAGGTGGTGAGGAATGTTTTGGAGGTGGTGGTGGCACATTTGGTGGCATGATGTGGCCGGGTGAGCTCATTGAAGCCTCGCTAGCCATGGGGAAGATGATGGAGGAGGCGGTGGAACGACGGTCGAAATAGGATGACGAGTTGAATGGAGTCTATAGAGAGAGAGAGGGAGAGATTGACCTAACTAGCGGACGAAAGGAGGGAGAATTGGCACCGAATTTGATTGGTTGGTCTTGGGGAAGACGAGAACTCCATTGAGGAAGACGGCGAGGGAGATGGGGTCTGGGGGCCTTTGCTTTGGCTGGTGAGAGGTGGAAGAAGCTGAGGAAGAAGGACTAGCCAATTTAACTGTTAGCTGGTCTTAGGATGGAGTTGAGGAGCATCGTCGGAGTTAAGCCGAAGGGTGGCCAGAGAAGGGAAGAATGAAGGTTTCCAGGCCTAAACTCGACTAATTCTGTCCTCCAAACAACGGGGAACTTAAATAGAGCTTCAATGTGTTCTTCATTCCTAAATTGAGCAAGATTTTCTCTAGGAATTAGAGAAGTTTCCTCTTTTTGAATCGAGAACTTGGTGGGGCTTTATAGGCTCCAAACTAGACAGCCATAAGGTGCAATCCGTAGGGAATCCCTTAATGACCAATCCCTCCAAACTTAGAGGGATTTGGTCATCAAATGTGGGAGATTTCCCCACTTGAAGTCGATGGGCATTTGGGTTTAGCATTCTGAGTTGAAATTAGGAGACAGGGGACGTTTGGTGAAGAAGATGATAAAGCTGGGGGGCTTCCTATAAGTAACTTGAAAGTTAGGGGTCTGGATGTAAAGAATAGAGCTTTTAAGGGTTGAATTATAAACTAGGCCAAGATGGACTCTGATTGGACCCAAATTTTGGTACTAACCTAATTTGGACCCAAAGAATCTGATGTTGAAGTTGGATTTGAGTTTTGACCACATTTGATTGGGCAATTTGAACAGAAGCCTAAATTAGGGTAAAATCCCATCCGAGACTCTGTTTTAATGTCAAAATGGGTTTAGATAGTCAAATCAAGGATACCAAACCTCTTAGAAATGCATAAAACCTTATTTCTAATTCGATTCTCAAAACACGTGAAACCCCATTTCTGTTTGTGTGGACTCACTCTTTGGACTTTAATGTTCACTAGACCTTTAATTAACCTCTGGTAAACCCCGTGGTTACTCTGCAATTATGATGTGATGTTAAAACTGCAGATTTAATCCTATTTTAATATTTTCTTCTCAAAATGGATTTGAGTGGAATTACGGCTCTCAGGCGATCATGTATGAGCATTTGTCACTTGATTTCAACTAATTTAAGTTAGTTATGGCTAATGATGGTGTTACCATCGCATATATAAGCAATGTGAAATAAATTAATATTGGTATAAAAATTAAACCACAAAAATGAATACAATTATGTATAGTGGTTCCCCATTCACTTGGGTACTTTACTACCTAAGCCTCCCAGCTTAGGATTTTTAATCTGATTCCCTCAACCCTAAGGGAACCAATTTACTAACCAAGTTAATTAACAGATTACCTCAATCCAAGTAAACAAATGAGTTATTACAATCCAAACAACAAGCTATAAGCTTTATACAAATTAAGAACTGGTGTAAGAAAGAAAAAAGCTTACAATAAAGATTCCTAGGCCTCCCAATAATAGTATTAAAATGATATATTGAATGGAGAGCCTATGAACGTATGCATGCAACTAATCGAGTGTGAATCCAAGCACTTTAGAGAGACTGTCTTAGCGAAGAATGAAAACGAAGAAATTGTAGAGACAAGTTTATTTTTTGGTAGAGAAATGGTATAGAAACTCTCTCTAAGCACAATTGTTCTCTCTTATTTTTCTTGTATACAAACTAAGAGTCCAAGGGCCTATTTATAGAGTTAGGATCATATGAATTTAAATCCCAACATTTATACCTTCAAATTTAATTTTTTAGCCATTTAGATTTGGCTCAATAGATAGCTGGTACTAGTACTAAAGTATGGGTACCGATACTAGTGACTTACTATTTTGTATTTTAAATTAAGTTGTTACAGACAATACCTATGAGATACTGATACTAATCATGAGTACCAATACTAGTTGCTTCCATATTTGGATTTTCAACACTTAGCACAAATCTGTAATCCATTGGTACCGATATTAATCATGAGTACTAATACTTGGTACTTGTTTTCTCTAGCACTAGTACTGATCATGAGTACTGGTACTTGCTGGGTACATGTTTAATTCTTTGAAAAAACACCCAAACCTGTAACTCACATGTACATGTACTAATCTTTAGTACTAGTACTTGTGGGTTAATAAGTACCTTTTTAATGTAAATTACTAATTTGTTAAACCTCTTTAAAAAATATTTTTAACTTTGAAAATCAATCTTTTGTGTAATTTGCATTTTGGAATTTCTCAAGTAATCGTAAGAGTCCTATCATTATCTCTAATTAATTTTACGATCTAATTTGATTTGTTTTTGAGAGATGCTTACAATATAAGAATAAAAAATAATAGCCTATTCTATTTGATTGAATCAACTCTATAACTTGAATTTATCTTGAAGATGATCATCCATCATCGTCATTATTGCCTCTTTGTCATCTATCTCTGATTGCCTTGATTTCTTACAATGTCCATCAAAATATAAAATATCATTTAATTGCGAACATTAAACTAAAATAATTTTGTTAACACCAAAACAAGATGTAGAACATGATTCCAACAATAAGAGCTCCTCCTCTAACCCTCTCCACTGTCCCAGAGGATGGGTGTATGGTTGGAGAAAGGTCTCGACATCGTCGAAACCCCAGCAAGCTAATGCATCTCCACCAGGTGGACATTATAGAGTAATTTGTCCAACTTGGAGCACATCCCATTGCTACTTCGCCAGGTGTACATTACTCTAGAGGCTACTGCATGTACACCTTCTCTTGGAGATCCCCATAAAGAAGGGCATTTTTCACATCTAATTGATGAAGCTACTAATCATGCTAGACTGCCATAGAAATCAAGATCCGCATAGTAGAGAGGCGTGTAATAGGAGAGAAGGTATCAAAGAAGTCACTCCATATGGTTGCTTGAACCCCTTTTCAACAAGGTGTGCAGGCCTTGTGTATAGCGATTGACCCATCTGGATTGTATTTGATTGCAAATATCCATATGAAACCAACAACTGCTACACCCCTTGGGAGTGTAGTGAGCTCCCAAGTACCACAGGAACGAAGAACAACCATCTCATCCTCTATGGCTTAATGCTACTTAGGATTGAGCATGGCTTGCTAGTAGGTGGAAGGAATCTGCATGGTCGATAGTGCATAAGAAAACTCTCAAAAGGCAATCCCTAAGCCCTTTGTAGATAGGGCCCTTGCAACTAGATATCTGTACAACTATGAGGAGCCTTCTAAATAACAATCAGAACGTCAAGATCATCTAGCACGACATCCTGCACCTACTCTCAGTGGCTACTATCCACATTCTGATCTGTATCACAAGAACTAGGCAATACATTAATAGTCAATAAATCACCTGAGCTCACTTGTCCTGGGGGAGATGGTTGATAAACACTAGTTTATCGTCATTCTTATGCCCTAGAACATATTTAGTTCTTAGGGTTTTAACCGCGCAATCAGGCTTATGGGCTGCATTTAGGCATTCTAGTAGGTTAGGCATGCATTACATTCTTTTGTGTTTTTAATATGTTTATTTGAGTGTCAGGGATATGCAAAGAGTTAGAACCCACAAACCCTGACACTTTGGAAGGTAGAAGATGAAGAGGAAGCCCAAATTCAGTTAGATCCTAGCTGAATCCAACTCATCACAATTGGATTCCAGCTCCAATTAGTTGAGACTAGCTCATTTCAGCTCCATTCAGCACATTTTAGTTGGATGGTAGCTCAAGCTAGCTCAACTCAGTAGACTTCAGCTCAATTCTAGCTCAACCTAGTTGTGTCTAGCTCATCTCAGCTCCATTTAGTTCACCTTAGCTAAATGGGAGCTCAGGCTAGCTCAACTTAGTTGATCCCAGCTCCTCTAAGCTCCATCCAACTCTTAGAAGTACTATCTAATGAGGATTAGCTACTACCATCAACTAGCTAAGCCTAGTCGGCTGAAGAAGTTCTCAACCAACTCGAGTCAGCTCAACTCCAGCTCCCGAAGACTCAGCTCAGCTAAACTTTTAAGCTAAGCTACTTGACCTAAGCTAGCTATCTCAGCTAGCTCAGCAGTCTTCGGGAGGACCAACTCTAGCTTACCTAAGCTCCAGACTAGAAAAAGCCAACTCAGATTAGCTTAGCTTAGGTACTAGCAAAGAACTAACTAGCTAAGTTAGCTTCTAAGTTCTCAGGCACCTTTGCTTCAGCTACTATCAGCTTCAGGAAGATCATGCAGCTCCAACTTCAGCTCTTCATCCAAACCCTAGCTACTCCTCCACTACTCTACTAGCTAAGTTAGATTAGCTTAGGTCAACTTAGCTCCACTTCATGGCCTACTACCCTACTACCTAAGCTCCACCAAAAAGACCACCTACTCCTACTTCATTTTGGTACCAACTATCTCTTCCATCACCACCCTACATCCACCATCAAAACCCATTTCCACCCTCCATTTTTTCCCTCCAAAATCAACACCTTCTAGAAGTTATTTTTGGAGGGAAAATCAAGGCATTGCTTCATTTCCCTCCCATTTTTCCCTCCAAAAATATCCAAGCACCCGTTCATTTCCCTCCAAGAAACACCATAACCACCCCCCTTCCCATCCTGTAAATACCCTACCCTAGCACCACATAATTCCTATCCTTGGTTGACACATTTCTCTATCTATATCCACCATACCCACGGCCAAGGAAGGAGAAGATTAAGGGGGCATTCTACCCGCCACCTTGGTGCCTTCTTCCTATTCTCTCTTCTTCCTTGTGCCACACCAAGGAGCACCTTAAGGGGGACGGCCAGGTAGGAGCATATGGGTGGTGAATGTCCACCCTTGGAGGAGGAATAGAGGAGGATGCCAATAGCTTAAAGAGTTCTCTTCATAGGGCGGGAGCAACCACACTTGGAGCGAGAGTGCTTCACTACTTGGAGGGATTTTTCTTCTTCTTTATCTCTCTTTGTATTAGCTAATGTTTTTCGTATTTTTCTTGTAAGAAGCATTCAGCTACTTGTCTTCTACTTTGCTAGTAATACAAAGATTTTAATTGCCTTTCAATTTCTTGTTTTCCATTTCTTGTGTTGATTAGCTTCAAATATTTTCCCTTTTTCTCGTAGTTCACATACTCTTCTTTTTTAATTACCCTCGGTGCACTTGCCTAGGGTGAGCTTAGAAGAGAAGATTTATTCTTGTCACTTGGGGCATAGTTTTCATTAGCATAATTCTTATCTTAGCATTTGTGTGCCTGTTATTTCGAAAATCATAAAAAACCAAAAATCAAATTACAAAAAGAGAAGTGTTGATTTGAGAGGTAAGAGAGAGAATCACTTATTTGACGAACAAATTGGCCTCCTTGGATGACCCTAGATACTCCACTATCTAGGATTATAAATTTAAAAGCTGGTGCGATTTACACATTGCAACAACACTAATTATATTAATTAACAAACCGCATATTTTCGACATCACTTTTTGGCACTGTTACTGTGGAGGTATGGCTTAGTCACATCTTTAATCTCACCCTTTCTTTGTTAGATCTTCATAAAATTTTGTTTGTTTTGATTTCAAGTGTGAATCAGGAGCGGGAGCGGGATTTGGAGCACTTGGAGCAGAAGCTTCAAGTTTCTTTTCTTCCTACGTACTTCAGGTAAGCACCCCAGGCCATTTCTTTTCAAAAACAAAAACAAAAATCTCTTTAAAATATTTAAATTATCAAAAAAGAAAAGAAAAATCAAGGGTGGTGGAACCCTAAAATTCATTGTGTTGCTTATTTGCCTCACTTTTCCACCACCTTTTCCTTATTGGTGTCTGATTTTCAAAAATCTAGACTTCTGTCTTGATTTTCAAAAATCAGGTTCAGGAACTTAAGAGCTTTCTGAAATCACCAACTTTCATCCAGGGAAGCCCCTTTGAGTCAGGAACCTTGATTTCAATTTTCAAGTAATTTTTCCAAATAGAAAAAATTAAAAAATTCAAATATTGAACAAGGGTCAGACTTCATTTTTGTTACTATTTTCTTAATGTCTATGAATTTTATTAATTTTTATACTCATTAGATTTGGGAAAACTTTATATTGTTGGAAACTATGAGAAACTATCTACATTATATAAAATTCTCAAAAAATTTTGAGGCCATTTGGGGTTTCTACAGAATCAATTCTTCGAATCTATCATTTCTGACTCTTGACATCAGTAAGAAGAAAAATTCCAAAAAAATATCAAACAAGTTTTTAAAATCACAAAAAAATTATTTTTGGATTCCTTGTTTGATTTTATATTAGTTGGTGGTGTTGTGAGTTTTGAGTAGACCACCACCTAAAAAGATTTTGAAAAGATATTCATTTAGAAGTTGCATACATAGGATTTTCAAACTTTATGTTTTTTAATTTTCTCTCTTAGTCACATCAAATTTTAAAGGAATTGACTTGCACCAACAAAAACTTGTTTGCTATTATTTCATGGAACATCAAAACCTTGTTTGAATCATTAAGAAGAGAGAATCCTAAAAGACATTAAATCTTTATCAAAACCTTAAAACACTTCAACAAAAATCCTTGTTTGCAAACCTACTTGACTTAGCTTGGGCACCACTTCCCGCCCAATTCGCACACACACCAAAAAAAGAAGTAATTAGGCATTACCCAATTAACACCCATCACATTCCTTGTGCACTTAAGTTCCTAAGACTAAATTAAAATTGGTAGCAATTTGACCACGAAAGATTTCATCTCATCTTAGGCTTGATATCTGAAATTTAAGTTACCTCTAATTGTCCCAATCCCCTTAATTAAACGTGGTGTTAGACTAAGAGGGAAGTCAAATGATGGGTACAAGTTTACACAAGCCCCTGGTGATTTTCCTAGGATATGCTTGGACCCAAGCCACCTCTCTAGTCTAACCAGGTTGATTTTGGGAAGGGGGTTCAATTAGTGGTTTCTTACTTTTCTGGGTTCCCAAGTCTTAGGTTTTAAGGAGTCAACCTTAAGATTAGGCTTAGAATTTTGTTGCTTGATTGCATACTTCTTCTCATCTCTCCTTCCTCTCCTTCCTATTTGTTCCATTATATGCACGGGCGGTGGTCCTAAACTCCACACTTAGAGGGACCACTTGATTCTGCCCCCGGCACAAAAAGATCCTCTTCTTTGCATTCATCAAAAATGGAAAACCAAAATAGGTCCACTACCACTTCCACCTCTCAACCACAAATTCGTCTAACCCCGCTTCTAATGCTACCTCTAACCCTTCCACCCAAAATCCACAAACTAACCCCTCCATCTTTGACTTACCCATCCTTAACTTGCCCAGCCTAGAACTACTTAATGCTGAGATGCCACAACAACAACATCAAGCCCCCCTGCCTAATCCCTTCTCTATGATGGTTGAGTAACTAGCTCAACTACAAGCAAACCAACAACAGTTGGCTAGGATTGTAATAAACCTAGCCAACTACCGGCAAAACTTGCCACCCCATCAGTAGCCTGTCGTTCCTGTTAAGGATTTTCATGATCCCTCCAATTATGAGCATAGACCAGGGGTGGCCATTCCACACAGGGACTTCAAAATCAAACCGGTCGTTCTAAGCCTGATTAAGCACTTCCATGGCCTTCCTAGGGAAGACCCATTCAGCCACCTTGAGGAGCTTACTCTCCTTGCACAAACAACTCATTCCCACAATGTGCAAGAAGATGTATGGCTGATGAGCCTATTCCCATTATCTCTCAAGGATAAGGCCACTTATTGGTTTAGAACCATTGGCAAACCCATTAGAATATTACCTCAGCTGAAAAACACTTTCCTAAAAAAATTCTTCCCCATAGGTTGTACAAATTCCTTGCAAAGATCTATTACGACCTTCCAACAAAAATTAGGCGAGACTCTACATTATGCTTGGGAGCGGTTCCAAGATCTTTTAAGAAGTTGTCTGCATCACGAGGTTCCCATATGGTAGCTTGTGCAGATCTTTTACCATGGATTAGAAGATCAACTTCGACATTTTGTCGATGCCTCGTGTGGTGGAAACTTCCTAAATAAGGATGCTGAAAGTACCTATGACTTATTTGAAGAAATGAGTGAAAACTCATTTAATCATGCGTCCATGAACACCTTTGGAAGAACTAGAAATCCACAGTTAGGTGCTCATGAGATAGGCACTCAATCTATCCCTGTTACCCAAGATGATCTCCAATTGATTGCTCACAGATTCGACCAGATGCAATTGAACCAAAAGAAAATGGAGGAAAGACTTACCACATCCACCCAACCTCCTCATCTAACTTCGCCTAACATTCTAAAAAGAGAAAACTTGTAAAATCTCAATACTGTCCCTGTTGAGAATACTCAATTTTTTTAGGCTTTCGATGGTTCACCAGGGACTTACACATATCCAAACCTTAGCCCCATTGAAAATATCTCTGCCCTCCAAAAGTAATTTAAAAATTCTTCCAATTGGAGGAACTACCTAAACCACTCCTGGACCAATCCAATTCCTTTCCAAAAGCAAAATCAATTTGGAGGGTACGGGTCAAATCAGACTTTGTATCAACCTGGGCCATCTCAAGAAGACATCAATGCCTAGGTTATGAAAACCCTGCAAGGAATGCAAAATCAAATGTCAGAAGTAACCCGTGTTGTTACAAACATGAATAATCAGATTAAGGTTACTCCGACCCAAAGACCTGCAAGACATTTACCATCCCAGCCCATACCCAACCCTGTCAATCAAAGGAACCAGTATCAGGGCGAAAATCGCAATCAGAACCGTACTAATCAGCCTCCCATAAACTGAGCACCATAGCACCCACGTGGTTTCCATCAACAACAGGCCCCCCAATCTCCTCCAGGAATAACCAAACAATGAATGCAGTTACATTGAGGAGTGGGAAAACCACCACTGATCCTGGGCTTTCATATCAAAATGATGAAACCCACTCTCAACCTATGCAAGTTGACTCCTAACACCACCCAGGAAGAAAAAGAAAACCCAATATCACAAGACAAGACTCCTGTTCCTTTTCCCAGAGCTCTCCACTCCACCACCAACAGAAAGAAGAAATCTAAGCCCATGATTGAAGAACTCATGGATTTATTTGGCCAAGTTCAGATTAGCATCCCTCTCGTAGATGCAATCAATTGCATACTGTTAATCGCTCTGAATCAGATTTTAAAATCACTCTGCAATTAAATACATAGATTGAATCAGCGCAAAAAACAAATAGAATTTATACTCGAATGGAAATTCGAGGTCGAACACAGGGAGCAATTAGCAAAATAATTCTCAAGATTGCAATTCAAGCATAATAGAAATAATTTATAATAGAACTTCAAACAATAATGATATATAAATGAAAGAAAATGTCAAATAATGCAAAAAGAATGGGGTAAAATGGTGATTTGAATCACCAATTACCCCTCACAATAGTATCAAATATCTCAACAATATCAATCAATTGAAATCCACATAAGATAAGTACACAGTGCACTCCCTTCAGAGATCAAATGATGGAACTCTCAGTGCCAGACGGCTTAACCGTCCAACTGCTACAGTGCCAAGAGGGCACCCTTCCCCTTCCTTCCCTTTCTCTCTTCTTCTGCTTCCTTAAGCTCCAAAGAAGGCACAACATAGAGCTTAGCAACACCAGCAGAGGCAAAGGCCTCCCTCAGAGATCACTAAGTGTTGAGAGGAGAGCGGCAGAGCAAAACCCCCCTCCCCTCTCTCTCTTTCGCTTCTTTCTCTCTTAGAATCAGGCGAACCAGACTAGACCCGGGTAACTGGGTAAACGAACCAAGGCCTAGATCCGCGAGGTGTGAGCGCGGGCGAGGGCATGCGAGGGGCGTACGTGTGGGGACCTCACCCCGTGTGCATGCTGAGGCAATAAGCCACTAACAGAAAAATGATTTAAACCCTACGGAGGGGTTTGCTCTAGCCGATGTGGGACTATCCCATAGAGATTAAACGTGCACGGCTGTAGGTGAAGACCTTGCTCGATTGAGGCAGCAGCTGAGGTTGTGACGCTCAATTGTAGGCCTAGAGACCTTCCTGGAGCTTCCCCGCACGACCTGGGCATAGCACCTTGGATTTGCGTGACTTTGAACATGATGAACAGGGCAGCGAAGATGGCAGCGGTGGCGGAGACCAGTGAGAAACCTGAAACCATGAGAATGGCCTTGCGACCACGTCAAACAGGCTCAGAAGGATCACCGTGAAGTGGTGAGTGTGTTGGTGGGTGTAGCGTGTGGTGCGAGTGATGGTGGAGGCCTGACGACCTCGAGAAGGTGGTGCGTAGGTGGTGGTGTTCGGTGGCACTGAGGAGAGGCCAATAGCCTCAATAACTAGAGGGCTTTTGCTCTCTGGGACACGGCAGTGCTAATGGGTGTTGTGGCGAGGTGAATGTTGGTCTGTGGAGTGTGGGCAAACTCGCTAGAGTTCTGCCTGAGGCAGAGAAGACGAAGGTGAGGGAGGGCGGTGCGGTGGTCAAAGGTGCGATGTGAGTGCGGAAAGAGGATGTAGAGAGATAGAGAAAGGGATAGAGATACTTAGAGATGAGGTAGAGAGGTGGAGACGGCCGGTTGTCGTAGACTAGAGCCGGAGAAGGAGGACAAGACGGTGAAACGACAACTATGAAGCAGGCGGAGGTACACCCTCCCTTTGGTTGGGGAGGGTCGCGACGATGAGGGAAGTCGAGAGAGCCGACCAATTTGGTCATTGGACGGTCGGAGGAGGAGGATCGAAGAAGGTCACCGAAGCAGTGGTCTTGAAGGTCGAAGGAAGGGGAATATGGGGCTTTTGACTCTCCAAGACTTGCTGAAAAGTTCGACCGAGCCTTGGGGATCCTTATATAGGCCGCAGGGATCAATTAGAGCTTGGGAAGGCTCACTGGAGTTGGAAACTTAAAGATACCCGAATCTCTCATGCTTTTGCATGAGATTGGGAAGGCTTTGGGGCTCAAGACCGGATTCAATAGAAAGAGGACTCCTCAAGGAATCTCCCTTCCAATTTTGGAAGGGATTAATTGATCAAAGAAGGAGTTTTCTTCAATCAAAGGTCGTCAGAGTTGTAGGAATAGGATTTTAGGGCGATGGGGACCTTTTTGTGAAGAAGATGACAAAGTTGGGGGCTATTTGTAAGAAATTCAAAATTAAGGGCATGCGTGTGAGAGAAAGGAGTCAGATAGGACCAAATTGCAAACTAAGTCAAGATGAACTCAGATTGGGCCCAAATTTTGGTAAAAAATTAATTTGTACCTAAGGAATTCAATTCTGAAATTGGATTTTGTTTTGACCTAGTTTGATTGGGTAATTTGCATAATTACCCAAATTAGGGCAAATGTCTATCTCAGACTCTGTTTTAGGTCAAGATGGGTTATGATGGTCAAATTGAAGGTACCAAACTCTAGAGAATATTTTTATATAAATTTTAGAGGATTTAGATGAATTTTATCCTGATCAGAACCTCAGTTAATTAATCAGGTTTGTTTTTAGGGTTTCAGATGTTATTTAATTCTCAAAACACGCGAAAACCCTTTTCTGTTTATACTAACTCACTTGTTTAGATTCTTAAGATCATATGACCTATAATTAACCCCTGAGAAAACTCATGATTGTTCTGCATTCAAGATATGATGGTAAAATTACATTTTTAACCCTAGTTTCTTATATTTCTCTCTGAAAGGATTTGCAATGAATTATGGCCTTCTAATGGTTATGTAGGAACATTTAATGACTTAATTAGATCAAATAAAGCCAATTATGGCTCATGATGGTGTTCCCATCATACCCCCATGCCTAACTTTTGCTAGTCTCTTAGCAAAATCTTATGGAATTAACTCAAATTCTAGACCATGCCTTTTTATGCTCAGATTTCTGATGTGCTTTCTTTTGTAGATTAGGTCAAAATCCCAATAGTAGGCCTAGAGGTACTCAAGTACCAACCAAGATCCGGACCTAACCAGCTCTAGCCTCAATCCGCTGTGAAGGTTTCTATGGCCCACAAGAACTAACCTAAGGTTCGTTGAACTCTGTGGTTAAAGCACCTGTGCTTAAAACATGTTTAGTCCTAGTTTAGCTTGTAGTGCGTTTTTATAGGAGAGAGACAGAAGATTTTTTTTTTTGCATTTTTGGAGAGTTTTCTCTCTCTTTTCTTTTCTTTATTTCTAGCTTCGGATTGGCTTTACAACATGGTCTGTATCGGATTCCTTGCTCCTACCATCAATCCTCGTAGGGTCTCTGGCAATCGATGCTTCGAGATAACACCACCCATGGCAACCCCCAGAACCCTGGCTTTCAACACTTCGAGATAGTGCCGCCCATGGTGTTTTGTAGCTAAATTCAGGCCTTGGCAATCGACATTTCGGGATAATCCTACCCATTGCACTTGAATCAGCACAAGGCACTTATATGCCCTCGGTAGGATATTTAGATATCCTAGAAGGCAAGCACTGAGGAGACGGTATGTTATTGTACATCTTTGAGGGGAATTTCCCACCTCTCCACGTCGGGAACTCTTTCAAATCAACTTGTGTTGATAAGCTACTCCTAATTTAGATAGCTTTTCAAAACAGAATTAACGCATTTGTGTGATTTTGATAATTAGGCGCACTGAACTAGACTGTGTGTGGATTAAGGTGCTTAGGTTACCGAGTCCCAGAAACCAGAGGTCAGTTAACAAGGTCGAATAATCCCTAAGCCTTAGACCTAATATTTAAGCTTCACATTTTCCTCAACCTCTTGAAGACTATCCATATCTTAACGAATACTTGAATTTTTAAGCCTAGACACAAGCCCAAGAGGCCTAAGATCAGTGTTCATACCAACCTCTGCCTCTTATCACTTTTTGTATTTTATTTCTTTCTTTTGATTTGGTCTAAAATTAAGTAAATTCCTTAATCTTTTACTAATGACTATCTCTTTTTATTTCAAATTATTGCTCCTTTTTGACATTTATATCACCTCCCATTTTCCTCCTCAAGAATGATATGCAATTTGATCTTTCAAAATTTCCTCCCTTCTCCATTTTTTGTTCTTTTTAAATTTTTTTGGTTTTTTGGAATATATATTTTTTGATGAAACCCTTTTTTGTGAAGTGATTCTCATAACGTTTTGCACTTTAATACCCCCCATGCCTACGATTTGCAATGTCCTCATTGTAAATTAGGTAGGTTCGAGTTCAGCTTAGATCGTACATTAGAACAGGTTTAGGTGGGTGGATGGGTCGGGGTGATTATTACGGACGATTTCAAGCTCTAGTATGGGTACCAGAGGTGGGGTCGGTTGTTGTTACGACCCGATTCCCGAATCCCTACAGAACCCGAGATCGACTTGACTCGACTAATCCTAAGACCCAGTCGTCCAACAAGAAATAACCAAAAATCAGGAAAGTAAACCACATTCACTATGCTAAGTAACTAACAGTAAAAAGGGTACAAGCAATAAAGGAAGTAAAGACTTCTAACAGTACATATCACCACCACAACAATAAAGCAGAAACAAAGTACAGAACGTAAACAGAAACAGGAGTTTGAACTCACTAGCGAAAGAAAGTACAACAATAGGAAGACTACTACTACTGGGCTCTACTGGGCCTAGCACCCTCTGCAGCAGGTGACTCGGGCTGCTCAACACCTGGACCTGAAAAGGGTTATGAGTAACAAAGTCAGCGAACGCTGAGTAGAGTGGCAAACAACTAACTAAGGTCGTAAAAACAAACAGCTAAACTATCTATTCCAGTTACTCTATTTCACAAGTTATTTTTTTTCACCCATTGGTTTATTTTTCAGATCTCTTTCTTGATCTCGAATGTTCCTCATGGGAACGATCTTGATTGCAGTCTTTTCCTAAGAGTAGAAGGCACACGTGGTGCTCTCCTGGCCGGGAGAGTCCCCCATAGTGATCCTACACCTAGTCAACCACCCCAAGGTCACGGACAGACGTAGCTGTGACTACGGCACGTGCGATAAGCGCATGGGTAGCTACCCCGCACTAGCATGCGGTCAGTCGTTTCCGCTAACGGGTACGCCCAAAGTACAGCACGGAACAGTATAGGGCCTAGCCCTCTCAGTAACAGGGGTTTACCCCTCAAAACCAAACAGGGGTCTCGCATCTCCACAGTCTGCGCACCCTCGTCTGACTACCCTAGTTTGCCTAGTGGGCCTAACAAGTCGGTGTAGGGTGGCTAGCTGAACCCCAAGCCCCGTGGGGTGGCTAGCTCTCTCCCTACACTAGTAGCTCTCCCCGGTACAGTGTACGCGAGGGCCAAGAACTTGGTGCAGAGTGGCCAATCCTAACCCCGGGTCCCAACCCAAGGGCGACTAGCTCCACTCTACACTAAATAGGGGACAGTCGCTCTCCTTGGTACCACATACTCAAGGGCTAGCACACTTCCCACTCACATTTCCAGATTCATTCCATTTATTCACAGGAGCTCTACTCCTAATTCCCCGTAGGGTTCATGCTCGTATTTCTTAAGCCATTCCATACCAGGTTTCATCATTCGCATTTCCATTCTTAAATTATACACATGCAGTTTGTATTTTCATCATTTAACATATACAACAAGTAATGTCACAAGTAACTGTTTAACTAGCACAGGCATTTCATATTTCACAGGCAGCTCTTATTTATTAACAGGTAGTTGTTCACATTTCTATTCATTTATTTAAGACTGCAATTGCATACAAACAGTGCAAGTACTTCTCATCCTAGGATTCATGCCACATCCTAGGTTTCTAGCTATCCAATTCACATGTGCATTCAGGTTTTATAATTAAAATAGGGGAAGACCACTCTACCAGACGACCCGGGAGTATTGGGGGCTCGAACGGCAGGCTCACGTGCCTCAGCAAGCCCCGAACCCGCAACTGATCGAAGTCTTATACCAAGGAACATGCCACAATGGAACATTCAGAACAGTATAAAAGGCCTTCTAACAAGTAGAGGAACTCACAAGGAAAAAATTGATATCTTGTTTGTGTAAAACAGACTTCAAACGGACCCTGAACGGGTCAAAAATAAGGCTACAGACCCAAATCAGACGTCTGGCACAAGGTCCAGATGTCTTAAAAGTAACCAGAAACTCACCTTAGGCTCTACATCGACCTCAGATGTCCAGAACCTCTTCTAGACCTTCTGGACCCAGCTCCAAACGTCCGACCTCTCCTCCGGACGTCTAGGAGTGCTTCCGGTCATCTGGCAAGCTGTCCAGACGTCCGAATCGCATGGGAGGGCGTGCCCCGCACCTTCCTGAAGCTGTCTCTACACGCGACAGGCAAAGTCCACCTCTTTTACCCATGCAGATCGAGGCTGCGGTGCGGCCTGCATGGCTGTATCCGCAAAAGGAATGTACCTTCACAAAGATCTACTTTCAGACGTCCGGTGGAGTCACTAGACGTCCGCCCTATTGTCTGAATGTCACGCCAGATGTCTGATTCTGGAAAAATCCTAGAATTAGAGTGACCTGCTGCTCTCCCTCGCCTCCTCGCCTGCAGCTCCTGCTGCGGCAAGTGTCGGGGATGTCTCCCTCGACGCACTCCTCCTCCCGCACACGCCGCTCCAGCTGTGCGTCCTCCGGTGAGCCCCACGAGCTCGTGAGTTCAAGCTCTTCCTCCTCTCCTCACGTCGCCTCTCCTCCTCGTCGCTACTCTCGTGCTCTCTCTCGCGCTCGCTCCTCTCGCTATGGTGGAGAGGAATAGAAGAAGGTGACTGGGGTGAAGTGGGGAAAAAAGGAAGGGGGGAGAGGGCTTTTATAAGGTGCGTTAGGGCTTGGATGGAGGAGAGAAGAGGGAAAGAGAGAGAAGGGAGGTACTGTTTGCGCGTAGCCCGCACGCAGATGCGAAGGCTCATACCAAAATTTCAATTTCCAGACGTCTGGGAAGGGTTCCAGATGTCTGATAGACAGTCCAGATGTCTTAAAAGGCTCAGGACAGAACGGGTCTTTACAGCTGTTCTAATGGACGAACCTTAAAGTACAATATGAGTTCAGCATGGGATGTGTCAAGAAGGGTTTTGGGTTTTTCAAAAAGATGACGGGCTGCCTCCCGTTAAGCGCTGAGTTTAACGCCATTAGTCGGGTGCAATATGCTCAGGGAGAATGGAGATCAAAAGAGAAAGCAACCAAGTTCAAGTTAGTGAGTTCGACGAACGATTTGAGTCTCTAACCATTCACGAAAAAAAGTTCAGAATCAAGGCTGAGTTAACGAATTTTAGTGGTTCCATTTCCAAAGATTTGTCTCACCAAGAATGGTCCAATCCATTTTGATCTGAGTTTTCCTGGTAACAGTTTGAGTTTGGCATCAAAGAGCAGAACTTTTTGACCAGGATGGAACCATTTTCGTACAATGTACCTGTCATGGAAGGCTTTAACTAGCTCTTTGTAGATACGCGAGTTCTCATACGCATCATTGCGTAGTTCCTCGATCTCGCTCAATTGCAACCAGCAGTGTATTCTAGCCTTCATCAGATCCAGATTGCACTTCCATACTGTCCAATAAGCCTTGTGCTCCATCTCGATGGGAAGGTGACACACCTTTCCGTACACTAATATGAATGGAGACATGCCTAATTAGGTCTTGTAGGCGGTCTTATTGGTCCACAAGGCTTCTAGAAGGTGAGTAGACCAATCCTTCCTATCAGGCCAAACAGTGACTTGAATGATCATCTTGATCTCTCTATTCGACAATTCTGCCAGTTCATTAGTCCGGGGGTGGTAAGGAGTCGAGATAGGATGCGACACCCTGTACTTTTTCATCAGGGATTGGAAGTGCACATTATTAAAATGAGACCCACTATCGCTGATAATGGCCTTAGGAACCCCAAATCTGGTAAAGATGTTCTCCTAGATAAATCGGAGGACAACTTTATGATCACTAATTCTCGTGGGGATGGCTTCGATCCATTTGGAGACATAATCAACAGCGAGTAGAATGTACTCGAAGCCATTAGATTCCGGAAAGGGTCCCATGAAATCAATTCCCTAAATGTCAAAGATTTCACACACAATAATCAGATTTAAGGGCATCATATCCTACGGGCCCATGTTACCGAGGGTCTGACAACGAGCGCATGCCCTACAATATGTCTGTGTCTATTTGAACAAAGTGGGCCAACAGAACCCACACTGTAGAATATTTGCTGCAGTTTTACACCCAGAGAAATGGCCATCGCAGGCTTGGTCGTGACAGAATGAGATCACGTCATTGACCTTATCATTAGGAATGCATCTCTGGATCACCTGATCATTGCTAATGTGGAAGAGGTATGGTTCCTCCCAAATATAGTACTTGGCCTCGAAAATCAATTTGTCCCGCCTGGAAGTCACCCAATCTGGTGAGGCTTTCCTCGTAACCAAGTAGTTTACAATATCAGGAAACCAAGGGAGACTGTGAATGGTTAGCAGGTGTTCATCCAAAAAATGCTCGGTGATCGAACCAAACGGGTCGATGACTAAAGAAGGAAGACGGGACAAATGGTCAACTACCACATTCTACTTTCTCACCTTATCGTGAATCTTGAGATTGAATTCTTGCAACAGTAAGATCCAGCGGATTAGTCTAGGTTTCGCGTCCTTCTTTGCAAGGAGGTGCCTCATTGCAGTGTGATCCGAGTATATGGTAACACGGGAACCCAAAAGATAAGATCTGAATTTTTCCAGGTCAAATACGATGGCTAGTAGCTCTTTCTCAGTAACTATGTAGTTACGCTGAGCCTCGTCAAGTGTCTTGCTAGTTTAGTAGATGACCACGGGTTTCTCATCTATTTTCTACCCAAGTACTGCACCCACAGCATAATTGGATGCATTGCACATGATCTCAAAGGGTTGAGACCAATCAGGGGACTGCTGGATAGGTGCTTGGGCAAATCGATCACGCAGGATCTCAAATGCCTGAGTGCACTCCTCGGTAATTTCGAAATGGGCATCCTTAGAGAGAAGATTAGTCAGGGGGTGCATGATTTTCGAGAAATCGGGAATGAATCAACGGTAAAAACCGACGTGCCCTAGAAATGAACGGATGTCCTTGTTCAAGCTAGGCATAGGGGGTTTGGAAATCAGATTCACCTTGGCTCGATCAACCTGGATGCCTTTCTTAGAGACGAGATGTCCCAGGACAATTCCCTCAGGTATAATGAAGTGGCTCTTTTCCCAGGAAAGAACCAAATTCATGTCAATGCACTGCCTGAGGATTTAGACCAAGTGCAGGAAACAATCATCAAAAGATTCTCCAAATACCAAGAATTCATCCATGAAAACCTCAAGGTATTCACCTACCATATCTGAGAATATGGCAAGCATGCATTGCTGAAAAGTAGTGGGTGCATTGTAGAAACATAATGGTATCCTTCAGAATGCACACGTTCCAAAGAGGCAGGTGAAGGTAGTCTTCTCTTGGTCCTCAGGATGGATTGCAACCTGGTTATAACCGGAGTACCCGTCCAAAAAGTAAAAGAATCAATTTCCCGCTAGTTTCTCGAGTACCTGATCAATGAACGGTAGTGGGAAATGATCCTTCTTTGTGGAGGAATTGAGTCTTCTGTAATCAATGTAGACTCACCACGAGTTCGCTATACGGGTCGGTATGGTTTCTCCTATTTCAGTCGTGATCACTGTGAGTCCTGCCTTTTTAGGCACAACTTGGATTGGACTTGCCCACTGACTGTTGGAGATCGGGTAGATGATCCCTGCATCTAACCACTTGATGATCTCCATTTTCATGACATCCTGCAGATTTGGATTTAGGGGTCTCTGCATTTCACGGGATGGTCATGAGCCCTCTTCGGTATAGATGTGATGTGTGTAATATGAGAGGCTGATGCCAGTCAGATCATCGAGAGTCCATCCAATGGCTCTCCGATGCTGTTGGAGGACAGTAATCAAGCATGTTTCCTGATCAGAGGTGAGTCGGGAGTTGATAATCACAGGAAACATTTAATTGGAACCCAAAAAGATGTATTTGAGATGATCAGGAAGAGGCTTTAATTCCATAACTAGGCTATTAGCAGTAGCAGGTGGTTCAGGGTGGGTGTCGGGAGCAAAGGAGCTATGGGTGTGTCTAGGTTAGGTTCAGGCTCCTCTAATTGCAGGTTTTGATCTTCTTGTGGTTGATTAAAAATAATCAAGTTCTCATCGATACATGGGTCGTCAACCACAGCCTTGATATCACAAATTTGCTCAATAACTCTGCAATTAATTCCTTGTTGGGCCTTAAAGATGTCGATCTTTAGTGTCTTGCTCCCAAATTTTAACTCAATTTAGCCCTCCTCATAATTAATATTGGCCCTAGCTGTGGCCAGAAAAGGTCTTCCTAATATAATCGGTGTATTCTTCAAGTTCTCAGGAGCATCCATGTCAAAGACAATGAAATTCATGGGGAAGTAGAAATCGTGTACCCTAACTATGACATCCTCGAGTACTCCTTTTGGTGACTTAATAAATCGATCAACTAACTGCAAAGTCATCTCTGTCCAAAAGGGCTTTGATGGAAGTGGTCTAGTAGATTCCTCAAAGTGGTCTAGTAAGGATGTGGGTATCAAATTGATGGAAGCTCCTAGGTCCAAAAGGGCTTTGTCAAATTCTAAATCACCGATCTTGCTTGAAATTAGAGGGGTACCAGGGTCCTTTGCCTTAGGCGGGAGCTTGCTCAAGACAATGGAGCTGGCTTGCTCCGACAGTACGATCAGGTTCCCGCCTTTGGTTCGAGGCTTACACTTGAGTGTACACACTTCTTTCAGGAATCGTGCATAAATCGGTACGTGGCGTATTGCATCCATCAAAGGGATGTTTATTTGGACCTGCTTAAAGAGCTTGACCAGGTCCTCCTCAAGTGCCACGGGTTAGGGTTTCCTTTTTCCTTTGGTCAAGGCCTCCGAAAATGAAACCTCTGAAGGTTCCTCTAGAATGGTCTAGGTTCTTGATCTGGGATAGGGGTATCCTGGATGACTATCCTAGGGTTTGGGTTTGCATTACCAATCTGAGAGTGGCTTGGATAAGGTGGGTCCTGTGTTGCTTTGCCACTACGGGTAGTAACAGAATTTAGTCCTGCCTGGTTCTGGGTTGGTGTAGGCAAAAGTGGTGGTTATTGTTGATAACCCGCGTATGATGTTGAAGTCTCCATCACATCGGGTGATGGAGCAGAAGGGGTCTGATAGACATAGTGAGCTTGGTCCTAAGTTGGGTTCATAACACGCCACTGGTTTGGTACGTTATTTAGGTTAGGCAAAGGTTGCGAAGGAAGTGCATCAGGTTGGCGAGGTTTTTCCATCTGGGTGAGTTGATTGTGAACCTCTGTGATCTCGTCTTTGTGCTATTTTTGCATAGCCGCATTCGTTTTCTGAATGTCAGCCAGAGTCTGAAGGATAAGAGTCATCTGATCTTCATGAGTTGGCCTGGATTAATAAGTTGGGTTAGGCCGAGGCTGAGGCGGCTGATATGAACGAGAAGCTTGTGGTCGGGGCTTATATTGAGGTCTTTGATTGTTCCCTGACCATGTGAAATTAGGATGATTACGCCATCCAGCGTTGTAGGTGTTTAAGAATGGATCATTCTGGATGGCATTGAGGTCCTCGTAGGTTTGAGGAGCCTCGAAAAAGTTAGAAACGAGGGTTCAGAGTTCCCCCAACTAGAATAGGTAGGTCCAAGGTTTCCTTCAAACCCAGAATCAGACGGGGGTGGATACAGGTCCATCCCCTGAGAAGATCGGTGGTAGATGTTATGCACAGTCTCCCTACCAGAGGGCGGTTGTGCGAACGGATTTGGCGCAGAGGTGGCTCGCTATAGGTGTCGAGTTAGCTCATCCACCTTCTTCTCAATAATAGAGACCTTGTCCAGGTGACTGGTCATCAGTTCCAAGTCGACGGAAGAGGACAGGCCCTGCATCTCATGTGCTCCCCTTGGATTCGTCAATGCACAGGCATTCGTCTGGTCGAACATGCCCATGGATTCGTTATTGATGGAGTTCTCACACATGTTCTCGAGAATCTCCCACACGGTGTCTTAGTGTTGACCCATGATATTTCCTCCACAGGTTGCATTGACGAATAATCGAATATTCTCACGGAGTCCCTAGTAAAAAGACTGGACTTGTTCCCATTTAGGAACTTCGTGGTGGGGGCACTTTCGCATGAGATCTAGAAAATGATCCCATGCCTCATGATGTGGTTCTCCTGATTGCTACATAAAATGCATGATCTGGTGCTGTAGAACATTTGTCCGACCAATAGGGAAGAACTTTTTCAGAAACTCGAATTGTATTCCGCCCATGTGTTGATTGGACGCGTTAGGGTTTGGTACCAGCGAGCAGCTTTGTCCATGAGAGAGAACGAGAACATTTTCATGAGCAAGATATCCCGATTTTGAACTTCTAACCTGAAGGTCTGGGCCAGATGCTTGAGTTGCTTGATATGCTGGAAGGGATCATCGGAATTACACCCATGAAATTTGGGAATAGCATGAATCATGTTGTGCTTGAGTTTAGTATCAGGACCTGTAGCTGGGATTTGGACTCGATGTTTGATCGCCACCGTAGTGGGATTGTAATTATCTCGCATCATAGGATGTTGCGATGGGTTCATAAAGGCTTAGAAAAGATCATTGAGGCGCTGAAGCCGATTCCCAAGATTGTTTTCTTCTACTGGTTGCTCCATGATGATGGATGAAGGAGAGCTAGGTTCGGATGAATCAGAAGAGATATCGATCTAGTTAGGTTGTTGCACAAACAAGGAGGTCCAGGCTTGGCCTTGACGGGAATGAATAGCTAATGGAGGCCTTAAGGGTGGTCTTAGAGACCTCCTCCCGAACATACACCGATGGATAAGATAAGGGATAGAATGTAATCAAGATAACCAAAAATTTTGGATGACTGTAGAGGTTCGGGGCAGATGATACCCCTAAGTCAGAAAACCGTCCACCTGAGAATTACCTGGGCTGCCAGAAAGGGAGAGTCTCGTAAAGACCCCTACACAGTAGAGTGCCCCACGGGTTACAAGGTTTCCCCCACCCGACCTTTCTTGTCACTGAGGATTCAGGTAGACCAGAATGGGGACTTGACCTCTTAAGTCTACCAGTTTTAGATTAAGAGCAAAGGTGCTTATGATTTCACTTGAACTTTAAGATATTTTTGTGTAAGGTGACCTAATTTGAAGATTGGTTAACCCAATAAGGTGGGTCAACTTTACCTATTTTGTCCTTTGAGAAATTTAGGTCCCTCTTTTAGTGTTCAAATGAGATTAAGAGCTTGATTTTAGGGTTTACTTGAATAGATCAATTTAACCAAGGCTTAAGCACACACTATTTGGGAAGGTTAATTCTTGATTAAGCAAGTGTGTCTCTAGAACCCTAAACTGGAAACCCTAATTGGCTCTTGATTGGTCCAATTTAATTTGTCAAAATATGGTACCTAGGGCTCAAGCAAGAAGGTGATAGCCCTAGATACCTTAAGCCCTAAGTAGGTGCACAAATCAGGGTTTGGATGTTGTCTAAATAGAATGTATTAAATCAGGCAACTTGATGATTAATCTAAGAATAGAATGCAAGTAGCCCTAATTAATTTCTTCCCTTTTTTAGCTTTTCAGAATCAGGGGCATAGGAGAGGGTGGATGGAGTTTACCTGCCCCTAGAGTGTTCTGATGTGTAGCTTGATCTTCCTCCAATGAATCCCTATCACAGATCACAGTCAGAAGAGATCAAAGTTGCGTGTTGCTCCCTAGAAATGGCACCAAAATGTTAATCGCTCTGAATCAAATTTTAAAATCGATGCATCGCAGTATAGATTGAATCAACGGGAAAAAAAAAGAATTTATACTTGAATGGAAGTCTGAGGTCGAACATAGGGAGAAATTAGCAAAATAATTCTCAAGATTGCAATTCAAGCACAATGGAAGTAATTTATAATAGAACTCCAAACAATAATGATATATAAATGAAAGCAAATGTCAAATAGTGTAAAAAGAATGGGGTAAAATGGTGATTTGAATCACCAATTACCCCTCACAATAATATCAAATATCTAAACAGTATCAATCAATTGAAATCCACATAAGATAAGTACACAGTGCACTCCCTTCAGAGATCAAATGATGGAACTCTCAATGCCAGATGGCTTAACCGTCCAACTGCTACAGTGCCAAGAGGGCATCCTTCCCCTTCCTTCTCTTTCTCTCTTCTTCTGCTTCCTTAAGCTCTAGAGAAGGCACAACACAGAGTCAGCAACACCAGCAGAGGCAAAGGCCTCCCTCAGAGATCACTAAGTGTTAAGAGGAGAGCAGGAGAGTAAGACCCCCCTCCCTTCTCTCTCTTTCTCTTCTTTCTCTCTCAGAATCAGGCGAACTAGACCAGACCCGGGTAACCGAGTAAATGAACCAAGGCCCAGATTCGCGAGGCGTGAGTGTGAGCGAAGGGCGTACGTGTGGGGACCTCACCCCCTGTGCGTGCTGAGGTGATAAGCCACCAGTACAAAAATAATTTAAACCCTACAGAGGGGTTTGCTCTAGCCAATGTAGGACTATCCCACAGAGATTTAACATGTGCGACTGTAGGTGATGACCTTGCTCAATTGAGGTAGCAGCTGAGGTTGTGACGCTCAATTGTAGGCCTGGAGACCTACTTGGAGCTTCTCCGCATGACCTGGGTGTAGCACTTGGGATGTGAGTGGCTTTGAACACGATGAACGGGACAACAAAGATAGCAGTGGTGGCGGAGACCAGCGAGAAACCTGAAACCACGAGAACGGCCTTGCAGCCACGTCAAACAGGCTCAGAAGGATCGCCGTGAAGTGGTAAGTGCGGTGGTGGGTGCAGCGTGTGGTGCTAGTGATGGTGGAGGCTTGACGACCTCGAGAAGGTGGTGCATAGGAAGTGGTGTTCGGTGGCACTGAGGAGAGGCCAATAGCCTCAATAACCAGAGGGCTTTTTCTCTCTGGGACACGGCGGTGCTAATGGGTGTTATGGCGAGGTGAATGGTGGTCTGTGGAGTGCGGGCGAACTTGCCGAAGTTTTGTCGAAGGCGGAGAAGACGGAGGTGAGGGAGGGTGATGCGGTGGTCGGAGGTACGATGTAAGTGCGGGAAAATGTTGTAGAGAGATAGAGAAAGGGATAGAGATACTTAGAGATGAGGTAGAAAGGTAGCGACAGCCGATTTTGGTAGACCGACGTCGAAGAAGGAGGACGAGACAACGAAACAACAACAATGAAGTAGGCGGAGGTATGCCCTCCCTTTGGCCGGGGAGGGTTGCGACAAAGAGGGAAGTCGAGAGAGCCGACCAATTTGGTTGTTGGACGGCCGGAGGAGGATCGAAGAAGGTCGTCGGAGCAATTGTCTTGAAGGTTGGGGGAAGGGGAATAGGGGGCTTTTGAGTCTCCAAGACTTGCTAAAAAGTCCGGTCGAGCCCTGGGGATCCTTATACAGGCCGCAGGGATCAGTTAGAGCTTGGGAAGCAAGCTTCCCAAGCTTGAAAGTGTAGTTTCCCTACCAGGAGGGGGTGACGTAATAATTACGGAAATGAAAATAAAATAATCTCACAAAATATCAATCACACGAGTACACAATTATTTTTAGGTGGAAACCCAAATCGGGTGAAAACCACCACCTAACCCTCTCGAGTTAGGATTTTCCGATCAACCAAGTTGATCAAATCCACTAACCGAATCACTTTAAACGAGGGTGATTCAAGCTCAATTACAACCACGCTACAAGTGCGAGGGTAGCGTTCCTCAACCCCTTCTCTCCACGAGAAGGATTTTGTCCCACGAAGGAGATGGGAATTCGCAAAGTGAATACCCAACCAAATAATAAAGATAAAATAACAAATAATCTTATAGAGCCAACAAAGTAATTTTAAACCTAAGCTTCTATAGGAATTAAGAAACTCCCCTTTGCAAGGAGTGCGTCGAGTCGATGACGCGGGTGCGTGAGCCACGCGATGGCGCAACGTTGCTCTCGTGAACTATGGCGGGAGAGCGGGTGCGCAAAACAGCTTGATGCTCTTTAGATGTAGAACTAGAGCTTAGAGAGCAAGAGAGACACAAAATGATTTGAAAGTGTATTGCAAGGTGTGTGTCTAGGTGTGTAAAGGCTCCCCTCTATTTATAGAGGCCTTAGGAAGGCTTTGGAAGGCTTGGAAAAGCTTCCATAGCCGTTGGATGCAAAGCCCAAGTGAATTAGCCCGAAATCAGGAACAATCATTGCACTGACAGGGTAATCAGACGTCTAATTCTGGCATCAGACGTCTGGAAGACCACTTTAAGACGTTTGAAAATAAGGTCAGACGTCTGATTTTGGGCGGGTCTCTTCCTGACTTGAATCAGATCTAAACAGGGTTCTAGCGCAAGTCCATCAGACGACATACAGGACGTCTGGCACTATGTCTGGACGTCTGGAAACCTACTTTTTCATGGGAATGGATTTGCAACGGCTAGAAAATCTCTGAGAAGAGATTTTCGGGTTAGTCGAGGCAAAACGGTCAATTATCAGACGTCTGGAAGGGCTTAAGGATGTCTGATAAAGCTCTAACGGTCATATCCTTGAGCGTATGCTAGGAGAGGCAACGGTCCACTAATTGGACATCTGGCAAAGTCATTAGACGTCTCCTAAGACGTCTGGTCTAAGGTCTGGATGTCTGATTTCATCAGACAGAACTAACTATGTCCAGCCTAAATGTTATCAGACGTCTGAATCAACAGTCAGACGTCTTAAAACACATTATCAGACATCTGATTTTGGAATTAGACGTCTAGAAATGCTGTTTGAACCCTATATTGGTTTTCTAAGTTCTCTACAGAAAACCTAAGTATCCTAGGGTTGAGCCGGTGTTCCTAAGACTACTGTTAGGGTACTTTGAGGCTCTTTAACATAATGTTCTAAGGAAATAAAGAGCAAGAAAATAAAGATAAAAGTACATGAAAGGAATAAATAGAATTCTATCCTATTCTTCTTGTCCTTCCATCTTCAATCTATCGCTCCTCGCGAATCTCCTCTGTTCTCCATCAAGCTCCTCCAATCCGTCCTGGATGCGAGCTCGAATTCCGTCTAATCACGTCTACATTTGCAATTGACCTGAAATCTAAGACTCCAAGTGCAAATGTTAAATAACACGTGTTTTGTTATCATCAAAACAAATGATCGTGGTGCTCTAGCACCAACAGAAAGGCTCGCTGAAGTTGGAAACTTAAAGATACCCGAATCTCTCATGCATTCGCATGAGAGATTGGGAATGCTTTGGGGCTCAAGACCGGATTCAATAGAAAGAGGACTCCTCAAGGAATCCCTCTTCCAATTTTGGAAGGGATTGATTGATTAGAAAAGGAGTTCTCTTCAATCAAAGGTTGTCGGAGTTGTAGGAATAGGATTTCATGGCGACAGTGACCTTTTTGTGAAGAAGACGACAAAGTTGTGGGGCTATTTGTAAGAAATTCAAAAGTTAGGGGCATACGTGTGAGAGAAAGGAGTCAGACAGGACCAAATTGCAAACTAAGTCAAGATAATCACATATTGGGCCCAAATTTTGGTACAAAATTAATTTGGACCTAAGGAATTAAATGGTGAACTTGGATTTTGGTTTTGACCTAGTTTGATTGGGTAATTTGCATAATTACCCAAATTAGGGCAAATGTTTGTCTGAGACTCTATTTTGGGTCAAGACGAATTCTGATGGTCAAATTGAAGGTACCAAACCCTAGAGAATACTTTTATCTAAATTGTACAGGCTTTAGGTGAATTTTATCATGACCAAAACCTCAGTTAATTAAGTAAGTTTTTTTTTAGGGTTTTAGATATCATTTAATTCTCAAAACACGCGAAAACCCTTTTCTGTCTGTACTAACCCACTTGTTTAGACTCTTAAGATCATTCCCGTAATTAACCCCTGAGAAAACCCATGATTGTTCTGCATTCAAGATATGGTGGTAAAATTATAGTTTTAACCCTGGTTTCTTGTATTTCTCTCTAAAAGGATTTGCAATGAATTATGGCCTTCTGATGGTTATGCAGGAGCATTTAATAACTTAATTAGATTAAATTGAGCCAGTTATGGTTCATGATGGTGTTCCCATCATACCCCCATGCCTAGCTTTTGCTAGTCCCTTAGCAAAATCTTATGGAATTAACTCAAATTCTAGACCATGCCATTTTATGCTCAGATTTCTGATGTGTGCTTTTTCTTGTAGATTAGGTTAGAATGCCAATAGTAGGCCTAGAGGTACTATTTGTAACACTAAGTCGGGGTTTAAAGAGTGTTGCGTTGTAGTATAGTCGAAATAGCATTTTAAACAGATATAATTTTCCGAGGTCGAACAAAGGGAGCAAATTGGTATTTAGAAATCAAGATCACAATTCATAATTAAAAGAGTATGCAATAATATCAGTATCAGAGTGCAAAAATATTGGAGCAAAATGGTGATGTAAGTCACCAAATACTCCTACAATATCACCAAGGAACTTAATGTATGAATATGCAATGTAAGCTGAAAGAGCGACCTTTGTTTTCGTTGAAAACTTTAACATAAAATGATGTGTCATTGTATTTAATCGCGTGGTAGAAAATCGCTTTTCAAAACATTTTAATTTTCAGAATCTAACCACGAATAGTTAGGTCATCTCCACAGGGAGGAAGTAGGCTATTTAAACTAGTAAATAGTGTCTCGTTTATTCAGGAAACTCAATGGGTGTGCATGCTAATTCGTGCGATTCTTTTTCTCACATAACTGCTCGTTTTAACCAATTAATCAAGAATGTAGGTGTTTAGATGCAAAATCACCATCATATAATATTTTGTTAACAAGTGATCTTGATATCGGTAAATACTGTAAATGCTGATTTCTAGAATATAACTTGTTTACCATAATATCTATGCATTAAATCATTCATGTGAGATATGCATATGCAAATAATTTAGATGAAGTAGAAGGAGGACTATGCAAATTCACCTCAATAATGTAATGCCTAAAATAAATGAATAGGACCTTCCGCAATGGCATTTAACATAAATATTAATTGAGGTATTACTGTAGCAAAATAGGGGATTTTGTTCCCCTCGTACGCATGCGGAGGAGAAGGTGCGGCTGGCTGCAAGAGTCGTCGGAGGAGCTGGGTCGGAGGAGAGGAACACTTCGGTGGTGGTGCGACAGCGAGTGGTCATCGAACGTCACTGGTGGATGGAGAAGATGGCGTCGGTGATGGGTCCTAAGGAGGCCATGCACAGGCGTCGGCTGGTGGCATGAAGCGGAGGGGAGCAACAGTGGAGCGAGGGCATCTCAACAGTGGTGTTGGCGATGAGAACGAAGACAAGAGGGGGCCGCACGGCGTGGGTCAGGCCAGTGGCTGATGGGTTCTTTAGGTGGAGTTGCAAGCGGCCTGTTGGGAGGAAGAAGGCGAAGAGGACTGCTGGCGGCGCACGCATGCCTACGCATGAGAAGAGCACGGGCACGCTGGCTGGAGCGCGAGAGAGTGGCGCAGTGCACGTGTTGGCTGCGTGCGCAGCTGTGGCTGCCTTAGGTCCTTCCTGCTGGTGGAGAAAAGCAGGCTGGGCGATGGCGTGCGAGCGTGCACACAGTGTGCGCAGGGCTGGTTGTGCGTGCCTTAGGCTACGTACGCACGCGGCTGGAGATGGTGTAGCACGCGGTGAGGGTGGTGAGAGGCTAGCGGTGCACAGAGACCACGATGCACGCTTCCTTCATGGTGGTGGAGATGGAGGATAGTTCCCTGCCAGGGGGAAGGCGAATCAGACCCTCTCCTCGGTGGACGTGGCTTCTTTTTGAACCAAACTCCCCTCCTTTTCCTTCGGCCGCAAGTTTCTCCAACTACTCACGATGATCGCAAGTGGTTGGAACGGTAGATAAGCAAGGGCGATTTCTTCTTCAGATGTCTAACTGGAGCATCAGACGTCTTAAAAAAAATGTAATGCCGCGAATTTGTGATAGTAATTCCAAACGTCCAATCCAAGTCCCAGACGTCATATATAAGTAAAAATTAGCTCCTGATTCTTGTACCTAACCTGCATTTATCAAATAAATTATATTATCATAACATATGCTATTAAATGTAAAATTGAAGCATAAAATTAAATGCAGGCTAAGGTGAATTGCCATATAACTCCTAATTAATTAACAACTAAGAACAAATAATTAAATAGTACTTAAGCTAAATAATAGTCCACAAAAGTGGACTTATCATAAACTATGATTTGTCATCTGATGAAGGAATCAAACGACTTAAAGTGTCTGATCCTTCTTCTTTGTCTTCTTTCTCTTCTTCTCTGTATTTTCTCTTTTTCTTCCATTTAGGTCTTCACTTCTTCAACTTCTGGCTTCTTCTTCCTTCTACGATCCTTCTCTTTCTCTTTAGCTTTCTTTGTCTTCTGCCTTTGCTTTTCCTTTGCCTTTCTTCTACCTTGGCCCTTCGCTGCTCTGGCCTTCTCTTCTTCTTCTTCCTTCTACCTGACCTCATCTTCTTCCTCTAAATTGGCAAAGTGTTGGAGGCAAGCTCCTTAGAGCAAAAACCCCCTAACCCCATGCAGCTCTCCTCTCTCCTTCGCTCTTTCTATTTCAGTTTCGCTTTCCCAGAGCCATAGTCGGTCGAGTAATCAGACCTAACGCAGACCTGGGTCCAGGCTCACCGGCGTGTGTAGTGAGCGAGGAGTGAAGTCGAGCGGGTAGTCGGGTAGGCCAGGTCTGCGTGGGTAGTGCCACGGATGAGTCCGGTAAAGGGGGGGAGGAGGACCTCACCCTCAGTGTTGGAGGCGAACAACCTCTTTCACTTTTTCAATTTATTTGGATGCAGGCGTTCTTTCACTTCCGAGTTGGGACTAAATGTCCCACCTGTCTTCCACGCGTCTGCCACAGAGACAAGGCTTCCAATTGTAGCAGTTGCGGAGGCCTTCGACCGGAATTGAGAGTCTAGATGCATGCGCGAGGGAATTCCACGTAGCCTGGGACAACAACACCCGGAGCAGCAAGCCTTGGAGCGATTGCGAGCAAGTTTCAAACTTGCGCCAATGGCGGATGGGGCCTGCTACCTGAAAACACAAGAACGGCCATGCGACCATGTCAAATCATGCAAGGAGGTTCGCCGGAGCACGCGGATGTGCTGGAAGTGGTGGCGTGGAGTGGCGTGGTAGTGCCTGTGAGTGCGTGCCTAGGGCACACTATGTGCGAGTGAGTGGGTGTGTTCAGGGAGTGATGTGGGTGGGTGACACGGCGAGTGGAGTGAGGGGGAGTGATCAGTGAAGTGAGGTGGAGTTTATGGGCTTGTCGATGAGGGTTTTGGTGGCCTGTGGAGGTGGATGGCCTCGTCGGAGTTGGTGGTCGGAGATGGAAGAGATAGAGGTGCGACGGGCAGCAGTGGTCGAGTCGAGGTGGAATAAATGCGGAAAGAAAGTAGAGTTGAGATGGAACTTATCTGGGAGGTCAAGGGACGAAGGGGGAGAGCGAGGGTGTCGGGTCTGGTATGGCCAACGTCGAAGACGAAGGCTGCTTCGGTGAGGTGGGATCGGCAAGGACGAAAGAGAGAAGCGCCTACTGGTACGGTGAGACATGGGCAAAGTCAGGGAGGAGGAATCTACCGTAGGTATGGCAGTAGGATGATGAGGAGGAGCAGGGAAGGTCACCAGACGTTGAGGAGCCTACGACCGTGAGGGGAAAAGAGGAATTAGGGGTATTCGCGGTTGAAATCGAGCGTGAAGGAGTCAGAGAGACCTGGGCTTCTTTAAATAGAGCTCTGAAGGGGGTTTTGTGCTTGGAAGCCAAGATTCCAAGCAAGGAAGGCTCGCCAGAGTTGAAAGCTGTCAAGATACCCAAATCTCTCATGTGTTTGCATGAGAGATTGGGAAGGAATCGAAGCTCATCAATGGGTTCATACTGATGGGGATTTCTCAGAGGATCTTCCTTCCAATTTTGGAGATCCTCCAAGCAATCAAGGAGATCGTTTCTGTCAAAGGTCGTCGGAGTAGGTTTCCTCCGCGATAATGGCAGAGGTACCTATGTGAAGATGATGAGAAAGCTAGGGTGCTGTTAGTAAGGGTTTTTGAAAATTAAGGGTAGAAATGTAATCATGTTGGACCTTTTTGCAAACTAGGTCAAGGAAAACTCATCTTGGGTCCAAATTTTGGTACAAACCTAATTTAGACCTAAGGAATACAATGGTAAAGTTGGATTTTGGGTATGACCATGTTTGACTAGGAAATTTATGTAAAAACCTAAATTAGGGCAAATATTTGTTTAATACCCCATTTTAGGTTAAGATGGGTTCTAATGGCAAAATTGAAAGTACTAAACCCTAGAGAATTTTTTTCTATGATTTTTAGAGGGTTTAAGTGAATTTTATCCTGACCAGAACCTTGGTTAATCAAGTAGGTCTGTTTTTAGGGTTTCAAGAAGTCATTTAATTCACAGAACACACACAGACCCTTTTCTATTAAATCCAACCCACTTGTTATCTTATTAAGATCATTTGACCTTTATTTAGCCCTTGAGAAAATCCGTGGTTGTACTGCATTGGTAAATTACAGTTTTACCCCTTATTTCTTGTGTTTCTCTCAAAAAGGTTATGCAGTGAATTATAACCTTCAGTTGGTTATGTAGGAGCATTTATTCTCTTCATTAGGTCAAAATGAGCTAGTTAGGGATCATGATGGTGTTCCCATCAGGTACTCAAGTACCAACCAAGATCCAGACCTTACCAGCTCTAGCCTCAGTCCGTCGTAAAGATTTCTATGGCCCATAGGAACTAACCTAAGGTTCGTTGAACTCCGCGGTTAAAGCACCCGTGCTTAAAACATGCTTAGTCCTAGTTCAGTTTGTAGTGCATTTTTGTAAGAAAGAGACAGAAGATTTTTTTTTTGCATTTTTGGAGAGTTTGCTCTCTCTTTTCTTTATTTCTAGCTTCGGATTGGCTTTACAACACAGTTTGTATCGGATTCCTCGCTCCCACCATCAATCCTCGCAGGGTCCTTAGCAATCGATGCTTCGAGATAGCACTACCCATGACAACCCCCAGAACCCTGACTTTCAACACTTCGAGATAGTGCCACCCATGGCGTTCTGTAGCTAAATTCAGGCCCTGGCAATCGACATTTCAAGATAATCTTGCCCATGGCACCTGAATCAGCACAAGGTGCTTACATGCCCCCGGTAGGATATTTAGATATCCTAAGAGACAAGCACTGAGGAGATGGTATGTTATTGTGCATCTTCGAGGGGAATTTTCCGCCTCTCCACGTCGGGAACTCTTCCAAATCAACTTGTGTTGATAAGCCGCTCCTAATCTAGGTAGCTTTTCAGAACAGAATTAACGCATTTGCATGATTTTCATAATTAAGTGCACTGAATCAGACTGTGTGTGGATTAGGGTGCTTAGGTTACTGAGTCCCGCAAACCAGAGGTCAGTTAACGAGGCCGAATAATCCTTAAGCCTTAGACCTAATATTTAAGCTTCGCATTTTCCTCAACCTCTTGAGGACTATCCAGACCTTAACGAATACTTGAATTTTTAAGCCTAAACACAAGCCCAAGAGGCCTAAGATCAGTGCTCATACCAACCTCTGTCTCTTAGCACTTTTTGTCTTTTATTTCTTTCTTTTGATTTGGTCTAAAAGTAAGTAAATTCCTTGATCTTTTACTAATGACTATCTCTTTTTATTTCAAATTGTTGCTCCTTTTTGACATTTATATCACCTCCCATTTTCCTCCTTAAGAATCATATGCAATTTGATCTTTCAAAATTTCCTCCCTTCTCCATTTTTTGTTCTTTTTTAATTTTTTTGGTTTTTTGAAATATGTATTTTTTAATGAAACCCTTTCTTGTAAAGTGATTCTCACAGCGTTTTGTACTTTAATATCCCCCCATGCCTACAATTTGTAATGTCCAAATTGTAAATTAGGTGGGTTCGAGTTCAGCTTAGATCGTACATTAGAACAGGTTTAGATGGGTGGATGGGTCGGGGTGATTGTTGTGAACGATTTTAAGCTCTAGTATGGGTACCAGAGGTGGGGTCGACTGTTCTAATGGACGAACCCTAAAGTACAATATGAGTTCAGCATGGGATGTGTTAAGAAGGGTTTTAGGTTTTTCAAAAAGATGACGGGTTGCCTCCCGTTAAGCGCTGTGTTTAACGCCATCAGTCGGGTGTAATATGCTTAGGGAGAATGGAGATCGAAAGAGAAAGCAGCCAAGTTCGAGTCAGTGAGTTCGACGAACGGTTTGAGTCTCTGATTGTTCACGACAAAAGGTTCAGAATCAAGGTTGAGTTCACTAATTTCAATGGCTCCATTTCCAAAGATTCGTCTCACCAAGAATGGTCCAATCCATTTTGATCTAAGTTTTCCTGGGAACATTTTGAGTTTGGCATCAAAGAGTAGAACTTTTTGACCAGGATGGAACCATTTTCGTATAATGTGCCTATCATGGAAGGCTTTAACCCACTCTTTGTAGATACATGAGTTCTCATACGCATCATTGCGTAGTTCCTCGATCTCGCTCAATTACAACCGGTGGTGTATTCCAGCCTTCATCAGATCCAAATTGCACTTCCATACTGCCCAATAAGCCTTGTGCTCCATCTCGACGGGAAGGTGACACGCCTTTTCGTACACTAATATGAAGGGAGACATGCCTAATTGGGTCTTGTGGACGATCTTATTGGTCCACAAGGCTTCTGGAGGGCGAGTAGACCAATCCTTCCTATCAGGTTGAACAGTGACCTGAATGATCTTCTTGATCTCTCTATTCGATAGTTCTGCCAGTCCATTAGTCTAGGGGTGGTAAGGAGTCGAGATACGATGCGACAGCCTATACTTTTTCATCAGGAACTGGAAGTGCACATTATTAAAATGAGACCCACCATCGTTGATGATGGCCTTAGGAACACCAAATCTGGTAAAGATATTCTCCTGGATAAATCGGAGGACAACTTTATGATCACTAATTCTCATGGGGACGGCTTTGATCTATTTAGAGACATAATCAATAGCGAGTAGAATGTACTTGAAGCCATTAGATTCGGGAAAGGGTCCCGTGAAATCAATTTCCCAAATGTCAAAGATTTCGCACACAATAATTGAGTTTAAGGGCATCATATCCCGCGGGCCCATGTTGCCGAGGGTCTGACAATGAGCGCATGCCCTACAATACGTCTGTGTCTATTTAAACAAAGTGGGCCAAAAGAACCCACACTGTAGAATATTTGTTGCGGTTTTACACCCAGAGAAATGGCCACCGTAGGCCTGGTCGTGATAGAATGAGATCACGTCATTGAACTCATTATTAGGAATGCATCTCCGGATCACCTGATCATTGCCAATGTGGAAGAGGTATGGTTCCTCCCAAATATAGTACTTGGCCTCGAAAATCAATTTGTCTCACCTGGAAGTCGCCCAATCTGGCAGGACTTTCCCCGTAACCAAGTAGTTTACAATATCAGCAAACCAAGGGAGACTGTGAATGGTTAGCAGGTGCTCGTTTGGAAAATGCTCGGTGGTCAGACCAGATGGGTCAATGACTGAAGAAGGAAAATGGGACAAATGGTCAGCTACCACGTTCTGCTTTCCCTCCTTATCATGAATCTCGAGATCGAATTCTTGCAACAGCAAGATCTTGCGGATTAGTCAAGGTTTCGCATCCTTCTTCGCGAGGAGGTGCCTCACTACAGTGTGATCCGAGTAATGATAACACGGGAACCCAAAAGATAAGATCTAAATTTTTCCAGGCCAAATACGATGGCTAGCAGCTCTTTCTCAGTAACTGTGTAGCTACGCTAAGCCTCATCAAGTGTCTTGATAGTGTAGTAGATGACCACGGGTTTCCTGTCTATTTTCTACCCAAGTACCGCACCCATAGGATAATCGGATGCATCGCACATGATCTCAAAGGGCTGAGACTAATCAGGGAACTGCAGGATAGGTGCTTGGGTAACTCGATCACACAGGATCTCAAACGCCTGAGTGCACTCCTCGATAATTTCGAAATGGGCATCCCTAGAGAGAAGATTAGTTAGGGGACGCACGATTTTTGAGAAATCGAGAATGAATCGACGGTAAAAATCGATGTGCCTTAGAAATGAATGGATGCCCTTATCCAAGCTAGGCATAGGGAGTTTGGAAATCAGATTCTCCTTGGCTCAATCAACCTGGATGCCTTTTTCAGAGATGAGATGTCCCAGGACAATTCCCTCAGGTATCATGAAGTGGATCTTTTCCCAGGAAAGAACCAAATTCACGTCAATGCACTACCTGTGGATTTGGACCAAGTGCAGGAGGCAATCATCAAAAGATTCTCCAAATACCGAGAAGTCATCCATGAAGACCTCAAGGTATTCACCTACCATATCTGAGAATATGGCAAGCATGCACCGTTGAAAAGTAGCGGGTGCATTGTAGAGACAGAATGGCATCCTTCAGAATGCGCACGTCCCAAAGGGGCAGGTGAAGGTAGTCTTCTCTTGGTCCTCAGGATGGATTACAACCTAGTTATAACTGGAGTACCCATCCAAAAAGCAGAAGAATCTATTTCCCGCTAGTTTCTCGAGTATCTGATCAATGAACGGTAGTGGAAAATGATCCTTCTTCATGGAGGAATTGAGTCTTCTGTAATCAATGTAAACTCTCCACGAGTTCGCTACACAGGTCGGTACCCGAATCTTTGTTTAACGTTGCTATAATTCTTGGACAACCCTTTTTGGCCATTGAGAAAACAAATATAAATTGCCATACAGGAAAAATGGTATCACTTGCGTAGACTGACAAAAAGCCATTTTCACGCATTTGAAAGTTGTCGGAAATCGTAGTATAGTCGTGCAAAAACGTTTATCAAAAATTGATTTCTAAAGATAACGAGACTTGAGTCCCGGTCGTTCGTCTCTGGGAGGCGTTGCTTTTACTTTTGAAATCGATCTTACTCTACTTTGTTTAGAATCGCATGCCAGTTCGTGATTATTACGTATTTTGGTATGACATGCTTAGTTGCAAGAATATTAGGAATCGGAAATAGGCAACTTGAATCACACAAAAAGAATGACAATTCTTAAGCTCATGGTGATTTCAAACATATAGAGACAAATATATATATATAAGCATTTTTCATTCATTCAGCGGGAGAGTCGTTTGCAACATAAAACATAGAGGGAAGCTTGTACATAAATGCTTTAAAATTAAATCTAGCTACCAAAAAATGATCGCATACAAGAATCAATGGGGGGATTTCGCATGCATCATTGGGGGAGAAATAAGACTACACTACTAAGCAGTAAATAAAAGCAGTAAATATACGAAGAGCATAATCTAAATCTAGCAGAATGAAAGGGCATTCAGGGGTGGTCCCCGATGGCCTTTGAGTGGTTGAGAGAAGAAGGAGAGGCGGCCAATGGAACTTAGGCCGGTCCTTGGAGAGAGGTTGGGGAACTGATCCAGCTTCCTGGCGTGGAGATGGTGGCCTCCATGGTGGTGCTCAATTCGTGGAGGCGGAGTGAAGATGGAAGTGGCTAGACTAAGTGGAATGGATGCCAAGGAAGTGAATGGGTGCAAACGGCCACCCAAGGGGTCTTTTTATAGACCTAAGGGAAGCTCTCTAGAGAATTATGGAATTCTCTAGAGAGGCCTATGGTGGGAGCTCGTGGGAGAGTGAGAGAGAGAGGGTGGATGGTGGTTTTTAGATCCACCAAATGTGGATCTAAAAATTGAATGGCTCTTGGTTGCTATTTTTGGCAACCAAGGAAACCACACATGGTAGAGAGTTCTAGAGAACTCTAGGCTAGATATTTTTGTGTGGATGGTGTGTGTGGGTGTGTGTGGGTCGAAACTTAGGTGGCTAGGTTGATTAGGTTGGGTTCTAATGGGTTTAGGTCAAGGTAGGTCTCAAATTAGGGTTATAAACCCTAATTCACTAAGGTAAAGTGCAATTAAACTTAATACAAGTTTAATTGGGTGTGTGGAAACTTAATTGAGAGTAAAACAACTCAGTTAAGTCAGGTCTAGGTCAATTGGACTCTCACTGAGTCCAATTGGACAGTGTGTGCTGAGATCAGGGCTCAATTGGACTCAATGAGTCCAATTGAATAGGCTGATGGAATTGACTAAGATCCAAGTCAATTAGGTTTAGTGAGGACCTACTTAGGTCCTTAGGGAGGTCTATAGGTGATGTACTAGGGTTATGGCACCTTAATTTAGGTTCCTATGGGGTTGGAATTGGGTTTAGGGACCTAGAGATCCAAGATCAAGGCTTAAATCTCAAAACAGGAATTGGAGAGCAGTATCAGACGTCTAATAATAGTGTCAGACGTCTTATACTCAAAAATCAGAAGTCCATACTTGTTGTCTGGACGTCCAATCAGAGTCAAGAAGGATTTCGGGTTCTGTTTTGGGTATTCTGTAGAAATTGGACGTCTGACAAAGTGTCTGGACGTCCAATAACACTACAGAAGTGGGTTTGAAGTGTGCGGGAGTTGGCTAAGGGTCCTGGACGTCTTAAAACTTATCTGGACGTCCAGAGAAGGGTTGGAACTAGGGTTTTAGGGCTTCCTAGGGTGTTGTGACCTAATCTAAGGGTGGCTAAGGCTTGGGGAAGTCTCTAGGCTATCCTAGGGCTAGGATGAACCTAAGCTCTTCACATTTTAATGCTTTATTTCTACTTAATAGAATAGCAAACCTTTAACCCCCTTACATTATTATTCCTACATCTAAACTAGGCCTTTTGCTCCAGCTCTGCTACAACTCCCGTTATTCCTGATCCAGCTTCAGATCTAGCTCCTGATCAGCTTATTCCCTGCAATCGACATAATGCACTTAATCAGCACATTATAACATTATTTTATGCATAGCTAAAGGAAAGCAGTAAAGATGCAGATAATGCGTATGCATGCATGAATAACCCTAACTTATGCTAAGTCCTAGCTTAATCTAGGCCAATTAAGACCTATGATTGCTGCGCAATCACAGACCAAACTATCACTCTCGATATTTTCAAATCCTCCAGGAGATTCCATGATGATAATTTTTTCGAGGACTCAGATACAGAAATATATAATTTGTTGGAAGAAACAATGTTAGTGGATACCCTTCCCGACCATAATTTTTTCGAGGATTTTGTCTCTGAATCAGTGGTCGATGAAATCAATAACTTGGAGCCTTGTCTTCACTCACAATCTCTTCCTGATTGCCCACTCGACCCACCCACACTAACTTCACCCACCCTTCATCACACTAATTTTTCTCCCAAGCCCTTTCCCTTGGACCTACCACCCAACTCACCCGATTTTGGATTTCATCATGAACTCAAACCATGGCCAGACTAGGGTCCTCCTTCCATTTTTTCATCCCATTTTGATCCCCATACTTCTACCACTCATCTTTTAGGAGATTTAGAGGAAGACATTTTTCATGAGGGCATTCATGTGTCCAATTTTCTACATGACTGTCCGTCTTCTGTGCATCGCTTCACTCCTGACTAAATGGTGTAAAAGATAGCATTGGATGGGAGGTAACCCATCATTTTTACTTTTTTCCTTTTATCTTTCCTTTTCAAGGTTTTGCCCATCCTAAATCCGATCGCTTATCACTAAGGTGACCTCTTTTCCCTCCTAATGCTTGAGGTCATTGCATATCATAAGTATAGGGGGTGTTTTTAAATTTTGTCGATAGATTTAGGATTTTCAAAACCAAAAAGTATTCAATTTTTCTTTTGCATGTTTCTTTATAATAGAAAAATCATAAAACTCTTTGAGGAAAATTTTAGAAAATCTGGACTAAGGTTGAGGAATCATTTCAAGGTACATTGGGATTTAATCTTTAACAAACTAGGGACTAGAATATGGATCCTTTTATTAGAACTTCTGGGTTTATTTTTAGACTAGATCATGCATCTTTCTCTAAATTCTACCTGAACTCGTGATGATTCGGTGACTTGATCTCTTTTTGTTATCTGGAAATTACTTGGCTTAGTTTCTGACCCAAAAACTTCCTTCTCTTGTAAAATTCTTGTGTTAAATTCCACACACAAGCCAACATCTAAAAAAAAAACATTTAGAAAATTAGAAAAGCTCCTTGTTTAGTCTTAGTGAAATTCGAGGCATATGATTGGTTTGAGTTTCCATCGCCGAGAAGGAGGAAAATACCTCATTTGAGGATGCGATGTCAACTTGTTACCACCTTGACACTGCTCTATATCTATATTTCATATCTTTAGATGGAGCATTAAGGTGCATTTTGCAGCTCAAGTGTCGTGGATGGTGCTCTACCCATAGCATCGGAGCAAGAGCTTGAGTTTGTTTAGAGTGTCCCTTTACACCGCATTGTGTTTTAGGGTTGTGAGCTCCTGGGTGGTGTCTTGGACAGTACTATCTTGAACTACTAGCACCAGAGCCCCTTTGAGGATTAGTAATGGGAATGTTGATGCTGTTGGTGCAAGGGCACCACGATTGGTAATTTTGATAACAAAACACTTGATATTTGACATTTACTTTTGAGTCCAAGATTTCAGGTCAATTGCAAATGGATACAAGCGTGAAGGACCTCAAGCTCGCATCCATGGTGGATTGGAGGAGCTTTTTGGAGGAGAAGGAGCTTCACTTGGAGCAAGAGTTAGAAGACATGAAGAATAGGATAGATGTTTATTCTATTCATGTACTTTGTATCTTTTGTTATTTGCCTTTTTTTTGTTAGAGTATTTGTTAAAGAGACTCAAAGTAATAATACAATAGTACTAAGAACACCTACACAATCCTAGGACACTTATACTTTTCGTAGTTAACTTAGAAAATCAAAGTAGGCATCAGATAGCCTGATCAGACGTTCAATCTGGACATCAGACGTCTGATCCTTGACTTTAAGACGTCTGACTATTTGTTCAAATGTCCAAAAACACTTAGGTTGGAAACCATCCTCTGTCTGCCATGTTTAGACGTCCAGCCTTTAGTCCAGATGCCTCAGCAGACGTCTGACGACTTTGCTAGACATCCAATTAGTGAAACGTTGGCTTATAAATATAATCATTAAGAATTAACACTTAATCTTCTATCAGACGTCCGTAGAGGACTTGATGGGAATACCATCATGAGCCATAACTAGCTCAATTTGGTCTGATAAGGTTGATAAAAGCTCCTACATATCCATTAGAAGGTCCTAAGGGCACATTATCCTGTTTTGAAAAGAAGAGAAGAATACAAGGTTATTTCTGCAAAATTAACAACATTCCACAAATACAAAATAACCACGGGGAACTTCAGGGGTTAATTAAAGGTTAAATGGTCATTAATGTCTAATAAGAGGGTCCATGTAGACAAAAACAGGTTTTCACACATCTAGAGAATTAATGGACATCTAAAATCCTAAAAACAGACCTGCTTAATTAAGTGAGGTTTCGGTCAGGATAAAATTCATTTAAACCTTCTAAAAATCATATAAAAATATTCTATATGGTTTGGTACCTTTGATTTGACCATTGGAACCCATTTTGACCTAAAATAGAGTCTCAGATAGACAATTGCCCAAATTTGAGTTTCTACGTAAATTACCCAGTCAAACTTAGTCAAAACAAAAATCTAACTTCACCATCAGCTTCGTTGGATCCAAATTATGTTTGTACCAAAATTTAGGCCCAATCAAAGATCATCTTAACCTAGTTTGCATTCTAGTCCAATCTGACTCTTTTTCTTACACACACACCCCTAGCTTTTTGAATTATTTGTGAATAGGTCCCTAAGTTTGTCATCTTATTTATAGATTGGTGCCTCCACTATTATCGCAGAGGAACTCCTACTCTGATGACTTTCAATCAGAGATTTCTCTCTGATTCCTTGACGAATCTCTCCTAAAAATGGAAGGAGGATTCCTGACGAGATCCTCTTACATCTGAGCTCATTCATGGCCTTCCAAATCCATCCAAGAGCTCATGCGAACTCTTGAAAATCTTAAACCTAAAATTTCAAATTTTGAGCTCTTCAAGCTTGTTTCCAAACTTGGAGAGTCGCCCAAACACCTATAAAAGCTGCTCAAGGCCTTCCTTACCTCAGCAAACTTGTGAGCCAAAATCCTTCTTCTTTTCCTACCTCTGGCTCTCTCCAAGTTTGTCTTTAGCAACCTTCTTCCCCTAGCTTCTTCTCTGGCCGCCACATACCATAGGCAATCAATTTCAATTCCCCTTTATTTTCCACACCTCGCAATACCAGCGAGGTGCCTTCTAACCCTCTGTCGTCGCCACTCGACCTCACCGGAGCTTTCATCTCCTTCGGCACCGACCATACTAGACCCGAAGCCTCCTTTGTCCCTCGTCATTCGTTAGATAGCCTCGTCAACTCTACTCCGACTACTCATCATCTCCGTGCCACTACAACTTCGTTTTGACCACCGACTCGCTCACACATCCTCCTTCCACCTCACCGGCATACCTCCGACGAGCCCTAGCTATCGCTACACTCCACCAACTCAACCACTTTCAGTCCCTACACCATCGCCACGTCCTTGCGACCAAAAGCCCTCAAGAAATTAAGGGGATTGACCGCTCAGTTGTTCCACAAAACTATTGGTGCAAGGGCACCACAATCGTCAATTTTGATGATAACAAAACGCTTATGTTTTAACAGTTGTATTTGAGTTTAAGATTTTAGGATAATTGCAAATGGATACAGGTGTGAAGGACCTCAGAGCTCGCATCCATGGTAGATTGGAGGAGCTCGTTGGAGGAGGAGCTCCGTGAGGAGCGAAAGCTTGAAGAAGGCATGAAGAGAAGAATAGGATAGATACTCTTTTCATGTATTCTTTTGTAATCTTTTTCTCTTTATTTTTTGTGTCTAGATGATGGCATCTCCATCATCCTCTATAACTAACCTAATTTAGCTAAGTTCTAAAGTTAAATTCATTTTATTAACATATTAAAAGGTATTACTCAATCAGGGCTAAAGAGAGAGGAATATTATAAAACGAAGTTAATTCTGCAACTTTCATGAACAATTATGAATGCAGAATGGCTAGAGGGTGAACCTTTGATTAATTAAAGGTCAATTGAGCTTAAACATCTTAAAAGTGGGTTGGTATTGAGTAATTTAGGATTTACATTCAAATCGAATATTTAATTTTAGTTAAAACCCTAATTTCAACCCCACTTCAATTAAAATAGTTTCGATGGAATTAAATATAATATAAACCTTCTAAAAATCAATTAAAAATGTTTTATAAGGTTTGACATAGTCAATTTAACAATCGAAACTCGTTTTGACCTAAAACAGAATCAGTGACAGGTATTTGGTATAATTTGGGTCTAAATGTAAATTAACCATGCAAACAACATCAAAACCCAAAATTGAAGTCACCATCAACTTCCTTATATCCAAATTAGTCTACCATAAAAATTTGGGTTCATTTGGAGTTTATCTTGGTCAACTTTTCATTTTGATCCCTGTGTCCTAATTTCCTTACATTTACCCCCCAGCTTCTTTATCTTCTTCACAAAAAGGTCCCTCAACCTTCTTGGCAACAATGGTGAGAGAATGGCGAGTTTCACTCGCGAATTCTCGCCACCACAGGCCTTGCCTGACTTTGGTGTTTAAAAAAGATCTCTTCCCGTCAAAGCTACGCACCCAACGGCATAATCTCGCCATCAACCACCGCCTTTGCCGCCCGCTATAGTCGGTCAAATCAAGCGCGGTTGTTGTGGGTTGTTGCGAGCTATTCTCGCATCCTCCGGCCACCGTTTGCTCCAAAGAGATCCTATAAATCTTCGCGCGACTCCTACGAATGCCGTCGTCCAAAAATCGCACTCAACTCCTCTCACTTTCTTCCTTCCCGAGCGTAGCCATTGGTGGACCTTAGAGCTTCTTCCTCACCAACAATCCACTGCCCCTCACCGCCAACCGAGGGCACAGCTGCCTTCCCCTCTTCTTCGTCGTGCTCCCCATCAAAGGACATGGTTTCCTAGTCTCATCGTCGCTCCAAACTCCCTCGCCGGAGTTCCCCTTCTTCCCCAAGTCCGGCCAGCCACGCCGGCCTCCTCCTCGCCACATCCTCATTGCACAGGTATCTCTCTCTCTTCACCTCACCCTCTAGATCATTCTCTACTATTTCTTATAGGAAACAACCAACGTAGCTCCCTCCCTGTGGTCATCTTCTTCACGGTCGGCCACACGCCGGCATCCACTCCGGCGACCACGCCCCGCTGCCTCACATCGCCTTTCACTTCATCGACCACCCCACTAGCACCGGCACGCCACGATGAGAAAAAGCCCTACTTTATTGGGCGTTTCGACATCTCCATGCCTCCACCGGATGCACGCCACCACCGTCATCTTCGTCACCTTCGTCTGACCATCTCTGGTGTTCTTGCAACAAATCATCACCGTCAACACCTTCAACGACCCACGGTAAAGCTCTCTGACTCCTTGGGTTTGAGTTTCGAAGTTTTCCACCTCGGCCGACCAACCCACGTCGCCGGCGACCACACCCCATCACAGCGCCACCTCCATCCATCCACGAGCCTCCAAGCTTTGCGAGAAGCTCCCCTACAGCATGAGGAATGATCTGTGACTATTGGCGAAGATTTTCGTGCCTCGAGGAGCTCTGTTGACCACCGTCAGATCCATCGTTTCCTCCTCCAGCGTCTGCCTTCCTCGCTCGTCTGATCAACGATCCACCGCCGCCATCAAGTCACCGACGCCACTCTGACTCTCCTCCGCCCTTTGCTGGCAAAAATCTCTCATTGGATCTCATTTTCGACGCTGCGTCGCCACTCCTCCAGCGATGCTTGCCGGTGCACGAGGAAGCAGAGAAGGTGAAGGAGAGTAGGAGGAAGAAGAAAGTCAGGGACCAACTTGAAAATTCACATGGACCTGAATGCAAATTCGTAGGGACCTAAATGTTGGCATCCATGGACTAAATTGTGAGAAAATCAACCTTTCTAGGAACCTATTTGCTAATTTTGAATGATTTGGCTTATTATTTAATTCTGATCGGGTTTTATTGCAATAACTTGGTGCTCAACTTTATTTTCACTTAATTACACTATTCTGTTGAGTATCATTTATTCATTGCACTTGAAAATTAAATTTAATCAATTTCTTTTAAAACCAAGTGCAGCCTCGAACTTGCGCATTTTAAGTTTATATCTTATACAAGTTCAGAAACTTCAAATAGTGATAATCGCGCATTAAACTTGCTCCTAGAAGAGACCTCAGATTTGTTTTTGATTTAAGTATTGTAAATTTAAATGCTTGACTCGTTTTGATCACTATACTCCGACATGACGATTTTAAAACACGATCGAACTGAGTCGAACACTAGATATATGTTAAAGAGCCTCAAAAGATCTAAACTGTAGTCCTAGGAACATTTACACAACCCTAGGACACTTAGATAATTCTTAGAGAACTTAGAAAATCAAGATAGGCTTCAGACAGCCTGATCAGACGTCCAATCTAAAATTCAGACATCTGAACTTGGACTTTAAGACGTCCGAATGTTGAATAAGACGTCCAAACATTTAGGGCTGGTCTTAGAACCTTCTGTCTGTTGAAATCAACGACCGTCCCATAGTCCAGATGTCTTAGAAGACATCTGATGTCTTGGCTAGACGTCCAATTAGATGACGTTTGGTCTTAGCAACCTATTCTTAGAGGATTAACTTTAATCTGACCTATTATTAAATTTCAGATGTCCGACATGCTACCCAGATGTCTAATAAATAGACGTTGAGCCTCATTTGATGCCACATTACTTGTTTCTGAGATTATAGCCGTTAAGCACTCTTGGGAATCAGTCCCACAGAGTTATTAGTTTTCTGACGTCCATATCATGTGCCAGACGACCGACATGTTATTTGATCACTTTCACACTAGAACCCTATTTAGGTCTGATGAAAGTCAGTAAGGGAACCTGTCTAAAATTAGACTTCTGACTTAGTTCCTAAACATCTTTAGAATGACTTCCACACATGTAATATTTTTCCCAGACGTCTAATGACCCTGTTAGAATCATTAATGATTCTGATTTCGGCCTATTCTGCCTTGGGATAATTCCCAATGGCTATGGAAGCCTTCCAAGGCCTTCCAAAGCCTTCCTAGGCCCTCTATAAATAGAGGAGGACCCTTGCCTTGTTTAGATAGACCAAAGCAACAATTTCCACATCATATTGTTCTTTTTGATCTTGAGAAGAAGCCCTAACTCTCTAAACTTTAGTTCCACTTCAAGAGAGCTTCATCGTTGTTGTGCACCCGCTCTCCCTCCACAGTTATGAGAGCAACGAAGTGCCGTTGTGTGATTCACGCATCCGTGTCAAGTCAACGCACTTCCACCTAAGGGAAGATCTTTTACCTATAATAGATAGTTTCATTTATATACTTTGTGACTCTATAGGTTTGTTTTGTATTTTACTTTGTTTATTGGTTGGGTATTCACATTGTGAATTCCCATCTCCATCGAGGGACAAAATACTCCTCGTGAAGAGGAGGGATTTGAGGAATGCTACCCTCGTACTTGTAGCGTGGTTGTATTGAGGTTGAGTCACCCTCATTTTAAGTGACTTGTATAGTGGATTTGATCGACTTTGTCGATCAAGAAATTCTAACTCGAGAGGGTTAGGTGGTGGTTTTTACCCGATTTGGGTTTCCACCTAAAAATCTCTTGTGCTCTTTGTGCGATTGTTCTTTTTGTGAGATTCTGATATTTATTTCCACATCGATTTTATATTCCGCAAATCTTACCCCCTCCCATAGGGATTTACAATTGTTATCAGGGCAGGTCTCGCGTTTTCAGTTTAACAACCCAACGAGGATCCAAGAGATCATGGAGGGAAGCAGCTTCACAACAAGGATTTCCAAGGGGCAGTCTACGACCTGTCCACCATTCTTCGACGGGAGCAACTACCCCTACTGGAAGCTGAGGATGAGGACATGGCTTCAAGCTAATGACTTCACTATTTGGGCAAGATGCGAGACCCCCTTCGACATCCCAGAGAGACTTGCCATAGGATATTCACAGCAGCAGATCTAGGAACTCTTGCTCAACGTGAAGATGAACACGTGGTATTGCACGCTTAGCCCAGAGGAGTTCAACCGAATCTCACAATGCGCCACCACATATGAGATTTGGCATACACTAAGGTAACTCACGAGAGTACCTCCAAGGTAAACTCTTCTAAAATCAACATTCTTTCTCAAGAATTTGAATCTTTTGTTATGAAGACTAATGAATCATTAAGTGAGATGTATACTAGGTTAACTCTTATAGTGAACAATCTTAAGGCATTAGGAAAGACCTTCATCAAGGGGGAGCTTCAAGGGAAGCTTATTCTTTCCCTTGGACCGGAGTGGGAACAGAAGGTCACCGGCATTGAGGAGGTGAACGAAGTGGAGGAGCTCAACATGGAGGATCTCCTAGGCAATCACATGGCCTACGAGACAAAATTGAAGTAGAAGAAGAAGGATGCACCGGAACCAAGACCGAGGAAGTCTCTCGCATTCAGACCAACGTCGAATAGCAAGGTAAGTTCCGATGACGAAGACTTCAAATTTTTACTTAAAAAATTTTCCAAGTTTTGTAGGGATTCTAAGAAAGAAAAGAAAGAGAAGGAAAAGAATGAGCAAGGTAGCCCAAGATGTTGCTACCACTGCAACGAAAAGTGCTATCTTCGACCTGAGTGCCCTCTTCTCAAGAAGGAGAAGAAGAAGGAGAAGGAGAAGTATAAGAAGAAGGTGTTCCAAGCAACTTGGGACAACTCGAGCTTGGAGGAAGAAGAGGAAAATCCCGAGAAGAAGAATGAAACTGCTTGCATGGGTTTCATGGCAATCACAGAAAGTGATAGTGACAGCAGCGACAATAAGGTAAATTCTGAACTCCAAGATGCCTTTGATGAACTCTATGAAATTAGTAAATTATTAAAGGTAGAAAATAAAAACATGAAAAGAATCTTAGTTTCCTTAAATTAGAAAATGAAAGATTAGAAAAATAACTTAAGGATCTAGAAACTAGTTCTAGTCCTAAGGATAATAACTTGTTTTTAGAAAATAGAAACCTAATTAATGAGAACAGTAAGTTGATTGAGGAAAATACTAACTTAAAAATTGAAATTTCTAGCTTAAAAATAAAAAAGCATGTTCTAGAAGATGAACTTGTATGTCTTAGGGAGAAATCTAATAAATTGATCAATAAGGTAGAAAATTTGTTTAGCCCTAAGGTTGAGAAAGGATCTCCTTCAAGGAGGCCAACTAACAAATACAGATCCAAATTGACTTGGATACCGAAAAAAGATTTGGAATCTTATTTTGTAGGTTTCAAGGAAGATATAAACATCAAGGATTGGAATTACAAGATGAAGAACGGTCAACTCGAATTGGGAGGACCAAGGAGTAGATCAAGGAAGGAGAAGAGAAAACCGATGAGACGATGAACAAATGTCCAAGCCGTCTCGTATTAACCGCCCGATTGGAGACTGGCACTGATGCCTGGACCTCCAAGTTACGGATAGGAACCCCATCCGATTTGGCATCCACCTTCATTTGGGCCATTCTATTGGCCATGGTAGGTGAGGTAAATTCCTTACCCTATCTTTTTTTTCATAGCACATAGATAGGGGGAGTTAAAATTGATGAAATTTTGTCCATCATTAAGGGGGAGGTTTGAAAATGACATAGCTATATTGCCTTTAGAAAGGGAGAGGTAATAATCTAGCTATCCTACTTAATGGAAAAGATGAAATTAGAAGAGCATGTTTTAAGGGGGAGTTTAGGATAATTAAAACTTGTGTTACCTTTTTGATAATGTCAGAAAGGGGAAGGATTTTGTGGATTATTATTTATAGTTTTGTCATCATAAAAAAGGGGGATATTATTGGTGTAAGGACACCACGATCGTCAATTTTGATGATAACAAAACACTTGTGTTTTAACATTTGTATTTGAGTTTAAGATTTCAGGATAATTGCAAATGGATACAAGTGTGAAGGACCTCAGAGCTCGCTTCCATGGTGGATTGGAGGATCTCGTTGGAGGAGAAGCTTTGCGAGGAGCGAAAGCTTGAAGAAGGCATGAAGAGAAGAATATGAAAGATACTCTTTTCATTTATTCTTTTGTAATTCTTTTGCTCTTTATTCTTTATGTCTAGATATATGTTAAAGAGCCTCAAAGAATCTAAACTGTAGTCCTAGGAACACTTGCACAACCCTAAGACACTTAGATAATTCTTAGAGAACTTAGAAAGTCAAGATAGGCTTCAGATAGCCTGATCAAACATCCAATCTGAAATTCAGACATCTGATCTTGGACTTTAAGACGTTTGAATGTTGAATCACACGTCCAAACATTTAGGGCTGGTCTTAGAACCTTTTGTCTATTGAAATTTGACGACCGTCCCATAGTCCAGATGTCTTAGAAGACGTCTGATGTCTTGGCTAGACGTCCAATTAGACAACCGTTGGTCTTAACAACCTATTCTTAGAGGATTAACTTTAATTTGACCTATTATTAGATTTCAGACGTCTGACATGCTACCCAGACGTCTAATAAATAGACGTTGAGCCTCGTTTGATGACATATTACCTGTTTCTGAGATTAGAGCCATTAAGCAGCCTTGGGAATCAGTTAGACGTCCAGATCATGTGCTAGATGACCGGCATGTCGTTTGATCACTTTCACACTAGAACCCTGTTTAGGTCTGATGAAAGTCAGTAAGGGAACCCATCTAAAATTAGATGTCTGACTTAGTTCCCGGACGTCTTTAGAATGACTTCCAGATGTCTAATATTTTTCCCAGACGTCTGATGATCCTATCAGAATCATTAATGATTCTGATTTCGGCCTATTCTACCTTGGGATAATTCCCAACGGCATGGAAGCCTTCCAAGGCCTTCCAAAGACTTCCTAGGACCTCTATAAATAGAGGAGGATCCTTGCCTTGTTTAGATACACCAAAGCAACAATTTCCACATCATATTGTGTCCTTTTGATCTTGAGAAGAAGCCTTAGCTCTCTAAGCTTTAGTTCCACTTCAAGAGAGCTTCATCATTGTTGCACACCCGCTCTCCCTTCGCAATTACGAGAGCGACGAAGTGTCGCCGTGTGAGTCACTCATTCGCGTCAAGCCAACGCACTTCCACCTAAAGGAAGATCTTTTACCTGTAGTAGCTAGTTTCATTTATATACTTTGTGACTCTATAGGTTTGTTTTGTATTTTACTTTGTTTATTGGTTGGGTATTTGCGTTGCGAATTCCTGTTTCCATCGAGGGAAAAATACTCCTTGTAAAGAGGAGGGATTTAAGGAACGCTACCCTCGTACTTGTAGCATGATTGTATTGAGGTTGAGTCACCCTCATTTTAAGTGACTCATATAGTGGATTTGATTGACTTTGTCGATCAAGAAATTCTAACTTGAGAGGGTTAGGTGGTGGTTTTTACCCGATTTGGGTTTCCACCTAAAAATTTCTTGTGCATTTTGTGCGATTGTTCTTTTTGTGAGATTGTGATATTTATTTCTACATCGATTTTATATTCTGCAAATCTCACCCCCTCCCGTAGGGATTTACAAGAACAACCCATCTTCTGCCTTTGATTTTTGTCTCCGCCAGCCACCTCTGACTATGTTCATGGCATGCCACCACCGCCTTCATCACATCCTTGCACTCCTATTGAGCTATTCTGACTTGGCCATTAGGCTGTTTTCATGTTTTTAGGTTCAGAGGTCAACGTTGCCATTGACGAAGCTCCTATGAAGAGCTCGATGCAGGTGTTCTTGCTGTTGTAGTCCCAGGAGACACCTCCAGGTGATGCGGAAGACACTCAGTAGTTCATTTAGGTTGCTAATTGGATGAGTCTACCTCCTTTCTACCGTCAATTGGATGTGAGCTGCTGCTGCTATTCGCGTGAGGAAGAAGGGACCAGATAGTCCCACATTGGAAGTGGGAGGGCTTCAGCAGGTGAATAAATTGGATTTTTGAAGAGGGCTTATCGCCCAAGCCATCGGGGTTGGGTCCTCGCTTCACATTCCTCCTCGCGCCTTCACGCCTTGCCCGCTGTCACGCACGTGAGTTTGGCCCCATTCAGGATCCGGTTACCCGATTTGAAACCGGAGTAGTCAGGTTGAGAAGAGGAAGAGAAGAAAGAGAGAGGAAAGGGGGGGTTTGCCTCGCTCTCTAACTCTCTTAACATTAGTTGATTGAGAGGCTTTCGTGCCTTTGTGTTGTGCCTCTCACTGAGGCTTGAAGAGAAGGAAAGAGGCCTTTGCCTCTGTGCGTGGCTTGAGAAGAAGAGAAGAGGCCCTTGAGCCTCTTAAGGGCACTGTGGCTGGGTGCTGGTGTTCGTGCGCTGAATCGATGTTTTAAAAGTAATGCGCTGTGGTATAGCCGATAAATCGTGTAGAACACTTAAAATTTATAGCTCGAAAGAAATCCGAGGTCGAACGCAGGGAGCAATATGGCAATTTGTCTCAAGATCACAATTTTAAACAAGAATATAACAATGTAATAACAATTTCAAACACAAATGATGTAAATATAAATTCAAGAGTCAATGTGGCAAAAATATTAAGGTAAAACGGTGATTTAAATCACCAAATTATCCTATTACAATTATACTCAAATAATGCTACAGTATCAATCAACCAAATGCCATGTCAACTTAAGTGTCTCAATAGTGCATCAGTGACTCAGAACCAGCAATAGAGGCAAAGGCCACTCTTTTTCCTTCAGGCCTCAAGGAGAGGCACAAGCACAGCACAACACCAATAGAGGCAAAGGTCTCTTCAGATTTAGCTAAGTGTAGAGAGTAGCAGAGGACAAAACCCCCTCTCTCCTTCCTCCTCTTCTTTCTCTCTTAGGATCGGGCAAACCAGATCGGACACGGGTAACAGGGTAAATGGACCAAGGCCCAGACCCGCGTGGCATGAACTGCAGGTGAGGGCATGCGTAAGCACGTTCGTGAGCGAGACCTCACCCCGTGTGCATGCTAAGGCAAACAGCTGTAGACACAAATTCAATTTGTATGCTGCACTCACTTCTGTGTTCCACAATGTGGGACTATCCACCCACCTTCGTCACGTGCGTAGCAGCAGGTGACTATCCTCACTCAATTCTCCCAAGGGAGTGGTCAATGCTCCCAATTGGTGGTTCAAATGCAACCCTGGGATGATTATGCAGTTGCTGGAGTAGTTACCTGGAGCAAGCGTGTGCTAGAGCAAGCTTCAAGCTTTGCTAGAAGCTTCCGTCAATGGCGGCGAAGGAGCGACCACTTGAAACAGTGAAAACGGCCTAAAGGCCACATCGGTAACGCTTAGGAGCTTCACGCGAATGTGGCGAAGGTGTTGGTGGCGGTGGCGTGTGGTGAGAGTGGTTAGAGATGGCTGGCGAAGGTGGAGGAGGTCGGAAAAGGTGGGTTTGTTCGGTGGATGATTTGGGTGAGCGGAGTGGTGAATAGGGAGAGGGTTTTGATGGGCGAGTCATGATGGAGCTTATGAGGTGGTTGGAGAGGTGTTTGGAGTGGTGGAGCATGCGGAAGACCTCGCCAGAGTGGTTGCCAGAGTGGAGGGAGATGAATTCGTGGGAGGCGATGCGATGGTCGAGTTGGAGTGGCAAGGATAGAGTTGTGAAGTAGCGGAGCTAGGGAGTTGATCTGAGTAGGTAGCGGACGACGAGGAGGAGCGACGTTGGGTCCAAAGACGAAGGCTGCTTCGGTGGGGTAGAAGCAGCGACGACGACAAGGATTGGGGTGCCCGCTGGTATGGCGGGACGTGGAAGAGGAGAGGAAGGAGAATCCATCGCTGGTATTGTGAGTGGATGACAAGAGTGGTCGGAGGGAGTCACCGGATGTCATGGAGCCTTTTGGTCGTAGAAGAGGGACGAAAGAGGGGTATTCCAGGCCAAAAACGTGTAGGGGGATCGGCGTGCAACATGGGTCTTTATATAGGTCTTAGAGGGAGGTTTGAAGCTTGGAAACCAAGCTTTCAAGCTTGGTAAGATTGACGCACAAGAGATACCCGAATCTCTCATGTGTTCGCATGAGAGATTGGGAAGGTTATGGGGTTCAAGATAGGGTGCAATGGAAAGAGAATCCCTTAAGGAATCTCTGGTTCAAGTTTGGGAGAGTTTTTTCAAGCAATCATAGAGAACTTTCCAAATGAAGGTCGCCGGTGATGAGCCCATATTTGTGGGCTAATTATGTATTTTAATGCCTAGACATTAAGTTAACATGTACATTTATATAGCATACATTAATATGTAAATAGGATAACACAAAATTACCTGTCATGCATTACATGCATTGATAATATCATTTAGAATTTATTTAGAATATCATGCATTGAAATAGATTGCATTACATCTAGTGTTTTGGATTTAACATAGAAGTTAAGGTCTTACATATAAATAAGCCAATAATCATTTTATTTTTATTTTCTTCTCTGCAGCAATGTCCTCCCAATACTCAATGCGCACCTTAATGGCTGAGGAGAGTGGATCCTGCACATTGTCGTCACTTCCTCTTCTCCACGTCGCTCCCTCTTCTCCATGTTCCTGCAACCATAAAAGAAGACTCCAACCGTACCATCACAAGGAGGCCATCACCCCCAATCCACTACTGTGCAGAGATCAGATTCTCTTCGATTCCACCACCGTCGGCCTCCTATCGTGTGCACAACTCCACATCACCGCAGGCAAGAAGGGTGACAGACTGCTGCACCACCGTTGGATTGTGCAGATTACCGTGAGCACCTCAGCGTGCATTGCCACCATCACCAACATCAGCAACTACTACAACTCCACGCCCTGCACCTTCATCTCCCTCGCCAGTTAAGAGGTTTGGGAAGTTTCCTGGACATTTGACGCCCCCACACAGCACCTCCGTAGCCTTCACCCACAACACACATCCATCTCCTCCATGCTCCAGCTGCGCTGAGCGCTACACCTCCAGCAGCTCCATCACGTGTGCTGCGTGCTCTCCGCCAGCTCTTCGTGTGGCTGCTGCAAGTTCTACGCCATTACAGCAGCCAACACCTGCCCAGCTGCAGCAACACGCGCGCGGCCGCATGTCCTCCAGCAGCTCCACCCGCTCGCTGCGCCTTCGCCCGCACGTGCCCACACGGCCTGGTCACCCCCTCGCTGTGCCTCTGCCACACCCGCAGCAGTAGCACCTTCGCTCGCGCACTATAGAGTGCATCGTCCAGTACCTGCGGCCGCGCTCCTCTAGTGGCTTCCCCGTGCGCACCCGTATGGCTTGCGCGCCTCCTTGCCTTCATACAGTCGTGCCGCCTCGCCTTCAGTAGCACCACGCGTTGAGCCGCTTCACAGTAGCAGCAACCAACCCACTGCCACCACCCTTCTCTCCTCAATACCACCACCTCCAGCCACCATCAACCGTGCTACCACCACCACTGGATGCGCGCTGGCCTCGCCCACCTTCGGTGAGCTTCACACCAAATTCTCCCTCCTCTGCGCATGCAAGCAAGGGGAAGAATCTCCCCTGTTTCGCTACAATAGCATCTGTATTACTTATTACATCAATTGCCATTGTCAAGCCAACATTTATCATTAAATGGAATATATATATTGTGTGATTTTATGCAAGTACCCCTCCTTTTTCCTTTTATGCTAGAATCTTTGTTATAATTCTAATTTAGAAAGATTTAGATTCTATGTTTGGGGAAAATCTTTGATAAACAATTGTTAGCGACTTGTGCGAGTTTAGATGGGCCACTGCCTCCCTGTGGATACGACCCGCTCTCCTGTGAGTGGTTAATTTCAATTCAATACCTTGATTAGTCGATTTTCCACCACTTAGAAATACAATGACAAATCATCTTAATCATCATTTTCAAAAGTGAAAATCGATTTGTCAGCCGAAGTAGGATTCCTCCACGACAATGGCGGAAGGACCTCTTTGTAAAGAGTGAAGACAAAAATAGGGGCCTTTTTGTAATGAATTTCAAAAGCTAGGGGACTTATGAAATAGAAAGAATCAGATAGGACTAAAATGCAAACTAGGTCAAGACAATCTCTGATTTGGCCTAAATTTTGGTATAAACCTAATTTGGATCCAAGGAATCCAATGGTGAAGTTGGATTTTAGTTTTGACCTAGCTTGATTGGATAATTTATGCAAAAACTCAAATTAGGGTAATAGCCTATCTATGACTCTGTTTTGGGTCAAAAACGGTTTTGATGCTCACTTCAAAGGTACCAAACCCTAGAGGATATTTTTCTATGAATTTTAGAGGGCTTGGATGAATTTTATCCTAACCAGAAGCTCAGTTAGTTAAGCGGGTCTGTTTTTAGGGTTTCAAATGTCATTTAATTCTTGAAGTGCGTGAAAAACCCATTTTATTCTGCATGGACCCTCTTGTTAGACTCTAAAGCACATTTGATCTTTAATAAACCCCTGAAATAATCCCATGGTTATTCTGTATTTGTGGGTTACTGGAAAATTGCATAAATAACCTTTTATTCTTCTTTTCATCCCAAAACAACTCAACTTGCCTACGAGACCTTCTAACTGATATGTAGGAGCTTTTATTGACTTTATCAGATCAAAATGAGCTAGTTATGGCTCATGATGGTGTTACCATCATACCCCCATGACTAGCTTTTGCTAGTCCATTAGCAAAATTCTATGAATCAAATCGGTTATCTAGGTCAGATATAACCGTTAGGATGTCCTACTAAGCCGCATCTCTAGGGATCATATCTTAATACCAATAATAGGCCTAAAGGTACTCAAGTACCAGCCCAGATCCAGACCTGACTAGCTTTCGCCTCAGTCTACCGCGAAGGTTTCTAAGGCCCACAGGAACTAACCTAAGGTTTGTTGTATCCAGCGGTTAAAGCACCCGTGTTTGAAACATGGGTAGTTCAGGTTCAGTTTGCTAGTGCATTTTGTAAGAGAGAGATATAGAAGGAGATTTTTATTTGTGGAGAGCTTTCTCTCCCTTTTTCTTTTCATTATATTTTTCCTTAGATCCATCTTCGGATTGGTCGTAAACACGGTATGTATTGGATTCCTTGTCCCCACCATCAATCCTCACAGGGTCCCTGGTAATCAATGCTTTGAGATAGCACCGCCCATGGCAATCCCCAGAACCCTGACTTTCGACACTTCGAGATAGTGCCACCCATGACATTCTGTAGCTAAATCCAGACCCTGGCAATCGAGATTTTGAGATAATCCTGCCCATGGCATCTGAACCATCACAAGGTGCTTACGTGCCCTCGGTAGGATATTTAGATATCCTAGGAGACAAGCACCGAGGAGACGATATGTTATTGCGCATCTTCGAAGGGAATTTCCCACCTCTCTACACCGTGAACTCATCCAAATCAACTTGTGTTTTCGAGCCGCTCCTAATCTAAATCTTAGGACCATTTTTAGAACAGATTAAATACCTTTTGGCATGATTTTATTATTTAAAGCGTACTAAACCAGACTGTGTGATTTAGGGTGCTTAGGTTACCGAGTCCTACAAACTAGAGGTCAATTAACGAGGCCCAATACTCCCTAAGTCTTAAACCTAATACACAAGCTTTGCATTTTCCTCAACCTCTTGAGGACTAATTTAGACCGTGACAAGTACGTGAGTGTTTAAATCCGATCAGATCCAAGAGGCTTAAGGTTGGTATTCGCCATTAATCCCTTAAGTTTTAGCCTTCCAGGTCTTAATTCATCATTCGATCCAACCTAGATGTTAGGTAAGTTCCATATTACTTTGAAGGGACTCAATTTCTTTCTTTATCTTTTTGCTCCTTTTTTTTCAATTTTTCCTCCCTCCTCTTCTCATTTTTCTCTAAAATGGCTCTTCTTTTTCCTCAACCTCCTTTTTTTTTAGAATATATAATTTTTTGATGAAACCCTTTTTATGAATTGATTCTCACGACGTTTTACACTTTAATACCCCCCATGCCTACGATTTACAATGTCCTCATTGTAAATTAGGTGGGTTTGAGTTCAGCTTAGATTGTACATTAGAACAGGTTCAAAGGGTGGGTGGATAGGTCAGGATGACTGTTGTGGATGATTTCAAGCTCTGGTACGAGTATTAGAGGTGGAGTCAGTTGTTCTACTAGACAAACCCTAAAGTGCAATATGAGTTCAACAAAGAGATGTGTCAAAAGGGTTTCGAGTTTTTCAAAAGATGACGGGTTGCCTCCCGTTGAACGCTGAGTTTAATGCCATCAGTCGGGCGCAATAAGCTCAGAGAGAATGGAGATCAAAGGATAACTCATCCAAGTTCGTATCAGTAAGTTCAATGAATGACTTGAGTCGCTGGCCATTCATAATGAAAGGTTCAGAATCAAGGTTGGGTTGACTGATTTCGATGGCTCCATTTCCAAAGATTCGTCTCACCAAGAATGGTCAAATCCATTTAGATCTGAGTTTTCCTGGAAAAATTTTTAGTTTGGCATCAAAGGGTAGGACCTTCTAACCAGATGGAAAGTTTTTCTAGATATGTGTTTGTCATGAAAAGCCTTCACCTGCTCTTTGTAAATTCGCGGGTTCTCGTATACGTCATTACGTAGTTCTTCGATCTCACTCATTTGAAGTTGAGGGTGGTTCCGGCCTTAAGCAAATCTAGATTACACTTCCGTACTGCCCAATAGGCTTTGTGCTCCATCTCAACGGGGAGGTGACATGCCTTTCCGTACACCAATCTGAACGGAGACATACCTAAATGGGTCTTGTGGGCAATCCTATAAGCCCACAAAGCTTCCAGAAGTTGGGTCTACCAGTCATTCCTGTCAGGCCGAACAGTGACTTGGAGGATTTTCTTGATCTCCCGATTAGACAGTTCAGCCAATCCATTAGTTTGGGGGTGATAAGGAGTCGAGATTCGGTGCGACACCCCATACTTGGTCATCAGGGATCTGATCGCGTTTTTGCATGATTTGTTAAATTAGGGTTTTAAGTCATTGCAACGCACAAAAATGGATTCGCTTTTAAAATTTATAAGACCTAGATAGTGGGGTATCTAGGGTCGTCCAAGGAGGCAAGTTTGCAAATCAAAATCCCTTGCTTTTAAGATGGATCTCAACTTTCTTTTTGATGTTTTTGAATATATAGTTTTTATGATTTTGAAATAATGGCAACACGCAAGTTTTTGTTGATAGCGAGAAAACAACTAATACTTATTTCAATAAAGCTAACCCTAAGGTGATAGGTAGAGCCTCTCCTAAGCTCACCCTAGGCACGTGGAGGCCTAGAATAATTAGGGAGAGGGAGTGAAACAAATGCAAGGAAAAAATTGTAAAAAGCTATGCAACAAAAATTGAAAGAAGGCAACTTGAATTAAAATGAACTTGTTCTACACAAAACTCATAGAGGAAAGCTTCTAATCTACTTGAAATGCAAGAAGATAAAAACACAAATCCTATAAATGAAATGGTGAACAAGATGATGGCTTCTTGCTCCAAGCCTGGTAGCTCTCAGGCTTGAAAAGAGTCCTCCAACTCCTTCCTTGTAAAGCTCCTTCAGGTGGTGTCCTCCAAGGTGGAAGCTACCACCTTCAATTCTCCTCCTCCAAGGGTGGACGTCTGCCCTAGGTCTTTCTCCTTTGCCTGGCCATCCTCCTTGAAGTGAGATGCTCCTCCTCCTTGGTGTGGCATAAGAAGAAGAGAGTGGGGAGAAGAAGGCACCAAGGGGGCGGGTGATGTGCCCCCTTAATCTTCTTCTCTACCTTCTTATCTTGGCCGTAGGGTGTAGGTGGGTTTAGGTGGAATTAAACACTAATGGAGGATGAAGAAAATGGTGGTAGGTGATGGGTTTATATAGAGTGGGGTGGGGGTAAGGTTGGCGTGAAGAGGTGGAGGGCTAGGATATGTTTAGGTGGTGGTTATGGGTAGTTAAAAGGATCCTAGGGCTAGGGTTAGTTGGTGCCAACTAAAGGGTGCCATGGGGTGGTTATGGTGGTGAAAGGGCACCTATTTTTGGCGCCAACTATAGGGTTTCTAGAAGGGGTCTTAGGTGGATGGTGGAGATGGGTTTAAGGCTTAAGTGTATGGTGGAGATTGATGGGTTTTTGGAGGGAAAGTTGGCACCAAAAGGGAAGGGTTCTAGAAGGTTATTTTGGAGGGAAAATAGGTGGATTTTGGTGGTGATGATGGGGTGAAGGGGTGTGATGGTGGTGGCACCAACTTGGAGTAGGAGTAGGTAGTTAGCTTAGGTGGACTAGTTGGTGGAGCTAGCTAGGGTTTAGTTAAAGGTGGTCGATGGCCAAGGGAGCTGGAGTCTAGCTAAGCTAAGCTAAGCTAAGATAGCTTAGCTGGTAGTGGAGTAGAGGAGTAGGCAATGTGAGCTAGGGTTTGAAGAGAGAAGTTGAAGAGGAGAAGTCTAGAGCTTGAGCTTGAGCTGGCAGCTGCTGAAGAGGGTGGCATGGAGCTACTCTAGCTGGCTGAGCTTGCTAGTTCTTTGCTAGCTGCTAAGCCAAGCTAAAGTGAGCTGGCTTCTACCATAATGAGCTGAGGTGAGCTGGGTCTGGTGCTCCCGGGGAGGATCAAGCTGGTTGGGGTGGCTATGGTAGCTTAGCTCAACTGAATTGAGCTAAGCTGAATCCCCAAGAGCTGGACTTGAGCTTCCTGAGCTGAAATGAAGTCATCTTCAGTTGGCTAGAGTTGAGTGGAGCTGGATGTAGCTGGACATGAGCTAGGGTGAACTCCAGTCAACTCATCTGAGTTAGCTAGGTGTGGACTAATGGGAGCTGAGATGAGCTAGACTCAGCTAAGTTGAGCTGGATCTGAGTTGACCTAAGCTAGGGTGAGCTAAGATGAGCTCTCTAGAGCTACCATTCAGTTGTGATGAGCTGAATGGAGCTAGGATGATCTAACCCTAGTTCAAGTAAGCTAAATTCCAGCTATGGTGAGCTGGATTAAGCTGAATTCCAGCTGGTTAGAGCTTCTCCTTCACCAGTTGCCTTCCTGAGTGCTAGGGTTCCAGGGATTTGGCAACCTGTATATCCTTAACACTCACAAAAACACATTAAAAAGACAACAAAAATTATGATGCATGCCTAACCTAATTAATGCCTAAATGCAGCCCAAAAAACCGTTTGCGAAGCAAAATCCTAAGAGCTAGGTTTGTTTTAATGCATAAGAATGATGATAAACTGACGTTTATCAGTATCTGAATTGTGCATTTGTAAAATGGGTCCCTCCATCAGAGATAATGGCACATGGGACACCGAACCGAGAAAAGATGTGCTAATGAATGAAGTTGATTACCACCTTATGATCATTGGTTCAGGTCAGGATAGCTTCGATCCATTTAGACACATAGTCTACAGCGAGGAGAATGTATTTGAAGCCGTCCGATTTAGGGAAGGGTCCCGTGAAATCAATCCCCCATATATCGAAGATTTCGCATATGAGAATCAGTTGTAAAGGCATCATATTGCAGTGGCTCATGTTACCCAAGGTCTGGCAATGAGTGCATGCCTTACAATAGTCATATGCCTTACAGTAGTCGTATGGGCCAATAAAAGCCGCACTGGAGGACTTTAGCTGTGGTTTTGTGAGCAGAGAAATGTCCGTCGTAGGCCTGGTCATGGTAGGACAGAATGTCCTAAATTTTCGCTTCCAAGACGCATCGTTTGATGATCTTATCAGCACCAATGCGAAAGAGGTACGGGTCTTCCCTGATGTAGTAGTTGGCATCAGAAAGCAACTTATCCTTCTTGGACTTTGGCCAATCAGACGGGATCTGATGTGACGCCAAGTAGTTAACCAAATCAACGTACCAGGGAAGTCCTACACCGATAGTCAGGAGGTGCTCATCAGGAAAGTGTTTTGTGATTGGTACAGAAGGGTCGATGATATCAAAAGGAAGGCGGGACAAGTGATCAGCTACCATGTTCTGTTTTCTTGCCTTGTCACAAATCTCGAGGTCAAATTCTTGCAATAGCAAGATCCAGCTGATCAGTCGAGGTTTCGCATCCTTCTTTGCGAGGAGGAGCCTCACTACGGTGTGATTCGAGTATATGATAGCACGGGAACCCAAAAGATAGGATCGAAATTTTTCAAGGCCAAATACTACAGCTAGCAGCACTTTCTCAGTAATTGTGTAGTTACGCTGAGCCTCGTCAAGTGTCTTGCTAGCGTATTAGATGACCACGGGTTTCCCGTCTATTTTCTGCCCAAGTACCACACCCACTACGTAGTCAGACACATCGCACATGATCTCAAAGGGTAGAGACCAGTCAGGGGATTGCAGGATTGGTGCTTGAGTAACTCGATCATGTAGGCTCTCAAATGCATGAGTGCACTCCTCGATAATTTTGAAAGGGACATCCTTTGAGAGAATATTAGTTAGAGGGTGCACGATTTTCTAGAAATTAGGAATGAAACGGCGATAAAAATTGACATGCCCCGGAAAAGAGCGGATGTCCTTGACTGAGCTAGGCATGGGTAATTCGGAAATCAAATTAACCTTAGCTCGATCAACCTGGATGCCTTTTTCAGATACGAGGTGACCTAGGATAATTCCCTCAGGTACCATGAAGTGGCTCTTTTCCCAGGAAAGAACCAGATTCACGTCGATACAATGCCTGAGGATTTGGACCAAGTGCAAGAGGCAATCATCAAAAGATTCCCAAAATACCGAGAAGTCATCCATGAAGACTTCAAGGTACTCACCTACCATATCTGAGAATATGGCAAGCATGCACCTCTGAAAGTAGCAGGTGCATTGCAAGGACTAAACGGCATCCTACGGAACGCGTACGTCCTGAAGGGGCAGGTGAAGGTAGTCTTCTCTTGGTCCTCAGGATGGATTGCCACCTGGTTATAACCGAAGTACCTGTCCAAGAAGCAAAAGAATCGGTTCCCTACCAATTTCTCGAGTATCTGATCAATGAATGGCAATGGGAAATGATCTTTTTTCGTGGAGGCATTCAATCTTCGATAATCAATACAGACTCTCCACGAGTTCACTATACGGGTCAGTATAATCTCTCCGGTTTCAGTCGTAATGACGATGAGTCCTACCTTTTTGGGCACAACATGGATTGGACTCACCCAATGACTGTCAGAGATCGGGTAGATGATACCTGCATCTAACCATTTGATGATCTCCTTTTTCATGACATCCTGTAGGTTCGGATTCAGGAGTCTCTGCATTTCACGAGATGGTTGTGAGCCCTCTTTGTTGTAGATGTGATGCGTGCAATATGAGGGGTTGATGCCAGTCAGATCATCGAGAGTCCAACCAATGGCTCTCCGATGTTGCTGAAGTACAGAAATCAGATGTGTTTCCTGATCAGAGGTAAGGCAGGAATTGATAATCACAGGAAATGTCTTATCAGAACCCAAAAAGGCGTATTTTAGGTTATCAGGAAGAGGCTTCAGTTCCATAACGGGATTATCAGCAGCAGTAGGTAGGTTGGGATGGGCCTTAGAAGAAAAGGTGGGAGCTGTATGTGGTTGTAGTTAGTGCTAGGCTCCTCTATCTGTGGGGTATGATCTGCTTGGAGCTGAAGACCAGAAATAATTGGGTTGTCCTCGAGAAATGTGTCCTCAACCATAGAACTAATGTCACATATTTGTTCCACTGCCTCGTAGTTAATTCCTTCCTGGGCTTAAATATTTCAATTTTTAGTGTCTTATTCCTGAATTTCAATTCAATCTATCCCTCTTCATAATTAATGTTTGCCCTAGCTGTTGCTAAGAATGGTCTACCTAATATAATCTATGTATTCTTCAAATTCTCAGGAGTCTCCATATCCAACACAATGAAGTCCACGGGAAAGTAGAAATTGCGGATCCGAACCAGAACATCCTCGAGAACTCCTTTAGGTGACTTGATTGATCGGTCAGATAACTGTAAAGTCACCTCAGTCGATTTTAGCTCGATTTCCTCGAAATGATCTAGTAGGGACGTAGGGATCAAATTGATGGAAGCTCCTAAGTCTAAAAGGGCTCTATCGAATTCTAAATCATTGATTTTGCATGAAATCAGAGGGGTACCATGGTCTTTTTCCTTAAGCGAGAGTTTGCTCAAAATGATGGAGCTGGCTTGCTCTAATAATACGATTGGATTCCCTCCTTTGGTTCGCGACTTATGCTTAGGTGTACATACATCCTTTAGAAATCTCACATAAGCCGGTACGTGGTGAATTGCATCCATCAACAGGATGCTTATTTAGACCTGCTCAAAGAGCTTGACCAGGTCCTCCTCAAGTGCCACAGGTTTGGTTTTCTTCTTTCCCTTGGTCAAGGCCTCGGGAAATGGAACCTTTGTAGGTTCCTCTAGAATTCGTCCAGGCTCTTGATCTGGGATAGGGGTATCCTGGATGACCAACCTAGGATTTGGTTTTGAACTACCAGGCTGAGAGTGGCTCGGGTAAAGTGGTTCCTAAGTTGTTTTGCCACTACGGGTGGTAACATAATTTAGTCTTGCCTAGTTCTGGGTTGGGGTAATCAAAAGAGGTGGTTGCTGCTGATAACTCATTTATGATGTCGAAGCCTCCATCCCGTCGGGTGATGGAGCAGAAGGGGCCTGATAGACATAGTGAGCCTGGCCCTAAGTTGGGTTCATAACGCATCTCTGGTTCGGCACATTATTCGGATTGGGTAGAGGTTGCGAAGGAAGTGCACCAGGTTGGTGAGGATTTGCCATCTAGGCGAGTTGATTGCGAACCTCTGTGATCTCATCTTTGTGTTGTTTTTGCATAGCCGCATTCGTCTTCTAAATGTTAGCTAGAGTCTAAAGGATAAGAGTCATTTGATCTTCTTGAGTTGGCTCGGTTTGGTAAGTTGGGTTGGCTCGAGGCTGAGGCGGCTGATATGGACAAGAAACTTGTGGTCGGGGCTGATATTGAGGTCTCTAATTTTGATTGTTCCCTGATCATGTGAAATTAGGATGATTACACCATCCAGGATTGTAAGTGTTTGAGAAAGGATCATTCTGGATGGCGTTGAGGTCCTCGCAAGTCTGAGGAACCTCGGAGAAATCAGAAGATGAGGGTTTAGAGTTCCCCCAACTAGAGTAGGTGGATCTGGAGTTTCCTCTGAACCCTAGATCAAACGGGGTTGGGTATGGATCCATCCCCTGAGAAGATTGGTGGTAGATGTTGTGCACTACCTCCCTCCCAGAGGGTGGTTGTGCGAACGGGTTTTGCGTAGAGGTGGCTCGTTGTAGATGTCAAGTCAGTTCATCCACCTTCTTCTCAATGATAGTGACCTTGTCCAGGCAACTGACCATTAACTCCAAGTCGATGGAAGAGGATAGGCCCTGCGTCTCATGTGCTCCCCGCGGATTTGTCAATGCACGGGCATTTGTCCGGTCGAACATGCTCTTGGATTCATTATTGATGGAGTTCTCGCACTTGTTCTCGAGAATCTCCCACACGGTGTCTTTGTGTTGACCCATGATGTTTCCTCTATAGGTCGCATTGACGAACAATCGAATATTCTCACGGAGTCCCTGGTAAAAAGACTAGACTTGTTCTCATTTAGGAACTCCATGGTGGGGGCACTTTCGCATGAAATCCAAAAAGCGATCCCATGCCTCATGATGCGGTTCTCCTGTTTGCTACGTGAAATGTGTGATCTAGTGTCGCAGAGCATTTGTCTGACCAATAGGGGAGAACTTTTTCAGAAACTCGAATTGCAGTTCAGCCCACGTGTTGATTGGACGAGTTAGGGTTTGGTACTAGTGAGCGGCCTTGTCCATGAGAGAAAAGGAGAACATTTTCATGAGCAAGATATCTCAATTTTGAGCTTTTGACCCAAAGGTCTGAGCCAGATGCTTGAGTTGCTTGATATGCTAGAAGGGATCTTCGGAATTAAGCCCATGAAATTTAGGAATAGCATGAATCATGTTGGGCTTGAGTTCATTATCAAGGCCTCTAGTCAGGATTTGGACTCGAGGTTTGATCGCCACCGCAACGGGATTGTAATGATCTCGCATTATAAGATGCTGCAGTGGATTCATAAAGGCCTGGAATAGATCGTTGAGGCGCTAAAGTTGATTCTAGAGATTGTTTTCTTCTTCTGCTGGTTGTTCCAAGAGTATGGATGAAGGAGATCTAAGCTCAAATGAATCAGAAGATATGTCGATCTGGTCGGGTGGTTGCACAAACAGAGAAGTCGAGGCTTGGCCTCGACGGGAGTGAATAGCTAATGGAGACCTCAAGGGTGGTCTTAGGAATCTCCTCCCAAACATGCACTGATGGAGAAGACGAGGGATAGAAGGTGTGATGGACCCAATCAAGACACCCAAAAATCTTTGGATGACTATAGAGGTTCGGGGCGGATGATACCCCTAGATTAGAAAGTCGTCCACCTGAGAATTACCTGGGTAGCTAGGAGGGGAGAGTCTCGCAAAGACCCCTACATGGTAGAGCATCCCCACCGGTTACAGGGTTTCCCTCACTCGACCTTCATTGTCACTGAGAGTCTAGGTAGACTAGAATGGATAACTTGACCTCTTAAGTCTACCAATTTTAAGTTTAGAGTGTGGGTACTTAGGATTTCACTAGAACTTTAATATGTTTTTGTTGGTGGCGACCTAATTTGAAGATTGGTTGACCCCGCAAGGTGGGTCAACTTCACCTGATTTGTCCTTGGTTATTAGGTCCCGCTTTTAGGATTCAAGTGAGATTTAGAGCTTGATTCTTATGGTTTGCTTCTTAGGTAAGTTCAATCAAGGCTTAGGACACACACAGTTTGGGAAGATTGATTCTTGTTTTAAGCAAGTGTGTCTCTAAAACCTTAGAATGGAAACCCTAATTGGCTTTTAATTAGTCAATCAATTAATTCCAAATCTGGCACCTAGGGCTCAATCAAGAAGGTGGTAGCCCTAGGTGTGTTAAATCCCTAAGTAGGTGCAGGAATCAAGTTTGGGATGTTTTCTAAAAAAAATGTATCAAATCAGGCAACTTGTGATGATTAATCTAAGAATAGAATGCAAGTTAGCCCTAAATGATTTTCTCTTCTTTTAGCTTTTTCAAAATAAGGGGCTTAGGAGAAAGTGGATGGAGTTTATCTGCCCCTGGAGTGTTTGGTGCATGTCTGACTCTCCTTGATTGGATTCCCCCTGCACAGATCACAACAAAATAGATAAAGCAAATTAGTATCAAATCAGAAATCGCAATCCAGAGATTAAAATGCAAGTTGCTCCCTGACAACGGCACAAAAATGTTCGTGTGCTGAATCAGTGTTTTAAAAGTAATGCGCTATAGTATAGTCGATAAATCACGTAGAACCCTTAAAATTTATAGCTCGAAGGAAATCCGAGGTCGAACGCAGAAAGAAATATGGCAATTTATCTCAAGATCACAATTTTAAGCAAGAATATAATAATGTAATAACAATTTCAAGCACAAATGATGTAAATATAAATTTAAGAGTCAATGTGGCAAACAGATTAGGGTAAAATGGTGAGTTGAATCACCAAATTACCCTATTACAATTATACTCAAATAATGCTACAGTATCAATCAACCAAATGCCACGTCAACTTAAGTGTCTCACTAGTGTAACAGTGACTCAGAACCAGCAACAAAGGCAAAGGCCTCTCTTTTTTCTTCAGGCCTCAGGGAGAGGCACAAGCATAGCACAACACCAATAGAGGCGAAGGCCTCTTCAGATTTTGCTAAGTGTAGAGAGCAGCAGAGGGCAAAAACCCCCCCTCTCTCTTTCCTTCTCTTCTTCCTCTCTCAGGATTGGGCAAACCAAACCGGACACGGGTAACCGGGTAAATGGACCAAGGCCCAGACTCGTGTGGTGTGAACCACAGGTGAGGGTGTGCGTAAGCATGTGCGTGAGCGGGACCTCACCCCATGTGCGTGCTGAGGTGAACAGCTATAGACACAAATTCAATTTGTATGCTACACTCACTTCTGTGTTCCACGATGTGGGACTATCCACCCGCCTTCATCGCATGCGTAGCAGCAGGTGACTATCTTCGTTCAATTGTCCCAAGGGAGCAATCAACGCTCCCAATTGGTGGTTCAAATGTGATTCTGGGATGATTCCGCAACTGCTAGAGTCGGTACCTGGAGTAAGCGTGCGCTGGAGCAAGCTTCCAGCTTTGCTTGAAGCTTCTGTCAATGGCAGCGAAGGAGCAACCACCTGAAACAGTGAAAATGGCCTAAAGGCCACATCAGAAATGCTCAGGAGCTTCGCGCGAATGTGGCGAAGGTGTTGGTGGCAGTGGCATGTGGTAAGAGTGGTTGGAGATGGTTGGAGAAGGTGGAGGTCAGAAAAGGTGGGTTTGTTCTGTGGATGATTTGGGTGAGTGGAGTGGCGAATAGGGAGAGGGGTTTTGATGGGCAAGTTGTGGTGGAGCTTATGAGGTGGTTAGCGAGGTGTTTGAAGCTGTGGAGCGTGCGAAAGACCTTGCCAGAGTGGTTGCTGGAGTGGAGGGAGATGAATTCGCGAGAGGCGATTGATGATAACGTCATCATCAGCTATATTTAGCTTTAATTAGTCATAATCAAAGAATAAATGCTCCTATATAACCGCTGAAGAGATGTAATTCACCGCAAATCCATTCTAAGGGAAAGACAGTAAAATAGGGGTAAAACTGCAGTTTTAAAAGTATATCTCAATTGCAGTACAATTATGAGGTTTTTCAGGGGTTAATCAAAGGTCAGCAATGTGGTGGTCAAGTTAGAGTGCGAGGATGGAGTTTTGAAGTAGCGAAGCTAGGGAGTTGATCTTAGTAGGTAGCGGACGAGGAGGAGGAGGAGCGATGTCGGATCTGGTATGGTTGACACTGGAGATGAAGGCTGCTCAAATGGGGTAGAAGCGGTGACGACGACGAGGATTAGGGCACCCACTGGTATGGCACAACGCGGAAGAGGGAGAGGAAGGAGAATCCACCACTGGTATTGTGAATAGATGACGAGAGTGGTCGGAGGGAGTTGTCGGACGTCATGGAGCCTTTTGGATGGAGAAGAGGGAGGAAAGAGGGGTATTCCAGGCCAAAAATGAGCATAGGGAGATCGACGTGCAACATGGGTCGTTTTATAGGCCTTAAAGGGAGGATTGAAGCTTGGAAACCAAGCTTTCAAGCTTGGTAAGCTTGATGCACAAGAGATAACCAAATCTCTCATGCATTCTCATGAGAGATTAGGAAGGTTATGGGATTCAAAACCTGGTGCGATGGAAAGAGAATCCCTTAAGGAATCTCTGGTTCAAGTTTGGGAGAGTTTTGTCAAGCAATCATAGAGAACTTTCCAAATGAAGGTCGCCGGAGTAGGATTACTCCATGACAATGGTGGAAGGACCTCTTTGCAAAGAGTGACGACAAAGATAGGGGCCCATTTGTAATGAATTTCAAAAGCTAGGGGCACTTGTGAAATAGAAAGAATCAGACAGGACTGAAATGCAAACTAGATCAAGCGATCTCTGATTGGGCCCAAATTTTGGTTTAAACCTAATTTGGACCCAAGGAATCCAATGGTGAAGTTGGATTTTGGTTTTGACCTAGTTTGACTGGGTAATTTATGCAAAAACCTAAATTAGGGCCATAGTCTATTTCTGACTCTATTTTGGGTCAAAAATAGGTTCTGATGGTTACTTCAAAGGTACCAAACCCTAGAGGATATTTTTCTATGAATTTTGAAGGGTTTGGATGAATTTTATCTTGACCGAAACCTCAGTTAGTTAAGCAGATTTGTTTTTAGGGTTTCAAATGTCATTTAATTCTTAAAATGCATGAAAAACCCATTTTGTTCTGCATGGACCCTCTTGTTAAACTCTAAAGCACAATTGACCTTTAGTAAACCCCTGAAATAACCCCATGGTTATTCTGTATTTGTGGATTACTGGTAAAATTACAGAAATAACCTTTTATTCTTCTTTTCTTCTCAAAACAACTCAATCTGCACAAGAGACCTTATGACTGATATGTAGGAGCTTTTATTGACTTTATCATATCAAATTGAGCTAGTTATGGCTCATGATGGTGTTCCCATAAGCTGGTTAAGGCGTTTGAGCACCTATTATGTCGTCCGATCCTTCTGACAACCAGCACTGTGGACTTACATTGCATGGAATATTGGGTTGATACTATGCATTTATTTGAGATAACTTGTAAAGGGGTAATTGGTGATTTAAATCACCATTTTACCCCATTCTTTCTGTACCTTGACATTGATTCTCATATATATATTCTTTTTGCATGGAATTCTCATTATAAATTGGTTTTATTTGTGGTTATATTGTGATCTTCGAGATTAATTGCAACACTTGCTCTCTGCGTTCGACCTCGAACTTTTCTGATGATCTTTCAAGTTATAAATTTTATTTGTTTTCACGCTATTCGACTTGCTACGACTATTACGATTTTTAAAACCCCGATTTAGCTTGTTAACAAGACCTTAGACGTCTAATATATAGACGTTTACTCTCAATCAAGCCAAAATCACTTATCATTAGAGATATAGCCATTTGTGCCTCAGGAAATCTATTCCCACAGTTATCTAGGTTTCCAGACATCTAGACCTAGTGCCAAATGTCCAATAAGTCGCCTGATCGACTTTCACAAGAGTCCTATTTAAGTCTGAACCAAGTTAGTAAGGAAACCCGTCTAGGATTAGACGTCTGATTTAGTTTCCAGACGTCTTAAAAGTAGTTTCCAAATGTCTAATACTTTTCCCAGACGTCTGAGAACCCTGTCAGAATCATTAATGACCCTGATTTCGACCTGTTTTTCCTTGGGTTCACTCCCAACAGCTACCTAAGGGTTCTTAGGCCTTCTATAAATAGGAAAGGCCCCTTCCTTTGTTAGACACACTTAGAAACACCAAGACACACCTTGAGAATCCATTTCCACATCTTTTGTGTCCAAGAAAAATTAAGGAATCACCTAGAAGTGTTGTTGCTCTGCAAACCCTTGTCTACACACTTGAGAGCATCATCTTTGTTGCACACCCACTCTCCCGCCATCGAATACGAGAGTGTCGTCGTGCTTCGTGTGGTTCGTGCACACGTGTTGCTAGCCAACACACTTCCATCAAAGGGAAGTTATCTTTTCCTATAGTAGGTAGTTTCATTTACATTCTTTGTGGCTTTATAGGATATTTTGTATTTGTCTTTGGTTGAGTATTCGCTTTATGAATTCCCGTCTCCTTCGTGAGACTAAATACTCCTCGTGAAGAGGAGGGGTTTGAGGTACGCTCCCCTCGTTCAAAGTAGCATGGTTGTAAGAGGTTGAGTCACCCTCGTTTAAGTGGCTCATTAGTGGATTTGATCGACTCGGTCTATCAGGAAATCCTAAGTCAAGAGACTTAGGTGGTGGTTTTTACCCGCGTTTAGGTTTCCACCTAAAAATCCTTGTACACTTGTGACTGCATACTTTTGTGAGATTGGTTTTACATTTTTGCATTTTTATATATATCACGCAAATCTCACCCCCTCCCGCAAGGAATTACAAATCAAGACACATCTGTTGTACGATTAAGCTAGGAATAAGCATAGTTGAGTAAAAAAAAAGTTTCAAAAACACGACCGCATAAATGTTTACATTCATAAAGTATTGACACAAGGTTCTAAATTTTGTGCAAGTTACGAATTGGATTCAAGAGCCAAGGAAATCCTAACTACAAAATAATTTCGAGCCATTTGAATTAATGAGTTAACTTGTGAATTTTTGAAGGATACATTGATCCTGATTCATCTAATTTTTGGATCTAAAGATGAATCCCAATGTTTTATCCTTAACAAATCCCATGCCTTTCATGTTTTCAATTAACTAAAGTCCCGTAATCCCCTTCTCAAAAGTAAAAAAATTAGTCTTTCCCAAAAATCCATTTTGTGAAAATAAATTTGTTAAGAGACTAGCAAAAGATAAGCATGGGGATGTGATAAAAGCCATTTTATCATCATTCTTATGCCCTAGAACATACCTAGTTCTTAGGGTTTTAGCCACGCAATTGGGTTTTTGGGCTGCATTTATGCATTCCAGTAGGTTAGGCATGCATTACATTCTTTTATGTTTTTAATATGTTTATTTGTGTGTCAGGGAGATGCAGAGAGTCAGATCCCACAAACCTTGACACTTTTGAAGGCAGAAGATGAAGAGAAAGCCCAAATTCAGTTGGATCCTAGCTGAATCTAGCTCATCACAACTGGATTCCAACTCCACTTAGTTGAGACTAGTTCATTTCAGTTCCATTTAGCTTATTTCAACTGGATGGTAGCTCAAGCTAGCTCAACTCAGTAGACTTTAGCTCAATTCCAGCTCAACCTAGTTGTGGCTAGCTCATCTCAGCTCCATTCAGTTCACCTTAGCTAAATGAGAGCTCAGGCTAGCTCAACTTAGTTGATCCCAGCTCCTCTAAGCTCCATCCAGCTCCTGGAAGTACTATCTAACTAGGATTAGCTACTGCCATCAACTAGCTAAGCCTAATCGGCTGAAGAAGTTCTCAACCAGCTTAGGTCAGCTCAACTCCAACTCCTAAAGACTCTGTGATGGCGAATTCACACGGTTTGTTAAATACGCCGTTTTAGTGTCGTTGCAATGCGTAAATCCGCTTTCGCTTTTAAATTTATATCCTAGATAGGGGAGTATCTAGGGTCGTCCAAGGAGGCAAAAATTGCAAAATTAATCCTCTTTCTTACAGATAGATCTCAACTTTCTTTTTGATATTTTTCAATATGTAATTTTTTTGTATTTTGAAAAGACGAGGGCAAACTGCAGATTGTAGCTAAAAGAACTAACACCTACAAATCATTAACTAAAATCTAAAAGATAGAAATATCTTTTTCCTAAGCTCACTCTAGGAAAGTGGAGGCCTAGGGTAATTAGGAAGAAGAGGTGAAACAAGTGCTAGAACCAAAAACAACTGCAATAAAAAGCTAAAAGAAGGCAATTTGATTGAGTAGAATGAGTGTTCTTTTCAAGGACAAGTAGAGGAATGCTTCTACTAGAATTAAACAATCTAAAAGCAAGAAAAGAAACACAAATCCTCTTGAAAAAATGGTGAAGAAGGGAGTCTTCTTGCTCCAAGCCTAGCTGCTCCTTGGCTTGAAAAGAGAGCCTCCTTCTTCTCCTTCCTTGAGAGCTCCTCCAAGGTGGAAGCTTCCACCTTCAATGCTCTCTCCAAGGGGTGGGCGTGCACCACCCTCAATAACTCCTCCAAGGTGGCGTGGACCACCTTCAAGATTTCCTCCAAGATCTTCCTTGCCTGGCTTCTCCTTTGGCTGGAGTGACCCAAGAGAGAAGGGAAGAGGGGAAGGCACCAAGGGGACAGAATATCCCCTTAATCTTCTTCTTCTTCTTCTCTCTTGGACGTGGGCTTCTTGGTGGAATATGAGAGTGAAATTGCTAGCCAAGGATGACTTGAATGGTGGTGGGTAGTGGTCTTTTTTATAGGGTAGGATGGGGGGTTAAGGTGCCCCTTGAAATGGAGGGCTAGGATGGAAGAATGGAGGTGGTTGGTGATCCTATGGCTAAGGAGAGTTGGCGCCAATTCAAGGGGTGTTAAAGGGGGTAGTTATGGTGGTGTTGGTGTCTTTTGGTGGTGGAGATACACCACCATGTTGGCGCCAACATGGGATCTTCTAGAAGGGGGGTTAGGTGGATGGTGGAGATGGGTTCAAGGGGGATTGTGTGGTGGAGATGAGGGGAGATTTTGGAGGGAAAAGTGGCCCCATTAAGGGGTAGTTATGGGTAGTTTTTGGTGCCACTTGTAGGTGTCTTTTGGAGGTGGTGGGTAGGTTAGGTTGGTGCCAAGTAGGTTAGCTTATGTGGAGCTTAGGTGGAGCTCGTTGGGTGGAGTTGGTAGGTGGGTTTTTGGGGTGGTACAAGCCAAGGAAGTTGGAGCATAGCTAAGCTAAGCTAAGCTAAGCTAGCTTAGCTAATGGAGGAGTAGAGGAGAAGGTAATGGAGCTAGGGTTTGGAGGAAGGAGCTGAGGAGGAGAAATCTGGAGCTGGCTGCTGCTGAAGAGGCTGGTATGGGGCCACTCTAGCTGGCTTAGCTTGCTAGTTCTTTGCTAGTTGCTAAGCCAAGCTAAAGTGAGCTAGCTTCTACCAAAATGAGCTGAGGTGAGCTAGGTCTGGTGCTCCCGAGGAGAATCAAGCAGGTTGAGGCAGCTAAGGTAGCTTAGCTCAACTGAGTTGAGCTAAGCTGAGTCCCCGGGAGCTGGACTTGAGCTTCCTGAGCTGGGATGAGTTCTACAGCTGGCTGGAGCTGAGTGGAGCTGGATGTAGCTGGATCTGAGCTGGGGTGAACTCCTGTCAACTTAGCTGAGCTAGCTAGAGCTCCCTGTGGACTAGTGGGAGCTGAGATGAGCTAGACTCAGTTAAGTTGAGCTGGATCTGAGCTGACTTGAGCTAGGGTGAGCTAAGGTGAACTCTCTTGAGCTGCCATCCAGCTGAGATTAGCTGAATGGAGCTGGGATGAGCTAACCCTAGTTCAAGTAAGCTAGGTTCCAGCTGTGGTGAGCTGGATCAAGCTGAGGTGAGCTGGATCAAGTTGAGGTGAGCTGGATTAGGCTGAGTTCCAGCTAGTCTGGGCTTCTCCTTCACCATTTGCCTTCTTGAGTGCTAGGGTTTTAGGGATCTATATATCTATACATCCCTGACACTCACAAAAACATATTAAAAATACAATAAAAAATGCAATGCATGCTTAACCTATTTTATGCCTAAATGCAGCCCAAAAACCCATTTGCGGAGTAAAATCCTAAGAGCTAGGTTTGTTTTAATGCATAAGAATGATGATAAACTGGTGTTTATCACTCTGCTCAGCTAAACTTTTGAGCTGAGCTATGTGACCTAAGCTAGCTATCTCAGCTAGCTGGGTAGTCTTTGGGAGGACCAGCTCTAGCTCACTTAAGCTCCAGACTAGAAAAAGCTAGCTCAGATTAGCTTAGCTTAGCTACTAGCAAAGAACTAGCTAGCTAAGCTAGCTTCTGAGTTCTTAGGCACCTTTTCTTTAGCTACTATTAGCTCCAGGAATATCATGTAGCTCCAACTTCAGCTCCTCATCCAAACCCTAGCAACTCCTCCACTACTCTACTAGCTAAGTTAGCTTAGCTTAGGTCAACCTAGCTCCACTTCATGGCCTACTACCCCACTACCTAAGTTCCACCAAAAAGACCACCTACTCCTACTTCATTTTGGTGCGAACTATCCTTTCCATCACCACCCTACATCCACCATCAAAACCCATCTCCAGCCTTCACTTTTTCCGTCCAAAATCAATACCTTCTAGAAGGTATTTTTGGAGGGAAAATCTATAATTCGTTACTTGGAGGGGGTGAGATTTGTGACGTAAAAATGCGGAATAAAGTAAATGACAATCTCAAAAAAAGCAATCACACAAGACACAAGTAATGTTTAGGTGGAAACCTAAACCAAGTGAAAACCACCACCTAACCCTCTCGAGTTAGGATTTCCTGATCAACAAAGTCGATCAAATCCACTAAACCCAGTCACTTGAACGTGGGTGACCAAACCTCAATTACAACAACACTACTTAGACCGAGGGTATTGTACCTCAAAACCCCTTCTCTTCAATAGAAGGATTTTGTCTTGTGAAGGAGACGGGAATTCGCAACGCGAATACCCAACCAAATAACAAAGTAAAGATTACAGCAACCTATAGAGCCACAAAATAAACCTAGCTACTATAGGTAAAGAGACTTCCCTTTGCTTGGAAGTGCGTCGGCTTGACACGGGTGCGTGAACCACGCTTTGGCATAACAGCGCTCTCGTAACGTCGGCGGGAGAGCGGGTGCACAACAGGATGAAGCTCTTAAGTGTGGAATGAGTGCTTGGAGAGCTAGTGCTTCTTCTATTTCTCTTGGACACAAAAGTTGTGGAAAATGTGTTGCTTGGTGTGTTTTGGTGTATTTTTCAAGCCAAGGGGTCTTCCTCTATTTATAGAGGGCCTAGGAAGGCTTTGGAAGGCCTTAGAAGGCTTCCATAGTCGTTGGGGTTGAACTCAAGGCAAAATAGGCCATAATCAGAATCAATCATAATTCTGACAGGGTCATCAGACGTCTGGTCCGGGTACCAGACATTTGGAAAACCTGTTTAAGATGTCTAGGAACTAAGTCAGACGTCTAATTTTAGGCGGGTTTCTTTCCTGACTTGGTTCAGACCTAAACAGGGTTCTAGTGTATGGCCATCAGACGACATACAGGACGTCTGGCCCTAGGTCTGAATGTCTGGAAACCTATTGACTGCAGAAATGGATTCCCAAGATATGTTAACGGCTAGGAAATCTGAAAAAGGAGATTTTGGGTCAGCCGAGGCTAAACAATCACATATCAGACGTCTGGGGTCCTCTACGGATGTCTGATATAAGCCTAACGGTCATATTCCTCAAAGGTAACTTAGGTAGCTAACGTTCCACTAATTGGATGTCTAGTACAAACATCAGACGTCTTTTAAGAAGTCTGGACTAAGGTCTGGACGTCTGATTTCATCAGACAGAAGCAACATAGTCCAGCCTAAGTTATTGGACATCTGAGTCAACAGTCAGACATCTTAAAAGTCACTATTAGACGTCTGATTAGGCTGACAAAGCCCTATTTTGGTTTTCTAAGTTCTCTACAGAAAACCTAAGTATCCTAGGGTTGTGCAGGTGTTCCTAGGACTACTTTAAGGGTTCCTTGAGGCTCTTTAACATAAGATCTAAGAAAGAGATAAAGAGAAAAATAAAGAAACAAAATTGCATAGAAAAAGATAAAAGGAAATCTATCCTATTCTTGTCTTCATGCTTCTTCAAGCTATCGCTCCTCGTGAATCTCCTCTGTTCTCTGTCAAGCTCCTCCAATCCGTCATGTATGCAAGCTTGAACTCTGTAAAGACCCATTTTGATTTGAGTCGTTTAAGACGTCTGGATTGTCAGTTAGACGTCTGGCCAGACGTCTGGACCCCTTCCCGGACGTCTGAAAATTGAAAAACCTGTACACGTATTTGCTTTCTGCATGCAGACAGTGCACAATTTGTCTCTCTATCCTCTCTTCTTCTTTTCCCCCCTCGCTGAACCTTAACCCCTTGCCTATAAGAGCACCCCCCTTCCTCTCCACTCCACCACCTCCACCTTACTCCCCACTCCACTACCGTGAGTAAGGCACGCACGAGAGAGGGAGCAAGAGTGAGGAGGAGGAGCAGGCATGAGGAGGAGGAGAAGGCCAAGGTCGTGAGCTCGTGGAGGCTTGCTGGAGTGTTGTACGGCCACCGCGGCGCATGCGGGAGGAGGAAAGCATCGAGGCATCGTCCTCGACACCCTACAACAATCAGAGCTACAGTAGAGCAAGAGGAGTCACGGTGAAGCACGGCGAGAGAAGCAGGAGCGCGGTCTAGTATCAGACGTCCGGAGTGCCTTCCGGATGACAGGCTAGACGTCTGGCGACGACACCGGATGTTTGAAAGCAGGTATTCGCGCAGGTACGTCTTCCTCGCGGTTACGGCCATGCAGGCCGCACTGCAGAGGCATTTTGCTTGGATAAAAAGGGGTGTGCTACTCTATTGTGCACAGGAGCAGCTTTGGGAAGGCACATCGCATGCCCTCCCACACTTTTCGGACGTCTAGACAGCTTACCAGATGACCAGAGGCATTCCCAGATGAATGGAGAACTAGTCGGACATCTAGAACTGGGTCCAAAGAGTCGCTGAGGAGTCCTGGACGTCTAAGGTCGTCACAGCAACCTGAGGTGAGACCCTGTTGACATTTAAGACATCTGGACTTTATCCCAGATGTCTGATTTGGGTCTGTAGACATGTTTTTGACCCGTTTAGGGTTCAATCGGGATCTGTTTTACGCAAACGAAATATTTGTGGTTTCCTTGTGAGTTCCTCTACATATTAGAAACCTTTATATACTATTTTGAACATTTTGTTGTGATATATTCCTTGGTATAGGACTTCGACCTGTTGTGTGTCTGGGGCTTGCAGAGGCACGTGGGCCTGCAGTTTGAGCCCCCAGTACTCTCGGATTGTCTGGTTGAGTGGTTTCCTCCTGTTCTATTTATAAAACCTGAATGCAGCCATGAAAATTAGATAACTAGAAACCTAGGATGTGGCATGAATCCTAAGACGAGAAATAGTTGCATTGTTTATGTGCATGATTGAGATTGTAGCCATAAATGAATGAGCTGAATTGTTAGCAACTGCCTGTTAATAAATACGAGCTTCCTGTTAAAATATGAAGTGCCTGAGATAACTAAATAGTTACCTGTGATATCGCTTGCGCATGTGTTAAATTGTGGAAACACGAGCTGCATGTGTAGAATACGAATGGAATTGTGAATAATGAAACTTGGTATGGAATAATATGATGAAAATGAGCATGAACCCTATGGGGAGTTAGGAGTAGAGCTCCTGTGGATGAATGGAAAGGCTTGGAAATGTGGATGGGAAGTGTGTTGGCCCTTGAGTACGTGGTACAAAGGAGAGCAACTGTCCCCTTTTTAGTGTAGAGCGAAACTAGCCACCCTTGGGTTGGGACCCAGGGTTAGGATTGGCCACTCTACACAGACTTTTGTTGGCCCTCTCGTACATGGTACCGAGGAGAGCTACTAGTGTAGGGAGGGAGCTAGCCACCCCACGGGTCTTGGGGTTTAGCTAGCCACCCTACATCGACTTGTTAGGCCCACTGGGAAAATCGAGGTAGTCAGACGAGGGTGCATGGACTGTGGAGGGGCAAGACCCCTGTTTGGTTCTAAGGGGCTAGACCCCTGTTTCTAAGAGGTCTAGGCCATATAGTATTCTGTGTTGTACTTTGGGCGTACCTGCTAGCGGAAACGACTGACCGCGTGCTAGTGCGAGGTAGCTACCCATGCGCTTATCGCCCGTGCCGTAGTCACCGCTACATCTGTCTGCGACCTCGAGGTGGTTGACTGGGTGTAGGACTACCACGGGGAACTCTCCCGGCCAGGAGAGCACCACGTGCACCTTCTACTCTTAGGAAAATACTACAATCAAGATCATTCCCATGAGGAACATGCGAGATCAAGAAAGAAATCTGAAAGCAAACCAATGGGGTGAAAAGGGACTATTTGTAAAATAAAATAATTGGAAAAGATAAATTTACCTGCTAGCTTTCTACTACTTTAGATAGTCTGGTTACCACTCTACTCAGCGTTCACTGACTTCGTTTTCTCATAACCCTTTACAGGTCCAAGAGTTGAGTAGCCCTAGTTACCAGCTGCAGAGGGTGCTAGGCCCAGTCAAGACTAGCAGTAGTTTTCTTACTATTGTTGTACTCTCTTTCTGCTAGTGAGTTTCAGACTTTGTTTACTATTCCTGTTACTGTACTTTTGTTCTACTTTCCTGTTGTTGTGGTGGTATGTACTGACTAGTAGCTTTTACTTCCTTTACTGCTTGTACACTTTTACTGTTAGTTACATTGCATAGTAAATGTAGTTCATTTTCCTGTTTTTCGGCTATTTCTTGCTGGACGACTGAGTCTTGGGATTAGTCGAGTCGAGCCGATCTCGGGTCTTGTAGGGATTCGAGAACTGGGTCGTAACAAGATGGTATCAAAGCAAGGTCATTCCGAGAAATGAACCAACTAACTTGAGAATAACCAATTCATGTGCATGTAACTAGGGTAACCACCACAACGTACCACTTAACATCTGTTCTGAAGTTCCTTCCGCTGAAGTCCGTTAGAGTTGACTTCTTTTGTTCTGTCTTCCGCATCTCCTTGCAGGAGATGCCTCGTCGTGGAGTTCTTGAGGCAGGCCGTGGACGAGGTTGAAGGGGTGGACGTGTCAGGCCCGAGGTGGTAGTTGACTCACCACTTCTCTCGGGCATTCAGGCCCAGGACCTTGCTCAGCTGATCAGGGATATAGTACGAGAGGAGCTCTACCTGCCTCCATAGGTGCCTCTCCCTGAGGATGTGGAGGGGGAGTCCTCTGTGGGACTGAGAGACCACCGCAACGCTAGACGAGCAGGAGGGGGAGGGGGTGGTCCTACACCGCCCCCACCACATTTTGACACTTCTGAGCATGAGCTCTCCTTTCCTAGAGGCGTGCCCGTTCCCCCACTGCAGCTGCACCACGAGCTTTTCGAACAGTTCCGAAAGCTGAAGCCCCCCTCCTTCAAAGGGGATGAGGACCCGTCTGAGGCAGAGGACTAGCTAGAGTAGATAGAGAAGGTGTTTAACACCCATCGCCCCCTGCAGATTGTCGCATGGCCTTTGCCATGGACCAGCTAGAGAGTGCGACACACAGGTGGTGGAGGGCAATTAGAGGCCAAGAGAGGGGAGAGCCGACGTGGGATCAGTTCGTGACCCTCTTCTGCGAGAAGTACTTCCCGCAGACTTGGTGATGAGAGCCTCATCATGATCCATAACTAGCTCATTTTGACCTAATAAAGAGAATAAAAGCTCCGACATAACCTAGAAGAGGGCTTAATTGAAGGAATAAGTGTTCTGAGAAGAAAGCATCAAATAAAGGTTAAAACTGTAATTTTACCATTGCAGTACATAAATGGGATTTCTCAGAGACAAATCATAGGTTAAATGGTCTAAATGAGATAAAAATGGGTTGAATCAATCAGAAATGGATTCATGTGCAATCCAGGAATTAAATGACATCTTGTAACCCTAAAACAGACCCGCTTAATTCAACAAGGTTTTGGTCAGGATAAAAATCAAGTAAACCCTCTAAAATTCATGGAAAAATATCCCCTAGGGTTTAGAACATTCAATTTGGCCTTTGGAACCTAGTTTGACCTAGAATAGGGTCCTAGCTCATCAATTGACCTAATTTGGGTTTTTATGTAAAATTTCCAGTCAAACGTGGTCAAACCTAAAATCCAACTTCACCATTGGATTCCTTAGGTCAAAATTAGGTTTGTACCAAAATTTGGACCTAAGGGGAGGTCATCTTGACCTACTTTGCAATTTAGTACACCCAATCACACTTTGGTCCCTATCTTTTGAAAACCATCACTTAAACCCCCCTAGCTTCCTCACCAATATTACAATCAGGTCCTTCCGCCATTATTGGGGAAGAATCCTTCTCCTGTGAGGATTAGAGAGGGAATACTCTCAGATCCCTCAGAGAGCTCCTCCCAGAAATGGAAGGGAGATTCTCTGAGGAATCCCCTTCCATCTAAGCCTGATGATGATCCCAGATTTGCACCCAATCTCTCGTGTGAACGCACGAGAGATTTGGGTATCTAACCACCTTCCATCTTCGACGAGACATCGGTGACAGAAGGCATGCCCTCCACGCACCAGACGTAAGGCCAACACCTATAAATTAAACCCTAACTCCGGCCGCACCTCCTCAGCTTGACTTGGCCGAGATTCCACCTCAAATTCATCTCCTTCTCCGACCAAGGTGTCCAGCGAGCTCCGACGAGCCCGCCTCCCCTTCCTCTTCGCTCTGCCACAAAACCAGTGGCAGAGTCGTCTTCATTATCCTCCTCCGCGTCGCGCAACACCTGCACGCGCTGCCCTAGCCCCATCGTCGTCGCCGTCTTCCTCCACTGGGCGCTTTCTTCTCCGGCGACAGCAGGTACTGCCGTCCGCTTCTTCGTCCCCTTCATCCCTTTAGGTAGGTTAAAACCATTCTCCTCTATCCCCTCTTTCATTCCCCGCATTTTATTTCATCCAAAACCCCTCGACCACCTCTATTCACCATCACCTTCCTCATCTCCGGCCACCCTCCGACGAGACGCTCCTGTTGCTCCGCAGCCCCACACGCCTCGCTGACCATCGCATAACCTCCGCCTCATCTCACTGAGTAACCTCCGCCCATCCACAGTCCCTATAAGCCTCCACAACAGTCCCTCGAACTCACCCATCCACCCGGCCACAGGGCGACCTAGGCACGCACGCCTAGGCTGCCCTGCAGCCTGCCACCTAGTGCTTCACCTTCGCCGTGACACGGCGAAGGTCCCCAGGTGACCTGATTAAGCCGCAAGGCTCTTTTCGTGTCTGACAAATTCCACGCCCCTGCCGCCATTGACAGCAACTTGAAGAAGCTCCACACTTGCTCCAAGCCTCAGGACCGCAAGTTTCCAAGTGCTGCGAATGTGGGCAGGTCTTGCGAAGCCAAGGGGTCTAGCGAGCCACGCCACAGAGCCTGCAGTTGCGGGAATTGAAGGCATGGATTCCTGCGGGCGCGCGAGCGAAGGCAGCAACCATTAGTCCCACATCGGTAACTTACAAGGCGCTGGCATGGTTTATATTGTTTTTGTGATATGGGTTCAGTGCCTCCGAATGCACTTGGGATGAGGTCCCTCACCTATCTCACTGCGCCTCATCCGCGAGTTCATCACGCGGATCTGGCGAGACCCAACCTGACCCTATCCTGAGCACACCTCGCGCATCACCCTCACGCCAGTGTGCCTGGTCACGGGTGCGCGATCCGACCCGTTTACCCAGCTCTGGGAGAGCGTCCTGAGAGTGGTTTACAGAGAGAGAGATGCGCGGGTGTGGGTAGAGGGTTAGGTTTTGCTTTGCTGTGGTTGTGCAGGGAAGGAAGGAAGAAAGAAGAAGTGCAGCCAACACTTAGCCGCTACTAGCAAGGGAAATGAAGAAGTAAGGAAGCCTTTGCAGAGGAAAAAGAGAAGGAAGAGGCGAAGGAAAAAGAGTACAAAAACGGAAGAAGAAATAGAGAAAGGTTAAGGCAAGACAGAAAAGAAGAAGAAAAGCCAAGGGAAACAAAACTGAGGCAAAGGAAGCAGAGACAAGTAAGAAGACCCGTAGAAGACAGAAGAAAATAGAAAGAAAGAAGCAAGGAAGAAGAAAATAAGAAGGAAAGAAGCAAAGATACTGCAGATAAAGAAGGGAAACACATTTTTTAAGACGTCTGATCATGGGATCAGACGTCCAATTCTTCTTTTTGCCTCAATTACTTTTCAAACTCATGCATTTATATTTGAATTAAAGTTTTGAGTAATTAAAGTGTTCAATTACATTCTTGAGATTAGTAGTAAATTCCAATTGCTCCCTGTGTTCGACCTCGAATATTTAGGTTTTCGAGTAATAAAACTTTTATTTGTTGACGACGCTTAATCACCTATACTGCGACGTAATTAACTATTAAAACACAATCGAGAAACACATCAACACTTGGCAGGACCAGAGGAGGCGTGAGTTCCACACTCACCACTAGGGGACGATGACTGTTAGTGCATATCGCATGCGCTTCCTGGAGCTGTCACGTTTTACTGCAACAGCTGTAGCTACGGAGGAGGAGTGCCTGTGGAGGTTCACTGAGGGGCTCTGATTGCACAGCAAAAATACACCAACAATTGTGCCGACTTGTGCTATTTCCTAGCATTACCAGTGCATATTAGGAATCCATAGTCGCATTTGTAAAAATACACGCATGCATGCATTTAATTGAGAGGGGAGGAGAGTGAAATAAATGGCCTTGAAATTTACATTTTTCCTCAAGTGCTTCTTTGCAAAATTCACCATCTTTATTTTTATTTTTTATTTATCTTTGAAAATTTCTCCGCGCGACTGCAAGGAATGGCCTCTTCTTCTTCGCGCCATGTCCTGCTCAGCCTCTCCCTGCCAGCCCTGCAGCCGCATGCACAAGATCTTTCTGCCAGCCATGCTGAGCCATGCACAGCCAGGGCATGGCTGTGCATGCCTCTTTCTTCTTTATAAGGGCACGGCTGCCTTCTTTGCAAGGGAGCCTGGTCCAACGCCAAAAACACAGCAGCTCCACTTCTTCTCCAGGCCGCCTCCTCCCCTCTCCCTCCATATGTAGCCTCTCCTCCTCTGAGGAGCCACTCTGTGGGCAGGAGTACCTCACGGTGGTGCACAACCACCATCGTGAGTATCACCACCGCCCAGCTCATCAAAGAGCCAGTGGGCGTGGTGGTCTTCTCTTCTCTGAATTCGTCGTTTAGCCACTTCCGCCATTGCCGCAGGCTTGAAGGTCTGAAGCTTCGCAGCAGCAGCAGCAAGGCAACAGCAGCAGCGCAGCCCTCTCGCCCGTGAGCAGGCCACCGCGCGTCCCTACAGCAGCTGCCCCAGCCCTTTCCGCGCATGCCTGCAAGCAACCGCGCCCCTCTCCGTGCGCCCTGTCGCGAACTCCCGCCCGCAGCCCAACCGGCGCAGCCTCTTCCGCGCGCGCGCCGAGCCGTCCATGCCTCCCGCACTCACAGCACCGGATACGCCCGGTCGCGCGGCTCACCCCAGCACTGTAGCCACTGTTCACGCGTTTCAGCTGAACACTGTGGCTACAGTGCGGTGACTGGTAAGCTTCTCACTTATCCGGACACCCGGCGTGCCGCAAACGGCCAGCGCCCGCGCCCGCGTCCCGCACCGCCCCCGCTCCAGCGACCGCCCGCGCGTTTGCATTCACCCGCGTCTGCCAGCACCCGCCCGCGTCTTCGCCCGCGTACGCTCACTCGCTCCCAACGCCTACGTCTACCCGCACCCAACTCTTCGCGCAGTGTGGTGTGCTGCGGTTCCTCTCGCGCTCACTCCTTCCTGCGTGCGCGTGCGTCTTCGCGCACCTACGTGCCTGCCCGCACGCGTGAAGCATCTGACGATGCCCCACTGTTGCAGACGACTTAACTCTCCTAGCCTTCACTCCAGCAGTCTCCCTCTCTCTCTCTCTCTCACAACACTCTCTCACTCCTCAGCACACACACATACACACACACTCACACTTTTGTACACACACCTATACACTAATATATGCTTATATATACATACATATATATATTTATATATATAGATATTTATATACATATATATATATACTTATATCTATACATATAGTAGTACCTATATAACTAAGTATTATTACACATATATACATATATATATATACATCTATATACTTATATATATATATATATATACATATATATTTACATATATGCATATACTTATATACGTATAAATATATATATATATATCTACTATTACCTATATAACTAAGTATAAGTATATATATATATATATACATATATACACATATACTTATACATATATATATATATATATACACATATATATACAAATATATATACCTATATATATATACATCTATATAGTTACATATACATACATATACATATATATATATATACATCTATACATATATCTATCTATACATATATTTACATATCTATATATATATACATATATAACTACATATATACCTATATATTTGTAACCATATATATATATATACATATAGATATATTTACATATATATATATATATATTTTCATATCACTTACCAAAGGTGGTATCGCGAGAATATCTGCACTAGTTGCTGATATTCCCCGATATACGCATACAGAAAGCGTGTTCGCACTCATCTTCCACCCATCCACCTTACATTCCACGCGGCACTTCGTCCTATTGGTTGCTTCTTCCTAGACGACGACCGACTCGACACCATGCTACATGCCATCTCCACCTCCACCCCCACCCCTTTATACATATATAATATATACATTTATATATACTATATTTACTTTATTTCTGCTTCTCTTTCATGACAGTAAAAAGATAAATATATATATAAAAGAGAAAAGATAAGTCTTGACTTGCAGGTACTCAGTCTTGCGAATAGCAAGACCAGTTTTGAAACCCTGATTTGGCTCAAAGCCAAGAACCTAATTTTGACGGTGTGCCTCAAGGACAAGAATTATCAGAAAAAAATCTAAATAGAAAAACACCAAAAACATAATAAACGAAAGGAAGAGATTTGTTGTAGGAAAGGCGTAGAAACTTGACTTCTAACCCTACTTCCCTGAGTTCGACCCTGGGCCTAAAAGTGACCAAGATAAAATCAAATAGTCTAGATAAAAAAATATTTTGTAAAGAGATGGTTAGGCTCAATTTAGGTTAACCACTATACACATTTCAACGATAAAATCACCATATTAACACACCTATCCGAGTCTACACCATAATCTTTTCTGGCGCCGTTGCCGGGGAAGTGCGCCTTCAAGTAAGTTTCTATTCCATTCCTTTCATTTTTCTCTTCTCTCTTCACGGGTGTTTTTGTTTATTGCTGTGCAGGTGAACCTGTTGCAAGGAGAAGGCAGGCAGACGAAGTCAGAGACATGAGCAGATCCAAGGCGGGAACGAGAGCATGAAGTCGCCGACACTGCACTGGAGCTTCGCACACGTGGCTGTACAAGTAGGTCTTTCTTTCTTAGCAAGCTAGGTTAACTTGTAACCTTAATAAAAATAAATAAAACAAAAAACAAAAAAACTAAAAACCAGAAAAACTTCTTAGGATCTCTTGAGGCAAGTGGATTAAAATTCACTTGTTTGATTGTTTGCCTTTACTCCCACCACCCTGGGATTTCCCACCAAACTTCGCATAGCGAAGATCCAAGAATCTTGATTCTTGAATCTTTCGCCATGTGAAGCATTCTTTGAGGCAAATAAAAAGATTGATTGCCATCCCTCTTTGCCTCATTTAACTGCAATTCGGGATCACCTTTTTGGTGGGGAGACTTGGAATTGAGTTGATTCCAACCCCACCACGACCTTCCACGTGCCTAAGATTCGATCCCAAATATTTCAACCCCAACAATTTGATTTTCTTTATCTTTTGGTTGAGCCTTATGTGTGGAAATCATTTTGGTGATGGGGAGCACTTGAATTACAGTGCTTTGGTTCCCTTTCACATTAATCTAAAATTGATTCATGCATCCACACATAGAAATCTCCATTTAGGGAAGCCCATTGCATTTTAGCATGCATTAACCAACTGGCATTGAAGAAGGGTTTGTTGGGCTTAGAAGAAAACTTGTATTCTCTCAAAACCCAGAGATTGGTTGAATTGATATTTCAGCGAAATCCTAAAATCCATACTACTTAAGGTTGAATTCTAAAAACCATTCACCAATTAAAACTTCAATTCGGGGAGATTTCCCCGTTGCATGCTTGGATTACACACTCTCTAAAAATCAATCACTTGGGCATTACCCGTAAATAACGCCCTTCACATTCCAGAAGCACTTGATCCTAAGCCTCTAACTAAAATTTCTAGCAACTTGACCCTTATTAAGGATTGGAGGTCTAAACCTGTGTGTAGCGCCTACGTGTTGGTGAGGGTTCCCGCGTGCTATCGGGTGTCTAAGACTGAGGCAAACGGCCTTTCAATCTGGCCCGGTGGTTGCACGGTGCTCACATTCAGTTCCATAGTTCGTGATAGTAGGTAACCTAGATCTTTATGTCTAAGGGCACACTGTAGAGGTTAGGAATTTGATTGTATTCATTTGTCATCAAGTGTACCTTTGCGGCATCATTCCTCTCATCTCTTTTCTCTTCGTATCCCCCCAATTCTTCCTGCGGTAGTGCATGTTTGGGAGGAGGTCACAAAACCCTGAACTGTGTGAATTGTCTGATAAATTTAGAAAAGAAGCCGAATCGTCCTCCTCCTCCACAAACATGGCTGCACGCCCACCCCCAAATCCCGAGGGAGGAAATCGCCCTCAAAACCCACCAGGTGGTGGAGCCTTAGATCCCATAACCCGCCTCCAAGCCCAAATGAAAATGTATAATGAGCAAATTGAAGCCATTAAGGAAACATTGGAGGAAATGCAGAACCCTCCCAAACAGGAGGAGCCTAGGTCTCTTAGCTCCTATCAGAATCCCGCTGCTACAGAGACCATAGGACAAATTCGGGTCCACATGGGCGGGAACGACTTTGAACTGAAACCTAACATAATTGGCCTAATAAATTTTCACTTCCATGGTCTTGCAAGTGAAGATCATTTTCTCCACTTGGAAGACTTAACTTGATTGGCTGAAACAATTAAACCAAGAAATATCGGGTTACCAATAGTCCTCATGAAAATGTTCCTGTTTTCATTGCAGGATAAAGCGTCGCAGTGGTTACGCACCCTTGGGAGAACCATCCACTCTTGGGAAGAGATGCGAACAGCGTTTCTCAAGAAGTTCTTCCCAATCGGGCAAACCAATGCGCTTCGCCGTGCTATCACTTCATTTACGCAACAAAACGGCGAACAATTTCATGAGGCATGGGAGAGATATAATGACCTCCTCAGGAAGTGTCTGCACCACGATCTGCCTAAGTGGCATATAGCCCAAATTTTCTACTATGGGCTAAATGAGACTTTGAAGCAGATTGTAGACGCTTCCTGCGGAGGGAATTTTATGAATAAAGACGAGAATGGAGCATTCGAATTATTTGAAAATATGAGTGAAAACTCAATGAACAATGCCTCCATTGTCGCCTTTAATCATACCAGTCTACCCCGTAATGTCTACGAAGTTGACTCGAGATTCTCCCATTCATCCACTGATCTAAGCCTTATCGTACAGAAATTGGATGAAGTCTCCGTCGTGCACAAGAAGCTGGACGAGCTTCTGGCCAACCCTGCCCGTTCTATGGCAAACACCCCTACCTCACCACTTCGTTACTATTCCAATTCTTCCAACACCAGGCTTATCTCGAGAAACCCCACAAGACCTTTCTTACCGAGTGTCGTGCCGAGCGACTCAGTAAGTCATGTGGACCTGGCCTCTGCAAGCCAGTATTTTGACACGGAGGACCAAGCCTCCATGTGCTCGAAAGCGTATTTACATGCTGACGCATCTTCTGGCATAGAAGACGCTTGCGCCTTGGGGAACAACCCATTCTCTGCCACTTATAACCCAGGGTGGCGAAATCATCCGAACTTCGCATGGTCCAACAACCCACAGTGCCAAAACCCTGCGGGTGGACCAATGCGATCGTACGCACCCGTCATCCCAAGGGCCCAGTCTAATCCTATGGCGAACCCGCCATCGGGTCCTTGCGCACTGCAAACAGAACACGCATCAAGTCCTCTTGACAAATGATGCGAATGATGACGGAAATGTCAAAGCGCCATGAAGAGAACATGATCTCTCTTCAGCACCAATTGGCGCAGCAAAATGCTGAGATCAGTCAACTACGCATGGTGACTCGATCTCAGGGCACTCTTCCCACCCAACCTGTTCCAAACCCGCGAAATTTCGTACCCCGTGATCCTCAACCACTGGTACGACCTTCTCAGGGGCAGGTTAATCAAATTCTACAAGCTCCGAGCATTCCACCGGGATTTCAGGCTAATCCCGCTACAGCACCTCACTCTTATGTCCCTATTGCGAACCCTCCTCCGCCTTATGATCCCACTGGACCCGCATCGTCCAACGCAATCACTACTAGGAGCGGTAAGTAGACCGTCGATCCACCTCGACCTGATCCTGGCCCGTCTTCTTCATCGCCCACTCATTCGGGATGCACACAGCATTCGCGAGAGGACGATACACCCAAATTGGTGCCAGAAGCAGTTTTATTCCCTGAGGCTCTACTGAGGGAGCCAAAACGCAAGAAGAAAGATATGCAGGCCTTTGATAACCTGCGTAATTTGTTCAGGGATGTAGAAATCAAGGTACCCCTGCTCGAGGCTATCGACCACATACCTACTATCGCTCGATTTTTCAAAGACTACACAACACCCAGGTGACAGTCAAAGAAAACTAAGAATCCGGTGGTTCTCTCGCCTCATGCGAGTTGTGCTATACTGTCAAATCTACCATCGAAGTAGAAAGATCCGGGCACACCGCTTATTTCCTGTAGCATCCAAGGCTGCAATTTTAACCGTGCCCTATTTGATCTAGGATCTTCCATCAATCTTATACCAACCATCATGCTCAAAAAATTTTCTTTGGGAAATCTGAAACCCACCCCTGTCACGTTACAGTTGGCAGATCGTTCTGTCAAAATCCTGAAGGGTGTGGTGGAAGACGTGGTGGTTAGGGTCAACAGTCTCTGTTTTCCTGTTGACTTTCTTGTTTTAGATATGGAAGTTCCTAGCTCACTTTTTGATTGTCCGATCATCCTTGGTTGACCTTTCATGGCCACAGCCCGTGCCCTTATCGACTGCGAGTCGGGCTGTATTGAGATTGCCGTTGGATCTGAAAAGCTCAAGCTTAACATCTTCAAGGCAGCCAAGAACTTTGATTGCGATTGCATCGAGGATGACACGTCTGATGAGGACATGGCCGTCAGTGCGTGTATCGGACTAATTGGGACCTATTTTGACTGCTGCGGATTACCTGTAAACACTGACGACTGCCTGATCAACACATACTATGACGTTCCCCCATCCTTCCCTATTCCCATACCTTCTCCTGACCAAACTTCTAACGAGGTTTTCTCCGCTTCACATACCTCGTGGTTTGAGTCATATCCAGGCTACTCACCGCTGGTCCACACTCTTGAAGACCGGATTGCCCTTTCTTTCCCGCCAAATCAGGCGGAATTGCAACTCCACACTGGGACCTTAAGCCCACATACTTCTTAATGGGGCTATTCCTTTTTGGATCCATCTATCCAAGAAGCCCTCTTCTTGGCCAATCTAAGGGCCAACTTCTCCCTTCTGACTTGTTTTCCGTTTCGCCTGGGACACTCTCATCCCATGAAATGCCAGATACTTCACCACCCACCATCCACCCACCCTACCACCCTATTGTATACCCTGCACCTCAGCTCTCCTTACCCGATCTTTCATCCTTCCTCTACCCTACCCTGCATGCATATGAGGACATAGCATTGTTTGGCATGGGGGGGTGGATAGGAATCCATAGGATTTGGGTATTTTATGGTATCATGCAGTTTCCACCTATATATATATATATATATATATATATATATAATGGTGTTTAGTAATGATCTGAAGGCTAAAACAAAAATACAATAAGTGTTTATGGATATTCAACCACTATTTTGAAGACTTTCCAGGCCACAGAAGCTTGATTCGCTCAGGCTCGGCTTAATTCACTTGAGCATTGACAAGATAGATCAAAGTCTCTCCTAACTTAGGACGTATTCTTGTACCTAAGACATCAGTACAGGATCCGTTGGTTTGCTTCTATTCGAGAGCCTAAGTAATCTTGGTTCGCACTACACATATCAAGAAAGACCAGGTGAACATAAGATCCAACCCTAGTGTTCATTATGGAAGGTGGAGTCCTTACCTGTGCACGCAAGTAGACTTTTATCCCAGGTTTTAGTCTTGTGTTTAGGAGAGACTCTTTCCACCAAAAAGGAACTCTCCCACCAAAAAGAAAAGTGTGCTCCTCCAAATAATGTTGTAAGAGATATACTGACACGTGTTTCAAAAAAAAAAAGATGCAAATAAGTCAGTATATCTCGCAAATGTCTGTAAAATCTTCCCCCTACAACAGTTCTTCAGGGCAAGTTGCAAATACCCTATTTTCTTTGAAGCCACAAATGTCAGAAAATGGGAGTTGAGTTTTCCATCATTGTTTTAAGGGTCAATCCAAAGACACGAGCTGAAACTGGGACCAACTTGTACTTAAAAATTCTTGAAACCCTGGGCTTGAGTCTTAATGTTCATCTAGTCAGTCTTGATCCTTCACTAAGCAGAAGCCATAATCTCTTGAGCTCTCGAGTACGGCAAAAATCTCCTGGGTCCTGGAAATAGTACTTAAGGTTTAAATATCAAGAGTCTTGGTTAGTCGAGAGATGATCTATGTCATGTGAGACTTAAAGTACTGGTAGTCTTCTCTGCAATTGGTTCTCACAATATCCAACAATAAACACACCTATATCGTCTCAGAAGAAAATCTTCAGCTGAAGATCATTTCTAAATGCTATTTTGCTAGGGACTAGCAAAAGATAGGCATGGGGGTATGATTGCATAGCAAAAATAGACCAACAATTACGCCGTCTTGTACTATTTCCTAGCATTACCAGTGCATATTAGGAATCCATAGTCGCAATTGTAAAAATACACGCATGCATGCATTTAATTGAGAGGGGAGGAGAGTGGAATAAATGGCTTTGAAATTTACATTTTTCCTCATGTGCTGCTTTGCAAAATTCACCATCTTTATTTTTATTTTTTATTTGTCTTTGAAAATTTCTCCACGCGGTTGCAAGGAATGGCCTCTTCTTCTTTACGCCATGTCCTGCTCAGCCTCTCCCTGCCAGCCCTGTGATTACACCGCAAAATACGCCTGCAATAATGCCTTCTTATGCTATTTCCTAGCATTACCTGTGCATATTAGGATTCCGTAGTTGCATTTGTAAAAATACATGTATACATGCATCTAATTGAGAGGAAAGAAGAATGAAATAAGTGGCCTTGCATTTTACCTTTTTTCCTCAAGTGCCTCTTTGCAAAAATCCACCCTCTATTTTTATTTCCACTTGATTTTTTTATCTTTCCCGCGGCTGCATTTTCTTCCTCGCGCCATGCTTGCTGCAGCTACCCTTGCCATTCACTGCCAAGCCATTCCATCCCTCTCCCTGCAGCTGCATGCGGCCATGCCATTCCTCTTCTATTTAAAGACCGCAGCTCCTGCCTTTGTAAGGGAGCCTAGTCCCAGCCAAAAATAATCCCGCAGGCAGCTCCATCTCCAGGCCACCACCGTCCTCTCCTCCATTCCCCTCCACACACCGGTCCTCCTCCGAGGAGATACCCGGCGGGCAGGAGCCCTCACTGTGGTGCACACCACCACAGTGAGACCACCACCGCCCAGCTCTTCAAAGAGCCGGTGGGCGTGGTGGGTCTGTTTTCATTTTTTATGTTCCTGCATGTTACGACCCGATTCCCGAGTCCCTACGAGACACCAGAACCGGACCGACTCGACTAATCCCAAGACCCAGTCGTCCAACGAGGAAGTAACCAAAAGACAGTAAAATAAACCACATTCAGCATGAATATAACTAACAGTAAGAAGTACAGCAGTAAGGAAAGAAACTACTACAGTAGGTACCACCACAACAGTAAAGCAACATTTATCATATAACAAAAACTGCAGGTAAAGAAGGTACAGCGGAAACAAAACTACTCACTAGAACAGAAACAAAAAGAAGGTACAAAGCTGTGGTAACTCTACTGGACCCTACTCGGCCCAGCGTCCTCTGCAGCCGTCGACCCTGGCTGCTCAACACCTGGTCCTGAAAAAGGTAACGAGTGTAACACGTCAGCAAAACGCTGAGTAGAGTGGCAAACTAACTAAAGGCAACAGTAGAGTGTACAGTAGCTGTTATGTTCTATTACTTCCTTTATTTACATCTTTCAATTTTTCTCACTATTTCATTTACTCTCAGATCCTTTACTTGATCTCGAATGTCCTCGTGGGACGATCTTGATTGCAGTCTTTTCCAACAGTAGAAGTAGCACGTGGTGCTCTCCTGGCCGGGAGAGTCCCCCGTGGTGATCCTACCCTCAGTCAACCACCCCAAGGTCACTGATAGACGTAACGGTGACTACGGCACGCGCGATAAACGCACAGGTAGCTAGCCCGTACTGGCACGCGGTCAGTCGTTTCCGTTAACGGGTGCGCCCAAAGCACAGCACGGAACCAGGGCAGAGCCCTCTCAGTAACAGGGGTCCAACCCCTCCACAGTAACCAAACCGGGGCCTTGCCCCTCCACAGTCCGCGCACCCTCGCCTGACTACCCTGGTTTGCCCTAGTGGGCCTAACAAGTCGGTGAAGGAGGCTAGCAGAACCCCGGGGCCCGTGGGGTAGCTAGTACTCTCCTAACACTACTAGCTCTCCTCGGTACTACGTACACGAGGGCCAACAAGTCGGTACAGAGCGGCCAAGCCTAACCCCGGGTCCCTGGGGCGGCTGGCCCCACTCTGCACTAAAACAGGTACAGGTACTTCCCTTGGTACTGCGTACCCAAGAGACAGTACAAACTACATCTCAGTTCCATTCCTTTTCTTTCCAGGAGTTCCACTCCTAATTCCCCGTAGGGTTCCAGCTCTTTATCTCAGAACATCATATGTTTCACTTTCCAGATTCTCGTTCTCACATTCCATGATCTCAACATGATTCTTTATGCATAACAGGCAGCTGTTAATTAAATTTACAGGCAGCTTTATATATTCCTTTCCATTTTTCCAAGACTGCAGTAATGTACATTCCACTAGTTTTTCCATCCTAGGATTCATGCCATATCCTAGGATCTATCATACAATCTAGTTTTCCGGCCCTAGGATTCATGCAACACCTAGGAGCTATCATTCCATATATTTCTCATTCCTAGGATTCATGCAATGCCCTAGGTTCTAGTTATGGTTCCATACTTTAACAGATTTTATTAATACTTA